>OY725327.1:11677849-12280146 GCA_963242795.1 Inga leiocalycina | reverse complement strand
TTTAAGGCTTTTGTCAGAAGATCTACCAGTTGGTCGTTAGATCGTATGTGCCCTGTAGATACAATATTTTCTCTAATCTTATCACGAATAAAATGACAATCAATCTCAATATGTTTTGTTCTTTCATGAAACACAGAGTTCAATGCTATATGAAGTGCTGCTTTATTGTCACACCATAGTTTTGCAGGCAATGTAGTAGTGATGCCAATTTCTTTCAAGAGTTGAAATACCCACACAATTTCTTGTACTGATTGTGACATGGCTCTGTATTCCGCTTCTGCACTTGATTTTGACACGACTCCTTGCTTCTTACCTCTCCAAGATATCAAATTTCCACCAACAAACACACAGTAACCTGTAGTAGATCGTCTTGTGGCCTTAGATCCTGCATGATCCGCATCACAAAAACACTCTACTTTAAAGTGTCCATAATCTGTATAAAGAATACCAAGACCCGGAGAACCTTTCAAATAATACAAGATATGTTCTAAAGCTTCCCATTATGCCACTGTTGGTGATGTCATGAATTGGCTGAGCCTACTGACTGAAAAGGTTATATCAGGACGAGTTACTGTTAGATAATTTAGCTTACCAATGAGTCTTCTATATCTCTCAGGAAATGGAAACGGCTTCAATTTCTCTGGATCAATCTTCTTCTTTAAATCATCAGGAAGCTCATCAAACATACTAGCATCAAGATCTAAGAAGGGATTCAAAATCATAGGAATGTTGCTTGGTGCCGCTCCAAGCTTTCCAGTCTCCTTTAAAAGATCGAGAACATACTTCCTTTGACTCAAAAGAATACCTTTGTTGCTTCTCAAAACTTCAATACCAAGAAAGTACTTTAATGACCCCAAATCTTTTGTCTGGAAGTGAGAATTTAGGAAGATTTTAAGTTCTGAGATTCCAGAAATATTACTCCCTGTAATCACAATATCATCAACGTACACTACTAGAAGAATCATTCCTGCTTCAGATTGCTGATAGAATACAGAGTGATCACACTTGCTTTGACTTAATCCAAACTTCTTGACTACATCACAGAATCGCTCAAACCAAGCACGAGGGCTTTGCTTCAGACCATACAGTGACTTCTTAAGGTAGCTCTGATACCATGTTATTTAAGCAAACTTCATTCTCATTTATGAAATGCAGAACTACATATTTATATACAATCAACGTAATATGAAACCTATTCCTAATCCTGTACATTTTCATCAATTCCTACCCCGGCGGCGGACGTCATTCTTGACTTCTAACAACTTCAAACGTAATATTAGGGGTGTCCAAATTGTCCCGGTCCCGGTTGTCCGGTCCCGGTCCCGGAATTTTGATCCCGGGAATTTCCCGTCCCGGCCGGGACCGGGACCGGGAAAACCGGGACCGGGATCTAAGGGACCCGGGACCGGGACCGGGACCGGTCACATACCTTGTGATCCCGGTCCCGGTCCCGGTCCCGGTTTTTTATTTTTTTTAAAAATTTTTTTCTTAAAAACTAAGTTATTGTTTTATTTTTGTATTTTTTATCCCATAATTTAAGTTATCATTTGATAAAATGTGTATCACATATTTAGTTGGAGTTAAATTATATATATTGTGATACTAATCCTACTATATAATATATAAAAATAATTATAAAAATGATGAAGGTGATCATAATAATAATAATAAAATGTTATTTTTCAATTCTAGATCAATTTATGTGATTATTATGGCCTTATTAGATGTTAAATAATTACTTTAAACACTAAATTATAGAAAATTTAACTAAAATAATAATATTTTTTAAATTTATTTTTTTTTTTTCAAAAAACCGGGATTCCCGGTTTGATCCCGGTCCCGGCCGGGATTACCGGGACCGGGACCAAACCGGGACCGGGAGCGGGACCGGGATGCAATTTGCATCCCGGCCAAAAACCGGGACCGGGACCGGGAGTGGTAGATCCCGGTCCCGGTCCCGGTTTTGAACACCCCTACGTAATATCATCACGAGACATTCATTCACATGCAGACAAACCAGAAATAGAACATGGACTTGAGAGGAACATAAAGAAATGGGGAGGAAAATAGAGAGAAAGAGAGAGAGAGGGAGAGAGAGAGAGAGAGAGAGCATACATTTCAAAATATTGAGCAACAATTTCATATCCCACTTGCTTGTGTCTTCTAAATTCTAATACAGTATTTTCTTGATTTTGTATACGCATATTATCAAATAATTTTCTCCCAATAGAAGCAAGTAATCCACAAATGCTAGACAAGAAAAAAGGAGTTAAGAAATGCTTGAGACGTAAACAAGTGATTTTACATTTCTCTATGTTTTTCTGTGTGCCAATTATTGTGTTAGTTTCTTCTTATTTTGTTTCTCTTCTAGATCCAATCCATTTGTTGATATGGTTTTTCTATGGGGTTTGTCAGTTTCATACATAACTTCTCTATGGGGTTGAATTTGTACTTTTTTCATATTCTATATATCTCTTCTCATAAATTTATATATGTGTTAAAAAGTACTTCCTCCTCTCCTAAATCTCCTAAATGTAAGATATATTTGACTTTTTTTTTTAGAAATTAAAAAAGCTAATTAAGTTACTTTATTATATCATTGTATCCTTAGATTATATATCAGTTTATTAATCAAACTAATTAGTTTGGAGAAAAAATATATAAACACGTTAAAGTAATTTAATTAGCTTTCTTAATTTCTCCAAAAAAAAACTCAACTTTGTCTTATATTTAGAATTGGATGGAGTACTACTTAGTCTCACACTACAAACTAGATCTTATATTAAGGCTGGGTACTATTAAATATAAACCATTAAGATTAATCTAACAATATATAATTGTGGTAATCTCAAGGTTTAATTTACAACAAAGGAAAAAAGGTTATGTCCGATGTCCGGTGTCTGAATGGAAAGAAGAGGAGAATTATTCAAAGGATTGAAGGCATTGAAAGAATTAGGGCAAGACGGGATAGTCAACATCTAGCTCAAACTGAGAATGAACTATGGAAGGAGTATAATAAAGTCCTTGATCAGGAAGAACTTCTGTGGTACCAGAAATCTAGGTGCAATTGGTTGAAATGGGGGGACAAGAAGAGTAAGTTTTTGCATACTACTGCGGTGATAAGGAGAAGGCGGAATAGAATTGACGGTCTCAAAACTAATAATGGAGAGTGGACGTTTGATTAGGCTTCTTTAAGGAGTATGGCTATCAACTACTATAAAGGCCTTTTTAAAAGTGAATTGACTAATTTCTACTCCATTGATACATAGAATCGCTTTCCGGTCTTAACTTCTACAGAGCTTGATAAGATTAATGCTACTCTCTCTAAGGAAGAAATCAAAGAGGTGACTTTTGATCTAGGGGCTTTTAAGGCTCCTGGGCTGGATGGATCACAAGCAGTGTTTTACCAAGAATATTGGTCCACTCTTGAGGATCATATTACTGATTTGGTTATGGGTGTTTTCCAGGACCCTGAGCATATTATAGACATAAACAACACCAACATTATCCTAATCCCAAAGTTGGAAAACTCGGAGAATATTAGGGATTTCAAGCCTATTTCTCTCTACAATGTTAGTTACAAAATCATAACTAAAATGATGAGTCATCGTCTTCGTGATATTATAGAGAAAGTGGTTGGTGATCATCAATATAGCTTTATTGCAAGACGTCAAAGTAGTGATAATATAATCGTTGCTCAAGAAGTGATTCACTCCATGAAGACTAAAACTAGGAGAAAGGGTTGGATGGCGGTTAAGGTGGATCTTGAGAAGGCATATGATCGTCTTGAATGGCCTTTCATTTATGATACACTTAGATCTGTGGGTGTGGAAGGAAAAATCTGTCAGATTATTATAGCATGTATTACGAGTCCGTCATTTCAATTTTTATGGAATGGGGGAGCCACTAAGAATTTTAGTTCTTCCTGTGGAATTAAACAAGGGGATCCTTTGTCTCCTTACATCTTCACGTTATGCATAAAGCGCCTTAATCATATAATCCAAGATGCTATTGTGACAGGAGAATGGGTGCTAGCAAAGCTTAGTAGGAATGGCCCTAAAATCTCTCATTTATTCTTTGCGGATGATTTCATATTATTTGGAGAGGCCTCTGATAATCAAGTAGAGGTTATGCTGAATTGTCCGCAAATGTTTTGTAATATGTCGGGTCAAAAAATGAACAAAGACAAGACAAAAGTGTGCTTTTCGAGGAAGGTTCATTTTTCCAGGGCTTATGATCTGAGTCAAAAGATGGGTGTTTGTTTAACTGGGGATTTGGAGAAATATCTTGCCATTCCACTAATTCATAAAAGAGTTTCCAAGATCACCTTCATGCCCCTTCTGGAAAGACTCTCAACAAATTTCAGAGTGAAAAAGCGGCTATTTAATCTTTGCAGGTAGAATTACACTCATAAAAGCAGTTCTGTTCGCTTTGCCTTCTTATTAGATGCAAACTTTGCTACTTCCTAAAGGAATTTTGCGAGAAATGGAGCGAAAAAGCAGGAAATTCCTATGAGATAAGCAGGATGACCAGAAAAAACTTCATCTCATTTCCTGGGACCAGATTACAAGAAACAAGAGAGAGGGTGGTGTGGGGATTCGAGATATGTGTAAGCAAAATGAAGCTTTCATTATGAAACTATGTTCGCATGTGATGAATAATACGGGAAAGCTGTGGGTTCGTGTTCTGAAAGAGAAGTACAGGAAGGACCAGGTAAATGAACCTGTGGCTCGCAGAAATATCTCTTCTACCTGGAGAGGTATTTGCTCGGTTTGGGATAAATTCCAGAAAGGGGTGGGAGTTAGAGTCGGCAATGGTGCTTTAGCTTCCTTTTGGTATGACAACTGGTCAGAGTTGAATCGACCTTTGATTGAGCTAATTCTAGGCTGGGAGGCCTTTGTGGACAGGAATGAAAGAGTGCGTGGTTATGTTAATTCTTGGGGTGAATGGAATGTAGCCAAGATGGGTAGATGGTTCAACTCTCACATTGTCGAATGAATTATATGTGCTCATCCCCCCTGTGATGAGAGAGGATCATATAAGTATTTTTGGAAGCCTTCTTCTGATGGTTATTTTTCTGTTAGCGCTACATATCATTTTCTTTTTGCAGGTTCTTCCAGTTCAAATACAACATTTTGGAGGATGCTATGGAGATGGGAAATTCCAGATAAGATTAAATCTTTTATATGGCTTGTGGCACATGGAAGGGTGCATACAGCATACCTTAGAGTGAGAAGAGGATTATCTGACATTGCAACTTGCCCATTTCAATGTGATCAAGACGAGGACTTGATGCATCTCTTGGGGGTTGTACTAATGCTCGTGAAAGGTGGATCTCCATAATTAAACCTGTCATGTGGAATAACTTTCTTAATTTACAGGGAACGGAGTGGATCTAATGGAACCTCAAGCATGAAGTTGGCAGGGATTTCACCAAGAAGATCATATGGGCAACTCTGTTCGGATACGTATGTTGGGATATTTGGGTGGACAGATGCAGGAAGCTTTTTGGAGAAAAAACTGGCGTTGACTATCAAAATGCCCACTCTAGTCTCTTTCGAGCAAGTTGGGATATGGATTTAAGCGCTCATTGTTAATTTTACACTCATCCCGTTAGTGGAAGTGGAGGTCAACTAATTAGAAGGCCAGGTTTTTATACACTAGAAACAGATGGATCGGTTCTTGACTTGGGCCAAAGTGGAAGTGCCGGTGTTATTAGAGGGGAAGATGCAGGCTGGTTAATTGGATACATGTGTAAACTTACGCAAGTTCCTCCGGTGGTAGCAGAAATTATCACAATCATCCAGGGTCTTTAAATCTGCTGGAGTAGGAATTTAATGAATAATGTTCTTTTTATTGATTGTATTGAAGCTGTACATTTACTCATTAGGGCTTGTGATGAGAGGCACCCCTTTAAGGAGGTCATTGAAGAGGCTAGATTATAGTTGTCTAGAGACTAGTGTGTCCTTATTAGCCATATCTCTAGAGAGCAGAACGTTCAAGTAAATCTTTTAACTAAGTTAGCTCATAGTAGTATAGAGAATTTTGTCATATGTGATCACCCACTACCTACTCTTTTGTTAGGCGGTGATTGATGAAGGATCTTTAGATGTACGTCTGTTAGAGTCATCTTTGTATTAATCTTCTGATGAATTAATGAATTCCAGTATTTTAGTCCAAAAAAAAGTTAAAAATTGCTTCTTAACATAAGGTCTGTGCCTGCCACAGTGCCGCCCATCCTTGAAAGAGATGACAAAAAGAAAAGTAGAAAATGATGATAATATCCATCATATAAAAAATATATAATTACTTTTAGAGTAAAATACATTGATATACCTTCAATTTTGTCAAATATTCTAAAATACCTTTTATTTATTAATTTAATTTAACATTAAAAATTTAAATTATTAAGGAAGATAATGGATAATGACGTGTTGGAATGGAGATTAGTAGATTATCTAGGTTTTTTTCAATGTAATCCTTATTACTGATTTTAAGTGAA
Organism: Inga leiocalycina; assembly: GCA_963242795.1. Classification (NCBI taxonomy): domain Eukaryota; kingdom Viridiplantae; phylum Streptophyta; class Magnoliopsida; order Fabales; family Fabaceae; genus Inga; species Inga leiocalycina. The sequence goes on along the minus strand of OY725327.1, from coordinate 12,273,644 downwards.
TGAGGATGTTGTCATGTAATACTCTTTCCGGTTTCTAATATAAGAGCCATTTAACTAATTTGATTAAATTAAGAAAGTTAGTTAAAATAAAATGGTTTTTATAAAACACTTAAATCATCTTTCTTAATTCCCTCTATCTCTCTCTTACCTGATTATTATTAGGGAGCAACAAAAGGAATAAATTAAGAAAACATTAACAAATATAGGAAATAGATTTTACATTTAGGATCAAAGTCCTACATTAAACAACAGGAGGCAGTATCCATTACATTACATTAGATCAATCAAACAGCAAAAATGTGGGATGCATCAGATTTATAAGTAATCCGCTTTGATAGGGTTCAAACAAGCGGGCTATATAGTCTATGTGATTGAACTTTAAATGGGAATTTCAACTCAACCCAACATCTCATGTCAGTTCAATCCATATCACTTGGAGGAGATACAATTACAAAACAATTACTCGTTGCAATAATAACAAGATTTTGATATCAATCAATCACTCCATTCCATGGAGGAAGAATAACTCCACAACAATATTTTTGTCTGATAATAAACCTAAGAGAAGAGTTTGTGGAGAACAATACAAGACTATAAATCATGATGCGGTATTAGTTCCAGTAAGAACAATCTACAACATAACAATGAGGTCATCATTGAGGAAGAACAGGGGGAGCAATTTCACGAGTGTTATAGGAACTGCAGTGCCCACATTTTTGCCCTACTGTGTGGAAGTATACTTCCGTTTTGGCATTGCAGTCATTACACAGTATCCAAACCTGTGATATATGCAGTGAAGAAAACAAATATATCAGCAAAATCTGAGAATTTTTCTTACTTTAAATAATCTTAATATGGCATATTCAACAATCAGATGCAAAGATTGCTGTTTTATTCATATTCTCCAGAGCATGGTTTCCTTTGCTTGTCCTTGTCCATGCAGCCATGCTAGAGACCCAAAAAAACTGCATTCTTAGATTTGTTTGGATTAACATAGGTAAAAGTGACTTTTACGTCAGCTGACTTTAACAAACTAACGTTAGAGTAGAAGTTAATTAATATAATATAATTTATGTTTGAATAAATTTTTAGAAAAAAAGTTAGTTTGGTATAAATTTGTTTAGAAGATATATTGAAAAATCGGTTTCAGAAGGTTCAAATTTAAAGAAAAGCTAGAAAATGTTGCTTTAGCTTCAATTTGACTTTTGACCCAAAAGCATCTTTTCTCACAAGTCTTCCCAAACATCACATGTTGGGCCAAAGTAAATTTGGCATCACTTTATATGATGCGAAACAAGCCCTTATTCATGGGAAGTATTTTTCATGACTAATCTTTTGGGAAGCAGGTGATTTTCAACTCAAACGTGCCACTTTTAAGGCATTGTATATCCATCGTGTTCAAGAATCTGAAGTTCAAGGACTTATTACATCATCATCGAAGAATTTGCATGTGTTGCAAAAATATTCTCCCATTTTGACGCCACAGTTTGTGCAAACTTGAGCAACCTAGAAAAGACATAGAAAGACATAAGCCAAAAGCAGAGTTAAAACTTGAACATTACACACAACTTAATAACATTACCATCAAAAAAGGAGGAGGAAGAAGAAGCATCGAAGATTTAAGGCGAAAAAACATATCTGTATCACAAACTAAACAAACAACCTGAAATGGCAACAATAGGTACAAAAGAGAATAAGTCTTCTTAGTTCTTATCATCATCAACCTGACATAGCTTGTTTAGTAATTTATATTAATAGAAAACAAGACGTTGTTAAATATAATCAGGGGTTATCCTACTTGTTTCACATCTTGACGAACCATTTCATGTCGATCATAGGGGTTCTTCAACATGCTCTAACAAAACACATGGGAAATAACATAAACTAAACCACCTCAGTTCAAGGCAGAAATGCATATATTTTTTAGATGCAAATATGAGAAAACGAACGAATACCGTTGCCTCGTTATGACAATGACGGCAGGATTACAGTTCGTTGCAGCAAGGTGCCCGAATCTTGCATCTTCTCCTATAGTGCTTGCACCTATTAGAAGTTTGAACACGGCCACAAGAAAGTGAACAAAGTAATTATCAAGTGATTAATTCAGTGAAAGTAAAAGCCAAATCATGGTGAAAGAAGAAGAAGAAGAAGAAGTACCCATATCCCGTCTTCCCAAAACCAAGACGAATGTCATAGCCTTCCATGGATTTTGAAAGAGAGAGGAAGGGGCACAAAGGTCTCTGCCTTCTCTCTCAGAAGAGAGGTTAAGGCAACGAATGGAATGGAGTGTCCTAAAATGGAAATATTTGCAGCTCTGGCTTGTCTAGATCCTCAAAGTAGAAGCTAGTAGTACCATCCTCTTTATCCCAATATTTTAATGCAAAGAATTCAATGATTCAGTGAATGCGATAAAAACTTGACGTGTAAATCAGATTGTGAATATATATTTTAATAAAGCAACGTGTTGGGAGAGAGAAGATGAGGATAATCCTTGTATAAGGTGATGATGGCGGCATGATAGAGACGATTGGTGACTTAGCAGCAGTTTGGGGTTGTATACCGAACGACCGGCCAATGAAATTGCAGAGATGGGAAACTCCTTATGGGCATTTTAATAAATAACAGTTGGAATGCAGAGTTTTGAAGTTCGACACCTGCGTCTGCGTGAATCCATAACTGTGGGAGTTATACTATTTTCAAGAGTGGCATGATGAAGAAATTGACATTTACTGTAAGAAAGTGGCTTATTGAATAAGGAGGATTCACGATCAAATGCTACATTTTCAAGAAATGATGAGGATACAAATATATAGACAAAGGTTTAGAGAGAGAGGAACCTGAAGATGAAGATGACTCCTAGGGAATATCCATCTAATAGCATCTTATTTTTATCACTTCTTCTCCCTTTGGCTCTTTTGGAATATCCATGTTTAGTTTCATCTTCAAAGGAAGATATGAATGCTTCCAATTTGTTTTTCAGAATCTTCCCCTATTAATCTTCAACATTTTTTGCATCCTTAAACCATGTTAATGTTGATACATGCAAGAAGAATTTCATTAATCTTTTTCCCCTTACTCCTTTTATAAAACTGATGTTTTATTACTTCTCCATTTCTCTGACTCTATAATACCAATCTTAATTGCATAATTTATTCATTTTGTATGTAATTTATTTTTTATTGAAAAGTAGATTTCTTGACCAAGTAATCTTGACGTAGAGAGGAACAAGAGGGAGATACGTATTTAACATTGTTGTCAAACTCGCGAGTTGACTCTCCGAGTTTACCGTTTTTACGTTTCTAACTTATAAAATCTGGTCGAGTCATTGGTAAACTCGTGACCTTTGTAAACTCGGTTAAATTCACGAGTTTATACATTGAGTTTACCGTTTTTACGTTTCTAGCTTACAAAACTGTGTTAACACACCCTTAAACTCGTGTTAACTTTTTCAGTTTGATTATACTCAACAGCTTTATATATGAATTTTATAGAAATTTCTTTGTTAAATACGATAAATTATGAATGTTGATAGATTTAATTTCAATTATTTGGATTTAAAATATATTTAAATTAAATTATTGTCAACTTTTTATATTTTAATTATTTAATTATATACTAATAATATCTATTTAATGGTAAAACTAAACTCTTACGAGTTTACGATTCGAGTTCACGATACGAATTTACATCACTATCACGAGTTTGCTTAAACTCGTGAGTTTGACAACCTTGGTATTTAAGGATATTTTCTCTGTATTTTTGAGGGATAGACAAATAGCTTAGATTTTAGAAGATTCCCCTTCATACGTGTATTCTCAAGACATTTATTCTTTATTTTAATTAGTATGTTTTCCGTTTTAAACGGTTTTCTTTTGATTTTATGTCTCTCTCCTTTTCTTTTTTCTTTTTTTTGGAAAAAAGGCACTCTAGTTTTCTCGCAATTTTATTCCACGATTCATCAACAATTTTCTTATCAATATCAATTCTACCCAAATGTTAATAATATTTTGTCGCCCAAAAAGTTGTTTTTATCATTAATATAATAAAAATGAACATTAAAGGGAAAATTTTAGAAAAATACAATTAAAAATGAAAAAAGATAAATTGGTGCTGCGAATTTATCAAATCACAGGTCAGAACCGAAGTAGGAATCTAGAATTTCCGATTATGACCAAATTGCCCTAGTTAAGTTGTGACACATAAAAGTGAAGTAGTTAATGTAAAATCTAATGTTGTTAATATAGATACAGATGTTGTTATTCTCCCCTGAAATTTGTGCCCTCAAAATTATTATGAAGTTGTGAAATATGAAAGTAAAGTCGTTAATGTAAAATATAATGTTGTTAATATAGATACATATATTGTTATTAACTCCTGAAACTTGTGCTCTCAAAATTACCCCTGGTTTTGGGGTATGAAATCGTTAAACATGAAAGTAAAGTCATTAATGTAAAATCTGATGTTGTTAATATAGATACAAATGTTGTTATTGACCCCTAAAACTTATGCCCTCAATTTAGGACATTTTAGTCATTTAATCAAAATTGGAAATCTGATATTCCTACTTCAGTTCTAACATGAGATTTGATAAATTCGTAGCATCAATTTTTCTTTTCCCATTTTTAATTGTATTTTTTCTGAAATTTTTCCAAAATTAAAAGGAAAAAAAAAAGAAATAAATTATTGTTTAAGTATTCAAATATTAGCCGTTAATTTAACAAATGCGGTTCCACAGGTGTAACCCACCCGCGTAATAGCCCAACGTTATTGTTTCCATTTGTTCATCGTCTCATCTCAAATCAAAACCCAAAAAAAGGTCCTTCCCCCAAATCATGAAACGAAATCACAACCATGAATGCCAACGATCTTTTGCTAAAACCATAACAACATAAACAAATATTCAACAATCATTCCTCCTCTTCATATAAAAAACCACACAGATTCTGCACCAAAATATCTCTCATCACCTTCCCTCTTCTTCTTCTTCTTCTTCATTCATTGTGCCTGTGTTTCCTGCAATCAATCAAAAATGGGTTGTGGGAAATCCAAGCACGACGTCGTTGCTTCAGGAAATACTGTCCTCAAGCGCAAGAAATCCAGTGTCCAATGCAATTGCAAGGACCAAGAAACCGCGGCACAAACTAAAGACGACGACAACAGTAATAATGTTAATGTTAATAATGTTGGGAATGTGAATTCAGGGGAAGAAGTACGGAAAGATGGTAACAACAACGTTGTCAAAGAGGTTGTTGTCGGAGGAAAAGTTGAAAATGCAACAAGTGCGCCAGAAGAGACAGTATTACAAAAGAAGGATGATATTGTTGTTGCAGGTGAGAATAATGGAAATGTGGGAGAAGAAAAGATGGTAGAGAAGAGCGAAGAAGTTGTTGCTGCTGCTGCTCAGGTTGAGAACAAAACTGAGAAAGCAGATGTTGAAGAAGTTAAGGAAGAAGAGACAAAGGACAAGGAAGTTGGTGATCGGGAAGAGAGACTTGTTCTAAAGGAAGTTTCTGAGGAAGATGGCGCCTTGAAGTTGAATGAGAATGATCAAAAAGTGAATGATGATGCTTCTGTTGAGGACGAGAACAAGAATGGTGAATTGATAGGTATGTCAATTTATGGTGCCCTGAGAAATTGTGATAATCAGATTTAAATCTCTTACATGAGAATATCAGATGGTATTGTTATATTTAATTAATGCCATTTTCTGTTGACTATTAATTAGAAAAAAAGTCAAACTTCTGAGCATTCTCTGAAGGACCTTCATCAGAGTCTATTTCTGACTTTTAATCTTAATTTGGTCTCGCATGGTCAACAGATGAAGTGAGTGTAAAGGAAGAGATTGTGGCCAAGGAAGAAGCCCCAGAAGACATGATAAATGTTGCAGCCTCTGAGGGTGAAGAGAAGGATTTGAAAGCCGAGGTAAAAAAATTTGCTTTACCCATTTAGTAATCTAATAGTCCTTTTTGTGAGAAAGAAAACCATATAAGAAATCACGTTATTGATGCAGGAGCAAAAAGAAAACAATTTGAGCAAGGAAGATGAGAAGGCAAACTGATGACAAAATGAAGAGATAAAGACTAGCTGGAGTTGACATTCATTGACTTGGTGTCTTTCATTTGTTTGCGTCGACCCCGCATTATTGTACTATTTCCATTGGTTCACTTTAAAATTGTAATAGTCTACAAAAATGTGAAACTATTCAATTTCTTCTCTTTTGGGGACTTGAAATGATGTATTATCCATTAGCAAACATAAGAGTAACATTTAGCAGCAAATGGCAAAGTCAATACCATGACTAAAGATTTATAAGAATTAAAGAATTTGTATCTTTAAATTGGATGAAGAATTATATGTACAAGATCAGACAATAATATACACAAACCCCCTCAAGTCCGAAGCCATATCTTCTTTGTGGCTCATGGCTTTTGGGACCCTGCCGAATGAATAAATGAGAAGAATAACTCCTCCACAATTGATTCATTCAGCACTAATCCTCTTTCCCGAATTATCAAACTCAGAACGCAATTCTTGAAGGGGAGAAGCAGGATCTCTAGACAAGAAGATGTTTCCATTTGGATCTGTGATGCTATTATCAGAAACTTGAGGACCCATCACAATCCTGCATGTCCCTGGCTCTCCAGAACCCATTTTAACACCATAATAAAATACGTGGTCTAAGATACTAGTCCCACTTACTGACCTGCACAAGATAACATAAATTTTGAGCAGCTTTTTTAATTGAGAATAACCTCTCTCGTAGGGCCAAAGTTATAGCTAGCAGTTCTTCCCACCCATCATAAGACCCAAATAGAAAGAAAAGCATGACTTTATTGGTTCTATGTCATCTATCCGATCCTACGTGGAAGCAAAACTTTCAATAAAAAACAAAACAATTTACCTGCTGCAAGATGGATCTTCTCCAGTTTCATCACAAATCTGCTCGATTCTATAAACGAGACTTCCTAATCCAATGTTATGAAGCCACACCTGCAGTCCAAACTAATTTCTTAAATTTCATGACGAACTAGAGAACAACTTACAGTTTGCCCAACCCCAACAAGAAAGATAGAACATAGCCAAGACAATATGGTCTTTCCAAGCGGCCAAAATACATATTGAGAAGGCATACGAGAGCCTGGTGTCACAAATAAGTCATACCAAACACAAGTGCTAACACAAAAATGTCATTACAATTCAAGACAACAACACTGTTTTCAATCTCATATCACTTGCTAACTGTTAGATAAATGCTACTCAGAGCTCTTGGGGTGTGTTTAGAAAAGGGGAGAAGCGAGAGAAGGTTTAGATTAAACAATCCCCTTGTTTGGGAGTTTAAATTGAGAGGAGGAGAACGAAGGATTATTCAGTATTCAATAATCCCACAAGTCCAACACATCCTCCACTTTTCATATTCCAACGTTCCTTCAGTTTGGTAATTTTGGGTGAGAAACCAATCATTAGTATTATCAATTCATTATTTAAGATTATAATATCAATACACTAAACTGTTACAATTAATCATTTTAATGAAAAATTAATTTGTAAAAGTATATTATTTAAACATTCAGACAAGTTTTTCAATTCAATCAGCCAATTTTTACCTCTCTCGGGAAGTGGTGATACGTCTTCCTAGGGAAATAATAATAGTATGGAGGCAGGTGTGGAACCATATCATGGCCATTTGTGACTCGGATTGTATTGGGTACAAGTTGACTGTAGTAAGATGCAAAAGCAGCATTGCCAACACGAGGTTGTCCAAATGTCATAACCTGTACGTCCTTGGCATTTTGATTGACCTGAAGACATATGAAGGAAAGTAAGTAAGTACTTGTCCCTTGCATAGCAGGAAAATCATGAGGTGAGAAGTATGATATGTTCCTCATGACAATAGTCTTAAAGTCAGGAAATTAACCATCCCATGAGTTATCAATTCATTTCTATCTCAAGCCATGGTTCATTCTTCTATCAATGCATAGTTTATAGAGACACTTAAATACATCCACGCATGCACACAAAATATTAAATAATAATAATTATTCACTGACTAGTCAAAATATTGTGTTTTGAAGAGTTATGGGCTGTTTATGAAGTACCTCAATGCATAGAACATAAAAATTTAGGACAAGGCTTTATATCACATGAAGAGTTCAAATGTATAAACAGTCGATTCTCAAAATTTTGGAAATCCCCTAAAAGCTCTCTTAACTGACCAAAATCACCAATAAACTGAATCAATCTGACAGTTTGGTTTCTTTTTGACTAATTTTGACACTTACAAGCTTCAATGTATAGGGAACAAAATTTCTCTCTTCAATTGAATTTTACAACTACCAACCGCACAGGAATTTAAATATCTTCCAGCAAAATTAGTTATAAAAACCAGTCAAAAGGAATATGCCCATTAAAACTCCAGTAATCAAGATTCAAGAACGCTAGATTACAATTACCACTAAATCAAGTCCACAGAAGGAAGCCATTGCTCCACCCATTGAATGCCCCGTAACTATAATCTTAGTATCTCCATACACCCTTTTTGCTCTTTCTAGAGCATTTAAAATTGCAGATCGCAATGTTGTATTGTGGTATGCATAATAGAATCCACGATGTACCTGAATCAGATGATATATCAAAACTGGCATCCTCTACTACAGAGTGTAGATTAAGATTTAAAATTTAGCAGTGCAAACCATTGCATCAGACATGCCAGGATAATTTATATCAAGCTGCTTCCAAAATAAATCTTCAATCCAATTCTGTATGCTGTACACGAAAATTTAATGTACCCATCAGCTCAGAATATAAATTAAATTGTCCCAAAAGTAAAGCAAACATCGTGATGAACCAAGTTGAATGGACTCAAGCTCTTAATGATAATATATTTTCTTCCAATGAAATTTTTTTTGCTCTGACTCTCTTAATGGATGAATAAATGAGAACATGCGCTTTGTTAACAAGCAAACAAAACAATCACCAACGTTTGAAGTCAGAAACATGAAAGACCATTAAAATAATCATTTACACTATTTCAAGAACTGTCATAAAATCCAGACGACAAGTTTATGACTGTTGCTATTTGAACCACAAATTGCAAGCAAAGTTAATCCAACTAAGTACATTTTTGAAGCCTCCATACTCATGCATGGTAAAATCTGTTCATGAAAAACTGATATATCAACTGATAAAAATTTTCTCTGAACAGCTGAACACAAAAAGAAATTCTTTCTCGCTCTTAAATTTTCCGCACTTCTATGCATAACTGTCACTCAATCATACATTGGCACACCAACTCAGTAGGTCAACTTTACAGTTCTTCCAGAAACATGGTGAGCATATAACGCCACAAGGAGAGAAATTTAGCCAGGAATAATATCCCACCTGCTTTCCTGTGTTCCTCTGAAAGCAATGATAATGGCATCAGGATCCTTTGCAATGCCAACGAACCCCTGAATCAGATAGTCATAATTAATTAGATATTAGAACAAATTTCATGAATGAAAAGGGAAATTGAAGAGAATGAACAAATTCTAGAAGTTAGAGGAACATGTTAATAGTGATGAGAGTCCACCTGTAAGCAATGTTGAACATCAACCACCAATTCTATAATTTCAAATCCCTGTTTCCATCAAAAGATCATTAGATCAAGGGATCAAATATAGAATCATTAAAACAATTCAAAATTAACTTGGATACCAAGTTTAACAAGTAAAGTTCACATTCATAGTGATATTTTCAACACCTTGGTCAAACCTTCGCATCTAGAGCATGTCCAAGTAAAAAGTTCTGTTAAATCTGACAAGTATACCTGAAAGAAGGAAATCTACATCAGTCCTTAAAACCAAACTATTTCATACAGAATTCCTGGACAGTTTGCTTGAAAAGCAGGAGTTTGATCAATGCATGCAAAGCAAGAATAGATTGATTACACCAAGCAAGTGGCAAGTGACGTGACTCAAAATAAAGTTATATGTCAGCAAACCCTAGGTTAACTTATCATGACCCCTAGCCCAGCCAAGTTTGACATTCTCTGAATCAGGAAACGCATGTGGGGTGGTCCCTCCCTTATTAAATCATTCGGTAGTGCCAAGGGCAAAAGCATACTAGAGATATTGACTTTCTATATTAGTGTTCATAACAATCCAAATTGACCCTACATAAAAAGATTAGCGGGGTAATTATGTGTTCTCTGATGTATATATTGCTCAAGGTGAATATATATCTACATGGAACTCACCGCAGAGGCATATTGCACTAATATTGTAGCAAGCGTATGGTTGTAGAGGGAATTCGGATTTATGTGCTTCGCCTTCAGTTCTGCAAATTGAAAAAGATAAAGTATTGCGGGAAGAAGAACAGGTTCACATATAAATCAAGTGATTGTTAACAATTTCTTGAGAGGGACAATTACAGACACTGTCCTCTGTTTCCATCCATTAATCAAATGACACTACCAAAAGTTCATGTGAATGATAAAAGACAGATGACAAATTTTGAACTGTTTCAACATGCACCCAATCTGAGTGGTTTATAACGTACTCCACTACCAAAACCTTACCTTTTAAGATGGCCATTAGACTTATCATTTAAAAATGGATCGTTTCGTTGCTTGCTCACCCATTCAGAGCCCCAAAGAAAGGGATTTACTATACGGGAAAGAAATTTAATATGATGCCAAGCTAGGTTAATCCAACAACACCTACCCAACTAATCTGTATTTCAGACCAAGAGTAGAGTTACCTGAACGTATCAACGCTAAGTAAACTCTCCAAATTACATGACCACTAAGTAAAATTCTCTTCAGAAAACCCCATCGTTGACAGATGGAGAAAGACTTGATAATCCAAATAATTGAAAAATATAAAACACAGAGCAGAAAGATATAGATACAAGCTCCACTCTCACCTCTACCATCCGAAAAGGCTATCAGACATAAACAAATAGCCAACATTAACCATCTCCTCTTCTCCATGCTCTGAGTAATACAGAGGAGAAATTGATCAGCAACGCAACCAAATTAAAACCACGATATAGTACTTCAACAACTAAACCGAGTGCTTATCATTTTTTTAAAACAAAAATCAAAAGTAAAAGCAAGTAAAATTTGTGTGCACTTTGTTTTCTTTTTTTGGGGTGATGTACGTCTCTAAAATAAACCAACATTAGGGCAAACTAGCCAGCATAATTCAGCAAAAAAGTACAAGGCAACACGGAAAACAAACTCACACGGTGTAACTCAGCCCCAACGATAATTAGAATCTGCCTCCACCGTCGCGGGAGGTCGTCTGTGAGAACCCCGACGGAGGTAGTTAGACGTACGAAATATATGCTTCAGGAGTCAGGACGAAGGAAAGTCCGGTAGGGACAATTTGGATGCGGACCAGTGAAAGAACCTGACCTGCTGACCAGCAGCAGAAGAAGAAATAACAAAGGACGCCACGTGACTATCTTCTGATTACCGATTATGCCCTCGGCCTGGACGTTCCGTGACGTGGTGAAGAACCGCACAACCGGGGCACCGTTCTCGTTGCCGTGTACTTGTATCATGGATAAGGGCGAGCTTTAAAATACTGAAATCAATATATATCATGCATGGACCGTTAGAATCAAACCATCAAAATCAGTAATATATCAGTATTAATTTTAATATATATATATATATATATATAATTTATGAAGAATCGTAGTTTTCATAAATTACACTACAATTTTTCTGGTTCTTCTCAATGCCGTGATTTATCTCCTCTCACTTACTAATTTTTTTATGAAATCTCGTATTTAAATGGTTAAAATCCGCTCTATTTAGAAAAAGAAAAGAATACAAAAGGCCTAAGTCAATTTTAAATTTTTAAATGAAGTGGCGTGACTTGTAAGATAATAACATTGAATGAATATAGTTTTGACTAGTACCGGTAATTCGGGCCCGCCCTTTGTAAACGGGTTTGGCGGCCCGATTAAAAAAGGGCTAAACGGGCTGATGCGGGCCTGGCCCGTTTAATTTTTTTTTTATTTTTTTTCTCACATATATTTGGTCCCTTATCTCATTTTTCTTTGATGATGTATTTAATTAATTCCTCATACTTTTTATTTGACACTTATTTTCATATTATATTTATTTATTATACTATTATTAAATTAAAAAGAGATGTATTTATATAGTTTTGTGATGAAATAGATGAAAAAAAAGGAAAGTAAGAATGAAATTGATTTCTTAACACAAATGCATAAAAGAAAAGAAGTGTGATATGAGAGAGTGAAAGAGAAAAGATTAAGAATTTTAAAAAAAATAAAAATAAAAAAATTTTGGCGGGCTGGCGGGCTAGCCTAAACGGGCTCGGGCTGGGAAAAGCCAGCCCGCCCCGCTGCAGCCCGCAACCCGCGAGCCAGCCCGTTTTCCCACTCCTAGTTTTGACTATTAAATATTACTCATAGTCTCAAACACCCAACCTCCGTTATTTACTACTCCCTCCGGTCCTAATTATAAGACAAAGTTGACTTTTTTGGAGAAATTAAGGAAGCCAATTAAATTACTTTAGAGTGTTGATATTTTTAGTATCTTTAGATTATATATTAGTTTATTAGTCAAATTAATTAGTTTGGAGAAAAAAATAAAAATAAAAATACTCTAAAGTAATTTAATTGGCTTCCTTAATTTCTCCAAAAAAGTCAACTTTATCTTATAATTAGGACCGGAGGGAGTATAATTTCAGGGGATAGGGATGTCCCCTCCCACGTGCTCTTTATTTCTTGAGTTAAAGAACATATTTACTAATAAATTTTTAAGGAATAAGTGTTTGGTACAATTATATTTTAAAGGAGGTAAAAATACATATAAAGAATTAAAAGTGAAGCATCCAGCACAAAACCGTTAAATTTGATCTAATGTCATTAGGGGTTTTCTTCTCTTATAATTTAATGCTGTTAGATCAAATTTAACGGTTTTGTGCTGGATGCTTCACTTTTAATTCCTTATGTGTATTTTTGTTCCATTTAAAACATAATTGTGTCAGACGCCCCTTCTTTAAAACTTTATTGATAAATTTGTTCCTAAATCCTTTTTTTTATATCATCAAATTGTCATGATTGAGATTTAATGTGCTATAAAAAAAGGGAAAATTCTAAGAAAAGAATTTTAAAAATACTGAAATGCAAAAAGGTGATCTTAATATTCATAATGTGTGAGAACTTGTCCTATCCTTTTTAAAATTAAATGAAAATAATAAAAATGTCCTTCTCTTATAAACCATTGCTTCTCTTTCTCTCATATAGATCTGGCTCTCCTTTTCCTTCTCTTTCTGTTGTTGTTCATTCTGTTGAGATTTTCCTATTGGCCATGGAGCTGGAGGTGGAAGAACATGAATTTGCGGGTGAAGACGGTACCTCGGGCGAACTCTCAAGGTCTGTTTGGTGTGAGGGATTTGGAGGGGAGGGAAAATTTTTATGAGTTGAATTTTAAAAGATTGAAGAAGTGGGGTAATAAAATTTTAATAAAGAGAATATATAAGATAAAAAAGTAAGAAAAATTAATTAAAAATTTTTAACCCCACTTCTCTAATTTTTTTAAATTCAACTCAAAAAAAATTTCCCTCTACCAACTTTTCCTCCCCTCCCCTCCGACCAAACAAGCCCTCAGGCAACTTCTGATGTTCATCCATGAACTTCTGGCTCATGGAATAGCACAACTCAATAGCCGACAAGGTGTTGCAGAGTTTGGGAACCTCATCGTAGCTGAAGCCAAAGCCAAGATCCAAGCATCCTTTGAGCTCATCTAGATCTTCATTGGTTAAGCTCTTGGTCCTGGTCAGATCCTCATCCAACGTCTCCACATAACCTTCAAGCAAAACATGATTTTTCTTCTTGCTCTTCATCTTCTTGTTGCTGGCAGACGCGCTCCCAAAATTGCAACTCTTGATCCAGAATCGCTCCTACTGGGTGTCTCCTAGATCAAATGCACACAAATCGAACTAGTATTAATTATTTCAAACGAGCTCCCAAATCTATTTTATGGTGATTTTGGATTGTCAAGTTGAACTTTTGTTGCTGGCTTTGTTAGTTTTATTCTTAATTCATCCTTTTGTTGCCGGTGGTTGATGTTTTGTGGTGGTTGGTGGTGTCTTAGATGCTTCATCAGAAAGTGTTGCTGGTCTTTCCACGGTGATGGATTGAGAAGCTTATCAAAACTTGTGAAATTTTGTTGACAACGTGTGTGAAACTCTTTATTAGAATTTGTGAAACTCTTGTCGAATCTTGTGAATTAAAATTTGTAATTTATGAAATTCTTTAAGGAATTTATGAAAACCTTAAAAACATTTATCAGAATGTGTGAAACCTTATCAAATATCGTAAATTAAAATTTGCAACTTGTGAAATTTTTTAAAGAAATTGTGAAATTATTTTGAGAACTTGTAAAAACCTTATTCAAACTTATAAAATTTTTATCAGATCATGTAAACTCAAATTTACAATTTGTAAAATTATTGAAGGAAGTTGTGAAATTCTTTTACGAATATGTGAAAATCATATCCGAATTTGCTGAATTTGCTTCAAACCAAACTATTTTTCTCTTTGCCTTTTCCTCTAACATTCCCTTTCTCTCTCTTTCTCACCCGTTTTTTCATTTTAATTTTCTTCTTTGTTTAATCTTAACTTTTTAGTACCTGTTTGGATTAACGGTTGAGAAATAGCTTTTTTTACCATCTGATTTTTAGAAAAGTAAAGTAGGAAAAAAGTCAGATCGTAAATATGATTTGTGTTTGGATTAGCGGTGACAAAAGTAACTTTTTTTCTAACTTTAAATCTATTTGGATTAGAGTTTGAAAAGCTCGTTTAGATACAAAATGACTGAAAAGGACATAAATGTCATTGAATACTACATATACATACATACATACATATATATATATATATATATATATATTATTTGTATATATTGAGATACTTAAAGTGAAAAAACATAAATAAAATTTGATTAAAAAAACTTTAATTATTATTAAAAAAATAGACACTAAAGTACTTCACTTAAAATGGATAAATTTATATTTATATTAAAAAAATAATTATGTTTGATTTAATTGCTTGTTGTTCGTCATCCATGGGATATTATGTCGTATGCTAGGTATGTAGATGACATAAAGCCAATTTTTTATTGGGAAAATAGAGAGCGCAAAAAAAAAACACTAATCTAATCTCTACGGGCGTTAGTGGAGACTTGTAGAACCTCCTCGAAGCTCCCAATCATCTCTTTGCTCTCCAAAAATTTCTAATTTCTTCCGCTAACTCCCGTCACCCTTTTAAAAGCTCTAACCCGAACCTTCGTCTGCACCGATCACCAACAATCAAAATCAAAACTCTATCCACAACAAAAACGAGTTTGAGAGATGGATCTCAGGATCATGGGGTTGGAATCACTGTTGTTGAGCACACTACAGCAAATGATGGATCTGATAGATGACGCTGCTGATAAATCCGTCAATGCTCCGACATGAACGTATGTGCGTGATGTGAAGGCCATGGCTGCGACTCCGGCGGACATCAAGGAATTTTGAAATTCCTACAAGTTCGTCGTCGATATGCCTGGTTGTGATTTTGTTTTTGGTTTGGCTGTGTGTCTGATTCCAACAGGGTAATAGTTTTATGGATGCTATGACTCGATCCTCGCTCCGCCAAAATAGAAGCTCGAACTGAGGAACTGAGGACAGAAGGCAATAAACGCTCCCTAACGGTCTTCTTCTACTGTCACTGGCTCTTACCGCACGTAAGAAGAAAAAGCAGGGTATGTGGGCTTCTCTGAAAAGTAGCTTTTTTCCCTGAAGCCCAGCATACTCCTACGCTAACCCAAACACTGCAATTTGGCCCCACTGCACTTTGTTTAGCTTGTTCTGTTTGGAAGCCCTCTTTGTTCTTCAAGGTTTCTCCTTAATTCTTTTTCTTCTTTCAACCGACCCAAGAACAGTTATTTGATGCTCTTGCTTCTCCTTTCTTCATGAAATCCTTAGGTTAGGGATTGGCTTTAAAGACTAAATTGTTGTTTGTTTTTACACGGCTTGGAATATTGGGGCCAATGACATGGCGAATGCCATGGGAACGTAAGTGGGGGCGAGGGCGTGGACTCTCCGGGCGGCAGACGTTAGAGAACAGTGGGGTAATATTTAAAAAAAAATGTATATACGAGCATTTATGTTATTTACGTTTAATTTTAAAAAGGACAAATCAGATATTAACATCACCTCTTTATGATTATGAATATTTAAAACATCATTATATCCTTTATTATTTTTAAAGTTCTCTTTGTATCTTTTTTTCATAAAAATATATTATTATAATATTAAAAATTGAAGAATAAAAAACAAAATAATCAAAATTTGATATGGTAAGCTCACAACAATATATTTTTCTTAAAACATATATTTATATCTTTTTATCCTCTACAATTCTAAACTATTCATGTTATATTTTAAATGTCCATATTTAATTTAATAATTTATATGCATACACACACATATTTTTTATCTGATATTGTAATAATATTTTTATAAGATATAAAATTTCAACTATATTTTCTATAAACCGGACTAGTTGCTAGTAGCACCAGATATTAGTGGAGAAATAAAAAAAATTCTTCACGGTTGAAGTTAACAACTACGGAAATAAGAAGTGTAGAGGAAGAGGAGAAAGAGATTGATGAGGATATCATTCCTCTAAGCTTAGGTGGCTTGAATTCACAACTCCCTTCCCGTTTTTTTTTTCTGACCTAAACAATTTCCCCTAAAAAACCACATTGATGTCAATAGGCTAATATATTATTGGCTCATATCTTCAATTAAGAAAAATAATTTTTACATGCGCCAACAAAAGAAACTCAGTTTCTTTGCAAACTTATCCTTAACCTAATTCTTCAACTTCTTTTTGGCTAAAAGAATATCCTAATTCAAATCATATCCATCTGTCTTCAATCTCATAGTTGAAATCAAAAAGTGTCTTTGATCACCCTCCGCCTATTATGTAAGAGATGGAGGTTGATGAGGAAAGACGGTGGGTGTAGTATATGTTAGTGAGGCACCCTCACTTTTAAGCAAAGTTATCAAACTCGAACAGGCCTCTAAACCAGTCAAGGTAATCGGTAAAGGGTCAATAGATCAGCTCGAAGTCAACTTGGGGCCAGATCGGTGGGGAATAAAAAAATAAAAAAAATTTAAATTCTTATCATAGTATCATACCATCCAAAATCAATTTAATGCATTGAATTACTAACAAATAACCATATACTTATCCAACATTCTTTACAATTTCTTTAACATACTGACATCTAATATCAATTGACTGTCCAAAGACACTATAATAATAATCATAAATATTGTTCTTAGCAAATTATCAAAATAGATAAATGATAAAAAAAATATTAATACCTATAATACTTTAATCATTAACACAAAAAATATCATTAACTTCAACTAATATTGTCATCTACCTCATAAAAAAAATATTATTTTTTTAAAAAAAAAGGCAATTGGGTCAACCCAACAACCTGTCCAGGTTGACCGTGGTTGCCCTGGTCGGGACTGGGTCGCTTCGGGATGCCGATTTCCAGGTTGACTTGCCCAGTTCGGTCCAGGTTTGATAAGCCTACTTTTAAGGAATTACTAGGGGTGTTCAGCCATTTCCAATCCCAATCTAGGGCAAACTGGGACAGGAAAATTCAGAATCAGGAAAGATTATATTCGGGATTAGGAATGGGACTTCCCGATCCCGAATATATATGTATATATATAATATTAAATTTCCCTAAAATTTGAAGCAACTTCATGATGAGAGGGGCTATAACTGGGTTTGTATGGTTGTATACAAAGTTAAATTTTCCATAAGAATATGTAATTTCATATGAACATGCAACCTTTTTTTGGCCCTGAATAAGCAACTATTGAATGCAATACTTTGACATATCTTGAAACAAACAACTAATTTTTTTTTCCAATGATCAATCTTTAGTTATTTATGTTTTTGAAGTCCTATTAATACACTGTGTAATCCAAGTCACATCCAAAGATGCTGTCTTTAAGAGTTATTTCGTAACTACCGGCTGATTGGAAGCGGCACTCCCCAAAATAAAAAGGATCCTTCCTGTAGATACAGGGAGAAAATAATAGCAAAATATAAAGCAACTAGAAGGTAGAGAGAATAAGCTAGAGAGAGGAAGAGAGTGCCTGAGATTTATGAGCAATGTACCTAAACCTCTTGCAGGCAATGCCTTTTATAGGCCTCTCATGCACTCGAACGTTGGGCAAAAATTAATGGCAATGTACACAATTAAACCAACAGTTTCTAAATATTGAAGGCCATAAAAACATCTTATTGATTAGTTTCAGAATTGGAGATAATAGCCTACAACATGAACGTTGGTAATGAAGGGTAGTTAAACAAAATAAAATCTTATTAATGCCGTTATAACCAAAACGCTAAGATATCAAATTCAAATAAATCAAAAACTTGGTTTTTTTTGGGTAAGCTATTTTCACAAAATAAATTTTAGATTTTTTCAAAAAATATTGGATAAAAAATTCCCAATCCATATTTAACTCGCGCGCAGGGGGTAATCACTAGATTTCCACTATGTTTACTTCCCGATGACCTGTTGTTATGCATGCAAGCTTACTAACCCAAATTCACAAAGTGTGATATATATAATTGTATCACGGCAAAAAAAAAAAAAAAAAGATATATATAATTGTATCCCCCCAAACAATGCGGGACTTATTCTATTTGACACACCTACTTTATGTCAAAACTCCAACAACTTATATTTCTCTTCTTCCCTTAGTATTAGTATGGGCATGTATTATTTACTTCTTTATCTTCATTCTCTAGGTTTGGCTCCATACTGAGATCCTTCATAAACAAAGTTCATAGTCCACGGTCTACAAACTGAAATTTGAAATCTATTCTACATTGCAATGAGGTTATCTGATGGCAGATCTCACAAATTGTGTCTCCCTTTTCATTGCATCATCGTTGAACACATCTCCAGTGAGCAAACTGGTGTTGTAAAAAAGCAATACTTTAACTGCAATCATCAGATGAGATATTTTCCATATAGCAGACAACAGTTATGAGTGTTATGTTTCTACCTTCAGTGTGAGTGTTTTGTTTCATGTTGGTTAGAAAGGAAGGAGGGGAAAAAAGGCAAACTTTTTGGGGAAATCCCAATCCCATCCCGGGAAACCCGATTAGGACGAGAAATTTTTGAGATTGGGATCTGGATTGATCTCCCTTCTAGAGCCCTTCTTTGGGACCGGACAGGATGGGGAACAAAGTTTTCGGATCCCATCCCGTCCTGAGAGTTTCCCTAGAAGGTTTATTTCTGTCTGTTAATAAGATTTGATGTTGCACTATTCTCATTCAAATAATGGAAGAAGGTTTCCCAATTTCCACCATTTTTGAATCCTTTATGTCTCAAAGTATGCCTTATTTGGATCATAAGTTCATTACTCTTTCAAGAATTTCAAAGGCATCCCTTATAGATCATCTATCTTAATCGAGCTTTCCTCCATCTTAATGGATTGAACAGAGTGTCGTCCAATGTGATTTATCAGGATATTGAGGAGCTCCTCTATAATTTTATTTTTAAGCAAGTTAGCTTGTCTTGTAATCTTTATGATATGAATTTTAGTTTTTTTAGGAATTGTCACACTTTTGAAACTGACATGTGGTTTTTTGACATGCTTCTACCTAATATAATCTTTTTATTAATATGCATTTGAATTTCCTTAAAAATCAGATTTGATATTTCTCTTAGTTTGTATGAAACATGCCTTATAATTAAAATTTGAAGAATAGTTTGGAACGATGAGAATTTCTCTCTTTCATTTTCCCCCTCAAATTTCTTTATTCACAGTCTCCTTCCTTGTTCTAAAATGTAGTTAATTTTTCTTTCAATCATGTCATAAGTACTTAGTAATGTTACTATTTTATTAATATAATTTTGCTTTATTATCGAAAATATATATTTATTACCTTAGCACTTAGCTTGCGATTTCTATTTAAATTTGAACCCAGTCCTTCAAAAAACATGCATGGGGTAATATCATCATGATGATGGCCAATCTGCATTTATTTGTTAAAAATTTGTTGTTTTGCCTTGAACAAAAATCAGTGAATTAAATACATTAAAATAGCGATCATAGTCAGTATACTACATATAATAAATGCAAAATCGTGTATGGCTATGGTGTAGACCCAAGTTAATTTTGTTGACTAGATAAAGCACGTTGACAAAACAATTTAGCATAACGGAGGGAACCATAGAAACCTACTTAGTTCGAATCGGAGCGGTGAAAGCGCGCCACCGCCTTAGCGGGAAATGCTTCATTAGTAGGAATCATAATGAGCTTAGTGTGTGTTCTGATTAGCTTTTGGAAAATAACTTTTACAGTTTTCAAGGTAAGTATGTGAGAGGAGTTTTATCTCGATTTGCGGAAAAGTGCTTCTGAAACCATGGTTTTGGGGTAAAAGAACACACACTTAATTATTAATTACTCTCTCCGGTCCTAAATATAAGACAGAGTTGACTTTCTTTAGAAATATTATGGAAGCTAAATAAATTACTTATATCATATCATATGTTTTGTATTCTTAGATTATATATTAGTTTATTAGTTAAACTAATTAGTTTGGAGAAAAAAATAAAAATATAAATACTCTAAAGTAATTTAATTAGTTTCCTTAATCTCTTTAAAAAAATCAACTTTATCTTATATTTAGGACCAGAGGGAGTAGTTATCATTATTTGTTACTATTTTTTAGACAGTTTGAACCTCAAATTATGAACTTTTAATCATGTAATAATAATTTCTTAGTATTGGAATTTGAATAAGAAAAATTTTACAAATAATTTGATCATTACTAATTGTGAGCCAGTGATATGTTGATATTATTGTTGTGTATATAAGAGTTAAGGGGTAAAAATATCTTGAAAGTTTTCCCCGAGGAGCATTCTATGCTTGAAAGTTTTCAAAGAGGCAGTATTACCCTAGGTTCTTGAACTTGGATTGGTCCGGTTCCCGATCTGGTCCGGGTTTATATTTAAAAAAAAAATTTAAAGTTTTCTTTTAGAATTTTGTATTATAAATATAAAATTTTCAATTTTTCACTGGTTTAGTCCCGGTTTAACCCACTAACCCTTAACCCAGTACCCCAACCGGTTCAATATCTGGTCCGAGTTTTAATACCTTGATATTGCGTTAGAAATTTAAAAAATAGGACAATATTGCCCTCACTGGACGGACCCTAACGTGACTTGGGACCCATTGGAATCAATCTCAAAAGCGCCATTTCGACATTCAATCTGCAAATAAATCAGTACGTTATTGATTTCATGTACGTAGGTTCTTCTCCTTTCTCTTGTTAAGATTGTTTTGAAGATCTGGGAGCTTTTTTTACTTCGATTGATTGTCACTCCCCACAAGCTTCAAGCCTCATCTCTGATCTCATTTGGTTTTGTCTTCTTACAGTTTCAATTCCCAATTCCAATTCAATCTCCATTCTCCACCACTGCTTCACTTATCTATCAATTCTCATTCAGTTTTGTCTTTATCCATTTTAACTCACGCCCACACATGGATCCAACTCTTTATCGTCAATTTTCTTAGTCGGTTTTGGGCATTTTATCCATATTTTTAAATTTAGTTTGAACCCTACCTCCATTTATTAAATCACTTCACGGGTCCACCTATACGACATTCCTCTAGCTACAATCAGTCTTCTCTCAGTTTGGGCATTTTATCCAGATTGTTTGCCCCTGCTTAAATCCATGGCTTTGCTGGTTTCATTGGAATCCTTTTAATTTTGTGTTCCTCTGTGATTTCCCCAACGAAAACGTTCCCAAAAGACTGCGGCTCTGGAAGAAGTAGGAGTAGGGAGACGAGATGATTTGGCTAGATCTTGTTGACGTGGATGATGAGGTGGCATGTATTGAGTGCCTTGTGCCCAGGTCGGTCAAACTTAATAGTCAAAGTTGTCATCTTTGAACGGTAGAGCAAATTTGTCCCATGTTTTGAACTTCTGAAGCAATATTTTCCCCTAAAAAACTTTCAGACACCCAATGCTGATCGTTGAAAACTTCCATTATATTTTTGCTCTTTAATCTTGTATATAATCTATTTACCTTTTGAGGGGTGAGTTACATACAATTACTGCTTCCAAGTTTAAATTTCGTGAAAGTATTCTCCTTAATATATACTCCCTCCGGTTTTAATTATAGGACATATTTACCTAACTTTGGAGCAATTAAGAATAGTAGTTAAATTAGTTAATCTTATTTATTTTCCAAAAATGCCCTTATTTAATAAGGGTGATTTAGGAATACTACATAAGTCTACCATGATCCTGCGAGTATTTTTTCTGATCCAGTAAGCTGGCATCCAGCTGTACGAACTTTAGCATAATAGAAAAGTGTGTCCCATTGACGATGAACAATCACGTGACGCTTGCTGCCTTATTTTTCTCAAAAGTCAAAATATGAATACATTACTTTTGTTTTTATATATTATACTCAAAGAAAAATAAAAGAAACAGTAGAATTGAGGGGTATATGAAATTAATGGGTTGCAAGTATTATTCACTTTATAGAATACATAGGTGTATTATAAAATTATTATTGCGTCTCATTATTATTGATAAGAAAGTATCAATAGGGGGTATTTTGGGAAGAAATTGATAAAAAAATTAAAACTTTGTTCTATTATTAGGACCAAGATCAACTCTCAAATGTTGTCTTATAATTAGGACCGGAAGGAGTATTTTTATTTACATTATTAGTGTCAAAAATTCAAAAAATCATTTACATATATTTTAAGATTTCTTTTTAAGCAGTATTCCCTTCCTTGTCATAAATATCAAATAACTGAATTAGGTTGTTTGAAATGTGGGTTAAAATTAGTTAGAGATGATAGATATATAATGAAAGATGTAATTTGCATGCCAAGATCACCCTCCTCATTTGTGTGAAGAGAGATAATGTGGGGAGGAGAGAGGAAATATAAATTAAGTAACGGCAATATGAGTTATTCAATGGGAGATAAAATGCCCAAAAGGAAAAATCAAACATCCTCTATATGTCTCTTATAATGTCTCCTCAGCAGCTCAGAATCAACAAGAAGCTTTTGTTTTGGGACGAAAAATTGAATACTAACTTGTTTTCTCTCTCCGAGTTTAACCCATTACGAAATCTAAAAAAAAAGAAACCTACGAATTAAAAGGGGTAACTGAAAGTAGATACTTTTATTTCATTTTTCCATTTTGTGTTTTCCCTTCTCACAATACTTGTCCCGTGGTCCGCGCGAAAAGAAACCCTTGATCTGAGAGGCCATGGCTCGGCCTTCGAAGCTTCAGGATTCTTCCGACGACCAGCTGTCGAACGGTTCGAGTTCGTCGGAGGAGGAGCAGGTCAACGATCAGATCAACGATGAGGAGGACGAAGAGGAGCTACAAGCAGTGGCTCGCTCTGCCAGCTCTGATGATGAAGATGCTGCCGATGACAATTCGCTCGATTCCGATGGAGAGGCACCCATTGGAGATGGTGACGAGGAGGAACAGGTAAAACCATTGTGTACTCTGACTCATTGTTGTGTCCTGCATGCTTCATGTCATTTCAGGTAGTGTCACGTTAGGGTTCGGTAGTTTGGTGTTGTAGCTTTTTTCTTTGATGTCATGAAATGTCTGTCACTGTACAAAAAAAGAGTAACCATTCCGAATTTAAATTTTGCTTCTGTTCTCTTATTTCCAGTTGGTTGTTGTAAAATTTATGTCTCTGTGTGTTATGTGTTATCCACTTCGCTTTCTTTCTATTGAAGAAAGAACTTCACTGGAAGTGTCATTGACTAATTGTTCAATTCAAATCTTTATGTGCTGCCCAACTTCAGGTTGAAGGTATTGTCGATCCTGAAATTGCTAGGCGGGAAAAGGCCAGACTGAATGAAATGCATAGGCTGAAGAAACAAAAGATTCAGGAGATGCTGGATGCTCAAAATGCTGCCATTGATGCGGACATGGTACGGTTATAGAGGATGCCTTTTCTTCATTATGAAATAGAGTAATCTTATAATTTTCAACCTCATAATTCTTACTCGAAATGCAGAACAACAAGGGGAAGGGTCGCTTGAAGTATCTTCTACAGCAAACTGAACTGTTTGCTCATTTCGCAAAAGGCGATCAATCATCTCAAAAGAAGTCCAAAGGAAGGTATGGGTAAAGCCCTCTTTTTAATGTTATTATTGTTATGTGATAGCAATTTTCATATCCTTCTCTGTTTGCGGGAATGATTTTTAGTATTATCTCCTGGAGTTTTATGATATAGTAAATTTGCTTTGGTACTCTCAAGTTTATTCAGAGAATATGTAAATTTTTTTGACCAATACAAAAAGGGATGCTCCATAATGTTAGAAGAAAGTAATACATTTCCTTAGCGACTTTCATCTTTTGATTGTTTTTTACATTTATTTATGATTTATTAATGGGCTTGAACCTCTCTCTGATTGACGGCCTTATCTGATGGATGAGTAGATTACTAGATAGATTTTCTAATGCTATTTCCAGTATTGCATTCCATTAGGCACACTTTTTATATCTGTAGCGTTCTTGGTGACTTTTAATATTTCATTGCTTCTGATTTATTTTTTTGGCATAAGTTGCCTTTTGAATTCAATGTGCATTTCTTTTGTTGTCAATTTTTGTAGCTTTATGAAGTGACTATAAGAATTGATGGCAAAAGAAATGGAGAACAGTAAATTTGTGCCTTCATTTCTATGGGAGTTCAAACGGTCATTGACAAGCTGTTCTTAACCTCAAAAAAAACTTATGCTGTTAAATGTTATTTTTTATAGGGGTCGGCATGCATCAAAAGTGACTGAAGAAGAGGAAGATGAAGAGTATCTTAAAGAAGAAGAAGATGGATTAGCAGGAAACACACGATTGGTGATGCAACCATCATGTGAGTGTTGTTCCTCTCTTTGTTAAACTGCTAATATAAGCTGGCATTACCTGGATTAGCAGGAAACACACGATTGGTTCATTTGAATGTGAAATACTATCAAATATCAATGCTTCTGAACAGGTATTCAAGGAAAGTTGAGGGATTACCAACTTGCTGGCCTAAACTGGCTTATACGATTGTATGAGAATGGTATAAATGGAATTCTGGCAGATGAGATGGTATGCGATGTAAATTTACCTTGAGATGTGTCATTATTTGACAACATGCAACCATAAGTATCCTACATTGTGTGATTGGATAACGTATTATGCATAAATAACTGGTGAATTCCAGGGGCTCGGTAAAACACTACAAACTATCTCCTTATTGGGCTATTTGCATGAGTTTAGAGGAATAACTGGTCCTCACATGGTTGTGGCTCCAAAATCCACACTTGGAAATTGGATGAATGAGATTCGGCGCTTTTGTCCTGTCTTGCGGGCAATAAAGTTCCTTGGCAATCCTGATGAAAGGGTTAGACTCTTTTTTTGGATGACCTATTTTTGGTGAATTTTACTATCAATTCCTGGTTGACTCTTTTTTTCTTGTATGATTTTTCACCTCTGCAGAGGCATATCAGAGAGGAATTATTAGTTGCTGGGAAGTTTGATGTGTGTGTTACCAGTTTTGAAATGGCCATCAAGGAGAAGTCTGCTTTGCGTCGTTTTAGTTGGCGTTACATAATTATAGATGAAGCCCATCGGATCAAGAATGAGAATTCCCTCCTTTCAAAGACAATGAGGCTCTATAATACAAATTATCGCCTCCTTATCACTGGTACACCACTCCAGGTATCACTTAATTATTATTATTCACAGAATACTGGCATTGAATCTTGTATAATTTGTAAACTTCCTCTGGGAATTTAATTTGTTTTGTGCCAAGCTGAATTTGCTGGCTTAATCCTGTACAAGTCTGGCGAATCATGAATTGAAAGAGAAGTTCTCTTTGTTTGTAATGTTAGAGTCAGCGGGTGTGTAGTTGGATCTTCGAACTTGGCTAGTTTATCTGTTCTTCATTAACACTAATACATTGGGATTTGGAAGGTATCAGTTGATTGGTTAACACCCTGAGCCAAGTTTGTGACCAGTTCTTTTAATAAACTTCCTGACCATTTCTGACTCGTTTTTTAATTAAAAGATGGGAAAGGTGAGAGTGACTGTAAGACTGCATATCGATTCATTGATTTAAATATAAAAGCTTTAAAAGCCACACTAATTAAATGCCACGAATAATGTGGCTTATTTCTAAGCTTCACTGCAATGCATGGTTCTCACATCTAGTTGGTGTTATAATTAGAGAGTAGATAAGAAACTATAATGGCCTTTGCTTTTAGGTCAATTAGTTAGTACTTCCTGGCAATATTTTTGTCAGAAATGAACATTTAAACATTTTAACCATGATGCGTGCTAGTGAGAATTGGACTCAATTGTTGGGTTGAGATTAATAAGCAGGCAGGGCGATGTAGAACAGTAGAGGGAAAGGAGAGAGAGGAAGGAAGGAGGAGGATGAGAGGTAGGGATGTTGGGAGAGAAAATTGAACAGATAAATTAACTTCAACTGTTTTGCCTAAGATCAAGTCTTCCGCAATTTTTTTACCCTAATATTCTTTCTGTTCTCCTGGCAGGGAGTATCAAATGATGAATTTGAATTTCCTTGATTTAATTTGTTGTGTTAGTTGTTATGGCTTTTTTCATGGGTCCCGTGGTGGATAATTCTAAACACTACATTCTTAGAGTTCTCTTTTTCTCTCTCTTCCATCCATCCATCCATCCATCCATCTGAGTTTGTATGCTCACTCTGTTTGCTGTTTTTGGTAATTACTGAGGCTTCTTAATAATTTGCAATGCAGAATAATCTTCATGAACTTTGGGCTCTTCTCAATTTTCTTCTTCCAGAAATATTTGGTTCTTCTGAAACTTTTGATCAGTGGTTTCAAATCTCTGGTGAAAATGATCAGCAGGAGGTTGTTCAGCAGCTGCACAAGGTAAGCCCAGAACCTTTGATTGTGGGGATATTCTTTGAGAATCTGATCCATATTTAATATTTAATCTTTTGTGAATATCAAGGTCCTACGACCATTTCTCCTTCGAAGGTTGAAATCGGATGTTGAAAAAGGATTGCCACCCAAAAAGGAAACCATTCTTAAAGTAGGCATGTCACAAATGCAGAAGCAGTATTATAGGGCTTTGCTGCAGAAGGATCTTGAGGTTGTTAATGCTGGTGGAGAACGGAAGCGTCTCCTGAATATAGCCATGCAACTACGTAAATGTTGTAATCATCCATATCTTTTTCAAGGTGCTGAACCTGGTCCACCCTATACGACGGGGGACCATCTTATTACAAATGCCGGTAAATTTAGTTTTCAACTTTATCAATAGATACTTGAGTCCATTTGGGTTGACCTATCAATTTTGCAACTAGTTCATGTTTCTTTTTTTTTTAAAAAATCATATGCAGGTAAAATGGTTCTTTTGGATAAGTTGCTTCCTAAATTAAAAGAGCGTGACTCTAGGGTCCTTATATTTTCACAGGTTAGTTTTCTTTTAAAATTTGACTTTGGCCTCTGACAATTATTAATTGCCTTGAACTGTGCAACATGTTGCATATATTATCATTTTCATTTCCTTCCGATACTATATCTCGTTTTAATCCTTTCTACTGCTGTTATTGCTAAACTTTGTGACTTATAATTTTTCCAGATGACTAGACTGCTAGACATACTTGAAGATTATCTGATGTATCGTGGATATCAGTATTGTCGTATTGATGGTAATACCGGTGGAGAAGATCGTGATGCTTCCATTGATATTTTTAACAAACCAGGAAGCGAGAAATTTGTCTTCTTGTTATCAACTCGGGCTGGAGGCCTTGGCATTAATCTTGCTACTGCTGATGTTGTCATCCTGTATGACAGTGATTGGTGAGTATAATTTCGGGTGATCATGTCTGCACAAGTACTCTGATGTGCATTTGTTCGATAAATTTTTCATTTGCTGATTGCTGTTTGTTTTATTTCAGGAACCCACAAGTCGACTTGCAGGCTCAGGACCGTGCTCATAGGATTGGCCAAAAGAAAGAAGTTCAAGTTTTCCGATTCTGCACTGAGGTTTGAGTTTTATTTTATTTTTATTTGTTATTAATTGCTGTCTTTTATGCTAAATATCATCACATCATGCAAATGGAGCAGTACACAATTGAGGAGAAGGTCATTGAAAGGGCTTACAAAAAGCTAGCCCTTGATGCTCTCGTGATTCAGCAAGGACGATTAGCAGAGCAGAAGAGTAAGAAATTTCAGGATGATGTATCTCATTCCTTTCCTGCTGAATGCTTGGGTGTTTTAATGTTGGATTGTTATTATTTGTGCAGCTGTAAATAAAGATGAGTTACTTCAGATGGTCAGATTTGGTGCTGAAATGGTTTTCAGTTCTAAGGATAGTACAATTACCGATGAAGATATTGACAGGATTATTGCTAAAGGAGAGGAAGCAACAGCTGAACTTGATGCCAAGATGAAGAAGTTTACTGAAGATGCTATAAAATTTAAGATGGATGACAGTATGAACCTATAACTTGAAGTTCTAGTTTTAAAAAATGTTCTAGTTTTTAAATACTAATGGCTCAATCTCTCTCTTGATAAATCTTTTGTGCTAATGTTAACTCACGTTTGCCCTCATTTTTTCTTGAGCAGTTTTATGTTGTTCGTTTAATATGCAATGCAAAAGACCTTTTTGTGCAAAACTGAAGCATTTTTGGCCTTATTTGTGCTGGAACTCTATCCTCTTTAAGTTAAAATTATTGATGTGCTATATGTTGCTTATTTCATGCACTTAATAGCAACACAGTTTGTTATGGTTACTATAGCTTTTTTAATTGATTAAATATCCAGAAAGACAACTTATGGCTGAGCGTTTTGATTTTTCTCATTCACTTTCTGTTGATTTTGAATTTCTCATTAACAATATATTTTCTGTTGCAGCTGCCGAGTTGTATGATTTTGATGACGAAAAGGTAGAAATGGCAGTTTATGTTGGCTTTGACAACAACTATTACATTTACATTGACATGTGCTTATGCTTGTTATGGAGCCTGTGTATTCATTTTCTGGTCTAAATTTTAATTGTAAAATTTTATAATTATGTAATTTTGGATAGGTTTTGTTGTTTTTAGCAATTTTTTTGGGGGGTGATGGGTGGGGGGGTGTTCCTCAATAGCTGTCTACATTCTTTATTAAAGGTTGAGGCAGAATTGGTTAATACCTCTATTTGAAATTGAAGAGATTACTGTGAATATAATCAGTTTTTTTAATTTGAATTTTCTGATGTTGCTTCAAAGATTATTGTTAACTTTTTCTTTGATTGATTTGTAGGATGAGAATAAAGTTGATTTCAAAAAAATTGTAAGTGATAACTGGATTGAGCCACCAAAAAGAGAGCGGAAGCGCAAGTAAACATTCACTATCTTCATTTTACACTTGAAATTATAAAATTATGTTTTTCCCTTATGAAATCTGAATTATTTTTTCTTGTCTTGTTGTAGTTATTCAGAGTCTGAATATTTTAAGCAAACATTGCGCCAAGGTGGCCCTACGAAGCCAAAAGAGCCCCGTATTCCTAGGATGCCTCAGCTGTGAGCATCTTATGAAACATGTTTTCGTCTTATCATAATGCTTATTTTGTGACTGATTGTTGCTTTCCTATCTACAGGCATGATTTCCAGTTTTTCAACACTCACAGGCTGAGCGAGCTGTATGAAAAGGAAGTACGCTATCTCATGGTGGGTATTTCTTTACATGAACACTCATTTATTTGTCTGTTGGGTTGGCTTTAATACCTAATGAAATGATTGAATTTTTAGCAAGCACATCAAAAGAATCAGATTAAAGACTCAATAGATGTTGACGAACCAGAAGGTATGACAATGTTCTCCAGGTTTGTCCCTTCTCTTTTCTAAGAAAATTCTAATAATGATGCGTTGAGTTTGTAGAGGTGGGAGATCCCTTAACCGCTGAAGAACTGGAAGAAAAGGAGCTCTTACTGGAGGAGGTGAGTGGATTTTGCGTATAAACTGTTCTTCCTTTTGGGTCTCCAGATTTTAACCCTTTTTTGGGTGTAAGTATAGGGATTTTCTTCATGGAGCCGAAGGGATTTCAATACTTTCATTAGAGCCTGTGAAAAGTATGGGCGGAATGATATAAAGAGTATTGCTTCTGAGATGGAAGGAAAATCAGAGGAGGAAGTTGAACGATATGCAAAGGTTTTCAAAGAAAGATACAAGGAGTTAAATGGTTAGTTACTATGTTTAAAATATGAATATAGTAGTAATCTGTTCATATTCTGATGATGAAATTGCTTTTTAAATTATGGTAATCTGGCTATTATCTTTTTCTTAAGCAAAATCCTTGTCAGATGCTGAATGTGATTTTGTTGGTTGTACTCCATAGTAACACTTTGGAGTCATTTTGTTTTGTTTTTGTCCTTAGCTAAGTTGTAGTTGATGTGGACTGCAATCGGAATCTGTTGGAGTAAACTGCAGTGCAATTTTGTCCTGGTTCAATATATCATTTCTGAACTGAATCTTGAAATCAGTTTCTCATTATAATTTTGATATTAAGTTTTGGACTTTGTCTAATGTCTGCAGATTATGATAGAATTATTAAAAACATTGAAAGAGGGGAGGCTAGAATTTCTAGAAAGGATGAGATCATGAAAGCTATTGGGAAGAAGTTGGATCGATACAAGAATCCATGGCTAGAGTTGAAGATACAATATGGGCAAAACAAAGGGAAGTTATACAATGAAGAATGTGATAGATTCATGGTGTGATTTCTTTATTTCTTTTTACCTAAAAGATCATTTAGTTTTGATTATTATGCGTGCGTGCGTGTATTTTACCTGTGGTCATTTTGATTTTGGTTATGAATTTGCAGATATGCATGGTCCACAAACTTGGCTATGGGAATTGGGATGAGTTGAAGGCAGCATTTCGAACATCACCTTTATTTCGATTTGATTGGTTTGTCAAGTCTCGCACAACACAGGAACTTGCTAGGAGATGTGACACCCTCATTAGGTTGGTAGAGAAGGAAAACCAAGAACACGATGAGAGAGAACGACAAGCCCGTAAAGAGAAGAAACTTGCTAAGGTTTGTTTCTGTTCTTCCCCTAAAAACATAAGGATGAGAGAATTAAAAAAAAATAAGTTTGGTTGCTGAAGCATAGCTTGATAAATCTTTCAGAGCATGACCCCATCAAAACGAGGCTCAGCTAGACAGACGGATGGTTCAACATCAATAAAGAAGCGCAGGCAGTTAACTATAGATGACTATGTGAGCACGGTTTGCCTTTTTGCTTTGCAGATTATGAATTATAATAAGCCTTCTTTTATTACATGGAATTTGCTTGTGCATATACTGAATTTGACCATGATATTGTGACAGGGAAAAAGGAGAAAATAAATGTAAATATGCGGCACTTAGTTACCTTAACTAAGGATAGTGTGGATTGTTTCTGAAGGCTTGGTTACTTAAACTGTGACCGTGGTCAGGTTTTGCCTTCTCAAGGCCGGTGATAGAAACACCTTTTTTTTTTTTTTTTTTCAATTTAGGACCTACATGTGACAGTTGGAAAGGCTAGTTAGCAAAGATTAAGGTGAGATCTAGGTGTTGGAAGCGTAATCATGGATCTAACACATACGCATTACCCATTAGATGTCATATTGATTTGTATTTTAACCATCGTTGAAAAGAATTTGCTTACACGTGTAATATTTCTTTACCCTGCCCTGAAATAGGGAATCAATCAAACCAAAAACCGGGCAGGGCTGCGCTGCGTGCACCTTTTGATTTTCCTATGTTTCCTAAAGGGACGGTAAATCCGTGCTTTAACACAAACCTCGTCCATATTTGCTTCGGGATTCTCAGATAATTCTAATGTGCTAATATTAAGATGGAGTGATCTTTTTGTTTTTACCAGAGGCTGTTTTTGAGTTTGATGGGATGAAATGGAATCCCAAATATTGGAACAAGAGTAGACTGGACTGAAACCTGGTATTTTGTTGTTTAAGGGTTAATTAGAGAGGAAGAGAATTGTTGATGGAGCAAAATGATTTAACGATTTATAAATTAATTTTATTCAATATGAAATGAATATACGTGTCCGAGCGTGTTGAGTAACCTTTGTCGCTTAAACCACTTAGTAAGAATTACTCCATTGGAATTTATTTATAAGCAATTTTTTTCTCTATTGTATAAAATGAATATAGTTAAAAACAATGTGTTAAAAATATCATGTTTTTTTTTTCATATATATTCCTATTTATGAAAAGAGTATAGGAGAGAGAATAAATAAAAAGTATGAGAGATAATGAGTATAAGATATGAGAGATAATGAACATATAATAAGTGTAAAATAAGAAAAAGAAGCTTATATTTTCAGATAAAAAGTGAAAGTTGCTTATAAAAGGGATCAGTCCTATAAGAGAGAAAATTATTTATAAATAAGACCAGAGGAAGTAATTTTTACTTGAACTTTTATCCGAGAAAGGTAAAATTAAGAAAATGTGAATAATTTGTCCAAGTTCAATAAACACGTGAAGCCGTGATGAATGTCCCTCCTCTATAAACATGCATCTCCAATGGTTTACCTAATCATTGAATCATTGATTGTTTATAATACAGTGTATATTATATCTTCACGGAAAAACGAAGAAACCATGCGCCTTCCTATCTTGAACCATACAAAAGAGTTGTTAAATATACACTGAAGTGCATTATAATATAAATATACACTGAAGTGCATTCTTTGGGGGAGGCGGTGAACGCTGGAGGTGGACGCCAGTGGGGCTGACTAGTCGGAGAGGGAGGTCGTCGGTCAGAGGGAGAAGAGGACGAAATATGGTTATAATTCTTATGGGCAAGATTGTCAATTTATAAAATAATTGAGGGTACAATGGTTATTAAATATCAGTTCCAGGAATCCCATCTTAGTTCCACAGGGGCACCCAATGAACCCTCTTCCGTCATCTTGTATGGAAGTGACTTTCATGCAAGGTTCTGAAGTCGGGTATTGAGTTAAGGGTTAGTAAGTCATATCAGAATAAAATCGAAGTTAAATCAGGACTAAACCAGTAAGAAATTAAATATTTTAGACTTATTAATATGAAATTTTAAAGAAAAATATTAAAAAATCAATTTTTTAAAAACAAATAAAAAAAATTGGTGAACCGAGACCGAACCGGTCCATGGTCCGGTTTTCGGGCTGGACCAGTTACTCAGATTCGAATTTCAAAACACTGCTTTCATATGATAGCAGGCTTCCCACACACAAGACAACCCAATTTATGGAATCCACCGCCACTTCCTCACCCTCATTTCTTGGTATCAAATGGGCGTAAGAGCGTTAGTTGGAATTGAAGAGATAGGGGGCTATCGTTGCTTCATTTGACATGATCGTGTGACCTTGTACATGTTCAATCATTTCACTGGACTCATTAAACACGATACTCCTTTGTTTCTACTTGCCCCTTGCTCACGCTTTCTCATTCTCTGAATATGAATCCTTTTTCAGTGTGGTGTGATCAGAACTATTCTCAAGTTAGCCACAAAATAAATTACATATAGTTAAAAAAGGGGTAAATTATTGGGGGAAGCCTACAACACGAGTAGCGTGCGATGACAAGAAAATGATAACTTGTTCATACTCTCACTAGTTAATTAAAACTTTTTGGTGATTATTCTTCTCTGGAACTGATGGTGATTTTCCCTTACAAAACCCAAACACAATGTCACCAAACCTTTATGCGACCAAATTCAGAGGTCCCAATTCTCCTTTGCATGGCACTCAAATCTCTCCAAAAACCATCAACTAGTCAATATTCTTCCGAGTGAAGTCACCAAAAACCATCGATAGTCAGCATTTCGGTCATTAATTAAATTCTAATTTATTTGCGCGCTTACGTGGATCATGAGTTCATGGGCATAATAAGGCAACAACATGTGGAATGTAGTATAATAAACCATTTTGTATAAGCCGAAATCTACGAGGCTCAGACCATACCATAAAATGGAGACTGTGCGATTACATGTCCCAGCAATGACATCCACACAAATTCACTAAAGCTCCCCCATTTACAAGCAAGAGGGGCATTAACACTTTGCACCATCCACGGATATATATACTTCGAATGCCCCAATCCACACTAGTTTCTCTCTTTTTCAAATCATCTGTGTTTCTTTCAACTCTTGATGAATAACTACCATAATGATGCAGGAGACTAGTCCCAGCCAGATCCATGACTTTTGCTCCCAGGGCAGACATGGAACCGACCAAGATGGAAAAGGACGACCCTCCTGCGAATTTCTCTCCCCACTCAACCATACATCTCTTCACTATAGTAGATGAAAAGTAAAATGGATCAAAGTTGTTGGTGCTTTCACTCATTTGTAGCATCAAAGCTTCCCATTGCATTTGCCCGCTTTTTCTCTCTCCAATTTTCGCCCCATACTTTTGCTTCTGCAACTGCACGTTCTCTGTCCAGGTCGCGGTTCCTTGCAGTTTCCCTAGCTCTTCCAGCACTTGCAGGGCTGTCTCTCTGAGAGTCCTGCCTTTCTCCATCATCCAATTCCCATTTTCTTCCCGAACCCCCACCAGTTTCAATCCTTCCCAAGCCTGTCCCAGCACTTGGATCCCTACCATCTCTCTTCCTGTAATCGGGTGAATTTCTATGGGTGGACGGTGATCCATAATGTCGGCCATGATCAGGGCTGTCCAAGCCATCTGCCATGTTCTTTCGATCCTCCTTGCTCCTGGGGGTTGATGGACCAACACGGCTAGTATGACCAGATCCATTTGGATCATATGTCTGTGAGGCCAAGTATGTAAGAGCAGTCACAACATCTCCAATAAGAGGCCTTGTAGCAGCTTGCTCTTGCAAACACATGGCTGCAACTGCAAGTGCTTGATAGAGTCCTCGAATTGGATAACGGCCTTGAAGAAGAGGATCAGCCATTGAGGGGAACTTCCTCCGGTCTTTAAACAGAGGTCGTGCCTACCAAGTTCCATTTACCAAGGGACATAAATGCAAAGGACATGTAGTCATATTAAATGTTATATTAGTAACTGGTTGAAAGGATAACACCAAAACCAACATTCTATTATGCTCGACAAACTTTTAGAAGAAACAGTAAAACACAGATGACCAGGTCAGAGACTTACCCATGCCACAAGATTATGCTCGCCATGTGAACGTGTATTGTCGATAGCCTTGCGCCCAGTAATAAGTTCCAGGAACACAACTCCAAAGCTGTAGACATCAGACTTCAAAGTTAGCTGTCCAGTCATAGCATATTCTGGGGCACAATAACCATATGTCCCCATTACTCGCGTTGATACATGAGTCTTATCGCCAACTGGACCAAGTTTTGCCAGCCCAAAATCTGATAACTTGGGATGAAAACCCTCATCTAGCAGGATATTTGATGATTTTAGGTCTCTATATATTACAGGAGGGTTTGCTCTGTCATGCAAATATTCCAACCCCTTTGCTGCCCCAGCTGCTATTTTCATCCTTGAATTCCAGTCCAGATGCTCCTTGTCAGGAGGAAGATCTGTAAAGTGCCTTAAGTAAGAATTCCTGTACACTACATGGGCTGAAATCCCATCTGGGTCGATTTCATTTTAATGACATGCATAAATAAAAGCAATACACGTGACATTGAACTAACAAATGGTAAAAATGGACTTAACAAGCTTCAAAGTTTATCGAAGGATGAGATGCTTTTACCATGTTTGTGAACAGAGTCCTCTATTGTTGGACTGTAACTAGATAATAGAGATCAGGATTCAGACATTGGCTTAACTGATGCCAGCACAGGTTTTAATCAATTTCACACCAATGAATAATCTTAATAGGGAATATTTTACAAAGTCATATGCGGTGTAAATTCTTCATTGTGAGAAACGTGCGCATAAATTTTCATATTTATAAATTAGTCTGCACTCAATGGGTAAGTCCTTACAACCTAGAATACGCTTTGAAAATTCTAAAACATTAACATCTGATTCGTAATTAAATCTATTTAAAATTTGAAATGCAGTGAACAAAACAACCTATCATGATTTACAAGTCATGATGAAAATAAGTTCTTCTAGAAAGTTGTCAGGATGAGCATGTAAGTTTTGCAGTAGTGTCAATTCATCCCAACCTGGATATACACACCTGGTAATGCATTTTGTGCAGTATTCAACATATTGCCAAATCTAATCCTTGACAGGTTACGTGAACGATCTAATCATTAATTAAAGGCAAGATGATAGATGTGAATATTGTGTTGTCGCAATGCATAATTTGGAGTTCTCCCAAGAAAAGGATGGAGCCAAGTAAGGTCTTATCATTGAGTTAATCATTACTCACAAATTTAACAGTGCAAGTAACAAGACTGTCCATCCATTTTCATTGTTCCTCACTTCAGCAACAAACAGAAGCAAGAAATATCAATTATCAAGGACACCATTCTTATGTCATGTCAAGGGTGTTTCTCAACTAGTTGGGTTTCCTGCTACTTTGAATACTTTAAATTCAAGGTCAACTTTTCCTTAACCAAGGGAGAATGAACCTAGACTCACTAGCATCAAGAAGGCTTAGCTATAAGCAATTCATCTCAATATTATGATTTACTTAAAATTATGGAACTAACTGAATTATTTCCCAAGATTAAAATTATCTGTCACTATCAAGATTGCATTTTCTTATGTAATTATTATATTCAATCCTAGGACATTTAACAATCTTTTGTCTTTCCTGTGCTAGTTTTAGTGTTCAAGTTTTAATTACAGGTTTCATAATTGCAGAGTCACAATCCCTATCCCTGTGACTCAATTCGGAACCAAATCCATCAAGAATTCAATTTCTAAAACTTTCGGAAATGATGAAACTCAAATTCTTCATTATCCAAATGGCAATTCCAGACCTTAGCCCAAGGAAAGGACAAATACTCTTACATTGACAAGAAAGTGACATCTTTATGAAATTGGAAATGTAAAGAAGAAACAGAAATCAAAATGGAAGTTGTATTAACTAATAATGCCTCTCTCCTCTCTCCTTTTCAAGATATAAAATCAAATTGTCATATTAACTAATAGATATACTCCCAACACAGTCAACTAAACAATTACTATTCAATTGAAATGAATTCCTGATTTTGAGTGGCTGCAAACACACCCTTTCGGATTAGGATGCTATACCACATTCTTGAAGGATAAGAACTAAGAAGTTCATTTAGACTTTTAAATGCTTTCTCCTAGAGGAATGATCAAGTGTATGAATGATAGCAGCATATTGCTGCTCTCTTCTTGGTCTTGTGATCAAATAAAACCCTTGGTGTGATGCCTAGACCAATTTCCTTCTCCTTCCTTGCAATAGTTCTGGTTGCATCAATTTTGAAAGCTACCCAAACCTATTTGCCATGGCAGGCAGCCCTATTAACTATTAACTAATCCTATCAAAACCCTAATCCCCTAGCTGTCACCTTTCTACTTGAGTCCTAGTTGCCCAGCTATCTCATGATTGACATCCCTATGATAACAGCAACAGCATGCATAGTAAGTTTAAAGCACTAAATATCATAAATTGCTAGCATCCATGTAAAAGCAGTAACATCTACCATCTGATAATTTGAAATAACCATTCATAACCCACATCTTGTTTGACACAGTGGTTTCATTCATTTAATGAAAGCCTAAAATGGTTGTCCAAAAATTACATGATCTCTTGGGAGACACTACAAAAATTGATGCATAGCCATTTTACTTCACGCATCCTTGACAGTAAATATTCTTACTCCCTGCTGACATGTCAATTATCACCCTCCCAAAGCACCCTTCAAATTATTATTCTCAAACAAATTTTGTTTTTATACCAGCAAACATTCAACAGAGTCCAATGATGCTAATTCACTAACTACCTTTTAGTTCTATTGTTCAACCTCAATCTTTATTTGCTCTTTAATGTCTAATACATAGTTAAAAATCAAACAAAAATGAAATTTTAACTTTTGAACGCACAATTAGTCAGGTACTACAAGTTACAGTAACAAAGGAATGTAATCTGACCATGTAGGTGATCCTCCAAGGACCCCAAAGGCATAAATTCATAGACAAGCAGCCGCTGATCTCCATCAGCACAATAACCGATTAAGCTCACAAGATTTGGGTGATGCAAGAGGCTAAGCATGAGTACCTCCACCAAGAACTCTCGATTTCCTTGAAGGCCATTGCGGTCAAGCTGTTTTACAGCAACAACCTGTAAAAAGATTATTCCATCAACATGGATTATGAGACAGATAGAGGAAGGGAGGGACAGATTAAAGACTGTTTAGAAATCCATGATTGAGAACTAATAGAATCCATGCCCAGAATGTATGGCATGATGATGCGGTTTTGTTATTCAACAACAACAACAATCTCTGTAGCAGCAATCACAACTTACTTGCCCCGTGCTTTCAAGGTGGCCTTTATAAACACGTCCAAAACCACCTTCACCTAATAAACATTCAGGCTTAAAATTCCTTGTGGCAGCTGCAAGCTCCCGAAACGTAAAAGTTTGTGCAGCAATGCGGGCAGTTGTTCCATCCTGTTGAACTGGTAGTTCTTTCCTAGAGTCAGAGCCACTTTTTGATTTCGACTTGTCTGTGTAAATGGTTTAAAAATAACCAAGAGGGAATGAAACATAAACTACAAATATATATGGAGAAGCTAAAAAATGAATATGAAGAGGAGAAGTGGATTATGCAAATTATTATGCAGTCATATAAGGATTAATGGCATAGCATAGAATACTTGGGAACAGCGATTACAGTGACCATATGCCGCTTCATTGTAGAATATGGGTTGTAGCATCTACATTTGGAACAAAAAGGATTAAGATTTTCTCTGGTTACATCTTATCATCTGCCAGAATATGATTCAACTAACATGAATAATCCGGAATTATACCAAAGCACAAATGATATGCCTGAATTGTTAATTTTCAGTTTATATCTAAACAAGCTAGCCAATTATCTAGATAATGCATTCCATGATTTTTATAGAAACGCACAGCATCTTGCTTAAAGTTATATCCTGCCACAATTTAATTTTATAGGGTGTCAAATAATTTACTCAAAATGCAGCTTAGCATCCGCACCTACCTTGTACATGGTGACTGTAATTTAATGAAGCATGTTATCAAACAATGTGAAACATTTGTGATTGGCCAGAAAAAAAAAAATAATAATAAGTGAAACATTTGTGAAATTTGAGAGCCAAGGGCAGATCTCCCACAACGCTACTTATACTACACCTGTCAATAAGAATAAGAATGCAATAAACAGAAGAGACAGCCCCTGACCATCAAATCATTAACAGTAGCAGTGTAAGTACAATCATCATATGAATCAGATCAAAGTAATTTAACCAATATGCATCATCTTAGAACTAAAAAAGCGAGCAAAAATTGCAAAATTAAACATAGTTTAAGCCAATGAATTAACCAAAAATTAAAGCCAGAAAAAATTTTGTTAGAATAAGCTTCCACATTTGTTCTGACCTGAGCTAACCCTATTGACGTGATGAGACTGAGTAGCTGAACCTTCTTTAAGGTAATCCTTCTTGACCGCTTCCTTCTTCACCCCACTGTCCTCCTTGTCAAAACAAGGAAAACACCGACCCATATCAAATGCGCACACAAATCAGAGCCCCCCTCACAAAACCCAGAAAGGAACAGCTAACATAACAAAGCCCTCAAAACTTCAGATAACCTTGAACAATTCGTTTCCCCAAAACTACTCACACAAACCCAAACGAGAAAATTCAAACAATTACAGCTTTTTCCCCCGTCACTGACTCAGTCGAAAGCACAGCTCACTCTGCCGGCGCCACTAGATATTTTCATCGCCAATTAAAAGGAAAGATCGAGAACAACACGCCGGAGTATCAGATCAACCAATCGAAGAAACTGATGTGGCGTACGAAAGTAAAGGAAACAAACAAAAAAAAAGCAGAAAATAGATGTGAAAACTGATAGAGTAGTACACAGAAGAGAAATGAGGGTGGAGAATTTCAAACTATAAAGAATTTCGAATTTAAAGTTGAGGACTTAAATTAGGGTCTAGCCTAAATGAATGAAGACCGGAATTGTCCTCACATAATGCCGTGGAATTTGCATGATTACGAGGTTCCATGATTTTTCTCCGTTGAATTACCCCTACGAAGGCAAATAATTACATATATCATTATGTGTGGCATTCGGTCCGCTTCTTTCCACCAGAAACCATCTCTAACGTCGGCGGTACTTTATATAAAGAATTCAAGTTTAAGCTGTAAATTCGTCCTTTTACTGAGGGTTTGTTCAGATTTAAAGTTATTAAAATATTCAAAATATAGCAATTTTATCTTAATTATGATAAAAAATTAACACTGATCTTTAATTTTTTAATAGTAAAAGATAATATTATTTCTTTTTAATATTTCCAGAATAACATTGAACTTAAAGACATTTTTTCTTAAGAAAAATTACCGGAACAAACTTGCATATTGACTTAATAACATATTCTTTTTGTCTGAAACTTTAAATTTTTATTTTTATTTTTAACCACGTTAAATATATGTCACTGTAATAAATTTTCAATCATTATCTTTCATATACACTTCTTATAAAACCAATATAATTAAAAAAAATACATATTTTATATATTTATAGCTTTTGACTAACTCCGTGAACTGTATAATTTTAATAATCATTTCTTATAAAAATAACCTCGTCAAATTTTTGTATGTATGTGTGCATATATACGTATTTATTTGGAATAACGATGTCTAATGTACACGAAGTAAATATGTAAGAGAAATTTTATCTCGATTTACGTAAATAAACACTTTTAGAAATATTAAACATGATCCAAACAAAGCACATATCCATAAAGCATAATCACAGTTGAAAAGTGGGACCCACTATATGGATGTGCAATGAATGTACATTCTCAACACGTTTTCTCCTTTCTTCTTTAAATATTTTTTTAATGGGCTGATTAATTTGATTCAATCAAAGCAATAATTCACCTCCTTCCTGCATAAGTTTTTATCTTTTTCCTCCTCTAATTTTTGCCAAAATTAATATAAGGCCTAATTTTATATTAGGAACTTTAACAAAAGAGTATTATTTTGAGGGAAAACTATTTTACAAGTACATTTATTTTTCATCATTTTTTAATTTAATATCTATATATTTTTGCCTCTTACTTAAAACCTTTAATTTTGCTCTAGTAACACTGTTAGTCTTTATAACTTTTCTCTGTCATCACCATTAACCATATATAGAAAGTAATTGTGCTAACAAAACAAAATTAAGAATTTAATTGAGAGGAAAAATACATAGATATCAAATTAAAAAATTTTAAAAAAAATTATAGATGCCTGCATTCCCGTATTTTGATGTTATTTACTTTTTTTTTTCTTTCACATCCTTCCAGTTTTAATCATTTCCATTTTGGACCACTGTATTATTTAGTCAATTTTTTCCCGCTTTTCATTCTTTGAACTGCGTATTTTTTGTCACAATAATATATTTCACAACAAAACTTGGGATTACTTATATCCATTAGGTTAAATTTGTAGGTGAATTTATAAGTACATGTATGCATTTTAACAACTAACAATAATAAAATAACAAGTTTTCAAATTTTATTGGTAAAGGTGCAAGTGCACATACGTATTTTAATAACTAACAATAACAAAATAATAAGTATTCACATAAAAATTTGCAATTCTAATTTTACATGATAAGGTCTAATACAAAATTTACAAGTGCATATATATATCTCAATAACTAGTAATGGCAAAATAACAAATATTATCGGAAAACTTAACATAATGATACAGTATAAACAACTTAACATAAGTTTTGTCTTATATTTTATTACCTAAGGAAGAAAATACTATTATCTTTTTACAATATTTTTGCAAGTTATTTATTTGACACTTAAATTTTGAGTACATATTTGAGCAAAGGGTTTCTTACCCCATTTTTATGTCCCTGGATGAAAATATCTCCTCATATGAGTTCACTTTTTACTTTTTTAAAAAATAATAAAATTACTCAAGCCGTGAGATTAAATTTATATATGTTTAATTTATTTTGAAGATTTCTTAATACAATTAAATTCCATTTTTTGATGGATTCAAAGAATGCTGATTAATTAAGTTGATCAACGAGTTCAGGAACCATCCACGTGATGTTTAGAGAGGCAAACCCCAACCAACAATAATTCTTTTAAATTATTTGACCTCGTAAATCATTGAATGACAATAAATATATTTTTTTTATCAAACACTAAAAATTATTAACACATTAAAAAAAAAAAAAAAGCTGCCTGTGACACATTTAAGAATAGAGACAGCTGATCGATTGTGCATCAACCCTCCAATAAACATGAAAACTGATGTACCTTTTTCATGCTGCTCTAAGTAAGTGTTTGGACTAACTTATTCCTGGGAAATAAGCACTTATTACGTAAATCGAAACAAAACTCATCTCATATACTTACCTCGTATATCATAAATCACAATTTATAAGCACTTATTGCCCAAAAATAAGTTATCTCAAACGAGCGCTAAATTGGGTTCAATATATGTGTGTGCGCGTGTGTAAAACATATATCTAATGTAATTTAGTTACCAAGTCATAATATGAGAATAGAATAGAATGTAAAGATAAATTAATGCATTCCCTATAAGAAGTTTTGGTTAGTCTCTAATAAATACTACCTTTGGTCCTTAATATAATATCTCATTGTAGTACTATTTTTCCAAGTACTATTGTATATAAAGTTTAAAAAAATAGAGTAATATATGCCATGTTTAAACAATATGAATTATTATATATTTTATACTTTAATTGATAATATGGGTGAAGCATTAGAGAATAGTGTTGGCCAAAAAAAAAAAGCTCTGTGATTAGACTCACTAAATATCGATTTTTTTTAATCACATCATAGGATCATTTATTCATTCAGCTGTAAAACTATTGAAGAGGATAAAGTTCTATCCATGCATGCTTACTTTCTACATTACTTGAATTGGAAAAATAGTTTAAAACCAAAACTTTGAAATGTCCAATTTTTTTTTCTCATCTGATCAAGAGTTTTTTCCTCGTGGCTTAGCTTGCAAAGCCAAGGATTCTCAATTCTCCTAATAAATACATTTCCTGATATTCAAACTTATATTTTTATCCAAAATATTCACTTTTTAAGTACCTATCAAGAGTTTATTAAAACACAATAGTTTATATTATTGATCAAGTAGAAAATGTTGACTGACATGGAAAAGACACAACATGTGTCGTTAGTTATGGGCATTCATGTGTGATACAGATGTAAACAAGCCAGTTCATTACCAAACAAGAAAACAAAATAAATCACAGCTATCATTTTATAATTTAATTTAGATGTTTCTTAAAATTGCTTTAGCTACATGCAAGGGATGATAATTTTAGTGATACATGTACATTTAATTAAAAGGCATGTCTATATAAAGCTAATTTTCTTTGGAGAGATCAGAATATACGACTCTATTAATTCATTTTTTTTATGAAATTTATAATATTTTTTTTCATACACTCTATATATTGAGTTTGTAATAATCGAATATATTAAAGGGATTTTTTTTTATTAATGGAGTTTTTTAATGCAAATGATTAAATTGGTGTTACCCCGATCCCTAATATTAAGCTAGTTGGTGGGTTAGATCTGATTCAGAATATAAGATTGATCTCCATTCCATTTTGTCACTTATGTCCATCATTTTTTCCCAACTAATTTATTTTAT
The DNA here is from genome assembly GCA_963242795.1 of Inga leiocalycina. Lineage (NCBI taxonomy): Eukaryota > Viridiplantae > Streptophyta > Magnoliopsida > Fabales > Fabaceae > Inga > Inga leiocalycina. The sequence goes on along the minus strand of OY725327.1, from coordinate 12,229,769 downwards.
TTATAAGTTGATATATAATTTAGGAAAAATTAGAATGTAGGACCAAGAGGAAAATATATTTATTCAGAATGACCATAAAAATTGTAATTACTTAGAAGGACCAAACATCATAATATAAATCTTGAATTCCTAAATTGTCCTTAATCAAACCCCCTACATTATATCTTGTATTCATAATTAAAAAAATCACTAAAATTAAAAGTAAAACTAACCATCATTCACATGTAATATGATCGTATCTTTTTTTTTAATTTTTATTTATCACCAAATTTCATACTCATGTAAAATCAATACAGTATTTAATTAACTATGGTTCAAACTCTTTTTTTTTTAATTTTTATTTTTTCAACAAGCTCCATATTCATATAATGGATATATCATTTAATTAACTAATACATCATCAAGTTGTCAATTTATATCATCAAGTATTAACATTGATATCAATTAAGCTCTTTTTATAAAAATAAAAGCTAAACTTATTTCATGTTTTGTCAAGATATAAAAGATTATTTTTATTTTTTTAATTTTATTAACATTAAATGATTTTTTAATCCATATAAATTTCTTCTATACTAAAAATAAATCATACAAACTTTTTTGGTTTAACATACACAATAAATTATAAAAGACCTAAGTTTTATTAAAATTATATAATTATATTTTTAATTAAAATATTTGTTGATTTTAACAAATTATAATTTTGACAAAATCAAAGAATGTGTGATTTTTCCATAGATGTCTATGCAAGTTGTGAAAAGTGAAAATTGACAAAACTTATAATTAATTTAACGAAATTTAGAATTTTGTATTAGTTTTAAAAATAAGAATGTGGGAGAGAAGGTGGGAGGGAATGTAAAAGATTTCCTTAGGGGTAATTTAGTATTTTTAATTTTATATTTTTATATTTGTTCCTTCTAAATAATTAGAATTTTTATGTTCCTTCTCAATAAATATATTTTCCTTTTGGTCCTTCATTATAATTTTCCCTATAATTTAAGGATAAAGCATACTTTATCTTTTAAGTTAACATGAGATATATTTTTGGTCCCTTAATTTTAAAACTTATACTTTTTAGTCATATAATTTTAACACCGTTAATATTGTTAACAAAAAATGCTGACGCAACAAACTCAAGTGATGAAAACTTAAGTGATAATTATGTAATTAAATGTTATTAATCTTAAAATTTAAAATATGTGTAAATTGAAAAAGATCTAAAATCTCATGAAGCAGTCAATATCAAAACCTCGATTGTATTAAAAAATTTTATTTTAATAATCCAAATATATTAATCTAATAATCTAAATATCATAACCTCAATTTCATTTGTCGTGATTTGTCAATTTATTTTAGTATAATAATCTAAATGTATTATATTAAAAAATTAAACTTAAATATGTTTTGTTAACCTCATAATCATCACTTGGGTTTACTGTGTTAACATTTTCCGTTAGTAATATTAACGATGTGAAAGATAAGGAACTAAAAGTATACTTTATAAAATTAAGGGATAAAAAATATCTCTATTGTAAAACTTAAAAGATTAAATATATACTTTAATCTATAATATAATGTTATACATAGATATCTTAGGAAAGTCATATCAAATCTATTAAAAAAAATGCACATTTTTTTTAAAAAATAGCTTAACTAATTTTTTAAATCTCAACAAATTAATTAATTAGCCCATACATTTAGGCTAATATACATATAAACCATATCTTTTTGTTGAATTGTCCTGCAAAATAAAAGTGGTAACAATTTTAAGATCATCGATAAAAGAGCATTTTAAAAAAAATAAATTGGAAGTTCTAGCAATTTTTTTTTTTGGCCAACGAAGTTTTAGCAATTTTTTTTTTTGGCCAACGAAGTTTTAGCAATTTGACAAAACAAAAGCCACAATAATGGAGGAGGATCATGTGACGCAGAATTTGAAGAGTGTCAGAGACGCAAGAACAGAGGTTATAGTCAATGACTCTAATAAACAATTGAACCAAACAAACACAAAAGCAAACAAAAGTCAAAAGTCCACCAAACACCCTTCCCCCACACGGTCTGTCGGTTTAAACGCCTCATGTTGGTTTCTTTCTGTGTTCTTCCCCAATATTTTTTTCCAAAAAAAAAAGGTTATTGTCATATCTTTTTTTTTTGTGCCTTCTATTCTCATAAATTTATTAGGAAATACATCTAATGTATAATTATTTCAATAAATATACTAGTGTTAAATATAATTTTAATAAAAATTTGTTATCAATGTACTACTACAAATCCTTAATATAAGATTTATTTTATAGTGTAATTATTGTTGTTAAACTAACAATTTGACTTATCAAATTTATTGTTTTTATGTTTTTAATTTACAAAAACGTTTCAACTCACTTTTAAACTCATAAAAAGGGTAAAATCAGTTGAAGTTGCGAGACCACACACTGAGTTTATCGTTTTTGCGTTTCTTTTTTTTTTTTATGAGAATCGTTTTTGCGTTTCTAACTAACAAAATTGTTTTAACTCATTTTTAAGCTAATAGTAGTTTTTTTGGGTTTGATTATATTCAGTAACTTCACATACGAACTTCATAAAAATATCTTTATTAAGTATAATAAATTATGAATGTTAATAGATTTAATTTGAATTTTTTGAATTTAAGATATATTCAAACAAAATCATAGGCATTTTTTATATTTAAATTATTTAATCATATATTTTTAATGGCTATTTTTTGATAAACGCATACTCTTATGAGTTTACAATTCGAGTTCACAATTTGAGTTTATATAATTTAAACTTGTGAGTTTTGACAACCTTATATAATTTATACTTTAAAGTTTAAACTAAATCTTATATTAAGAATCTGACACAATATTTGCTTCTTCTTTTTTTCAATTTGTTAACCTTAAATATAAAACTTCCTATAAATTTGTGGACCAAATGGGCAAGTTGGTTATATGCTTGTGAGGTTATAATCAACTAGACAACATAATTAAAAATCAAATACTAGAAAATAAAAAATATGACATGGAATCATCTAATTTTAAGAGAAATTCTTATATGAACCTGGTTCAACGTGTCATTTGTAGTCAGATCAGTTGAAATCTAACAACTCAACTAATATTAATTCTAATTGGCTGCTCAAGTAATGAAAAAATGAATCTTGTGAAGTCTTTTAATTTTATTAATATGCTAGTTAAAATTTAAGAGGTATTAAATTAGCTTATGAGTTATTGTATTTTAATTGGTTAGATCATAAAAGACATAAAACACGTGACAAACTAGATTGATACAAGAATTTCTCGCCATTTGAGATCAATGCGAGGTGATATACTCATTGAGTTGGAGACCCAAAGTCAAAGCATGCCACATCTAATTTTAGATCCTCTACATCTGTAGCAAAATACAATTAAAATAAAAGAAGTGAAGGGGCAAATTTCAACCTCTGTGTCATATTATATTATAATTAGAATAAATGACAAAAAAGGTTAAGTTTTTTATTTTATTAACAAAGACTTCAATTTGAAAGAATTTATATTTCTACCCTTCTAATCTAAGAGCTTTGTACTGGATAACAGGTAAATATTTTTTTAAGTTACAAGTTTTCTTCTGTTTTTCCTTAAAATCAATGTTTTCTTATATAACTATCTGATTGTGTATATGTGTCATATTGAGCTATCGTCGGGCCTAACTGTCCGATTTAACTAAGGATGACTCTCCTAAAGATGTCTTTTGCAATCACAGAGACTTGAACTGAGACCTCGTGCTCAAGCAGACAGAGCTAATTCTATTAGGATCAACACCTATCAGTCAAATCAATATATTTAGTTCCCACCGTATTACCTAAAAATAAATTAACTGATTTACTTTCTCACCATCTTCAAACACCAAGGCCATTACCAAAATCCTAAGACAAGCCTAATTGCGTTGGGCTTGAATACATATTTTCCAAGACATGGACCGAAGCTTGAGGCCCAGCCCAATGTCGGGCCCATGTAGAGGCCAGGACATAAGCACGCAAGCACGTTGTGGGGATACACTTTGCTGTTAGCTTAACAGGCTAATTTTTTTTTTTTTTTTTTTTTTTTTTTTTGATACTGCTTAACAGGCTAATTTTATCATTGAAACATAGCAACAAAATGTAGAAAAGAAAATATGCACAATATTGTTGCCATGTGTCACATTGATGTAAACATTTTAATTAATTAGAAGAATAAGGACAAGTCTCAAGGGAAAAAATCGATTCTTTTATAAGTCACGTTTTTGCCAACCTGCCAAAAATGCATATGCTTCACTTTCTTAAAATGAAAGAAGGACGAAAACCAGTGTTGATGTTCAGCAAGAGCTCTTGTTTCATGAAGTCGACGAGATGAGATGCCTAGAGGCAAGGGAATCCGGGCGGTTGATTGGGAAACATTTATAACCTAAGGTTTTGCAAATGTACGGCCATGTCAAATAATAAATAGTGAGTAAAATATTGTTCCTATAAGGACTTTGTACCTAAACTAGATTGAGCATTTGATTTCACACTATTGTTTAATTTGAACAAACCAAATTGAATTCAAATGAGTGACAAGAAAATTAAAATTGTTGTGAAAATAAAAGAAATATGATATAAGAAATAGAGAAAAGCAAGTCAATGAGAGAAAATGGTGAGAGAAAGAAGGGGAGCAATGCTCATTCACTCGTGTTTCTTATAATTACAATGCTATGTATAAGATCTCTATTCATAGCTTCTAAAATCACTACCAAGGTCACAAATAATATACAATAAATGGTACAATTAATATTATATGACCTTCGTATTATTAAATAGCCTTTTAGTTTATCAACAACGTATTTATGAATGCTGACTAGGATATGAGTCAATAGACATCCACATAATTAATATTCATAACACTTCTTATTGGATGTCCATAACGAATGTGCCTCATTAAAAACTTTAACTAGGAAAAACTTGATGGGACAAAAACCTAGCCAAAGAAAAGAGTATATCATTCATTGATACACTGTTCAGTGCTATCTCATTAAAAACCTATATAGGAAAACCCAGTTGGACAAAACCTAGATAAGGGAAAAAAGAGCATAGCGTGTATCGACTTCCCATAATGATGACATTAGTTTTACTCCCTTGATGACAACATAACTTCTAATGTATTTTCGAGTATATCTTCCCTTTTAGCTGCTAAACATTATATCATTCGTTGTAGAACAATAAAAGAATTAACATGAAAATCATCCAATCTTATTTTCATTATCCATTGTATAACTGCAAGAACTAAATTTTATTAGTAAAATCATAATGAATACAATATTAACATGATCTCTAAATATTCTCATAACTATAAGGTACTTCTACAATATCAAATTCAATATATGTTTTGCAAGCAAAATTATCTTTGGGCATGCTTCTTGCATTTTGGATATTTTGAAGATTCTTTTGTAAACCCCACTATTTAGTGAGCTATATGCATGGGTTATATATAACAATATCTAACAGATGTATAATTTTTCTTTCATAAACTGCCAGACTAATAATATACAAAATTATTGTATCCACCACAAAATCATGTATCTCATCGTAATCATATTAGACTTTGTGAAAATCTATACACAAACATTTATATATCCCAAAATACTATCATATTTCTATTGTTTGGATTGTAGGTCCATAACTGCACAATATAATCATATTTCATTGCGTCTTTTTCCATCGTTTACTTTTCCTTTTGACCAATCATCTTTATGTCTACTTCTCATGACATATCTTTATATAAGATCCTCATTTGATCATATGATATTATTTTCAAAATTGTGGTCAACAACTTTATCTTATCAATTCCATTTTTTCCGTTATGACATAACTTATTAATATCTATATTACCTTTTAAGTACCTGAACATCTCTTGAGGTTTTTTGCAATTTAGTTATGTCTTGGCACTCTTCTAGAGTATCTGTCTCCTTAATATGACCATCTTTATATGCTCCAATTTATTCATAATATTTATATTTGGAACCGAATTGTTTCTCATGCTTCGGGCATATCTCTCTTTTATTCATACTTATTGGAGCATTTTTAGCTGGAATATGAGATTTATTAACTCTCATTTAGGTCAGTAATTTCATTTGCAAATATTTTATAACATTTGAATGCATGGCCTCATGAACTTTTGGGTCATACTTCTATATTCGAGGATCTATACTTAATGATGCATTCTATGCGTTCTCTTTTCTAACTATATATTCAATTTCTCCCTTTTATGTTAGAAAAACTTTGTCAAATGAACATTGACTAATCATGCAGTATCAGTCTCCTATCCATTTGTTTCCTTTAGAAACATCTTTTTGTTTCATTTAGAGACAACCAAGAAGAATGAGGTTCTTACCCAACATTCATCTCAACTTTCTTTCTATATTCATCTATATGCACTGTGGTGGACTAATAAGCATTGCACATTTAAACCTTTTAAGATGGAATGTGTTTGGCTCATGACCAAAAGCCAATTTAAACGGAGAATTTTGTTGGCTTGTATAAATGTTGCAATATATAAAATCAAATATACTAACATTGAAATACAAAATTTTGTTCTTATAAAAATTGATCTAGCTATTTATGGAGGCTTTAATACATGGTTTCTAGATCATATAATCTAGAAATTGCGTACTTAATTTATTCAAACATTATTGCAGACTCCAAGTTGCAAGCTAATAATAATCTCACATATAACAATCTCATAGATGTATCTTTCAAATTTATCGAACCATTATATGGTTTAAATGCTATTTCAATAGGCCCATATAATTCTATTTGATATATTTCCAGAAATGCAGAGATCCATTGCTTATCATGACCAATAATATTCTCATAGTCAATTTTATTTGAGAACAAGCAACACATAATAATTTTTAAATAATATGTTAGCTATGATTATGAAAACTTTTTTGATTCTTCAATGGATGTCAATATATAATCTTTTATAATTTGTTGAATCATATATATGACTTAGATGACCAAACAAGTCATTCCAACAATAAATTTGTTTAAATTAGTAAACTTCTGGTTTACTGTAATGTGTTTCTTAACCAACAACAAACTTTGCAATTTCCATAAGATATTGATTTAAAATCTCAATATGACATCCGTTTTGGGAGATCTATTAGGCTTTGTGTAGGAAGTATATGGGTTGCGCTTTTTAATATTAACTCACACTTGTATTCTAACAATCTCCCCCTCAAGCGTAAGTCATATTAGTATACTTTCTTTATTTCTATATTTCAAATACAAACTAGTATATAATAGGTCAATAATCTATCTTTCACTTCAAAGTTTAAATACTTCATATCTCACATACAAATTACAATAATGGATTTCATTCCAATTGGGCTATGACCTCCAGACCCTTTGGTGAACCAACGTTCTGTTGTAAATCTATAGGTCATAATTTTCATTATCTATTCTTAATTTGCCTATAGAAAAATCTGTATTAGTTTTTCAGAAACTATATCACAATAAAAATTGCATTGATTGTTAATAATATATTTCAACCCATTTTGCTTCTTTTCATACACACTAAACGGTTAAAAATATTTAAAAGTATCTACAACATATATAGTTTTTCATAATCTATGTGATAACTCAATAAATAAGTAGAATTGCATCTCATATCCCAACTATAGAAATGACTTAACAAAATTAGCCATTAATTATGAAGTCCTAAAATTTTTATCAACCTTATCACATGTAATCGCATAATGAAACCAGTGAACAATTTTCATTACAATATATTTAAATATAGATCAATTTAATATATATATATATATATATATTAAATGAACACAACAAAAACTTCAAATTAATCCACCAAATAGGAAGGCAATAATAATTTACTAACATTTTCCAATGATCGCATAATTATATATTGAACAAATAGATCTATAATTTACGCTTGATAATAATAGGAAGTAAGAGAAAAATAGATAACATATCAATGGAGTATCAGATAGATGATACAATAAACTATGCACAAGAAATTATTAAGTTGAATAGTCTCAATAGAACACACAATAATGAATACTTATAATATTTATAGTTTTCTTTAAAATTATCCCAACTATTCATGCATCCATAAAATAAGCTTGCAATACACACACACATATATAATTTATACATATTGCAAAACTAATTTTGTGAAAAATTGACATAAACTATTCACCATTTCAAAAAAAAAAAAGGTGCAATATAACTCTTTAAGGTTAGAAGAGAGGAACAATTACAAATATGAATATATTAAATTAGTCCAATATTCATCAAATTGTCTTAAGAATTATCATTATCATTTTTAAATTGTTTAAATTCTTGTAATGAGCAAACATGGTCATAAAAAAAAATCTAAGAATGTGAAAGATCCTTTGAAGGGAACTTGAAAGAATAAAATGCAAATTGAATTGACAATTTTAAACTTTTCAACATTAATAAAAATACTATATGCAACATTCAAAATATGTTGTTTGAACAAATGTTGTTTAATATTTTCTTTTGTATTTATAATATTGCAAGAATACTTAATTGTTCTTTCTTAACTAATTTCATACCTTTGCCCATGGGATCTGATATCCAGATTTTGTTTCTATAACTAGACAGTTAGTTTGAAAACTAAATTCATAGTTAGTTAAAAGAACGGCGAAATGCTTAAAATAAAATTCATCATCACAATGAAATCAAACCAATATTGAATAATATCATAATATTATAAAGATATGAATGGACAAAATATAAATAATATAATCTCTTTAATTTTGCCCACAAAATGAAACAATAAAATGCATCAATATCACAATATGACTAGCCAGGTTCCCACATTTGAGGCTCTTTGATATCATAGCCTCTCTTGTCATTTTTTCAGTTATTTATGGCTTCATAACTATTTGTTTCATAGTCATTAATTTTCACTGTCAATTAGTTCATGGTCATATGTCTAGATAGCTTTGAGCCATATTATTATATTTTAATGAATATGGCAATATATGGAAATATATGCCTTTCGTGAACATTGTCAACACCCGTTTCTATTTCGATAATCGAAGAGTAATAAAGACGAAATTCAATGGGCATACAGAAAAGTACAATTATACTGATAAAAATATTCGTTTACAATTCTGATATCGTTCGTCGACGAAAACAGAAAATACAGCGGAAGTTTTAATATTTACAATTTTTACCAAAATATCACAAAATAGACTAATTATGACCACGTTCTTGTCCTTGCCTCAAAACATGTGCCGCTCACTTTCCGGCGTCTACATCTTTTCCCTTAGACCCACTGGTACCTGCTGAGGTGTTTATTAAAAATAGGGTGAGATTCTGGAGAACCCCAGTAGAAACATGCTATCGTTCATAGAAAATGCGAAAAGTAAATATGATATATGCTATGTATGCACCAATTAATGAACATTATAAACATATCATTTGCATGTATACATGAGTAGGACCCAGTCCCACTATTCTGCACCGGTTGGATTTTCACCAACTCCAGTATAAGTGCCTCTGACACTTCTGACCCCTTTTTGGGCAAATCATGTTGATTAATAAAGCGCATTTACAAACATTGGCATCCACACAATCATATAACTATGGCATAATGTATGAAGGATAATGTCCCTACCTCAAAACTTTAAATCCCCTTTTTAAATGTGCCTTGAAGAACATGTCGTATCCAGCCTCCAAATCAGTCCTAAAATATTAAATATATCAGAAATAGGTCATAACCTATCCAAGTATCATTTTAGACTCTTCCATAGTATTTATTGTGGTTATATTAGTCTATAGTAAAAATTTACAAAAATGCCCCCGGGAACCTAGCCCGGCCGTACCCGGCCCGATGGCACGTTTTCCCAAAATTTTGACTAAGGCTATTTTGACTTATTTTCGCCCAAGGAATCCATTTCCAGGCTCGAAATTAACAAATTCACTATAAAATTACGAAAATGCCCTTGACAGCCGCTATTTAGGGATTACAGTGGCGTTTTCATAATTATGCTTTTTCGGCCTCTACCGAAAAAGTGCCCAACTGTAACTCCACCTATTTTTACCCACTGAGTCCAATGGAACCATTTATTTCATGAAAATCCAACTCCTAGTACCAATTCTGGTCTGGCCGAAATATTGAAGGGAAAATAAAAAAATGGAGCTTTGTGTTTTAGCTTCCAAAACTTATATTTTTCCACTTCTAATCCTTAGTTAACTCATTTAAACACTTCATAATCATGATTTAAAGAATTTTGGGCAGCATAACCCCTTAGGGTTATGGTTTTTCTAATTTTACAACTCAATCCAAAAATCACAAAACCAAACAACAATCACCAACAACAACTTCAATATACAAAGAAGTTGAGATTTTAGAGATTACCTCTTGATCCTTGGTGTTTCTCTCTCTAGGACGTCCTCTCTCTCTCCTACTTGAGCTAAGAATGAGTCTTCAAGATCATAGATTCATGAAGAAACATGGTTTAGAGAAGGATCTAGGGGAAATGTTACAAGGAAAGCTTAAGAATCAACTCTTACCTTAAGATTTCTTCTTACAAGGAAAGCTTTAGTCCCTCCCTTTGTCGAACTCTTGAGAGTGCAACATATAGCTGACTATGTCTAAATACAAGTCAGGGCAGAAATAATCTAACACTTTGTAAACTTTGATCCTAACTTTTGATAATTATCATTGCAAAAGAGAGCATTACCGGGTATTGCCTTCTACACAAAATGAATGGCAAAGATGCTTCAGATGGTGTGATTGTCAAGCATAAAACATGCATACCAATGCTACTTCCTATTATAATCTCTGCTCCAATGACACGGTTATCTAACTTTGTGACAACATTGCATAGTCCAATTGATTTATCAATATTCCGCATCACATTATTGGCGCACCTACTTTTAGTGTAAGCTTGTGATTAGGCAATCAAGACATAGTAATCCCGTTCAAGAAATCAACCGAATAGATTTCTCCAATAGAACTGGTAACACCATCTTGTTTGGAAACATTGTCTACACTAAGGTAAATAATCTCTTTACCAGGAAGCTATGCAAGCATATAAATATTCACTTCATCAACAACAGATAATATAGCTATTAGTATTGCACGATCCCCAAAATAAGACTTATCACCCAAATGGTCAACAAAATCTGGATAAGTACTCTTGACAATATAATCGAATGAATCCGTTGAAGGAAATAATAACCAATCTCTGGGGATGGCAATGACATCTTCTGTGTCCGCTTGTATGTCAACATTTTTATCCCAAACAAAAATGATCAAATTTTCAGATTTTATTATTGCTTCAGTATTACATGCAAAAGTACCCCTGGATAATCATATGTTTTTAGTGAGTGTGAAGAGTTTTCATTGTTTCCATAAATATGATACATTAATAGTAGCAAACATAATATCTTCACGAGTACCTCTTGGTATGACAAGCAGGATTTGTCTGAAATCTCCTCTCAGCACAACCATCTACCCACCAAATGCTTTACTCGTAGTGTTAAGCTCATTTTGTTGTAGGATATCACGTAATGTTCTATCAAATACTTTGAAATAATATTTATTAGCCATTGGTGCTTCATCCCAAATTATCAAGGATGTTCGAACCAAACGCTGTGCCAATGGTGTTCCTTGTTTAATACTACAAACTGAGTCTTCAGTGATGGTTAGAGGAATTGCAAATTGCGAGTGTGTTGTTTTTCCATTGGGCAAAATAAGTGATGCGATGCCACTGGATGCAACACTAAGCACTATTTTGCCTTTAGATCTCAATGATGCACATAATGTTTGCATCATCATCACACTGTTGCACTTGGGTTACATACTGGAAGTATATCCTAAAGGGATTTCATGTTGTTATAAATAATCCCTTGTTTTGGACGACTCTGAAATAGGAAATAATGTATGTTTTTCGTTCTTGCAACTTATGCGGTGTTGTGTCACAAAGACACTATGAACAATGGCATGGACTCGATCACCCTGCACCACATACAGACAGATACATAAATTAGTCTGAGTTGTATGAGTGCTAAGACATGTATGAATAAATGCAAAGGTCAAATACTTTGAGTAGGTATAGAAGGAAAAGTAAGATTAGACTAAGACATAACGTGCTCATCTTGAAGAATCATCTCCAAAGAGGAAATCTCTTCATTCGAATGACGGGGTGGCATTGGCCATAGACGAACCACACGCACCCTAATGTGCCAATTGCGTTGAGGGGAGTGTATTTCGCTAATAGAATGGATCACAGTAGATACAGACATATTTGAAGAATAAAGAAGAAGCTTATAGTAATAACTTCAAATGAGGAAAGTATAAATAATATTTCACGAGCTTATAGATAATAGTTGTTCAAGATGAACACAACCCCATCATCTACCACCCTACTATGAGCACAACCCCATCATCCACCACCCCACTATGCAGATACATCAGAGATATGGACGAAAATGCAATCAACCGCTCCAACCCGCAAATAGCCTAGTAGTGACGCACGAACTGAAACATTTTAGTTAAATTAAATATAACCATAAATAAGTGCAATAATTATTTTGACTTCAGAAACAATATCCATAATTAAATATTATAAGAACATATAGTTTTACCAATATTTCATTCCACATAGCACTATTAATGGGATATATTAATTTTCCAAATACAAAATTTTTTATTTTGAAAAAATGTTTTATAGTTTAGATTTGAGATTTTTTTTAAGTTATGTTTTTCAAATGTATTATGATGGAATTATTTTGGGCATTATTAAGTACAGAGTTTCAACTGACAATATCATCTATATTTTTTAAACAATATTAAAAAATAGCCCTTATAAAACAAATTTGGATAAGGTATCTCATTCAATATATTTCTCAGGGTTATAATTGTTTAATTAAAAATTCAATGCAAAAATAATAAGACCTAACACAGCCGTGGGAAGGGATTGGGGAAAAAGTTTGTTATTGTAAGAATGGACAAAATATTATAAAAAAGATAAATATAGAATATATGGAATAAAATATATAGAAATAACATGATCAAAGGTTATAACAGTTGGATTTTCCTTAAGGGTTGAGTGACAAAGAGACCCATAAACTTTTCTTAAAAGTGCATCCATCACCAAAAACTCTTTTTTGGTGCAAAAATAACTAAGAACTTTCAAAAGGGGGGTAAAAGTGATACTTTCGTTAAAACTAACTAACGGTCGTTAACTCCAGTTCAAAAGTACCAAAATACCCTATTTAAAAAAAAGGTTATGGTAGTGGAAGCACTTTTGAAAAAAGTTTATGAGTATTTTTGTCCCTTAACCTTTTTTTAGATACGGGTATTTTAGTACTTTTACACTAGAATTAACGGCCATTAGTTAGTTTTAATGGAAGTGTCACTTTTGCACATCTTTTAAAAGTTCATTGTTACTTTTGCACAAAAAAAGTTTATAGTGGTATATGCACTTTTAAGAAAAGTTTATAGGTATTTTTGCCTCTTAACCCTTTCCTTAATAAAAGATTACTAAAAAATTAAATATTGTTATCAATAAGTTTCATAATTAAAAAATGAAACAATGTATCTTGTCCGCTATTTTCGTTTACATAAGCTGCTTTTAAGTGGTGATACCAAATTATAAAATCAATATTTTATTTCTTTAAGAATTTGTTACATAATGTAGATTATTGAGCTTATTTTAAAAGGTCTTTAAATATGTAATCATCCATAAGCACAAAATTTCAAAATATCAATTTAAAAATAATATATTCTCATTGGTTAAACCTCCTATAGTCTCTCCCTCAATCTCTCCCACATCCTATTTTTACTATTTTAAAAGTAATTTAAATTTTATGAAGTACAAAATGTAAACCGACAAAATCTCATTCAATGTACTTTTTAGGCTATTATTCATTAATTTGTAATTCAATGTAAAAATAATAAAACCTAGGAAGGGTATGAGAAAAAAGTTTATTTTGGTAAATATGGACCGGATATGTAAAAAGAAATATAAATATAGAATATGTAGGATAAAACATTTAAGCAAAACATGATTAAAACGCAAAGATAGTTGGGTTTCCCTTATATAATTATAATAACAAAATAAATATTGTTACCAATGAAAACAGAACAATTGTAAATCATCCTCTATTTTGGTTTACCTATGCTGCTTTTAAGTGGATATATCAAATTATAAAACACAATATTCAATTTCATTGAGAATTTATTAGATAATGTTATTTTTGAGATTTTTTTGATAGAAAATCAGTCAAAAAAATTGGCAAGAGAAAATACTATTTGTTGAAGAAGGTTTTTAAATATGTAATCATTTACATGCACCAAATTTCAAAATATCAATTTAAAAATAATAAATTATCATTGGTTAAACCTCCCATATTTTCTCCCTCAATCTCTCCCTTAAATTTATCACGTAAAAATTGAAACAAAAAAAATGTATATTTTTTAAACTATATATAAAAATACACCTTATAAAACATAGTTGTACAAGACATTTCGTGCTATGTATTTTTTAGGGCTATTATTGGTCAATTAGCAATTCATTGTATTTTTCTTTTAAGTGTTGTCTTCAACTAACATAAAAAGGTGCATAGTTTTATTTACATTCATTGCTAAAATAGAGTTTGAGTGTATATATTGATTTGTCAGCTAACTATATTTTTTTATGGGAAATAGTGAATCAGATTACTAATTCTATGAAAAGAGTATTTTCTGGGTGCATAATATTCCTCCATTCTGAATTGCACTTGCCCTCTTTAATGGGCCGGGCACCCTCAAATTAATAGAAAAAACGCACATGTTCAACTTTCATGTCAATCTGTGTTAATATATTTTAGGGTTTTTTCTTTTTCTTTTTTGAAAATTTTAGAGTTGACATTAGTATATATACCCTGATGCAAAAAAAAAAAAAAAAAACAATAACATTAAAGGAACAATTCAAATGAAGCAAAGCTATAAACGAATTAATGAAACAAAGACGTTCACATACTGGGATGAAACACACACACAAACAATTTGAAGAGTAAATAAGAGAACAACTAAACATAGCTGCTCATTAAATATAGGGGTGTTCAAATCCTGGGACGGGACCGGGTCACCCATTCCCGGTTCCCGTGCCGGGATTGGCCGGGACTGGGATGTCATTCCCGGTCCCGGTCCCGGGAAATTCCCGGGACAACCGGGACCGGGAACGGGAATTCCCAGTCTTAATAATATAATTATATTAGTTAAATTTTTTATAATCTAGTGTTTAAAGTGATTATTTAACACCTAATAAGGTTATAAAAATCACATAAATTGAGCTAGAATTGAAAAATAACATATTATTATTAATATTATTATCACATTCATCATTTTTTGTTATTATCTTTATACATTATATAGTTAGGATTTGTATCGTGATATATACGATTTAACTCTAACTAAATATGTGATATACATTTTATCAAATGATAACTTAATTTATGGGGTAAAAAATACAAAAATAAAATAATAACCTATTTTTTAAGGAAAAAAAAAAAACCCCGGTCCCGGTTCCGGTTCTGGCCGGGACAGGAAATTCCCGGGATAAAATTTCCGGGACCGGGCCGGGACAATCAAAACCGAGATACTTTGAACACCCCTAGTTAAATATACAGCAATCATTCTAAGAATCCACGTCAAATGTCAGCTTCCTCTTTGCACCACCTATCTTCACCCCACTTCAATTGATGTCAAACTTATCCATCACATCACAATCCATAATGACATTCACTTCCTCACTGTGCTTAAAACAGGAGAATTTCCACCGTTAAAAGTAGTGTAATCCGGATCCATTCCCTAAGGCATAGAGGAATATAGAACAAACGTGTTGTTAGAGCTATAACCCTAACACCATAGAATCTACATAAGGTACACTAATAACGTTTCGCACTAAAATGAACCTGCTCATCCAGTTGTGTGTTCTCGTGAAAAGCATAGTCCAAATCATTAGTTTAGGGAGCTAAATAAGCATCGACAATATATTTGTCATCACTCAAGCAAACAGCATCACAAGCATTGGACAATCCGTTGACATAGTCATGTGGGATGCGAACTTTAAACAGGTAACGTTTGCCAATTAAGTTCTCTGTAGCATTCTTGGGTGGCCCTGTAGGAGGTTCAGATTGTGCACTTATTATTGGGTCCAAGACAAGCATTTGATCCTTTAGCTCAGCTGCTGACAGGCCTGTCAACTTGGCAAACTTGCGATCACGCAAGACAAAAGTGCTAACCCCCGTATCATCACCCACATAACAATGCAACTTAAACCTGTGACATCTCATACGTTAATGACAAATCAAGGCGGTGGAGAGTAAATAAGTACTAAACACATGGCACAAGTATTAGATATGAACCTTGGGACAACACACTTGACAGTTGTCAAACATTTGTTACAGTAAAACCCCACATCTCCCATAACAACTTGCTTGCTACAACGGCTACACCCATCATAAAACCAGCTGAGGTCCCTAAAAATATGTAGAATTTCAGCAATCACTGCTACGCGCGCATCCTAGAACCATAATAAATATCGCGCTCAACATTTACTCGATACAAGGAAAAAATCGTGAGAGGAAAAAGAATGACATCATGTAGTATTTATTATAACATACACACAGCTGGTCCTTGTTGGAGATTAGCAATATCTCTCTGATTTGCAACAACCAATAATTCATCAGCAACAGCAACATTAGCAAGAGGTGTAAAGCGTGATGACCGCACATCCACATCAATTCCTGTAGACACTAACCTGGACAGCCGCCTTTAATAAATAAAAATTAAACATAGAATACATTAAACAGGAATGAATAGACATAAAGATAATAAAAATTCCGTACTCACTTTACAAAAATTGTGGAACCTCTGGAATAGGTGGGTGAAGAAAAAGGTGGTACATACCGGGTGAGTTGAACCTTCTTGCATGCTAAAAATTTAGAGTGAAACCAATAGTCAACATCTAAAATACATTAATATATCTTATACACAGAGAAAGTAAATGTCTACACGCACAAGGGAATACTCTAATTTGACACCACTGGAGTATGACAACAATTGGGCCGCTTGTATAACACAACATGAAGTCGAAAACCTCATAAGCAATTACCCCATAAGATACATTCTAATTTGTCTGACCTGTCAACATAGTGAAGTTATAAGAAAATAAATAAATGGACTAAAATATAGCAGATAGTGTTAATAATAATATTTAGAAACAAATGATAAGATTAAAATGTAAAATATTAATATGAAATAATAATTATTGATAAAAATAATTAATTAATGTGCATTTGTAACCCACATTTTTTAAACAACCATTTTTAAGTTAATCTTATAAGTGAATTTAAACCCAATAGTTAACTAATATAATATTGTGTATAATAAACATAATCAGCAAACGAAAATAACAGGATATCAATGATTCAAACACAACAACAAACTAAATATAGATGTCAGTGATAGGAGCAGTGAAGTTTTATAATATATATATAGTAAATTTTTCTATAACACATTTATATCACAGTGAGATTTTAAAGGCAACAGTAAAATTTAATAATATGTAACAAACTTATAGGATATTATATTAAGATAGATAAATAAGAAATAACACTATAAACTGCATACTCTTCGTTGAGAAGATGAATATCAACCCTATATTCCTTTCGACCGTTAACATAGCAAATGTCCCTCCTACCAATAGCCACAAGCTTCCCAATTACATCTGGAACCAAACTTAAGTGAGGTAAAGACGAGAACACACATTAAAAGAATTAAAATTGTAATATCCTGAATTTTGGGATTAGAAGCTTGAGAATAAGCCTGAATCAAGTAGATTGCTGAGCCCAAGTTTAGCAAGAGTCCCAAGAATGAGGATTTGCTGCCAGTGAAAATTTCCTGTGAGGCAGCGACATTGTTATATGGTTTTGGATGACCAAATGATGTCTAAAAATTGTGAAATTTTATAGGAAGAAAGTAGATATCCTAAGCTTTAATTTGATAGGTAATGAGTAATTTTTGGAGCTGTATGCAAATTTAGCCCAGAAAAAATGTCTATTTTCTAGAACAGCGTTCAAAGACTTAAAATTTGGGAATTTTCAGCTTCTTGTTGGCTAAAGACTATATTTTTTTCTTAAAACTAAACTTAATAAGGGTTCTATAGCCTTTAGAATCACTCCAATTCGATGTCTACAAATCAAGTTATGATTTATCAAAGTTTGGACAGAAAATCTGCCAGAATTACCACAAATCCAAAAATGGAAAAAAAAATTGTGATGGCAAATGATGTAATTTTGAGATAAATTCACATCAGCCCATTTGGCTTCTCATGGGTGTGGGACGTGATTATGGCTGACCGAAGAGAGGGAAATATTAGTTAGCTTCTAATTGGGCTTATGACATCCAATTTTATGTAGATAAGTCCATGTACACAAAAGTCAAATTTTTAGAATTTTGGTAATTAATTAAATTAGAGCAAAAATAGGATATTTCATAAAACCTTTTCCCTTCATCTCTTTCCTTCATTTCCGATGCCACACAAGAGAGAAAGGAGAGGGAGAGCTTGTGTGATTTTTAGAGAGAAGGGAGATCAAAGTTGCAAGGTAAGTTGGTTTACTTGTGCTTTGAGTTCTAACTTGTATAATCCTCTCCCTAAGCTTTCTTTCTACATGGTTTATGGTGTTTAGGAAGCAAAAATTTTAGGGTTTGTGAGGCTTAAGTTTCGGCCAAGGGAGATAAAGTAAGAGAAGCCAAAGGTAACTCCGTAAACTTCAATCTTTGATTGCTATTGCTGCTGCTACTGGTTTAACTGGTGGTTTTGTGGCTGATTTGCTGTGAATTTTAAATTTGGGAAATGCTAAACCCTAACTGTTATGCTGCCCAAATTCAGTATAAACCATGTTGGAAATATAATTAAGTAGTTAATAAAGTGATTAGGAGTAGGAAAAAGCAAGTCTATAGAGTTAGAATTCAAAAACCCCAATTTTTTAGAGTTTTCTAAGTTTTGGCTAGAGCTAGATGGAGGGGTTAGAGCTATATTTTTGATAATATGATGGTTCCATTGTGTTTAGGAGGAAAAATTAGGTGGGGTTACAGTTGATCACTTTTCCATAAAAGCTCTAGAAAGCGAAATGACCAAAACGCCCCCAAAACCCTAAATTAGGGGCTGCCAAGGGCATTTTTATCTTTTGGCAATGAATTTGATAATTTTGAAGCCGAAAATGGATTTCTTGGGTAAAAATATGTTATAATAGCTTATGTCAACATTTTGGAAAAAATACGATCAGACCGAGTATAGCGGGGTAGGGCCGGGTCCCATGGGCAATTTGGTAATTTTTGTATATAGACTCATATAACAACCAAAAACACTTTGGAAGTCTCTAAAGTGGTACATGAATGAGTTTTAACCTAATTATTGTACATTTAAAATTTTAGGACAGAGTTGAGAGCTGAGTTATTGGCACGAACTTCGAGGAATGTTATACAAGTCGAAAAGTGTTTAAGGTAGTAACTTTATCCTTCATACACTATGTGAATGTTTATATACTTTATATATGTCATCTTCTGTAATATGTATGATACACAGTGTCTACGGATACACTGATGAATAGAGCCTACGGGTACATTGATAAACAGTCCCTGCCAGTACACTGATGAATAATGCCTACGGGTATATTGATATGCCCAATCGAGGATTGAGGTACGTAATGTTTAGGGGTTGCAACAGTGATTGGCTCTGAACACGTTTCCAATTGAACTGAGATATATATTAGTATAATATTGCATTATCGGGTATTTGACATATTTATTTATCGCATCTTCTATGAATAATTGTTTATTACTACTGTGATTCATTTGAATCTCACCCTTTTCAATTAAATAAAGGGTTAAGGGACAAAACTATCCTTAAACTTTTCTCAAAAGTGCATCCACCACCATAAACTCTTTTTTGGTGTAAAAGTAACCATGAACTTTTAAAAATGATGCAAAAATAACCATAAACTTTTAAAAAATGGGCAAAAGTGACACTACCGTTAATGACTATTTAGTCAAAAGTTTTTAAGGGGCAAAAATACCCATAAACTTTTCTCAAGAGAGCACTCACCACCATAAACTTTTTTTTTAGTGCAAAAATAGCCATAAACTTTCAAAAATGGGACAAAAGTGACGGTTATCTTACTGAGTTCAAATGTAATCTTTTGATTGTTCTAAGTCTAGGAAAAAAACACATCAACTTGTCCACCATGATTTTTCCAAGTCAAAAATTGAAAAACAATGAAGATGACATCGCTTTCATGCTCTCACCGACGTGCAGTAAATGGAATTGTTGAGATCCTTCCCCATCAACAATTTTGGCAACTGCGTTTACGACACTATTGGTATCAACAATTCCATTTACGACATGTCAGTGAGAGCAGGATGACGACGTCATCTTCATTGAAGATCAGTTTTTCAATTTTTGGTTTGGAAAAATCATGGAGAACAAGTTGAGGTGCTGTTTTTCTAGATTTAAAACAATCAAAAGATGACATTTGAACATAGTAAGAGAACTATCACTTTTGCCCCATTTTTGAAAGTTTATGGTTACTTTTGCACCCAACAAAAAGTTTATGGTGGTGAGTGCACTGTTGAGAAAAGTTTATGGGTAATTTTGCCCCTTAAAAACTTTTAACTAAACGGCCGTTAATGGGAGTGTCTCTTTTGCCCCCTTTTTGAAAGTTCATGGTTACTTTTGCACCATTTTTGAAAGTTCATGGTTACTTTTACACCATTTTTAAAAGTTCATGGTTACTTTTAAACCCAAAAAACGTTTATGGTGGTGTGTGCACTATTAAGAAAAGTTTAAGGCTAGTTTTGCCCCTTAACCCTTAAATAAATATTCCAGCGAGAACTAGTGGCTTCAAGGGCAAAGCAGCAAATACTGCAAACTGAGGTATGCGAGTCAAGAAAGCAGAGTTGCCTATATTTTGAATATTTTGGATATTTCGGACAATTTGTATATATATTATCAAACTATGCAGAGAGACTCCTGTATGTAAATATGTACTTAATGTCAGTAAGTTTTCGTCGTTTCTGTATGTCTTACAGAACTTTGCGCTCATTACTCTGTGTATATCAAAATGTTAATGGGTGTTGACAAAAACAATAATCAAGAACATACCCACTAAGCTCCGCATGTTAAACTGAGTGCTCAAAATCTGTGTGAAAGACCTAAAACCAAATCCGTTCACATTAATACAACCATAATCTTTATAGGGCTGAACAGACGTTGAGCCTAGAAAATGCAATCGATAATCATGATCCGCGATAAGAAAAAATTTGATGCATTAGGCACAACAGAAAAATAGGCAAGGACGTATGTTCCTCCTTCTTGAAGGAGTTCCTAAACTCGTAAGACATAGGTAAGCCTCACAGTTGCTTGAATACGGTCTCCCTACAATGAACAAAGCACGCATATCATTGGTTAACAACACAGTTAGAACAACATCTAGAAAAAAGAAAAAAAGTTGAAATAAAATAAATACATACGTTATAGTCCTAAAGAAGCAATTGAATAGATGAAGTTTATCCATCTAATAAATGGGCAGGGATTGACCACAGTCGCAAAACACGGACCAGGATTGCCCAGTTTTTTTGAGCAGGATTGAGAGCACAGATAGCGGCAAATAAAGGAGCCATGGAAGTAGAAAAGATATAAAATATGGGTTAAAGAGATATATGAGTTAAAAAGGATTAAATGCAGCACCAAAATGAAGGAGGAAGGGAAAAGGAAAGGTGCAATATTAGTAAAGAGGTAAACCATGAACAATGCAAACTTTAATCCGCCAATTTTGTTGACAGGGATTGATAGCCTTAATAGCTTCAAATAGGTTAGCCATGATATTGTTGGGTGTGTGATATGATTGATGAGATTCCTGGGACAATGCGTAAAGAAGAGGTGAGGGAAGATATTTATACTCACACATGGCAGTAACTGTTAGTAGCATGTTAACACATGCAACAGGCAGATTGAGAACAAGGAAGAAGAGCCCAGTACAGAAGACGAAAGATAAATAACCATTACAAGCACGATAAGCTGTGATTACAAAGCATGAACAACAATCAATATGTGAATTAAACGTTGCACAGAGCTCTGAAAGTAAGACTGTGTACGAGCTGCAACGATCTCAGTTTTTCCGACGCCGATCTGTTCCTTCCGGTGTTTCTGTTCTGCTTTTCCGTTGCTCTGTTTTGTTGGCGTCGTGCTGCTGATCTGGATCTGTGGATCGGTGAAGTTTCTTTCCTTCCGGTGTTTCTGTTCTGCTTTTCTGTTGATCTGTTTTGTTGCCGTCGTACTGCTGATCTGGATCTTTGGATCGGTGAAGTTGCTTCAGTCGGCCTGCTACTATAAACAGTCGAGTTATTTTCTTCCATAGTCAACCAGGTTTGTCTTCATTGATTCCGGTGATCTGTTCTGTTTTTCCGTCGAGCTGAGCCAATTCCGTCGTGCTTCTGATCTGGTTCTGTGGATATGTGAATCTGGTTCAGTTGGCTTGCTTCTATTCCGTCGTTTCTGTAGTCTGTTTGTTCTGTGGTTCTGGGAATTTTATGTAGTTCTGTTGTTCTGTTGGCTTGCTGCTCTTCTGTAGTTTCTATAAGTCTGTTGTTATGTGGTTCTGTGGTTCTGGATTTGAAAAGGATAAAGGAGGACTTTATTATAGTGTTCTCTCGCCGCAGCCTCCGTTTTGACGGCTTGGGGCTGCAGCTAGGGAAAGTGTAAGTGGTCTCCTGTATTTTACGCTTAAGTTTCTTTAAACAGAGTGCAAGTGATGAGTGAAAGGGAGAGAGATCGAAGCCGTGAGAGAATGAATTCTTCTCCAAGAGTAAAGAAGATTGAGGTCTTGGAGCGGAATACGAAGAAAATTCGTGATGATGATGTAGAATTCACAAATAAACAATCTTTAGCCCCACGGGTAGAGGATTGGATGAGCGATGATATTATTGGAGAGGACACCAATACACCAGAGATGCCTAAAAGGTCATACAAGGATGCATGCACTGAGGATCAGACATTAGAGGATGCTTCAGATGAAGAAGATGATTGGTGGAAAGGGGATGGTTGGAAGTCAAGAATTGAGGTAGAAATGACGCAAAAGGGACCAAATATTATTGTGTCTTCAGAATTTAAGAAGAAGCTAGCGCGGAAATGGTCGACATCGTTGATCGTTAGACTTCTTGGAAGGATGGTGCGGGAGGATCAACTGGGTCGCAAGCTACAACAACTGTGGGGACGTAGAGGGGAAGTCAAAACTATTGAGATTGGTTCCGGGTATTTTCTGGTACGTATGAGTAATAAGGAGGATTATGATTTTGCGTTGACAGGTCGCCCTTGGTTATACATGGATCATTATTTGGCTGTACAACCATTGAAATCAGAGTTCGATCCTGATGCTGGCGAGGTCGCTAAGATTGCAGCATGGGTAAGAATTCCTAAGTTTCCTGTTGATTTTTATGACAAAGGTATTTTATATGTGGTCGGTAACCAAATTGGACGGGTTTTGAAAGTGGATACAAATACTCTTCAGCAAACCAAAGGGCGTTTTGCTTGTATATGTGTTGAGATCGATTTAAATGCGCCTTTACTCCCGTCTTTGTTAATAAATGGGAAAGAAAAGAAGATTGTTTATGAGGGTTTGCATTTGATTTGCTTCTCATGTGGGCGATATGGTCATGATACTGAACATTGCCCTAATAATCAAACGAAAAGCACGTCAAAGTCGTCATGTATGGCGAACCCATCGGTTTCTACAGATACAACACCGGAGCATATCGATGGAATGTATGGTGAGTGGATGGTGGCGCCGCGTAGGAGAAAGGGGCAATGGATCTCGAATGCAGGGAACAACAATAACGGGCGTGAGTCTAGGCGTGATTTACGTTCTCGAAATATGGGAGGAGGATCACGTTTTGAGGCTCTTACTGCTGAAGATATGGGAACTAATGATAGAGGTAATGGTGACAGCATAAATCAAGAGAAGATTCGTGCTAATTCGAAGATAGGAGAGAGATCGCGTGAATCAAAGGTTAAATCTGGTCAATTATCTGAATCAAATAAAGGGAGTAAAGGGAATAATGGATCGGATATTTTAAATGTAGGGAGAAATGATAGAATTTCTGATGCTGTGAATAATGTTGGCCTCTTAAAAAAGTTGAATAAACCACGTGTGATCCAGGCAGATAAGAAGAAGGGGATTGAAGAAGGAGCTTCCCAAAGATCTTATTTGTTGAATTCTCATCTGTCAACTCAAGAATCTGGACCGTCGAGTATTTCGAGTGGGGAGGTGGGGTGAAAAATAAAAAAGAATGCTATAAAAATGAATTCCTTTACCCCCACTATTCGTATACAAGCATCCAATCCTCTTGACCCAGGAGCAAGAGGAGGAGAATCTATTGAAACTCGAATTGATCTACTTGGAGGCATTGATGACGTGATGATGCATGGTGTTGATTCTGTGCAGGAGGGTCATATGCCTTAATAATGCCTAGTTTGGTTGTGTTCTTATTCTTTTGTATTAAGTTTTTAATGATTATTATGACTTGGAATACCTGGGGTGCCGGTGGTACCTCTTTTTGCAGGTTAATTAGCGATGTTGTGGCCAGGCATAATGTTAATTTTTTTGCTTTGCTAGAACCTAGACAGGTTGGGATGAAAGTGAAGCTCATTGCTAGAAAGCTGGGTTGGACGAATATGCACGTTGTTGAAGCACGAGGATTTAGTAGAGGTATATGGCTGTTCTGGGACTCTACTTTATCTTTCTCTGTGACTTCTTCAGGGAATCAATTTATTCATGGAATGGTAAATAAAGGCTCAACCAATGAGTGGTCGCTTACAATGGTTTATGGGCATCCAAATATGGTTATTAGACGCCATCTTTGACAATCTCTTGAGGATATTCAACAGTTGGTTGTTGGAGGATGGGTAGTAATTGGAGACTTTAATACTGTTTCCTGTTCTGAAGAACGCTGGAATAAAAATCATAGAGTCAATACTAGTATTGATAGGTCATACCGAAATTGGCTTTTGGGTAGCAATTTAATTGATATTGGTTTTATTGGTCCTCAATTTACTTGGGGCAATTTGACTAGCCAGAGCAGAATAGACAGAGCCTGGGTGAATAGCGGCTGGTTTATAAATAACCCTAATGCCACAGTTACACATCTGCCAAAATATAAATCCGATTATTGTCCGGTGTTAATTGATACTGAATCCCATATTCTTACAGCTAAGAATCGGAGGCCTTTTAGATTTTTTGCCCCTTGGGTTATGCATGATGAATTCAAGAAATTTTAAGAATCTTATTGGGGGGTGGAAGATGACTGGTGCAGATCTGTTAAACAGTTTGTTGAGGATTTGAGGTTATGGAACAAGGAGGTCTTCGGTAACATCTCTTATATGAAAGACAGATTATATAAAAGATTAGATGGGATTAATGCAAAGATGGCTTTGGGAGGTATCTCGCAGCATCTTGAGAAGTTACGAGGGGAGCTATGGGCCGATCTTGAGAAGCTCTTGGCAAAGGAAGAAGTCATGTGGATTTAATACTCTCGGGCTAACTGGTATATGGATGGGGATAGAAATACTAGATATTTCCATTCTGTGGCTAATGGGAGACGGAGAAGGAATAAAATAGAGGCCTTGAGACTTGACTCTGGGGAGTGGACATATGATGCAGCGGAAATTATGACAATGGGAAGCCAGTTTCTTGAAAATTTGTATAAAGAGACCTACATATATAATGGATCATTGGTATTCAGATGCACTTTTCCTGATATTGACTATGTGAATTTGCGTAGCCTGGGGAGATCGGTTGCAGATCACGAGATTAAACGAGCTTTGTTTGGTATGGGACCTCTTAAAGCGCCAGGACCTGACGGTTTCAATCTGTTATTTTACCAGAGCCAATGGGAAACCGTGGGAACATCTGTTATTAGCTTAGTTAAAAGAGTTTTTGATGATCCTATGTGGATTCGGCATATCAATGGTACTTAAATAGTACTCATACCTAAAGTGGACCATCCAAAGACAATTCGTGATTTTCGCCCCATAAGTCTTTGCAATGTTGTGTACAAGATAATTACAAAAATTATATCAAATAGACTAAAGGCTGTCATGCCTTTAGTAATAGCCCCGAACCAGTGCAGTTTTGTTAAAGGGCATCAGAGCTTGGACAATATTATCCTAGCTCAGGAGATCATTCACTCTATGAAGTCTTTAAAAAGGAAGAAGGGCTTTATGGCCATTAAAATTGATCTGGAGAAGGCTTATGACAGTGTTAGATGGGGTTTTATAACCGACTGTTTAAGGGAACTCAAGATTCCTGAATATCTTCTTAAAGTTATCCATGCTTGTATGTCGACATCTAAAATGCAACTGCTTTGGAATGGAGAGGCTACTAATATGTTTTGTCCTTCCCGTGGTGTTCGACAGGGTGACCCAATATCACCGTACCTTTTTGTTATTATGATGGAAAGGTTGGGGCATCTTATCCAAACGGCAGTGGAAGAAGGTGACTGGCAACCATTTAGGCTATCCAAACGAGGTACTCCTATCTCTCATCTCTTTTTTGCTGATGATCTATTTTTGTTTGCAGAAGCAGATCTAGATCACGCAGGGATTGTGAAGGCCATTCTGGATGATTTTTGTGACATTTCAGGATAGAAAGTGAATGCTGGAAAGTCAAGAATATACTTCTCAAGGAATGTTAACCACATCAGGTGCAAAGAAATCAGTGATTTCTTGAATTTTACTCCGACGTCGGATCTAGGGAAATATTTGGGAATGCCTTTATTACATAAAAAGAGCTCAAAGGCAACGTATAATTTTCTCCTGAATAAAATGGATGCTCGTCTGGCTAATTGGAAATCCAACATGTTATCGATGGCAGCCAGATATATGCTAGTATCTTCTGTAATGTCGGCTATGCCATCTTATGCTATGCAGACAGTACCTCTTCCTTTGGGGACTTGTGATGAAATTGATAAACGATGTCGTAACTTGGGGACTCAAGCTTGCATGGGATAGAGGATACAGAAAAATTCTTATTAAGTGTGATTATAGTGAAATCATGGAACTTATTCAAGCCACGGTGTCTCAGGAACATCCAGATTTTCACCTTATCATGGAAGTTCGCACGTTGATGGATAGAGATTGGGAAGTGGAGATGCTTTATTGTAATCGAGATGTTAACACAGTTGCTGATGCTATGGCAAAGGAAGCTTGGAATATGGCGATGGATCTCCATATCACCGATTCGCCCCTATAGCTATTATGAGCATGTTATTTACTGATAATAATAGTTTTAGACAGTTTGTTGACTCAGGAGGATAATTCCTGAGGTTATTGTAGTTTTTCATGTACTATAAAAAAAACAATCAATATGTGATAAATATGGGATATGGGGCTTGTGGGAAGGCGCTAGGAATTTGTTTTAGCAAGTATTGACAGGGGATTAAAAAAATTAAATATATAATATAAAGAATAAATTATATAGAAAAACTCTAATCAAAATGCGAAATTAAATATTATAAGAACATATATTTTTATCAATAGTTCATTCCACATAGCATTTTTAATGGGATATATTAAATTTCCAAATACAAAATTTTTGATTTTGAGAAAATCTGTTTAATGGATTAGTCTTGAGATTTTTTTGAGTTATGATTTTCAAATGTATTATGATGGAATTATTTTGGACATTATTAAGTACAGAGTTACAACCGACAATATCATCTATATTTTTTAAACAATATTAAAAAAATAGCCCTTATAAAACAAATTTGGATAAGGAATCTCATTCAATATATTTCTTAGGGTTATTATTGTTTAATTAAAATTTCAATGTAAAAATAATAAGACCTAGCACAACTGGATTTTCCTTAATATAAGTTTAATAAAAAAAATTAAATATTGTTATCAATAAGTTTCATAATTAAAAACGAAACGATGTATCTGGTTCGCTATTTTCGTTTACATAGGCTATTTTTAAGTGGTGATATCAAATTATAAAATCAATATTTTATTTCCTTAAGAATTTGTTACATAATGTAGATTATTGAGATTATTTCAAAAGGTTTTTAAATATGTAATCATCCACAAGCACAAAATTTCAAAATATCAATTTGAAAATAATAGATTCTCATTGGTTAAACCTCTTATAGTCTTTCCTTCAATCTCTCCTACATCCTATTTTTACTATTTTAAAAGTAATATAAATTTTTTGAAGTACAAAATTTAAACTGACAAAATCTCATTCAATGTACTTTTTAGGCTATTATTATTTAATTAGTAATTAGTAACTCAATGTAAAAATAGTGAGACTCAATGAGGTACTGAGAAAAAAGTTTATTTTAGTAAATATGGACCGGATATGTAAATGGATTTTTTTTAAAAATAATTACTGTAGATGATAATAATTTTTTCAAATATTCTAGATGATTAATCCAATTTATTTAACTAATATTTTAACACAATAATAGCCAACAAAAGTGCAGGACAAATAACGATGACGACGGTTACTTAAAATTGAAAATTATTTTATTTCAAACTGCATACTACCCATACAACAACTGTAATCCATCTTTTTTTATTTATATTTAAATGGATTGAATAAACAACAATTAATTAAAAAACCAAAAAATGACTGATTTATCTGACACACGGCACTGCTACTTGGCGCATTCTGGAAGGGCTTGCTTTCGGCCCTGCTTTTATATATTAATATAAAAGGTCTTTAAATATTTAATCATCCATAAGCACAAAGTTTAAAAATATCAATTTGAAAATAATAGAATCTCATTGGTTAAACCTCCTATAGTCTTTCTTTGTTTTTTTTGATAGTACATGAAATACATCAATCACCTCAGGGGTTATCCTCCTGAGTCAACAAACAGTCTAAATATATTATTATCAGTAAGTAACAAGCTCACAATAGCTAAAGGGGGCAATCGGTGATATGGAGATTCATCGTCATCTTCCAAGCTTCCTTTGCCATAGCATCTGCAACTGTGTTAACATCTCGATTACAATGAAACATCTCAACTTCCCATTCTCTGTCCATCAACGTGCAAACTTCCATGATAATGTGAAAATCTGGGTGTTCCTGAGACACCGTGGCTTGTATCAATTCTTTGATTTTACTGCAATTACACTTAATAAGAATTTTTCTGTATCCTCTATCCCATGCAAGTTTAAGTCCCCACAATACACCCTAAGCTTCAGCAAAGACCACCGTCCCCTGGCCAATCCGATACATAAACCCCAGCAAAAACTCACCATTATGATCTCACAATACACCTCCACAAGTGCACTTCCCTAAGTTGTCACTCCTGGATCCATCAGTATTAATCTTCACCCACCCAAGTGGTGGTGGCTTCCAATAGGGGTGACTTTCTTCCTCATTATAGTTAAGAAGTAGGCTTATATTGCCCCATGCTAAACAAGCACGAGTATGGGCTAAAATGGTCTTACTACTCCAAGACTTGTTAAAGCAACGTTCATTACGAGCCAACCAGATAAATCGGTATAGGACCGTAAACCAAAGACGAAACTCAAATTCCTGTATTGTGTCCTTTCTCCCTATACACCATGCAAGCCAATCGTTCCTATCCAATATACCAAAAAACAGCTCATGCCAACTTGGAGGTAAAAAACCATACCAGAACTCAGAAGTGTTCGGGCAATCCCGAAGAACATGGAGAATTGACTCACGAGAATTATGAAAAATTTCAAAAATACCCGTGGGATGACAACCACGCTGGAACAGTACCGTGTTTGTCATTAACCTTCCGTGAAAACACAGCCACAAAAAAGTATGATACCTTTAAGGGACCTTCATTTTCCAAACACATCTCCACCGGTATTTAGCTTGTGGCCGCTGGGTACCCATTAGATATTTGTAAGCAGAGCTTAGG
Organism: Inga leiocalycina; assembly: GCA_963242795.1. Classification (NCBI taxonomy): domain Eukaryota; kingdom Viridiplantae; phylum Streptophyta; class Magnoliopsida; order Fabales; family Fabaceae; genus Inga; species Inga leiocalycina. The sequence goes on along the minus strand of OY725327.1, from coordinate 12,199,788 downwards.
GAGAATATTCCATCAGAAGACCATCTCCACGCCGGGAAATCGTCCCCATTTAACTGACAGATATTGACAAGTCTGATAGCTGACATACATGTCCTGGAAGTAGATAATCAAACTTGCTCATATCCCACTGTCCGGAGGGAGTGATACAGTCAGCTACTCTTCATTCAGTAACATCTCGTGGTAATGCTCGGGTTGCCAAACTGTGAAGCTTGTCCAAGTGTGGCACCCAAATATCATTCCAGAAAGAAATGTTCTGGCCATCGGTGACTCTCCATGCTACGCTATCTTTGACCTTCTCCCAACTATTACGGATACCCCTCCACGCACTAGACTCTGACCGACGCTTCTCAACTTTAGGAATAATATCATCACCAGCTTTATACTTTTCTCGTAAAAACCTGACCCATAACGAGTCACATCTATTAATCATACTCCATCCAAGCTTCATCATGAACGCCTGGTTTTTGTAATGAGCATTCCTAAGTCCCAAGCCTCCATCGAGCACACACTAAATCCCAGGAAACTAGATGAGGCTTTCTGTTGGCTGAGCTACTTCCCCAGAGAAACCATGACGAGCTTTCCATTTTATTCAGGATGAAATTATATGTTGCCTTTGAGCTTCTTTTATGTAATAAAGGCATTCCCAAATATTTCCCAAGGTCCGACGTTGAAGTAAAATTCAAGAACTCACTGATTTCTTTACACCTGATGTGATTAACATTCCTTGAGAAGTAAATTCTTGACTTTTCAGCATTCACTTTCTGTCCTCGTTTGGAGAGCCTAAACGGCTGCCAGTCACCCTTTTCTACTGCCGTTTGGATAAGATGCCCCAACCTTTCCATCATGATGACAAAAAGGTACAGTGATATTGGATCACCCTGTCGAACACCACGGGAAGGATAAAACGTATTAGTAGCCTCTCCATTCCAAAGCAGTTGCATTTTAGCCGTCGACATAGAAGCATGGATAACTTTAAGAAGATAATCAGGGATCTTGAGTTCTCTTAAACAGTTGGTTATAAAACTCCATCTAACATGGTCATAAGCCTTCTCCAGATCAATCTTCATGGCCATGAAGCCTTTCTTCCTCCTTAAGGACTTCATAGAGTGAATGATCTCCTGTGCTAGGATAATATTGTCCGAGCTATGACGCCCTCTAACAAAACTGCACTGGTTTGGGGCTATTACTAAAGGCATGACGGCCTTGAGTCTATTTGATTTAACCTTCGTAATTATCTTGTACACAACATTACAAAGACTTATGGGGCGAAAAATCACGAATTGTCTTTGGATGGTCCACTTTAGGTATGAGTACTATTTGAGTATCATTGATTTGCCGAATCCACATTAGATCATCAAAAACTCTTTTAACTAAGCTAATAATTGACGGCCCCACGGTTTCCCATTGGCTTTGGTAAAATAACGGATTGAAACCATCAGGTCCTGGCGCTTTTAGAGGTCCCATATCAAACAAAGCTCGTTTAATCTCGTGATCTGCAATCGATCCCCCCAGACTACGCAAATTCACATAGTTAATATCAGGATAAGTACATCTGAATACCAAGGATCCATTATATATGTAGGACTCCTTATACAAATTTTCAAAAAAATGGCTTCCCATTCTCATAATTTCCACTGCATTATATGTCCACTCCCCAGAGTCAAGCCTCAAGGCCTCTATATTATTTCTTCTCCGTCTCCCATTAGCCACAGAATGGAAATATTTAGTATTTCTATCCCCATCCACATACCAGTTAGCCCGAGAGTATTGAAGCCACTTGACTTCTTCCCGTGCCAAGAGCTTCTCTAGATCTCCCCATAGCTCCCCTCGTAACTTCTCAAGGTACTTCGAAATACCTCCCAAAGCCATCTTTGTGTTAATCCCATCTAATATTTTATTTCTTTCATATAAGAGATGTTACCGAAGACCTCCTTATTCCATAACCTCAAGTCCTCAGTAAACTGTTTAACAGATCCGCACCAGTCATCTTCCACCCCCAATGAGATTTTACAAATTTATTGAAATCATCATGCATAACCCAGGGGGCAAAAAATCTAAAAGGCCTTCGAAACTTAGCCGTAAGAACATGGGATTCGGTGTCAACTAACACCGGATAATGATCGGATCTATATTTTGGCAGATACGTAATTGTGGCATTAGGGTTATTTATAACCTAGCTGTTATTCACCAATGCTCTGTCAATTCTGCTCTGGCTATTCAAATTGCCCCAAGTAAATTGAGGTTTATTAAAACCAATATCAATTAAATTGCTACCCAATAGCCAATTTCGGAAGGATCTATCAATACCAGTATTCTCCCTATGATTTTTACTCCAGCGATCTTCAGGACAGGAAACAACATTAAAGTCTCCAATAACTACCCATCCTCCAACAACCAACTGTTGAATATCCTCAAGAGTTTGCCAAAGCTGGCGTCTAATAACCATATTTGGATGCCCATAAACCACAGTAAGTAACCACTCATCACTAGTGCCTTTATTTACCATTCCATGAATAAATTGATTCCCTGAATAAGTCACAGAAAAAGATACCGTAGAGTCCTAGAACAACCATATACCTCCACTGAATCCTCGAACTTCAACCACGTACATATTCGCCCAACCCAATTTTCTAGTAATGAGCTTCACTTTCATCCCAACCTGTCTTGGTTCTAGCAAAGCAAAAAAATTAACACCATGCCTGGCCACAACATCGCTAATTAACCTGCGAAAAGAGGCACCACCGGCACCCCGGGTATTTCAAGTCATAATAATCATTAAAAAATTAATACAAAAGAATAAGAACACAACCAAATCAGGCATTATTGAGCCATATGACCCTCCTGCATAGCATCAACACCCTGCATCACCACGTCATCAATGACTCCAAGTGGATTAATTCGAATTTCAAAAGATTTCCTTCCTTCTGCACCTGGGTCAAAAGGGTTGGATGCTTGTATACGAATAGTGGGGGAAATGGAATTTATTTTTATAGCATTGGTTTTAATTTTTGACCCCACCTCCCCACTCGAATTACTCAACTGTCCAGCTTCTTGGGATGATAGATGAGAATTCAACATATAAGATCCTTGGGACGCTCCTTCTTCAATCCCCTTCTTCTTATCTGCCTGGGACCCACGTGGTTTATTCAACTTTTTTAAGAGGCTCTCCTTTCTCTCTACATTTAAAATATCCGATCTATTATTCCCTTTATTCCCTTTATTTGATTCAGATAGGTGACCATATTTAACCTTTGTGTCACGCGATCTCTCTTCTGGCTTTGAACTAACACGAATCTTCCCCTGAGTTATGCTATCACCATGACCTCCATCATTAGTTCCCATATCCTCAGCATTAAGAGCCTCAAAACGTGATCCTCCTCCCATATTCCGAGAACGTAAATCACGTCTAGACTCACTCCCATAATTGTTGTTCCCTACATTCCAGATCCATTGCCCCCTTCTCCTGTGCGGCGCCACCATCCACTCACCATACATTCCATCAACTGTCCCAGGGGCTATATGCTCTGTTGTTATATTTGTAGAAACCGACGGATTTGCCATACATGACGACTTTGACGTGTTTATTGCTTGATTATTAGGGCAATGCTCAGTGTCATGACCATATTACCCACATGAGAAGCAAATCAAGTGCAAGCCTTCATAAACAATCTTCTTTTCTTTCTCATTTATTAACAAGGACGGGAGTAAAGGAGCACTCAAATCGACCTCGACACATATACGGGCAAAACGCCCTTTGGTTTGCTGAAGAGTATTTGTATCCACTTTCAGAACCCGTCCAATTTGGTTACCCACCACATATAAAATACCCTTGTCATAGAAATCAACAGGAAACTTAGGAATTCTTACCCATGCTGCTATTTTAGAGATCTCACCAGCATCAGGATCGAACTTTGATTTCCATGGTTGTACTGCCAGATAATGATCCATGTATAACCAAGGGCCACCTGTCAATGCAAATTCATAATCCTCCTTATTACTCATACGTACCAGAAAATACCCGGAGCCTATCTCAATAGTTTCAACTTCCCCTCTACGTCCCCACAGTTGTTGTATCTTGCGACCCAATTGATCCTCCCGCACCATCCTTCCAATAAGTCTAACGAACAACGATGTTGACCATTTCCGTGCTAGCTTCTTCTTAAACTTCGAAGACACAATAATGTTTGGTCCCTTTTGCGTCATTTCTACCTCAATCCTTGACTTCTAACCATCCCCTTTCCACCAATCTTCTTCATCTAAAACATCCTTTAACGTCTGATCCTCAATGCATGCATCCTTATATGACCTTTTGGGCATCTCTGGCGTATTGGTGTCCTCTCCAATAGTGTCATCATTCATCCAATCCTCTACCCGTGGGGCTAAAGATTGTTTATTTGTGAATTCTACATCATCATCACGAATTTTTTTCGTATTACACTCCAAGACCTCAGTCGCCTCTGCTCTTAGTGGTCGATTCATTCTCTCACGGCTTCGATCTCTCTCCCTTTCACTCATCACTTGCACTCTGTTTAAAGGACCTCAAGTGTAATAGGCAGTAAACCACGTACACTTTACTCAGCCGCAGCCCCAAGCCGTCAAAACGGAGGCTGCGGCGAGAGAAACTTCAAATACTACCTCTTTTATCTTTTTCAAAACCAGAACAACAGCACTACAGCAAGAACAATAGATCAAACAGAACACAGAATCAACGAAGACAAACCTGGGAGCTACTAGCTAATCGACAGACGTACAGACACTCTCTCACTCAGATCTCTTCTCTTCTTTCCAGCTAGCAACACTACGGAAGCAACTTAACGGTTTTAGAGAAGCAACAAGACTGAAACAGATTCACAGATCCAGATCAGCAACTACCGGAGTAGATCAGCTTGACGGAAAAGCAGAACCGATCACCAGAACTAGAGCAGATCTTGGGAAACAGAAACCAGCAGCTCGTCGGAGAAGCAGAACAGCTCACCTGAACCAGAGTAGATTGGAACCGGATACCAGCAGCTAGACGGAGAAATCGAACAAATCACCGGAACCAGAGCTGAACCAGAGCAAATCGGAATCGGAGACCAACACTCGTCGGAACATTGCAGCTGCAACGGTCACATACTCAGTTTGAAATTTACAACGTCGGGAAGTCTCCTTGCCACATATATTTTATTCTCATTCTTCCTATAGTCTTTCTCCAATCTCTCCTACATCTTATTTTTACTATTTTAAAAGTAATTTAAATTTTATGAAGTACAAAATGTAAATTGACAAAATCTAACTCAATGTGCTTTTTAGGCTATTATTATTTAATTAGTAATCAGTAACTCAATGTAAAAATAGTAAGACCTAGGGAGGCTCCGAGAAAAAAGTTTATTTTAGTAAATATGGACCAGATATGCAAATGGATGTTTTTAAAATATAATTACTGCAGATGATAATAATTTTGTCAAATATTCTAGATGATTAATCCAATTTATTTAACTAATATTTTAACACAATAATTGCCAACAAAAGCGCAAGACAAATAAGGACGACGACGGTTACTTAAAATTCAAAATTATTTTATTTCAAACCGCATACTAACCATACACCAACTGCAACCCACTTGTTTTTTATTTATATTTAAATTGATTGAATAAAAAACAATTAATTAAAAAAGGAAAAATGACTTATTTATCTGATACACGGTACTGCCACTTGGCGCATTCTGGAAGGGCCTGCTTTTGGCCTTGCTTTTATATATTAAAGATTAAAAATTCAATGTAAAAATAATAAGACCTAGCACAATTGGATTTTCCTTAATATAAGCTTAATAAAAAATTAAATATTGTTATCAATAAATTTCATAATTAAAAAAGAAACGATGTATCTTGTCCACTATTTTCATTTACATAGGCTATTTTTAAGTGGTGATATCCAATTATAAAATCAATATTTTATTTCCTTAAGAATTTGTTACATAATGCAGATTATTGAGATTATTTCAAAAGGTCTTTAAATATGTAATCATTCACAAGCACAAAATTTCAAAATATCAATTTGAAAATAATAGATTCTCATTGGTTAAACCTCCTATAGTTTTTTCCTCAATTTCTCCCACATCCTATTTTTACTATCTTAAAAGTAATTTAAATTTTATGAAGTACGAAATTTAAACAGACAAAATCTCACTCAATGGACTTTTTAGGCTATTATTATTTAATTAGTAATTAGTAACTCTATGTAAAATAATAAGACCTAGGAAGGGTATGAGAAAAAGGTTTATTTTAGTAAATATGGACCGGATATGCAAATGGATTTTTTTAAAAAATCATTACTGCAGATGATAATAATTTTGTCAAATATTCTAGATGATTAATCCAATTTATTTAACTAATATTTTAACACAATAATAGCCAACAAAAGCGCAAGACAAATAACGATGACAATGGTTACTTAAAATTCAAAATTATTTTATTTCAAACCGCATACTACCCATACACCATGTCATGTCCTTATCTTATTTCCTCATTTTTCAGAGTTTTTGCAGAAAATGATATGCAGTTCAATGGGCAACATAGGAATAACATAAATATATAAATAATATGTGCATGATTATAGAAATTCCCCATAAGGGTTTGTACATGATAATTACAATTAAGGTAGCCGCACAGGGCTACTAGGATATCTAAACTCGTCCCAGTAAAAATAGAGACATCTTCCTATCTTCATTCCGCCACTGCAATTCTCTTGTGTAGTTTTCTTCTCTAATCTCTGCATACATTCCGTATTTACCTGTCTAAATTATTGGTAGGGGAGGGTGAGATTCAAGAGAATCTCAGTAGTAAACAGTAACAATATGCATTTAGGACAAGTGCTTAATGCATGACATGCTTGCATTATATAACTTATACTAACACAATGACATATCTGCGTGCTCAATATTTCAAACAACATACTTATGACCATAGCATAAATAGAAACAGAGCTTCAATCATTCCTATATGTTTCACATAATCAAGTAAAGCAATTACATGCATCAATACACAAGTATAAATATCAAATACATGCAGGAGAGGTAAGTTAACTACTTTAACCCTTTTTTATCCTTAAATGTACTCCTCGAACTTTGTGCCGCAGCTTGGGCTATCAATTGGGTCCTAAAATTCCAAATGTACAATTTAGACACTTCAATACAGTTTCTGGTGGCTATATGAGTCTATATTGAAAAATTTACCAAAATACCCCTGGGACCCGGCCTGGCCTTGTCTCGCCATACACGGTCCAACCGTACTTTTCTTGAAATTTTGACCTAGGCTATTCTAACATATTTTTTGCCCAATGAATCCATTTCCATACTCAAAATTACCAAATTCACTACCAAAGACCAGAATGCCCTTGGTAGCCCCTATTTCAGGGCTTCAGGGGCGTTTTGGTAATTATACTTTTTAAGGCTTTTCTGAAAAAGTGATAAACTGTAACCTCACCTAATTTTTCCTCCTAAACTCAATGGAATCATAAAAAATCCAACTCTAACCTCCTAAACCAGCACCGACCAAAATTTAAGGTTCTCCGGAAAAAGTTGGGGTTTTTCAATTCTAACTCTACGCACTTGTTCCTTTATACTCTTAATTACTTTATTAACTATTTAATTACGTTAAAACCACATTTAGACTCAATTTTGGAAGCATAACGCCTAGGGCACACCTTTTCCCCAATTTTACAATCAGAGCAAATCCAATAGAAATTCACCGATTAAATTATTCACAACAGTCAGAACAACCAATATTTGAAGTTTAGAAAGTTGCCTTTGCTTCCTTTTATCTCTTCCTTTGTTTGGCCGAAACCCTAACCCTTTAATTGCTGAAATTCTTGCTTCAAAAACCTTAAATCACATAGGGGAGAGGCTTAGGAGAAGGATTATACCAGTTATGAGCTAATTCACTTAAGAAATCAAGCTTACCTAGCAAAATCGCTCCTCCTTCTCACTAGAATTCTCAAAATCACTCACTCTCTCTCTCTCTTAGAAGATGAAAACTAACATAAATGAAGGGAAATTATTTTATAATATATCCGATTTTCCCTTTAATTTTGGATTAATTGGAAATTATGGCAAATTTTCTGCCTAAATTTTAAAAAATCATAACTAAATTTGCAGACATCGAATTGGAGTGATTCCTAAGGCTATATAACTCTTATTGAGTCTAGTTTCAAATAAAATATAGCCCTTTACAATTGAAAGCACAAAATTCTCAGAATTAAATTCTTTGGGTGCTGTTTCAGAAAATCAACAGTTTTTTTGGGCTAACTTCAAAAATTCATAACTTTTATATAAAGCTTTAAATGATTGATATGACCTATCAAATTAAAGCTTAGGATGTTTAATTTCATTCTGGAAAGTTTTATAAATTTTTATCATCATTTGGTCATCCAAAACCACATGACAAACTCACTACTTAGCAGACGATTTTACTAAAGACACTGTTCACCTTTCAATTTCTAATATTTATTTGATCAAAATATCCCAAATATATATTCCTCCATTATTTTCCTTAATTAATTGAATTTAACTTCAATTAATTGAAAAATAGTTTATTTTGTGATAAATTGGCAAAATTATGATTTTGCCATTACTTTTTCAATTTAATTTCTTTTCTTCTTTTTATTTGGCCAATTTTCATTTATTATTGGACCAAATCTTATCTTCTATTATTTCTCCAATTTTAGGCCTTAATATTGGGCTTTTTAAATTACCCAAATTTATTTCATAATTATTCTAGCCTAATTCTCATGAAAATGAAAATTTGCAAACTCATAAATTCCAAATTCATGAATATTAACCATTTTATTAATTGTTTCTAAAATAATTACAATATATTTGGTGAATAAAATTTGAGATATTACACACCAACTGTAACCCACTTGTGTTTTATTTATATTTAAATGAATTGAATAAACAACAATTAATTAAAAAAGCGAAAAATGACTGATTTATTTGAGACACAATATTGCCACTTGACGCATTCTGGAAGGGCGTGCTTTCGGCCCTACTTTTATATATTACTAGATAGATGCTATATACAAGGCCTCTACTATTTATAACTTCTAAGAGTCACTATCAGATGTCACAATTAATATACAATAAATGATACAATTAATTCTATATCACCCTTCATATTATTAAATAGCCTTTTAGTTTTTCAACAATGTATTTATGAATGCTGACTAAGATATGAGTCAATGGATATCCACATAATTAATATTCATAACAAAAATCAAATTAAAACAAATTGGCTACCCTAATTATCAAAAGAGCAACCCAGAGTTACTAATCACTTATTAACTTCATAAACCTTGTTTTCACTAGTTTAATTAGTCTTAATGTCAATTTTGTTAATCTTGAGTATAACTAGCTATGAGTGCTTGTCGGTCAACTTATAACCTTTTTAAAGTATAAATTGTTATGTCTAACATAATTACTCAAGGAGCAAGATAGCTCAAACACACTCTTCAACAATTATATGGCTCATTAGGTATATGTTTATCTTAATCGCAAATTAAATCGTAATATAATCTTATATTACTTAATCTCTGAGATTAATTAAAATTCCTTTGTAAATCCTAATGCTCAATTCGTATTCAATGATAGCCAGTTACCAAATATAGGGCTGAGCAAGGAGCTCATAACCCATCAGCCCAGCCCGCAACCCGGTGTAATTGGACAACTGTGAGCCCGCCCAAAATGAGCCCATAATGGAAACCCGCCCATTTAAGACTTAAATGGGCAGGCTATGGGCACACCTTCGGGCTGCCCATATCCGCCCATTTAGTTTTTTTTAAAAAAAACTAACCTATAATCCAGTGTTGTCCAATGTCCAGTCCAATATACTTAACTTAGCCCAATAATGCTCAATGCGTCCATTTAGTTTTCATAGTGAAGGTTGTTTTTGACGATTTTTTTTCTTGTCCATTTTTTGGTTTCTTAATGATGCGTATTTCATTATGCTGCTATGGAAATGAAGCAACCGCAATGGTAGAAATTTTTACAGTGTCTTATAGTAATGGATATGTTTTCTTTTAATTTATTGTACAGAGGAAGATTTAGCTTATGGAGTTGCAACCCCTTCCTCAAGTGATTCTGAAGATGATGGTGAAAAATGAAGATTTAGCTTATGTTTTCTCTTAATATTTTAACTTGTAGTTGTAATGTGTTAATTTAAAAGTTAGAGTTTGTTTAAATTTAGGTTTTTTTGTGTGAATTGTAATTATTGAACTTTGAAGATTCAGATTTCAGAATTTAGATTGATGGATTTGGATTGAAAGATTAATGTTTATGTGAATATGTATGTTTTTTTTTTCTAAAAAAATAAACAGGTCCAATGTAAATGGGTTTCGGGTAACCCGGCTAGCCCATTTAACACAAGTTAAATGGGTTGAGGTATGGGTATGGGCTAGCCCGTACCCATATAAAATTAATTGGGCAGGCTATGGGTTTAGGTACGGGCTGCCCAACCCGCCCATTGCTCTCCCCTAACCAAATAGATAAGGCTAAACAAGATTAAGTAACTAAATTAATATGAATTATAATTAATATAAACAGTGAAAACAAAAGTCTAATCCACCCATAAATTCATAGCTTCGCTAGGTTGCACAACAAACTAATTAAACATAACTAACATAATCTTAACAAGACAATAACAATTCATAATCCAAAATCTCAAGGAAAAGGAATAGAGCATTGATTCAAAGTTTCATCCTTAAAAAAACACTTCTATAAAATCAACGGACTTAAGAAAATGGACTTTGCTTGGCTTCTCTCCTTTTCTTTTTTCTGTTTGCTCCCATTCTTTACCTCAAAACTAGCAGTTTTGAGTGTAAACAAAGTAAAGGGAGAACCCCTTTTTTTTTTTCGGAAAAAACCAGTGTTATATGACTTGGACCGGACCGGCCGAATTGGACCAGAAACCGGCTAGTAGACCGGTCCAAGTCAAGTTTTTAATTTTTTTTTTTTAAAATTGCTTCTTGTTTTTTTTTTTTGTAATTTTTTCTTTAGAATTTCATGCTATAAGCTTCAAATCTTCCATTTTTCACCGATTTTGTTCCGGTCTAACTCCGGTTTGACTTCGATATGACCTACTGATCCTTGACCCAGTACCCTGGCCGGTCCATTGACCGATCCGGGTTTAATTACCTTGGAAAAAACCATCTCCTTGAAAATTTTTTTAGTTAATCCTAAATTAATTTTTAATATTCTTAGCAATCAACACCCTAAAATAATTTTTTAGGAGCACTCAGTATCTAGCACCCTGTACTATAAATTATTTTTCAATAAATTCTGGTTGTCGATAAAAAAATATTTTAAAAATTAATTTAAGTAATGAATGCTACTGAAAAAATATTTCAGACTATTATATGCTCTCTCTCTCTCTCTCTCTCTGATTTTTTTTTTTTAAAGTGCTCCCTCTTGCTTTGTTTACCCTAAAGCTAGTAAAGGATGAGAGTGGATGGGAGAGAGAAACCGGATCAGAAGAAAATAAATGAATGAACAAAATAAAAAAAAAAAAAAAGACCAAACCGCCTAATTTAGTTTTAAATTATCTTTTCAGCGCTATACGTGAAACTCCAAAGAACCACAAATCCATACGACACAAGAAAAGGCAGGATGCAAACAAGAAGTAAAAGCAAATTCGCTGAACTTCAAAAAAATCAAATGGAAGTGAAGTGATTGAAGGCATTTGGGGCAAAGTTACACTTACACTGCCACAAAATTGAGTCCTCTGCAGCCACAAACAGTGAAGCGCTCCCTCTCCTCGGCAACAACGGTGGGATTAGGTAAATGATAAGAAACAAAGAATCAAGTGCAATAAATCATGGCTTCATCGATACGACCACGCCAACTCCATATCAAACACAACCTGTTCTTAGAAAGGACAAAGAGTTTCACAAGATAATGGAGACCAAACCATAAGTTGCTTCTTGTTGCCAATATCATTGGAAATCAGTTGCATTTTGTTATCAAAATGATAATAAATAATGTAAAGAATCCCATCATCATCCACAGCAGTGGATTATAAGGTAAATAATCCTTCTCACACACTCCAAGAATCGCTGCCATTATTCTTGTTGCAGTCTAGTTCATACACAGTACCTGCCCCAATCACATTGGCCACAAGCCTGCCTGGCCGGGGATAAACAAGTGAAAAAAAAAACGGGGAATTAGTAAAATTACCAGGTTGGGTAATTTTTTTGACTACTCATTTCAACCTTTAATTTCACTACTCATCTCAACCTTTATATTGAAATTTGAGTTGTTCAAATTTAAAATTTTATAAAAAATATTTTTTATTACAATTTTAATCAATCAATCAATCGATTTTAATCTTAAAAACTTGTAATACCCAGTTTATAAGAAAACAGGTCGATTTTGATACAATAATCAACAAATACAATTTATTATGGATTATTTCATACTTTCCTTTTGTTATATTTCTTCATAATTTATGGATTAGGTAATCATATTTTCTTCCTCCACATGCCCTTAATTTTAGGGGATGTTATTTATTTCCATCTTTGACTATAATACTTTCTTTTATGTGATTTTTTTTTAAGCAGGGGGTTGTTACAACACTCGAAGAGTAAACACTTGTTATCATAACTAAAAATTATCATTTGTGAATTTATTTTTGAATTTTTAATAATTTGATATTTTACCTATATGTTTATAAAATATTTAATTTGAACCGCTCAAATTTCAATTTCAAGATTAAGATGAGTGGTGGGGGAAAGAGGAGGGAGAGAGAACCGTAAGAGCGAAGAAACTGTCAAATCTATGATCACCCACTTACGAAAGAACTTTTATGTTATTAGGTTACGGACTTTCCAAAGCCATCCGCGGTTGTCCGCTACCACAAGACCACGATGTTTTCACCTCAAGATGATGGAAGGAAAGTGTATGGGTTAATGAAAAGGCGGAATTAATTGTGAGACTCTCAAGAGTAAATGGCTGGTGCTTGGGTGGGCTTTCGGTGCACCAAACAAATATATATATATATATATATATATATATAACGCTTAATTAACCCCCTAGTTTACTTCATTTAAGCCAACTTTTTTTTTAAAAAAAAATTAAGGATGAACCGACGAAGTATACACCAAAGATTTTTTTAAAATATTCGTGTTTTAATTTATAAGAAATTTTAATAAAAATTTAAAAATAATCAGTGTGTTTATTCTGATAATACTCCTTACAAATAAATAAAAATAGGGGAAGCCATGTGAGATGTCAGAGGAGGAAAAGAAAATGAAAGAGGCTAAGGTTGGGAACGAATCTCAGGGGAGATAATGGCAATTAGGGATTGCCATGAATATGTAAAATCAGAAAATTGTCCTTAAAAAAAGAAGTCATGTGTACACGTCAAGTAATTTTAAATTGTCTGATGATGTGGCTTACCTTCCGTTAAATTTAAGGTTCATTTTAATTGCAGGGGCTTGGTGGTCAAGATGTGAAAGTTTAGGGTATTATTTTTAAATTTCAAATATAAGGGAGATTGTATGCAACTGACTTAAAAAAATAAATCAATATATAGCTGCACTTCTACTACATTATCACTGCTAATTTTTTAACATAGACCAAAAGGTTTTGGGAAGATCAACCACATGAAGTTGCTTCTTGTTGTGGATATCATAAGAAATCAATTGCATTATTTTTTTAACAGAGTGATGATAAGTAATGAAAAGAATCCCATCGTCCACAGTAGTGGGGCAAAATCTCAATTTTTCTGGACTACAAGGTAAACGATCCTTCTCATACACACTCCAACAATCACTTCTATAATAACGATCTACACCCTCCGGTCTTATTTATAAGTATTTTTTTTATTGCACAAAACGAACTGGTAGTTAAAAGCAATAAGTGTGTCAAAAATGCAATATTTTTTTCATATATGCTCCTATTTATGAAAAGAGTATAAGAGAGAGAATAAATAAAAAGTATCAGAGCTAATGAGTATAAGATATAAGAGAGAATGGGTATTTAATAAGGATAAAATAGAAAAAAAAAGCTTACATTTTTAGACAAAAAGTGAAAGTTGCTTATAAAAGGGATCAACCCTATGAGAGAAAAAGCTGCTTATAAATAGGATCAGAGGGAATAGTTGATACAGAGTGTTTTCTCCCCTCGAATAGGCAACAGGTGTGGCAAGGGATAAACAAGTACCAAAAAATGGGGGACGACAACTACAATCACTAGGTTGGCCAATTTTTCTGTCATCAACATTTAAAGCATAACAAGTAACTGCCGGAGTAGGACCGTGATTATGGTAGTTAACCAGAAAAATATATAGCCACTGATCATCAACAACAACAGAGGAACCTATATATCCTGAGAATGGCAGAGTCAAGCAAGCTCTCCAACCATCTTTTGGATTGCGAGTGTCTAGACAACGAATCTCTGGGGAACCCAAATAGGTTCACTGATGATGACACGACGCGAAGGGGCTAGGGTTTTTTTCGATGGCTGGATTGATCCAATCCATTGGTATATATATACCTCAATTTCGTGTAATTTAGGGCAAAACTCAAGGAATTTTAGAGTGTTTTATTCTTTTTTTAATAATTAAAAGGAAAGACACTAATTACAGGGGTGTCAATGCTAATATGCAATTATGAGCGTGATCAAATCCATGATCTTCCATCTACAGAAGATCTTTTACATTATTAGGCTACAAAGCCATTCGCAACATGTTTCTCTAACCGACCCGACCTGAAGAGATCTCGCCTTATAATTATGATTTCTTGGTAGAAATAATAATGACATATATCAATATTTATCATTGCAGATTTCGTCCCAGAATTGATTTTTTTTTTGACAGAATTAGTAGAATTTTTTTTTTAACAGAAAGAATTAGTAGAATATTGATTACCTCTATTTGTATATGATTCTTTCGAGCAACAAAAACTGGAAAAGGCCTACCGCTAGCTTCACTACCGGCCATTCCAATTAGCAATATTCATAACTTAAATTTTAGATAATGGTTTGATTTATGTTATGTATGTTAGTATTTTTAAACTATATATTGGATAAAAGAGTATTTTTACTTATATAAAGTGTGATTCTATAATTTGAATTAGAAAGTTATGAGCTTTAACAGCAAAAGTGGATGTCCTAGAAATTTGGTATTTCTAACAGTTTGCTTCCTTTGGTAAAGATACAACTGCTTCCTTCAATAATTTATACTCCTTCAGATGCATATATCATAGCCATTACAAACATATACGTGGGGGTGGGGGTGACAACCAATGTTAGAACGTATGAAGGTGTGACAAAAGAATTTTTTTATAAGGAATGACTTGCATCAGGTACTAACTTTGAACCCTTATTATTTGTTAACCTAGTGGTAGACGTTCTAACCAAGCTTTAAAAAAAAAGAGAGAGAACCTTAACTGCATGCTTTTTACTGATAACACTGTGTTGGTTGAATCAAGGGTGGAGATTAACTCTAAACTTGAAATATGGAGAAGGACTCTAGAGTTGAAGTGTTTTCATCTAGGTATGAGAAAAATAGAAGCAATTTTGATAAGAGATAAGTGGGAAATAATGTGGAGGTTAAATTGGGAGAGCAAATCATTCAACAAGTGGCAAATTTTAGATATTCAAGACTAATTATACAATAAGATGGTGAAAGTGATGGAGATATTAATAATAGAATTCAAGCTATGTGGTATAAATGGAGAAAAACTATCAAATTTATTTGTGACTGTAAAGTTTCTAATAAGGTAAAAGGGAAGTTTTATTGCACTGCTATAAGACTAACAATGTTATATATGGTACTGAATGTTGGATTTTAAAGCAAAACGATGAATATAAAGTGGGGGTAGCCAAATGAAGATATTGAAATGGATGATGGTCTTACAAAAAAGATAAGATTCGTAATGACTATATACGTAAATGAGTTGGGGTGACATCTAATAAGGAGATCATGGTAAAAAACCATCTGAGGTGATTTGGACACATTTAAATAAGGCCATTGGGTGCGTCAGTGGAGAGGGTTGATTAAGCAATAAGGAGTTCTCTAAAACGAGGTAGAGAAAGACCGAAGCGAACACTTAATGACGTTATAGAGTGAGATCTATCAGTTATATCAAAGGAGCTAGTTTTCGATAAAGTACAATGATGTCATGTGATTCATGTAGCCAGTCCTATCTAATAAGATAAAACTTTATTGTTGTTGTATAAGATTTATTGTTTTATTATTTGGGTACATTTGTAATATTTGACTAATTGGGTATGATCTTTTATTAAAATATCAGGGTTCATGAACCCGGACCGGACCGGCCTACTCTGGGTTCCTATTTAAAAATTAGTAATTTTATCGTTTTATTTCTATATATGTACAAAGAAAATATGTACAAAAATAGTGATGGCTGGTTAAACGCCCTCTAATTTCATGCAGTTTTCCAAACATATTTCATCTGAATCTGAATTCCTCCTATTACTCAAGGAAGAGACCAACTTATAAATCACACTGTTTTCACATAGGCTTCTCTCCACCAGCCATATCAAATGGAAGTCATGCTGGAACGCATTAATTAGGGCAAACTTACGCTGCCACAATATTGAGTACTCTGCAGCCAAGAACAGGATCCGCATCTCCTCGAGAACAACAGTGGGATCAGGTAAATTAAAAGAAACTGAGAATCTAGTGTAATAAATGAGGATTTCAGGGATCCCATATAGTTGCAATGATAGTCTTCAAAAACTGGCGACATTTCAACACCATCATCACCACCGTCGCTTCTTGGTTTGTTGCATCCCTGTGCCCTGCGATTGAATCTTGTTTTAAAGAATCTCCAAACCTTAAAACGTGAACATTTCAACTTCTCCATCCCCTGAGGCCGCTAGGGTTTTGAGATGGGTAGTACATTTGGCAGAGGAGGGCTACAAAATGGTTGCAGAGAAAGATCGTACGTCAACCTCTCCCTCCAGTCTTCCTCAAGTTACAGATCACGTAGGATACGGGACCCGGACTCTCTCCTTTAGCCTTTCGGTCGGTTCTCATCCTTACCCCGAAACTACATAGTTTTAGGTAACAAAAGCAAAGGAAGCTTTTTTTTTTTTTTTAAATAAAAGGGCATCCATCCCTATGAAATATTTTTTTCACTATTATTCAATTTCCCAAAATAATTTTCTAGTATACTCAGCATTTAATATTTTTTTTTTTGTGACATCTAGTATATCTAGTATCTATATAGCACCAGAAGTATTTTTAGTAGAATCCAGTATTTGTAGGTTACAGATCAATTTAGTGCTGGGAAAACGGGCCGGCCCGGCCCTGCAGGCTTGAGTCCAAATCTGTACCCTTTTAGAGTGGCCCGGCCCGTTTAAGGTAGGCCCACGGGCTTTAGGCCCGTTTAGGTTTTTTTTTTTTGCCATTCTTTTTTTGTTTCTTATTCTCATAAAGACTAAAATACCTAATTTAAAACATAAATATCATCAACACTAATTTAAAACATAAATATTATCCAAGTTTAATAGAACACAAACACTAAAACTTAAGTCCAAGCCATAATTAATGTTCATAACCAATTAAATAAGTTCACAGCCACAATCAAACAAGCCTACAAGCTTCAAATGTCAGTAATAATATAACACTTGATTTGGATTTTGGCGTATACATGCAAAAAAAGAAAAAAGAAAATCAAAGAAAAGAAGCTTCAAATGAGGTTTGAGTCAGTGTGAGAGCATTTCTGATATAAGGGTTAGGTTAGGTTAACTCTACCCTCTGACCAATGCTTGCTGCCCATTGCCTTGTGCTCATTTTTTTTTAAAAAAAAGTTAAAAGGGCCGGCCTTACAGGGCTTGCGGCCCTACAGGGCCGGCCCTTTTAGGCCATCTTCTATTTTCAGCCTCTAAATCATAGGCCCGGCCTTTGACGGGCTTGAACCTAAACGGGCTTGGCCCGAATTACCGGCTCTACAAATCACACAAGATATGGGTTTGATGGGTGATATCTCGAAAAGCGTTCCTGAGCATATATTTAATATTTAATTTAAATTAACATCACAAGTTACTCGAGTTGGTAAAGAGGTTGACTTATAAATATAAAATTGTGGGTTTAGATCCCACCGATGTGAAGTGATGGACATTTTATAAGTACCTCTGGAAGTCATTAGTTTCTCTTCCAACTGATGAAGGACTTCACAAACCACCCTCCGGAGGCTAGCGTAGTTAAATAATAAATATCATCCTAATGCTAGTGCAATCCCAAAAATAAAATTTGGGTTGTTACATGAAACCCTTGTGCAAAGAGGGAGAACTCATTCCTGAAGAATTATGAGACAAACTCAAATGCAGGACGAAAATTATGAAAAAACATTTGACCTTAGCTTGTAGGGGGAAAAAAAGTACATAAAAGCAGAAATTCCTGAAAGATGAGAAGGTTTCACAAATCCCGATTATTTTATAATATCCGAACAAGGAAGAGTAAATTCAACATGGAGGAGGAGACACGCTCCCAGCAAGTCGATGATGTCATTGATTCATCTACCTAAGCTCAAGCTAGAGAGAAAACAAGCCTTAACCAGCAGTTTGATTTGGCTATTTAAGATTCGAATAGTGGAGAGCAATGCAAGGGTTTTGGTTTTATGCCTTTTTCTACGTGTAAGGCAGCAAGTAAAGCTTTCAAATGAAATAAATAGGAAAATGGTATGTCAAAAACCTCTTTATGTTTTTGTTCCCCAACGGAAAGAAGATAAGAAGGCCCTGGAGGTTCATTTTCTTAAATATATGCACCTATGCTGTTGGAATTGGTATCATCCTGGGCACTAATTACCTCTCAAAAGATTTTTTGTCTGAAGATGCCAGAGGAGGAAGAGAGCTATATATTTCATCAGTTTAACCATGTTCGAAGAAGAAACGAGGATGAAAAGGAGAAAGAAGGAGATATGGGGTTAATATACTTGTTTTTCTAAGAAATTAAAGGGACAGGTAACAATAGCTTGAGATTACAGGTGTGATTGAATATGTGATTGTGCAGCTTACATGCCACTAGACTATGAAACCATTGATGACTTTAATGTACATATTGGTTTTGTGCTTTCCATCATTGAAGGCTGAAGAAAGTGTGCGTATATTTGTATACAAGAGTGTGTTAGTGTGTATAACATACAAGCAAAAAGACAATATGTGCGTGTGTGGATTTATAATTTATGTAAGTAGAACTTATATGTAGATTAAGCATTAACATATAAAAAGTATGGCAGTATGTCTAAAATTTGAAGCGACTTTTAAGAAAGTTTTGTGATTTACAGCTAAGTATATATAGTTTAGGAAGTTATAAATACAGGTATATGAATTGAAGGTTTGATAAGAACATCCATGGCTTGGTGGTTAATTAGAAGTGGGACAAAGATTAGGCAAGGAGAAGAGGGATGGGGCACCAAGTGGGATCCACAACGTAACCTTCACTTAAAACCCAGGTTATGAAATATTGATCGGATTGGCTGGGTTGCTTGGAAACCGGCAAATCACTCCGATCTAAGAGTCAAACCAGTTCGCTTTTTTTTCTAAAATCATTTATTTTATTTTATTTATAATTTCATATTAATAACCCTGAAATCTTCTCTTTTTCAGCAGTTTGATCTTGGGTTAGCTTTGATTTGACTTCGATCTGATTCAGTAGCTGGTCCAGGTTTAATTACTTTGCTTAAAACTAAAGAGCAATAATGTTTCTCTTCACCAAATCTGAAGATATGAAGTTGGAAAAAATAATAACATATTTTATTTAAAAAATATGAAAATCACTATGAGGTTTTGATAAGCTTATTTTATTACCACACTTTTTATGAATTTTATTGTTGATTAGAGCATTTTTATGGGCTAAAAAATATGTAATTTATCATAATATGAGGACATGGATGCTATCTGATATTTTTTGCTAAATGCAGGGGTAAAATGGAGTAAATAACAAGAGTTGGAATTTTAATGGAAAGCATTCAAGTTCAATGGACTCTAGCTGGCGTACAATAACAAGATGGGAAGGCCTAGTTTGACACGTGGAATTGAAGAAAAGAAGATCAATCTAACGTAGAGCAGCGAATGGACTTAATTTCACCTGGAGATATAATTCTTTAAAGAAAACACTTGGTGGGCTCCGCCATGTGAGGGGATGAGAAAAAGGAACGAACAGAGAGCTGAGGCGGGGATTTATTTTTCTGTCGAGGTCAAGGCTTGGGATTCGCTGTCACTTGGACTTGGACTTTGTTTACTCTTCTTGGACGAGAGCTTCGGGGACTCTGCCACTCACTTTTCGATTTATTTTCATCTCCATTTCTTCCCAGCTTTTTTCGGAGGCTGCCCTGGCGGAGTTGAAGATGGAATGCGTTGGAGCTTACTCTAGATCAATGAGCAGCTAGGCCTCCATTCTTCTCATCTCCGATTCAGCTGAAGTTGAAGGATCCAGCGATGGTCGAAGAACATTTCCAGATCGCTAAAGCTTTCTACAACACCATGAGCAGCTAAATTCTTCCTCTTCCCTAAGAGAAGAGCCGATGTCAGAGCCGCTATGTCTAAGGGAGTTATTCAATTCACTCTTCTTAGATTCAGATTAATCTTGTATCCGTTCAGACATGTGAATCTGAATTTAATACTTCTTATTCTCATACTTCTTCATAATTGTTGAATTAGGATTAATAGATTGTGATATACTTAGGTGTTTAATGCTCTTAATTTAGAGTAAATTTAGTTGTAATTTTTTATTCGTTGGAATTGAATATTATCGCTGAGTTGAATGATTTGCAATGAATACTGTTCAATGTTCATATAAGAGTTCTAAGTATCCTGCAATTTATTCATCGCTGAAGCATGATATGATATTTGCCTTTGGAATCACTCAAATTAATTGATAGGCAATGATGGCTAGGTGAAGTTCTTAGGAAAGACTATTTGCCGTTTGATTCTTTCCACAATTATACTTTTCTGTTTGTTGTCATTTTCGTTTTTTAACTTTGGAAAATCAATAAATACTAGGAAATAGGGTATATGTCCTTCAATGATTAAGCAAGATAAACTCATTCTTTTAATTTGTTTAAGTGCTTTTACAATTGAGATTTAAGAATTTTTAACTCGTCAAGAGAATCGACCTAGTTTGCATTATTATATTGCATATTTAATATCATAGTAATGTGATAAATTCACACGACAGAGTTAATCAGGTTTCAAAACACAATGTAATAAAAAAAATCACTAATGACAAATTTTATTGTAGAAAATGACAACAGAACAATTATCACTATTACAAAAAACTCTTTTAACGTTCATTTTTTAGGCCTTTTAATGTCTAAAAACAGGGAGACGTCTATGTGAGCGACGTAGAAAATACATGGCAATAACACCCATAAAAAAAGGGTTGCCTAAAGTCTAGACTTTAGATGTCCCCGTTTTGGAATGGAGACGTCTAAAGTGTTACACTGGACTTTAGATGTCCCATTTTAAAATGGGGAAGTCTAAAGTCCAAACTTTAGACTTCCCCATCTCAAATTGGAGATGTCTAAAGTGTTAGTGTATCTACTTTAGGCGTCCCTTTTTTTTTACAGATGTTAAAAGTTTTATTATTTTTTTAAAATGATTATTTATATTTTTTACTGCCCAACAAATTAAAACAACAGAAATAGGATCGACGAATAATTCACATAATAAACCACAATGTCCCTTACATGGTAAGGAAACATACAACACTATCTAATTAAATTTGTGTTTTTGATTGAAAAAGATAAGGGAAAATCCTATTAAAAGACAACTGAATTAATCATATTCTAGTTAGAGTCACTTAACTTAACAAATTTTAAATTAAGTTATATGACACAATTAAGGATTTAACAATTGGCCCAAATAACATCCATGCCCCTTAGCTACATTTTTTTACAAGTATCCTTCTATATATGTTTAAAAAGCAAGTCCAAGGAAATTCATAATTACGATTTTGTTGGTGCTTCATAATACTCTAATTAAATCTTATTAGAGGTCTCCAATAAATCATAGTTACTATTAAATTAAAACAATTATAAATTCACCATGGTTATCTCTATTGGATTATTACAAACGCCTCCCATAAATTTCCCTTGCCAGGACCTCTATATAGTGTGCAAACAATGTGGTTGTGTCTTTAATTTTGTTTTTTTAATAACTAAAGGGCATTTTTTAGTTTTAAATTCTTAATAAAAAAACAAGGACGGTGGCCTACAGTGTCAAGGAAACTAGCTATCACAGAGTATAGGGAGACAGTGATTCCAAGTATTTTTGTAACAAAAGTAGAACTTTAGTGATTCCAAGCATTTTTGTGTTAAAGAAAGCAAAGTTGTGAGAGTGGGAGACAAACTTGTAAACGATGGAGAAGGAGACGACCCACAGTGGCACCAGCTGGACAACGGTTGTGAGAGAGAGAGAGAAATGACAGCGTACTTGTCCCTTCCTTGGTCGCCTATAGCTCTGCTGGTCAAAACAAGAAGAGCGTCGTTGGAACATATGTAAACATAGAGAAAGAAGAGGGGGGGGGGGAACAAGGATAAAGAAGAGAAAACACATTGAACAAGGGAAAGAATAAAGTTAGACCAGGGTGGAGCTGACTAATGGGACGTTGGTGTAGGCCTTTTAGGCTTCCCCAGTCAGCCTGGGGTAGTCTAAAGTGGACTTTAGGTGTCCCCAGTCAGACTAAGGACGTCTAAAAAGTCCCTCTTTAAGTATACTTTAAACGTTTTCATTTTTCATATTTTGGCGTGGAAGGAAAAATTCAAAACCTTAGATGTCCCAATTTATAATTGGGATGCCTAAAATGGACTTTAGGTGTCCCAATTCAAATTTGGGATATCTAAAGATACGCAATCCCCCTTTAATTACAAAAATGTCACCACCTCTATTTTTAACTCCCTTTTTTAAAAAACGGACGTCTTTTAGGGTAGTAATATTTATATTTTATAGTGGTGTATATTAGTCAGGAGACTAGTTCAGCCTATTTCGATTAAGGTTTTTGAAGGGGCAGGGGTCTCCCAACAAGAGTTTTTTTATGCTCATGATGAATCGAACCCGATACTCTCAACTGTATGATCAAAGCATACCACATAGTCCAACTTTATGCTAGTGAGAACAATCAAGTTTTATGATGAATGCTCATTTAAGTTGGCGGCATCCTCAAAGTGTTTTCTTTGGGGAAGATGGCTGAAGCCATGCATTCCGAAAATGAGAGGGGAAATGTAACTTTCGAAAACTTTAATATAAAATCTTGTTTATATTACAATTCACATTATAAAGGAGATTTTAAATTAAAGAGTGAGGTAGTTAGTATTAATAATGCATTTAGAAATCAATAAGACCAACGAGAGTTGGCTCAAATGGTAGTGGTTTGAGCCCCCGTAAGAATGAGGACGCAAGTTCGAGTCCCGGGAAGCGTTTTCGCTGGGAGAGGGCGTACCCTGTCCACAAAGAGATGGGCAGCACTCTTGTCTCTCGGTCCCGGACGTAGTCGGTTGCCATTTGGCGCCGGATACGGGGAGATCCCAAGGATCAAAAAAAAAAAAAAAAATCAATAAGCACGCAACGGCAAGGAAGATATCAAAATAAAATCTGCTTCTAATACAGATTGGGGCATGTTAATCTTAACTGGATAACATAAACGTCTAATCCGTCAATTTAATTATCTCCGAATATCTATCTTCGTCTCTAACTTTATTAAACTATAATTTAATATTTTAAAACTTAATTTTATTTACTTACACTAAGAATCAAACCTCCACCAAATTGTGAGTGAGTGAAATGAAAGCCTCTATGCAACCTAACTTAATAATGCAATTTATTCTTGAATAAAACACTCTAACATTCCTTATGTTTTGTCTTAATTACACAGACTTCCCCTCTATTTTGAAAATTAAATATACACTTAAGTCCAAACAGTTAATTCTATTAAGGATTTTTATTTTTTAATTAAAAGTTATATTAAAATAAATTTTATTTACTAATTTATCCTTCATCATTACTAATTTCCTAATTTTGACTAAATTTTTTAAAGTAATTTAAGGGTTTTTTTTTTCTTAACTTATTTTTTATTTTTGTAAATAGTTATATGTTAAATTTTTATCATATTAAGATAAATACTTAATTAATTTAATTAATTTAGACACAAAAAACTTAATTAAAAATATGATTAATCCTATTAATAGATGCATGCTAAAATAAACATGTTTATAAATATTTGTGAAAAAATGTATTTAAAAAAATTAAAATTTAAAATTAATATAAGTCATATACTATATCAAATTTACATTATTAATAACATATTGTGAATAAAACATATTTCTTTCTTTTTCTTGTTGCCTTTCATTTGAAAGGCATATTTTTTAGTCATTTAAAAGAATACTAAATAAATAAGTTTCAATAAATATGATAAAAATTTAAAATTTTATAATATAAATGTCATTTAAAATATATTGAAAATTTGGAATATTCATATATTAGAATTATTTTTTTACATACAAATTTATTTTTAGGCAAATATAAATGTTTATTCATTTGTTAAAAAAGGGATATTTTGATCAAAGTAAATGTTTAATAGTCAAACTTAACAGTCAATTAACAGTTGGGTAGATGGAAATGGAATATCAAATGTATAAAAGAGGTTTCTATAACTTGTATTTTAATTTCAAGGGAGATTTATATACGTTTTTAAAATAAAGGAGAGGTTAATGTAATTTAGATAAAACATAGAGATAACCAATATATTTTACTCTTTATTCTTTACAACACACACGCCAGCGCGCTGGCGTGCTCGCACACATATATGTTATAGGAATACAAAGAAATTAAAATGAAGAACAATTTTTGAGCCCAAAAAAAAAGAAAAGAACAAATCTATATTTGTTTCTTTTTCATCATCAACTAATATGGTCTATATATGAGTTGCGATGCCAGGGTTCGTCAATGGATTGATTTTGATGTTTGATGTCTCTCACAAATTCCACATTCTTTCTCCACTCGCCCCTTCGCTCTCCTCTTTCACTCGTTTCTTATCTCTAAGTTCTCAATGCATATTAATTAGGCCCACATTGGTTTGTAAGAATAAAAGCACTTTATTATGTATGGGGCAACTTTCATCCCATTTTTCTTGCTAATTGATATTATAATATATATATATATTATATATATATATATATATTATATATATATATATATATATATATATATATAGAATAAGGTCTTAAAGAGGGACTTAATTACTCGTAAGTCTCAAAGACAATTGAAGAGTAAGTAATGACAAGTTTTAGAGACAACACCTAATTTATTATTAAATTGAAATTGATGCACACATAATTAATTAATTATTTATGTTATAATCATCACTAATAAACAACAATAATTATTTTTTTCATTTTTTTATTCAGACCGTATACAAGATGAAATTGTATTTGAACTTAATTGTTGATTTTTGATTTTATATTAATACTGATGAATTCCTAATTTAAATTTTCTTGAAATAGTAAAAACTAATATGGGCTCTCGCTACTTCACCCGTAGGCTGTAATCAAAACACAAACAAATAATCAACACAAAGTTGGTATAGTAGTGTAAGGCTCTGTTAAATGCCTTTGGGTCTCGAGTTTGAGTTTTAGAGAGGGACATTTGTATTGGAAGGGGCAGCCATGAACCCCGCACCGGATATCAAATAATAATATAAAAAAATAGAAAAATATATCAAAATAACTATGTTATGCACATAATCTAAGAAAAAATTAGCTTAGCTTTTGATGTGATTTGATTAAAGTACCCTTAATTAATGAAGAAAAAGAGAGCTTGATATGAGTTACTATGATTATCTTCATTAATGAAAGGTGTAAAATTGTAAAAAGTAATTCATACTTCTTGACATATATACTAAAGTAACAAATATATTTTGGGGGAAAAACCTAAAGTTAGTTACCTTTATTTTGGAGTTTTTTTTTTTTTTGCCTTGATTATTTTGGAGTAAATAAGTAATATTAACGTACGTGCTCTTCTTTAATTGAAAAATTACCTATATAATATAAACATTGAAGAGCCGATCAAGTTTGGCACAGTTGGTTAAGGTCTTGCCACCCCGATTACAAGGGAGTGTGTTCGAACCCTCTGACCGATGGGGAGACCTCATTGGTAGGCGATCTCGTAAGTCCCTTGTAAGCG
This sequence comes from Inga leiocalycina, assembly GCA_963242795.1. Taxonomy (NCBI): domain Eukaryota; kingdom Viridiplantae; phylum Streptophyta; class Magnoliopsida; order Fabales; family Fabaceae; genus Inga; species Inga leiocalycina. The sequence goes on along the minus strand of OY725327.1, from coordinate 12,173,612 downwards.
CTCGAAGAGCCCTGGGGCCGTGCCCTGGCCTTGGTAGGGGACCGGTGCCGAACCTACCTAAACTTTTTTCTATAAAAAAAAAAAATATAAACATTGACGATTCGCAAGTACAACGAAGATTTAAAGGTCCAAAAAAAGAAAGGCAACTCAGCTTTTGATTTGATTGGGTTCCTCTAGAAATCATAACATGACAAAATCGAATTCATACACATGCGTGAACTTGATCTTTCAAGGATTTTTTTTTTCATCTATCATAATTAGAAAGTTTAATTGAAAGATTAAATTAAAGCCTCAGGTAATATATTGTCAAATTAATTCACTTAAAAAACATGGAATGTTCCATCTCTTTCTATAAAATTATTACTTAGGACTAAATTGAATTATATTGTGACTAGTAACGCTGGACAGCGGTGGAAAAATCTAAGAGAAAATCTGTTATATATCTCTATGCACGTGCACACACTTGATTTGAAATCATAACTCGCTGTGCTCATAAGCAAATCGACACAAATTAAGAAATTATAATATTAATGTTGCTGCCCAGAATTATATACATGGTTCCTAATCGTGGCCTTCTAGTGTATTTAAATTAAAGCTAAGGCTTTAATCATATTTCCCTTTCTGGAATTAGATGCCAAAAACTCTCAACAATATAATTGGATAAATTCAACTTGTAAATTTATATTCCAAAGCAGCAGATGCCTCAAAGATAGATAAGGTAACAAAAGCCAAAATCTCCACATTATTTTATTAGAAAGCTAAATTGCGACCCGAAATGACCTTGTGTGTGTGCGAGAGAGAGATTAAAGGCAAGTATTGTAAATGAAAAATAAAAAGCAGAAATTAACGCTACACACAAAACATGATGTCTCCTACAAATGAATCGTAAGGGACATGCATACATGAGAATTATCACTATGATTGTATTTATAAGTCTATTTTGATACTTATTATAAGTTTAGTTTCTGAATAATAAATGTGTTTTTTACTTCTTTGCCTCTATTAATTACAACAACAAAAAAAGAATTTATTCATATTGATTTTTGGAACCAATAGTAAATAAAGGAAAAATTGAAAATTTACCCCATAATTAATGAGTTGACTAACTTTCTTTAATATGTGCGAGTTACTCAATTTTAACTTATAAATAGGATCAGAGTGGTAATAACTTGAATCCGTACAAGCAAATGTGTCCGTCTCCGTATGGCATGCATCATATCGATTCGTTACTGTATGTATGATTAATCCCTTTCAACCAAACCAAATGATCTAAAGCCATAATCCAAAAACCCTATCGATCAATCTTTAATTATCTCAACGGAACATTCTCTCTGATCTGATCTCCACCTCAAAACCCAAGCCCGAAAACCCTATCTCTCTCTCTCTAAGCTCCTATATAAGCATATCTTCCACTTAGTTCATCCACCATCTCGATCTCACACCCAAAACCCTAAATATATAAGTGCACTTTCTTCTGTTACTTGCTGATCAATCTGCATTGAATCTTCTTCAAACTAGATAGCTATCAGATTTTATAGATAATATATACTTGGAAGCTTTAAGTTGCAGAGATCATGGAGAGGGTGACGAACATGGCGTCGGAGAGGCCCTTGGTGATCTTCAGCAAGAGCTCATGTTGCATGTGTCACACAATCAGGACCCTCTTTGCCGAGTTCGGCGTGAACCCGGCGGTTCACGAGCTCGACCAGATACCTAGAGGGAGGGAGGTTGAGCAAGCCCTTTCGAGACTGGGGTGCAGCCCCGCCGTGCCGGCCGTGTTCATCGGCGGCGAGCTTGTGGGTGGAGCCAATGAAGTCATGAGCCTTCATCTAAACCGATCCTTAATCCCAATGCTTAGGCGAGCAGGTGCCATTTGGGTTTGATATCATAAAAAACCCAATATATATATATATATATATATATATGCAATATGCAAGCTCGTACTATATTTATATAGAGCTTGTCTTATAATGTAATAATTGTAATAATCAAGGCTAACTTGACTGTGTGCTTTTTTTTTCTTGGCGTTGTAAAGTATATAGTGTGTGTTAAAATATTTTGAGATATATATCAAGCTAAATATGGGTTATATATGCATGGTTCATCAGCATTTTCACAAGCTACTTCAGATTAGTTTGATTACCCTCTAATCTCATCAAGAGACCTGAGGAATATAATTAAGAGCGGGGAGGGAAGTGTCTTCTTATAAATAAAAAAACTAATTTACATAATTAAGAAAAATCTCCATTTTAATCATTATTCCCATTGATGTTGAAAGCCCCCTTTAATATATGCAATCTATAAGGATATATTGAAAAAATTATAAATTTTGAAGGCAAAGTGGATTGAGTGTTATTACTACAACCAAAACAAACGCTCAACTAATTGTACATTTAGGATAAGAGGGAGTAAGAAATTAAGTAAAGGGGGAAAGGGAATTCATTACAATTATTAGTTAATATTAATTATAATGATTAAAAAGGCGTGTGTAAAACTCGTTTTTTCATGCATTATTACAAGTTATCGCTTTTCCGTTCCTTTTTATGATATTCGTACATTTCGTATATTTGTGTTTTGTCGTAGTCATAGTTTCTTTCATTGGTATTATCGTCCTATAGCCGTATCTAAAACGACTACACAATTTGAACACATATTGTTAGTGGGTATCTAATCCTTTATGGTCCGTTTGGTACGGCGACAGAGTTTTTGTAGAAGTGGAAATGAAAATAAAAACGAAATTGAAAGTGGAAATATAAGTAGAAGTAGGGATCAAAAGTTTGTTTTGTATCATCATGGAAGTATGATATAATTTTTAATTAATTTAATAATTTTAAATCTGAAATAACTAATATGCCGTCCTTGTGGAAACTCTACCCTCCACCAAGACAGTCAAGACCATCGTAAAACAGCCACCAGCCTCCACCAACAACCACCACAAAAAACCCCGGCACACTATTATAAAAAAATACAAGTTGTGGCACTTAATTCAAAGAACACTATGGCATTTGGGAAGCGCCGTAGCTTCCAGCGCTATTAAAACAAGCTACGGCGCTTCTTGAATATATGGAAGCACCATAGTATGATTACTTAATTTTTTTAAAGTATAAAACTATAACGCTTTATCAGGAAAGCGTCACTTCCTATGGCGCTTCTCCAGGGAAGTGCTATTGGAAGTCAAATGACTTCCAATGGCACTACCCTGGAGAAGCGCTATAGAAAGTCTTTTTTTTAAAAAAAATCGTAATTATTTTATTTTTTGATGTAAACCTCCGTTTAAAATTCAAAATCCACAGTAATTTACAATATAATCCACAGCAAAATAAAATAACATAGCACATTTCTTTTCTAATATTGTGTCTTCATGTATCAAGCATAAAAAAACTCTAACATTTAAGTTGCTTAAACTTGAGTTATACACGTTACTTCTACGGAGGATTGAACTAAGTATTATTATATTTGTAAGCTCAAAAATTAAAAAAAAAAGTTATTACAATGTATAGGAAATTCAAGAAGACGGAGTTGAAGCTTCAAATAAATACCTGAAAACAAAGTTATGAGCATATATATATATGTGAGATTTATGACAGATTTTAACTTAAAAAAATGAACCAAATGTTGAAAAAAAAAACACTTACACTCTAAGGAGCTTCTGAAGCAACCCGAGATAAGAAGGAAAAAAAGCAGGTGGGAGAGGAAGTTTTCTATTGCAACAGAGTTCTGGAAAATGAGAGTTAGAGGGAAAGCGGGAAGATAAAAATGAAAACGAAAATAGCGGGCTGTGAAAATTATATAGCACCTTATCATACAAGTGGTAGAAGCTATGACACTTTGACACAAAGCGCTATAGCTTCCCAATTTAAAGGAAAAAAAATTGAAAGCCTTGGAAAGGTATGGTATTAGTTTCATAATTTAAGAAAAAAATTAAAAACCTTAAAAAGTAAAATTGTCAATGGGTTTGTTGCCTCCAATGGCGCTTGCTCCAGAAAGTGCCATTGGAGGCATATTTCAATATGCCTTCCAGCAAGCGCCATTGGAGGCATATTGATATATGTGTGAAGGCCCTTCCAGCAGAATTTTTTTAAAAAAAGTAAGTAATAAATTAAATATAAAAGACATTGAGTAAATTAAATAAGTAACAACTAATAAAATTATATTTGTAAACTTAAAAATATATGCCTCCTATGGCACTTGCTGGAGCAAGCGTCATTGGAGGCATATTGATATATCACTACAAAAAAAATGTGATTTAGTAGCGGTTAAAAATGGACACTTACTGACATTTGGCATTTTGTAGCGATTTTGTTGCTATAAGCTCTACAAATAACCGCTACACTGTTAGCGGGTCTTGGTCGCGCCAAGTGGCGGGAATATTGTAGCGGTTTTTATTTATTAACCGCTACAACATAACCGTTACAAGTTTTGGTAGGAAATTCGCACCATTTTTGTAGTGGTTTGTTCTACCTAACCGCTAGAAAAAACACTGCTAATCTGTAGCGCCACTTGGCGCATAGCTTGCCGCTACAAATTTATAGCGGTTTGATATAACCGCTACAGAATACCATTTTTTTTATAGTGTATGCGTGAAGGCCCTTCCAGCAGAATTTTTTAAAAAAAATTTAAATAATAAATTAAATATAAAGATATTGAGTAAATTAAATAAGTAACAACTAATAAAATTATATTTGTAAGCTTAAAAATTAATAGGATAAATGCGTCACATTTTAGAAATATTATAATTTCACTATAAATCTAACTGAAATAAATATGACACATGGTTTTAAAGGACTTGATATGATGAATCAAGGAACTTGACTTAAATTTTTTTTCTTCCTTTAAATCTTTAGAAAATCTTTGTTTTTTAATTAATTTTGACTCCTACTAGTTACTACAATTATTTTTTATTCCATGTTTAAGAATGAATTTTTTTTGCTTGCTAGAGGAGGCGCCCAAAACCCAAAAAAAAAAAAAAAGGAAGAAATAGCTACTGAGTGGAAATAAAAATAAATAAATAAAATACAGCTTTTGCCTCCTCCGGCGCTTGCTGGAGGAGGCACATAAAACCCAAAAAAAACAGAAATAGCTATGGGCAGAACCAAAAAAAAAGAATAAGATGGGCCCTGGCCGGCGCTTGGTGTGGCAAGCGTCGGCCAAGGCGCGCTGCCTCCTCCAGTGCTTTCTAGTGGAAGCGCCAGCCAAGGTTGGTTAGCCAAAAAAAAACCAATTTGCTATAGTACTTCTTTAATGAAGGGTCATAAGAAGGGCGCCACTAAATTGTTATTTTATAGTAGTGGCAGTCATGGAGGAAGAGGATAACAAGAAATCAAATCCCCACAACAAGTGAGAAATTAAACCAAAAATCAAGGCACAAATGAATATGGAGACAAGACCCAAAAATCGAGGTAGAAGACAAAAAATGGAGATTGTGGGAGTTGAAGAACAGAGACCACAAAGACCACTCTCAGTCATCATCAAACTCTTCCTTTCCATAGTATCCAAGCTTGCAAATCTTCCCCTTCACCTTCATTCTTCTTCTTCGACCTTCACTCCCTCCCAAACCGCCATTGTCAAACCAGATTTCATAGCTTTTATATAAAAATTAATGCTCATTTATTAAAATCGAAAACAACAATCAGACTGACTAGAATCGCCAATCGAGCTAGGATGATCTGAAAAAAAAAAAAATTCAAGTTCTTTTTGGAGCTAATCGATGAGGAGGAGGAGAAAATACCAAATCCAGAAAAAAAATTGACAAGTTCTCAACATGGGGATGTCAAAGAAGAATCTGAAAGGTGTCATTTTAGCTCTGGCTTCAAGTGGGTTCATTGGGGCCAGGTTTATCATTTTTGTTCCTTTCTTTTAAAATGAGATCACAAAGAAGACTCGTAGAGGGGAGAGATGAGAACATCGAAGATCTCGGGGGAAGGATGACGTTGTTGATAGCCAGGGGAGGACGTCAGATATCCCCGGAGAGGGGGAGACAAGGACGCCGACGATTGTTGGGGATGAGGATGCTGGGGAAGGCTTTCAGAGGCGGGAGAAGATTGGACGGTATAATGAAAACGATAAAATTGGTAATATGTTAAATCATTAGGGATATAATAGTTTAAAAAATATGACTTTTATGGAAATGATTCAGTTCTCAGGGGGTTGAGAAGGAACCCAATTCCAACCATTTTGATGGAATTGGAGCTTCCACTTCCACTTCCCTCCTCCCAATTCCCTGATACCAAATATAGCATTAATTTATTCATCAACGACTTGGTGTCACACCAAAAAAAAAACGTTGTGTATAATGTGAAAAATTGTTTCACTTAGGGAAAAACTTATTTACTGCCAAAATAAAAAAGTTATTAAGAAAAGTCCACATGACAAGATTTGATCGAACTTTCCAATCCATCAATAAATCTTGTCTCCAATCAAATATTATCACGTGGACTTATTATTAAGAAAAATCCACATAACAAGATTTGATGGGAGAATTGGACTATCGATATAAGTAAACAAACATAAGTTTTGTCCTAATCCTACAGTCTACAAACCAGCATTACAAAATCTAACAAAATGAGCAAGGGGGGAAAACGAAAACAAAAAACTAACATAAGGGACAGGGTGAAATTAAAAACAAGAAAGAAAAAGAAGAAGAGAAAATCACACTAAGGTTCTAATTAAAGAAAATGATATTAGAAAAATCTCATAACTTGTTAATGACAAGTCAAAAAAATAACCATTTACAAATGAAAGAGTTACTATTGACAAGTTATAAGATTTTTTTTTTATATCATTTTTTTTAATTAGGACTTTGATTTCATTTTCCAAAAAAAAAAACCTTGTAATGAATGAGGATGTGTATGTATGCAAACCTTATCCAATGCAATCTATTAGACTTATCTGATGAGAGATCGAGTACAGATTCACCAGACAATAACACAAGCGAACATGTGAAACATGCATGCGCGCTTGATTCCTTGGTAACATCATCAAACAGTTATAAACAACTTAAAAGGAACAAACAAACAGAATAACTGAGTGAACATCTTGTGGTTAAAGAGACTGTTGTACACAGAATAGCAATCTAGGAATGATATGATGCTGATTCCTGGACCCCTCCAATACTCTCAGTTTAATTAATTTACTGAATATATATAGGGAAAAAGATAAATAAATACTACTTGAACTTTAAAATTTTAAATCAGTTATTTCCTAAAAATCTAAGTTGTCAATTGCTATATTCTTTTTGTCAATCTCATTATTTTTATTGTTAACAAAATCAATTAAGAATTTTGAAGTTTAAGTGATATTTTTTTGTCCTTTTCTTATACATACATACATACATACATACATACATACATACATACATACATACATACATACATATATAACAGCGCAACACAAGCATCTGCGTGTGTGTGAGAAAGAACTTGTAATACAGTGTCGACTTTAGCTCTTACTAAAGTATAACTGGGGTACAAATATAATAAGTAGTGCCCCATAGAAAGCTTCCGTGCTTTTTTTTATGTTTGGATTTCAAATTTTTAGTGTGGGTGGGTCTTAAGTTTTTGTTTGGGTTTGTGTTGTTTTGTTTGTTCCTTTCGCGTTGAGCTAATGTGCTTTGTATTATTATATGATATTGTCAAGTCCCGATATTTTTTATGTATCTCACGAAAAATGGACTCTTCTCTCTCACTCTGTTTTTTTTTTTTTAAAATTTTTGCTATTGTTTGCAACCAAGTGAGTGTTTAGAGATAGGAGGAGTGTTACTCTATTATTTAGTTAATTATAATATATATGACATGTTTATCCTAAAATACTTAATAGGCTTTCTTAGTTCTCCCCCCTCCCTCTTTCTTATTTAAGGGAGAGCATCAATAGAGTTAATTTGGGTAAAAAATTGATAAATATAAAAAAATAAGTCCAATATTTAGAATTACGATTAACTCCCAATTAGGTCAAACATTAAAAACCATAGTAGTAATTGATTATCTATGATTCTATGGAGTGAAACAAAATAACTATTTTGTCCTAAATATATATAAAGGTTAAGTGACAATTTTGTTTTAGAAGTTGTCACTTAGAGGCAACTTTACTTCGGAAGTTTTTTTGGAGGGGTAATTTTGTTCTAGCCGATATTCTAGTTAATTTTGACCGTTGATTGATCAAATATGCTGAAGTGATAGTCCACATGTCATTTTTGTTAAGGTGCAAATTTACCTTGGAAGTTCATGTGTCATCTACCTCATTTTTTTTAAAGTTAGATTTAAAACTTTCGGTTCAAATTTGCACCTTAACAAAATGACATATGGACCGCCATCTCAGCATATGCGATCAACTAACAGTAAAAATTAAAAAATTGATCGGTTTTTTTACATTTTCCAATCAAAATTGCCCCCTTAAAAACTTCCGAAATAAATTTGCCTTCTTATATGTACTCCCTCCGGTCCTATTTATAAGTAATTTTCTCTCTCATAGAGTTAGTCCCTTTTATATTTAACTTTCACTTTTTGTTTGAAAATGTAAACTTCTTTTTCTTATTTTACCTTTATTAAATACTCATTCTCTTACATATCTTAAACTCATTATCTCTTATACTTCTTATCTATTCTCTCTCCTATACTTTTTTCATAAATATGGACATATATAAAAAAAATATGACATTTTTGACATATTTATTATTTTTAACTATCAATTTATTTTACATCATAAAAAAAAAGTTGTTATAAATAAAATCGGGAGTATATAACAATCGCATCGTAGGACCAGACCAGAGATTCGATCCTTGTCTCATTGCTCAAGTCTTCTGCCCGATGGGCCCATGCTGCCCTGGTCATCACCAACAAATGATCGATCAAGGCCGAAGAAATAAGGGTCATTGCCCTCCCCTAACACTATATCTTAAGTATAAAATATCACATAAAAGCATTAATAAGGTTGAGTTTAATATAAGGGGCTAGACTCTCACAACCTTAACGAATAAAGATTTAAATTCTTACTAAATAATATACTTATATTTAATATTCAACAGTGCTTCAAATATAATTACCTCTAATAAAACATGTGATTAGGAAAAAAAAATCAGAGAAAAGCATTACAATTGTTAATAGCCATCCCCCCTATGCCATGTTAAATTTACAACCTCATATAATATTCAATAAGGAACACTTTAAAAATATATTAGTGTTATTAGATATTTAGATCACAAGACCCGGCATTAAAATAAGACAGTTATGTCCATAAAATGGTGCGCTTTGCTTTTAGTGTTTATTAATTTAATCCTAACGGTTGTTTACTTTGTTTAAATTGATGTTAATACTCATCTAGTGCTCCTCCTTAAATTCTTTCTTTGATTCTTCAACTTTTGTTCTTGGATGGTGGCTTAAAACACCTCCTCTTGAAATTCTAAAACTATAGGAATGAAACTCTCATCAAGAGGAACAATGTTTATGAAGGACACTTGAGCCATATATGAGGTTAAGGAGGTGAAAATCAAGGTAGAAAGTCTCACCTTTACCTTGCTCTTCTTTCTCTTTCGTTGGAGTTGTAGCATCGACTTGAAGAGTGAGAGAGAGAGTGATGAATGATCAGTTTTTTTTCCTTTCCCTTATCACTTAAATGGCTGGCTGACCTTGCTATTAGTAAAGTAAGAAAATATTTTAATTTCATATTCTCTCTCACACTCCTTCTCTTTAGTCGTCCAAGTAAATCAAAAAGTGAGAAAATATTATAATCTAATTTTCTTTCTTTGATTTGATGTCTTGACCGACCTTTATATGAATAAGAGGATGAGACAATTCAATTAATCAATCCTCCTCTCCTTTCTTATAACATAGCCAAAATAATTGACTTAAGGGGAGGGAGTTGTGTTAACAAGTCTTCTTCCTTTCTCTTGATATACTTTTGACCCTTTTGACTCACTTTTTTTGAGGAAAAGGTGAACAATGGTATTAATTCAACTCTCCCTCCCTCTTTCCCTTATGATTTGGACGAAAGGCATATTATAATGGAAAGAGAAAAGCTCTTGAAATATCCTCTTTACTTTAGTTGCAATTATTGACCAAGTTTTCCTCTTTTGCTAACTTGGTCAAATTATCTCCATATGTCATATTTAGTAGCCAATATGTATTTACTCTTACTTTTCCTCTTGTCATACGTAAATCATGGCCCTTTAATGAAGAAGATGATCTTGTAAAATATCATCTTGAAATATAATATTAAATTACCAATTTTGCATATGAAACTTGACTAAAGTCATAACAAAATTTTCCAAAGATAATTATGTTATCAATCCCACCATCTATTTTGTACATTTAGCCCTTGAATACATCTTAGGATATTACACCATCTCTTTCTGGCCAAATCATAAAGTAACACTCCTCCTATTTTTAATGTAAGACCTACTACTATTTAACTAATTTGATTAAATTAAGGAAGTTAAACAAGTTAGTTAATTATAATATATATGACATGTTTATCCTAAAATACTTAATAGGCTTTCTTAGTTCTCCCCCCCTCCCTCTCTCTTATTTAAGGGAGAGAATCAATAGAGGTAATTTGGGTAAAAAATTGATAAATATAAAAAACTAAGTCCAATATTTAGAATTACGATTAACTCCCAATTAGGTCAAACATTAAAAACCATAGAGTAGTAATTGATTATCTATGATTCTATGGAGTGAAACAAAATAACTATTTTGTCCTAAATATATATAAGGGTTAAGGGGCAATTTTATTTTGGAAGTTTTCACTTAGGGGCAGCTTTGCCTTGGAAGTTTTTTTGGAGGGTAATTTTGTTCTAGCCGATATCCTAGTTAATTTTGACGGTTGATTAATCAAATATGCTGAGGTGACAGTCCACATGTCATTTTTGTTAATGTACAAATTTGCTTTGGACGTTCATGTGTCATTTACCTCATTTTTTTTATAGTTAAATTTAAAACTTTTGGATCAAATTTGCACCTTAACAAAATGACATATGACTGTCATGTCAGCATATTTGATCAACTAACAGTAAAAATTAAAAAATTTCTCGTTTTTTTACACTTTCCGATCTAAATTGCCCCCTTAAGAACTTCCCAAATAAAATTGTCTTCTTATATGTACTCCCTCCGATCCTATTTATAAGCAACTTTCTCTCTCATAGGGCTGATCCCTTTTATAAGCAATTTTCACTTTTTGTCTGAAAATTTAAGTTTCTTTTTCCTATTTTACATTTATTAAATACTCATTCTCTTGCATATCTTAAACTCATTATTTCTTATACTTCTTATCTATTCTCTCTCCTATACTTTTTTCATAAATATGGACATATATAAAAAAAATATGACATTTTTAACATATTTATTATTTTTAACTATTAGTTTATTTTACATAATAAAAAAAAAAGTTGTTATAAATAAAAGGGTTAAGGTGCAAAAATACACATGTGATTTTCCTCAAAGTGCACCCAACACCAAATGCTTTTTTTAGGTGCAAAAGTGACTATATGGTTATAAAATAGGTGCAAAACTACCCTTTGACCGTTAGTTTGACTTTTTTTTATCTTGAAAGTGATGACGTGTACGATGACATGGACGCTAGAGTGACATTCTGAAAAAAAAACTTGCTGACTGGGCAATGAAAATCAAATTTTCATAATAAATCATATAATTTAATAAAAAATAGTAATATAATATATGTATTATAATTATTTTAATTTAATAATATTGGGAATCTAGGGTTGGGAAAAATTGAGCAATCGGTATGTTTTTTAGGGCAGCAGCTCTGCTGAGTGAATTAAGCATTTTGCATTCAGATTTGAATCTATTTCAGCGAAAGTGGTACCAAAATAGTGAAATGTGGGCAATATTAATTGCAAAGCTTCATCAGTCAGCAAGTTTTTTTTTCCAGAACGTCACTCCAGTGTCCATGTCATCGTATACGTCATCACTTTCTGGATAAAAAAGTCAAACTAATGGTCAAATAGTCAAACTAACGGTCAAAGGGTAGTTTTGCACATATTTTCAAACCACATAGTCACTTTTGCACCTAAAAAAAGTATTTGGTGTTGGGTGCACTTTGAGGAAAATCACATATGTATTTTTGCACCTTAACCCTAAATAAAATCGGGAGTATATAACAATCGCATCGTAGGACCAGACCAGAGATTCGATCCTTGTCTCATTGCTCAAGTCTTCTGCCCGATGGGCCCGTGCTGCCCCGGTCATCACCAACAAATGATCGATCAGGGCCATTTCTATTGGCAAAAATATAAAAAAAATAAAAAATAAGTGCCATTGCCCTACCCTCACACTATATCTTAATTATAAAATATCACATAAAAAGACTAACAAAATTGAATTGAGTTTAGTAGAAGGAGTTAATCCCTCACAATCTTGATAAATGAATATTTAAATCCCTACTAAAAAAGATACTTACATTTAGTATTCGATAGTGCTTTAAATATAATTATCTCTAATAAAACATGTGGTTAGAAAAAAAAATCAGAGAAAAGCATTAGAATTGTTAATAGCCATCCCAGCAATGTTAAATTTACAACCTCATATGATATTCAATAAGTAACACTTAAAAAATATATTTAGTGTTATTAGATCACAAGACACGGCATTAAAATAAGACAGTTATGTCCATAAAATGGTGCGCTTTGCTTTTAGTGTTTATTAATTTAATCCTAACGGTCGTTTCCTTTGTGTTTTCCAACTTCCCCGCGCAATCTATAATAATCAATCACTGCATCCTTGCAATGACCCCACCCCCACACAACTCCACAACAAGACAACTTCTGTTAAGCGCTAACGTGAGCTTCCTCTCCTCGTGCTTGTCCTATGTTGTGTATGTTTTGTCTCTTTCTCTCTCTGTTTTACTGCTACCAGCTCATGCCAATAATAACCCATCGTAAAGTGAGGATTTTGATTTTCATGTGCCACACCCGTTTCTTTCCCAGGCCTTCGGTTCGGCGTCGTTTAATGCCAACTTTTTTATTTTTCGTCAGCTTTTTCTGCAATCAAGCGAGTGTATCGTCGTTGTTTCTCTTTTTCTGGGATTCAGTGCTGTTCCAGGTAACAGCTTTCTCCACACATTTTCAGACATTATTTCCTTTTTCTCACCTTGTCTACTTTACGTTTGCTTCATCATTGTTGCTTTTTTCCAATCATAATAAACTCTTCCAGGATAACGTGGATTGCCTTTGTGGAGTTTCATTATTAGGGCTTTTTTTTTTTTGCCACTCATTTTGTTTCTTGTTCACTCAAGTGTTTGGCTGATTCTCGAAGATGTTTGGGTTCTCTCGTCGGCGTATGAAACTTGGGAGGTCAATCATTCCTTTCCATTTTCTTTGCATTTTAAACTCCGTTTCCGTTTGCGCAATTGAAAGATACATCTCAGCTATTAGATTTTCTTATTGGACACAAATCTGAAACTGAGACGAAAGCATAGTAAGTTGGAGAGGTTATATAACTTATATTTTTGTTTTTTCCCATTATATTGTTGCCTCAGATTAAAGGTCCAGCTTTCGGACACCCCTCAAGGTACTAGAAGTCCCATAAGGCAGCCCAAGCGAAACGGCAACTCCAATGTAAGCTTCACGTTCTCATTCCTTGCAGGTTTACTCCATTATGCGCGCTGATAAAGCACCAATGCAGTACTGTAGGGAAAAAGCAATCATCGATATACAATATATTTGAGACTCAATTAAAGAGGAGGCAACACTTAAAATTGCATTTAAACACTGTATATCGTTGTTTCGCATTGTCTCTGTTGTATTAAATCTCGTATAGTGGTGCTTCTTAGGGCTACTGCTCACGAAATTCTGTGTCTGTTTCAGGCTGAAGGAGTTTCTGGGACAGATGGTCATGGTGATGAACCTGATGACCAAATTTCATCTGCTGTGCCTGAGATTAGTACTTGTACGTCAGGAAACTCGGAAAATTGGATGGTGTTGTCAATTGCAGGGGATAAGCCCACTCCTAGATCCAATGTAGATAACTTCACGACTTCTATTCCATTTTATTTTTGTTCCCGGGTTCTTTTGCCTAGAGTACTAGTGTAAAAATTCTCCCAGAATAGCAGTGATGGTAAAAGTATGAGTTGTTATTTCTTATGAACAGCATGCAGCAGCTGTCATTGGGAATAAGATGATAGTGGTTGGTGGTGAATCTGGAAGTGGATTGTTGGATGACGTGCAGGTGAGAAAACATTTCTTGGATGGAGAAAACATAAGTATAGTTTTCAAGTGGTGGCTAACAAGTAACAAGTACTCCTATAAACACCTTACTTGTGGATATTTTTTTGGTACTGTTCAGCACCAATCAATTGGGTCTTGAAAGCTTACCTTCACAAGTCATGTTTTCGTTTGAAAACTTGATGGCAAACATTTAAGAGCCTTTGCTTGATTAGTATTAGCTGTTTATCTTGAAGTTATTGTTTATCATGATCAACAGATTGTGGTTTTTATCTTGAACTGAGAATAACAATTAATATTAACTGTTTATTTTGTTATTCATCTTGTAAACTTTGATTTGGATGCTTTTCTCTACAATACAGGTACTAAGTTTCGATAGATTTTCCTGGACCACAGCATCATCAAAGCTTTACTTGTCCCCTAGTAGTCTACCACTAAAGATTCCAGCATGCAAGGGTCACAGCTTGGTACTACAATATATCCTATTAGCATAAGAAATTCAGCCTACTGGTTTACGTGGGTTGTTATGTCCTATCTCTGTCTTAGCAATCCTGTTTGTGCATGACTGCCAAGATCACATGAAGCCAGGTCCAGAAGTTAAATAAAAAGAATTGAGGGGCCAATACCAAATTATTGAGCTGCATATTAGAAATGCATACATTTCTTAGGGTTGCTAATTTTGTACTTGTAAAATCTTGGCCTCAACAGGTTTCCTGGGGGAAAAAGGTGCTCCTGATTGGTGGGAAAACAGAACCAGGAAGTGACAGAATTTCAGGTTCATCTGCATGCCCTTCACTCATGTAATAGCTTTTTCTGGTCTATGCTGTCAAATTGATTTAATTGTTTTTCTTGTTTTTTTAGTGTGGGAATTTGATACAGAGACAGAGTGCTGGTCACATGTTGAAGCAAAAGGAGACATACCGGTAGGAACTTACACTTCAGTAAAGTGTAAACATCCTTCTGATATAACTAGATCCGAGGCATTATCTTTTATAATGATCCAGCTTATGGGGAGTGTGCTTCTGGATTACATGATTTGCTCCAGTATATTAATTCATGATGTCAATAATCTATGTCAAGGGTGCAATTCTTATATTACATCTGATAAGGTCCAATGTCAGGAAGTCATTAGCACAGACATCTGAACAGAAAGAGTTTAGGGTTAAAATCTGTAATGACGCACCGACAAAACTAATTTTTTTCCCTTTGTTTTCTTCAATTAAAGCTCCTATGTTGAAGTTGGCGCACAGGGCTCTATATAATAGAATTAGGCTGTAATGACCAAATATTTTGTTCCACTTATAGGTTGCTCGCAGTGGGCACACTGTTCTTAGGGCAGGCTCAGTGTTGATATTGTTTGGTGGTGAAGATATCAAAAGGAGGAAACTGAATGACCTGCATATGTTTGATCCCAAGTCTCTAACATGGCTACCGCTTCACTGCACGTAAGTAGATGAAATATTGAAAAGACTGAACTCTGATGTGGCTATCTAATGAAAATTACATGTTATAAATGTTAACATGCTTGTGAAATTTTGGATTTAAGTTTTCCTCGTCCCTACTGAATCATTTCATTGTTTTTAGGGGGACAGGACCTTCTCCAAGATCAAACCACGTGGCAGCACTTTATGATGATAAGATTCTTTTTGTATTTGGAGGAGCATCAAAATCCAGGACCTTAAATGATTTATACTCGCTTGACTTTGAAACGGTGCATAAGCTTTTGGTTTTACTAAGTCCTTACTGTAATTCCATGTGGTGAAACTGATTAGTTTCTCATTGGAATAATTCAAATCTTCATTGACTACACAATTTGATGAAAGGATCTGTTCCTCAGATGGCATGGTCAAGAATGAAGATACGAGGATTCAATCCTACACCTAGGGCTGGTTGCTGCGATGTTCTTTGTGGTACTAAATGGTACATTACAGGGGGTGGAAGTAAGAAAAAGAGTATGTTTACTTCCTGTTCAATAAACACTTCAAAAATTTCATTCTTTGGAAAGAACAATCTCAGTTCCTTGCTTCATTTTATAGGACATACAGAGACTCTAATATTTGATATTCTAAAAGGTGAATGGTCTGTGGCAAACACATCACCTCAGTCTTCAATCACTGCTAACAAGGTGAGTTATTTCCTGTTTCATCATTTACTGCAATGAATTAAAAGCTATTTTCTTCAATGTGGTCCATTTAGCCTTCTGCAATTAAAACTTTTGCGCCAACGAGTTGGAAAATAGTTCTTCATTTTAGAAGCCACACCTGGACTAGTGATGAAGACTGGGCCTTGATTGGATGTTTTTAATCTTGTCGATGAAATCCCTGGCTTTTCTGATTTCTCAAAATGAAATTTTATTGATCCTATAATCTAATAAGCTTTTTAAACTGTTCAAATGCTAGAACCTGTAGTTCCTTACTAATAACCACATGTTATATTATGCCTTGCATAAATCTTTTTTGTCATTTTGAGACCTAACCTCCTTCGCTGTAAGCATGCTTGGCAAAACATGCTTTCTTGTAACTAAATTATTTAAGCATGTTTGTAAAATCTTTTGCATTGCCAGGGTTTTAGCCTGGTACTTGTGCAGCATAAGGAAAAAGACTTTCTTGTTGCATTTGGAGGATCCAAAAAGGAGCCAACAAATCAGGTGTGGCAAAAAGTCTTGAAAGTTGTGGCATGAGTTGGTTATTGTTAAAACTTCAAATCTTTTTCCTTTTGAACTTGAACAGGTGGAAGTGTTGATAATTGATAAAAATGAACCAGGCCTTGGAAGACAGACCACTCCCACTAAAGGTCTAGGTTCTATAATATCAGACAAGCATTCATCAACTGCAGCATTGACCACTCAACCTAACGATTCTTCACATCGATTAATTAACTCCGTTTCTAGACAAAATCTAGCTTCTGTTATAGAACATGGTTCTGGACGGAAATCTCTGTCAGAGTCTCTACTTGCAGATACCAATCCTCTCTCTTGTAATGGGTCTCTTCGGAGGCAATTTGATAATGAAGAAGATTACAACACAGATATCAGGATGGAAAAGACTACAGAAGTGGATGGTTGTTTCCCTCAGGTAAGAAGACGGAGAGAAGTCTCAATTTCATTCATAATCATTTTAATATACAACACTTATTGGCACCCAGAAGACTCACTTTAAATACTTTTTAAAGCGACCTAATAGATGCTCCTTGGGCATTCCCCTAATAAATATCTTGCAAAGTTTTCCCCTTCTTTCAGTCTCTGAGTCTGTGGTGTCATATTCCCTAGACTAGTGCTTTGAGATTTTGGTTATGTTGTTCCAAATCACTATGCCTAGTTATATTTGAGACATTTTGAGGGACTTCTTTCATGGCTCATTTTGGTGATGTATTACTTTGATTATGTGGCTCCAAATCTGTTTGCCTAGTTATATTCGTGAATTTCGTGTGACTTTTTTTTGCGGTTCATTTTGATGGGCCAGTTTAATCATGGTTAAAATTATTATTATATTCTTTTGGACGGTGAGAAGTCTGAACCATATAATATAATGTCCATGAAAACTTATTGTTATTCCAATCCTTATTCTTACCCTAGATTTGCATGATGCAACATTTATGATAAAAAGTTTAAGAAATTTGTAAACTTTCATGTAACAGGCAACAGTTAAGAGAACCAATCAAAATGATACTGGAAATCAGACGAACACGAGTGGAGCCAAGATCAGTGTGGAGGAGTCACTGTTGATGGTATCTGGAACTTCAAATCAACAACAAAACCAAGGATTTGGAAATGTAGTAATAGAAAGTGAGGACGTGTCATTCTCAGAAAACAGTAAATCAGAGCTATCGGCCACTTCAAATATCTATCATTACTATGAAACTAAAGTGGCTACTCTCATAAGGAAAAATGGGATCCTTGAGGGACAATTGGCAGCTACGCTGGCAAGCCGAGAAGCTGCAGAGAAAAGCTTAGCATCTGTTCTTAAAAGTAGGCTGGAGATGGAGAAAAAATTGGCCGACACAGCGAAGGAGATGGAATTGCTTAGGGAGAAACTAGCTACAGTAGAGTTAGCCCAAGAAGAGACTAATAGCCTATCAAACATTGTCCATTCTGATAATGTAAGGCTTGAACATGATGTGGCTTTCCTCAAGGCCGTTTTGGATGATACCCAGAAGGTATATATATGCTGCATCATTTGACCTCAATTTGCACGCTTTATACAAACAAGTTACTATTGGCTGATTCAAAAAATTGCTGCAGGAGTTGCATTCAACAAGAGGAGTTCTTGCTGGGGAAAGAGCCAGGGCATTCCAATTACAGGTTTAGTATATGTGATGGAAAATGGAGAATTATTTGAAGATTGTGTGTTTGTTCTGTTATTGGTTTGGTGAATATGAGTTTGTATCCGGGAAAAGGGGGAAAAAATCAAGCTTAAAATCTCCTTTTAACTTTAATTGACAAAGGACTATGCATGTTCATTCAGTTTGCATAATTGATATGACTATTCATGTGCTTTATTCCCTGATCAAGATGCCACTTCTTGTTTGCCTTGCAGGTTGAAGTCTTTCATCTCAAGCAGAGATTGCAATCAATGGAAAATAGAGCACCGACCCCTAGGAAGCCTTTTCATGTGTAGTAAAGTGTCTTTGAGTTGTCAAAAGATGTCAATGAACTTCAGAAATTGTAAGAAAGTTCAACTTTTTTGTACATATTGAAGTAGTAAAATAAGGCTTTATCAGTGACATCAGAAAGGCAATGAATTTCATTCTTATCTATAAAAGAATTTTGTTGATGACAGAGATGGTAACACACCATCCGATGCAACTAGATTTTCTAGAAAATAAATGAGTGAATTATGGCAACTTTTTTTGACATTTAATTAAATTACACTTAATATCTTATTTATTTGAAAATTTTGTTGACCTTCATATCATTTACATTTAATTTTTTTAAAAAAATTATTAGAGAATTAATTTTTTGCGTAAAATGTTTCATAAAACTATATTGACCATTTATTATATTAAAAAATTAATATTTAAAGTTTCAATAGTTTTAAAATTTGATTTCTTTGACTAAAAATAAGCAATAAGAGATATTATTAGTATTGCACAACTAAAATTTAGTTGAATATTTTCAAAATACTAGTATCGCATTTTTAAAAAAATGAAATATAAAAGGCAATGGTGAATACAAATAGGAACAAATAATTTTAAATTTGATTAAAACATATACTCCTTCCGGTCCCTTTTATAAGTAACTGTTTTTTTTTAATGTCCAAACAAACTGGCGGTTAAGATTACTTAAAAATAATAAATGTGTCAAAAATGCCATGTTCCTTTCAAATATGTCCCTATTTATGAAAAGAGTATAAGAGAGATAATGAGTAAAAATATAAGAGGATGAGTATAAAGTATGAGAGAAAATGGATAATAAATGGTTAAATGCAAGAGAATTAGTAATGAGTGGAGGATAATTAATATAAATATATGCATTTAATAAGGGTAGAAAAGAAAAAAATATTTTAAATTGAGACACAAGACAAAAGTTGCTCATATTAAGGACTAACCCCAAAGAGAGAAAGTTGCTAATAAAAAGGATTGGAGGGAGTATTATAAAAATCAAGTAACTTTCAACACCAGTCAAAGCGAGATCTAGAGAATAGTACACCCATTAAATAGATTAGCAAATAACCTTCCACCTCTTCAAACAGACATCCTTAACATAACCATTAGGCCAAGCCGGAAGCATGAGCAAGGACAGATGTTTTGCAAGTGAACTTCACAAATGCAAGAAGTGAAGAGCTCTTACAAGCATGAACAAAGAAAATGTACAAAGGAGATTGCAAAAGCTACCAGCCAAGAGTCATCTAAGGCCCGCCCAGTTGGAACTTGATCCTCCTCCCGAGTCTGATTCCTTCTGGACAAGGAATTTCATCTGCCACGGCCCTCATTTCAAATTCATAATGTGACCATGAGGTTCAGGTGGCCCAATTGGCAGTGATGGCAATCATTGTTTCCTGATGTGAACTCTTGCTGCACAAAGACATAAACAGAGCTTATTGGCCACCGTGGGAATTTTCACTCTACTGCTAATGTCATAGCCACAATAAACCACCATCAGGAGGACTGCACAATTCATATTATTGGACATTATTTTGACACCAATACTCATAAGAGTTCAGCTTCTTCTTGGTCTCCATCAGCATCTTCGACATCATTGTCATCATCTTCTTCAGGTGCATCTGGATCAACTCCCTGACATTACCCAGAATGTTAAAAGTACATGAATAGGAGAACAATGAGAGAGGTAGTTAGTCTGTTAGTGATTGATGATAAAGAGCAAACCTTCATCTGCTTCTCTAAACGCTCTAACCCTCGTTTTGCTGCTTCATTCTGTGGGTTCAACCTGCAATGTTTGCTAATAGTTAGAAGGAGAATAAATTCATGAGCACATTATTATAACACCAATTCCTGCAAGGCAAACTTATTCCTGAACCTATTTATAGACACGCCATTGCCCCACAATGCTTTCATAAAAATTTTGCTAACATTGTTTATCATTTTTATTCCATTACCCTTGAAAAACATGTCAAAAAGTCAGAATATAGAATAAAGAAATGTGGGCCTCCTGTGACTTGTATGGAGTTTAAGGAACAAATTGCTTTACCCACTGGGGCAGCTTCCTATCTATATTTTTTAGGGTGAAATAGCATCCAACATCCTAAATTAATTTTCTGGTTACATCGAGTATCCTAAACTAATTAGTGATGCAAATCAACGCTTGCATTATTTTTTGTCTATAAAATAATGCAAGAAAAAATACCGACGCCTTTGGAAAATGAGGAGATAATGGTTTTATACTCTGAAAAGAATGTGTCTAGTGCACAAAGCTAATAACTACACTGGCAGAAGCAAATAGTGAGGTTCTTTCAATATATCAAATACCAGGTGGTGGGCATAATACTCCTGAAATAAAAAGAAGTCAATACAATTTACTCCACATGACTTGCAAGAAAAAAGGCAAAAAATGGTGCAGACATTGAGACAGAGAGAGATAAACCTTAACGCAGCCTGATAATGTAACAAAGCGTCCTGCAGTGTGTTAGTAGCAGCAAAAACTTGGGCCAGTTTTACATGAAGAGAGTCATCAGCCCAGTCTACCAGATACCGCTCAAGTAGAGACACGGCATCTACATTCCGGCCTTCAATAACGTGGAGCTCAGCTAAAGCTAGGGCTGCTCCCAAGTAACCAGGTTCCAGCCTCAATGCCGACTCATAGAACTTTTTTGCCTTTATGAAGTATGCATTTTATGTTTTGTTAAAAAAAGTATGCATTATATTTAACACTTAGAAAACTTTACAAACAAAAGTATTCTGCAGATACTTCATGTTTACCTTTTCTCTGCCACTAGAATTACTCGCATGTACATCACCAACCAGTTTTAAGGCCTTTGCAGATTGTGGCATTGCTTTCATTGCTTCTCTTGAAGCATATAAAGCCTCTTTAATTTTAGAAAGAGCCAAATAAGTATGAACCAAACCTGAAAATTTAGATTCATGACAGAATTAGTAAGTTTAGGATTTATATTCTCTTGCAGATATAAGATACAGATCATGCAACTATTAATGTTTGGATAATAAAATAAACCTTGATATGAGCGAATGTCAGGTCTCAATTCTTGAGCACCCCTAAAGGCAACCACAGCTGCGTCTGGCCGTTTCATTGTCAATAATAAATTTCCCTGAATAAATTAAACATGTCAGATCAAGTTGCAGAATAATGTAAAGAGCTGCTACAAACACATATTAATCAGATAGACCCACATTTCATCCAATACAATGGTTATATTTATACCTTCATTATATATCCTGGTATGTGCCTTTCATTGATTCGAATACTCTGCAAAACAATCACTCATATTGTAATCAATATCAACACTATAATAATGGAATTCAGTCCACCCCGCTTAAAAAAAATAATTAAAAATAAATTATAACCTGCTCGGCATAAGACAGTGCTCTTATCTCGTCTTTCCTTTCCCATAGAACAGATAGAGCTACAAAAACCTCTGGTCTTGCAGGATCAATATTTAATAAATCATGCACTAACTTGTTCAGCTTTGAATGATCAGACTTTAACTTTAAAAGCATTGCATACTCATCCATGTATGTTATAATGTATGGATCAATTGACCGAGCCTGTTATCACCAAATTCTATGAGCACTGAATGTGTATATAGCGAATGTTGGTAAGAGAAAGTTCAATAATGATGTTTTAACAACATCATGAACAACTTCACACACCTTCTCAAAATTCATAATGGCTTCCTCATTCTTCCCAATGATAGCTTCAACCTTCACTTGCAAGTTTACAGCATACATCAAAATTCACAACAGAATGCCATGCGGTCAATTCAAGGAACTATATGTACACGAGAAACAATAAGGGGATTATACTGTCGCTAGCAGTTAGACAACTTGCAAAAAGGCTCAAATCTATAGACATATCTAGACGAGCTTCCCTAGAAACAAGTAGAAAAATAAGCTGATCATGCAACCAACAGTCTAAAGAAATTAGGAATTAGACCATCTAGAACAAGATTATGAAAAATCTAAAAGTGTCTGTGATGGGCCCATAGCCAGTGGGTCCACATCTAATGGGCCAAGCCTAAATGTGGTGTGTGAAGCCTCTATGAGAGAGAGAGAGAGAGAGAGAGAGCGAGGGCTGTGATGTGTATGTATTTGTGCAAAGAGGTTTAGTGTAAGGAGTTGGACAATCAGAGAGCTTGGTGAGGGAGAGCCCGGGTGATATGTAAATCATAGAAAATATTAAATGAGGGTTAGGGTAGTTAGTTACTGAGTTAGGTAGTTAGTTAACGGCTGTTGTAGGTAGTTGTTGTAATAATGAGAGGCGGGATATATAAATACCCCCTTAAGCCTGTTATGAAGGGTGGATTATCTGAGTTGTTAGTAATAAGAATTCTTAGTTTTAGTCTCTCCTTCCTCTGTTTCTTCTCTCCTTCTTCCTCTTCCCTCTCGTTTCCCTCTCTCCTCCCTCTCTTTTTTGTCTATTCTTTTACACTTCCACATCACCTGGTCTCTCAAATACCAGGGTGGGGGTGGAGAAGGTTCATCTTCCTTCATCATTTATTTAGTATTTGAGTGATTTCAATAGCTTATTTTTCAGTGAGTGTAGGTGTAATTCTGCTGTAACTCTCCCTATTTCTGATATTTATATATAGTCACTGTTATCTTTTCATCATTTTGGCCTGGGCTCTATCAATTTGGTATCAGAGCAGTCAAGATCCAAGGGGTTCTAAGTAGGAATAGTGGAGAAAGATGAAAAGTGATACAGAACACTACCCAAGTTTGATAGAGAAGATCCCTTTGGGTGGCTCCTTTGTGTGGAAAAGTATTTTCTTGACAACTCTATAGTAGAGGAAGAGAAGCTGGAGGTTGACGTGGCATGTCTGGTGAGAAAAGTTATGAACTGGTGCATTTGGTTTGAAACCAAAGCAACCATACAAGTTGGAGTGAGTTCAAATGGGAGGTCATAAAACGATTTCACCATACGTTCTCTGCCAAACAAGAGTTAATACAAGAAAGTGTAGAAAATACGTCAGCAAAAGCATTATATGCGAGAATGCAAGAGAAAGTGGATGGGAAAGAAGAGGTAAAGACGGAATAATTGATAAAAAAAAACACAGAGAGTAGGTCGGTTGAAGCAGAGGAGAAATCAGAGGTAAAGAAAGAGAAGGAAGATGCTGTAGTAGGTAAGAAAAGAGTTGAGAAGATGCCAATCGAGCCAGAGACAGTGAGAGAAGAATGGAGATTCCAGAAGGTTGAAGAGGAAGAGAAGAATGAAGAAAAATTGGGGTTGCAGCTTCTAACATCACTACGGTCCTTTGAGGCTAGAAGGGTTGGTTTTGTAAGCCTAGAGAAAGCAACATTCAGGAAGGAAGAGATGAAAGCTAAAGGTAAGGTGACAGCACGAGCGATTAAGAAGAGGAATTTTAGCTGTGATGTTGACAAGACTTAGGCAAAGCACCGGTGATATGATAAGCGGTCTTGAGACAGGGTTAAGGCTAAAGAAGCTGACGGCAAGGATGAGTGTAGAAAGGAGTCTGATTGGATCTTGAAACGGGTCAAAGATCTGATAGGGCAGAAGCCCTAAATGCCATTGGGGGTTAAAACAAATTGGGCCTTATTTAATAGTACCTGGCAATAGAAGTAATTGGGCCCAAAAACTAATTCACCCTAGTTATTTTATTTTTAACAGTACCCAGCGTGTGGAGCCCCAAAGTCACGTCGAAAATCAGCGTTCATTAACGGAGGAGGAGTCTTTGATCTTCTTAGCAACACTATGTAAGAGAGAGACAAGATGCTGATTATTTCTGAGTCAAACTACTCCACCAAGCCCCACAAAGCTCTCCAATTTCTACAAAGAGAGTGGGTTGCTGTTCATATGCTCATTGCATCACCCAGGAGACTTTTGTTTTGTTATGGAAGGAGCCTCTGCGTGTCTGGTCTCTTTGTTCATGTGTTCGAAAATTGTTGAAGCAGGGATGTTTGCTGCATTCCAGTGCTTGGGTACAGTGGAAATGATTTTTTGGGACTGGTTAAGCAAGATAGGTTTGTTTCCTTCCTCATCTGATTTTGGCACACAAATGAAAGAGGAAAGGAATGTAGGTGAGAAGCACGTGATTTTTCTACACAAAATTTCTGCAGCACCTGACTGTGTTTTTGAACTGTCTATCAGCCTAAATGAGATAAGAGTTGCTTCCTACAATTTTTGGGCGCTTGGAAGACTGTTTCAATTAATCTTACAGCCAAAGAAGACAATGGGTTTGAAGGAAAAAAGGTTCAATATATGTTGTGGGTCTCTTCTAGATTGGCCTTGGTGTTGAATTGGATTGGGCATTTCCCCATTTGTTTAATGCCGAGGCAATTAGAAGATTTGAGAATTTTGAAAGTTCATTCCCCCGTTATTCCATTGTTTAAAGTTTCGATCATGAGGGTGCAAGTGACTACCACTTGATTGTTGAATCGGCTTTGTCTAAACTTTCTTGTGATTTTGAGCCACACCATATGAAGGCAAGGCAAAAACCTCCACGTGAAGGATTTAGACATCCAGTATTTTTGCAGCTTAAACATAATCCTGTTTGTAGGCAAGTTTATGAGAGGGAGTACCAAAAAGGTTTGTTTTGTTTTGAGCAAAACATTTATCTCAAGGATTTGATGAGCCTTGATTATTATGTTGCAAATCTTGCAGTTTACTGGTGGGGACAATTTGGCAATCCTTTTTATACTACCCCTCTCAACAATCACTATGCTAGCCTGATTTGTTTGGGTTATTCTGTTGATGCTTCCTTAGAAGTTATCACTGCAGCTAACAAGCCTCATATGAAGCTCAACAAAGAAAAGGTAATATTTATGCCTACAGCAGGTTGGGGTTTAGTAATCCTTGTAAAGGTTGAAGTCCTAAAGCTATTGATAGCTAATAGTTGTTGTGGGGTATTTAGCATTTACATGCTTATTTCCTTTGACTTCATCATTATGGGAGTATTGGCAGCCATGGTTTTGAAGTGTTGTTGAAATGGGAGGAAACTGCATGCTAATGTTCATATCATTCTTGTTGTGATGAGGTTAGATCACTTTGGATTTTTGGATGAGCCTAAAACAAGAATGCATTGAAGAGAAACCACCAGTCTCAGTTTCTATTCCTCACCTTGAGGACAAGGTGAAGCTTGAAGGGCCAGGTAATGATGGGCCCGTAGCTAGTGGGTCCACATCTAATAGGCCAAGCCTAAATGTGGTGTGTGAAGCATGTGTGTGACAGAGAGAGTGATAGGGACCAAGATAGTTTGGGTTGCCAAAGTTCCACATCGAGTAGTATGGGCTGTTTGATGGGGTACTTAAGTGCCTTGGCTCTCCCACCTCAACAGCTAGCTTTCAGGGTGTTGTTCTCCAAGGTGCTTGGATGTCTATCATTTGGTATCAGAGCCGATGGCTGGCGGACCGGAAAGGGCTACCTATGAAGGGTTTTGACCGGAGGGGCTGACCAGCAAGTGGCTGAGTGAAGTGCCGTAAAGTGGAGCCGCCAAGACGTCAGCTTTCCGAAGAGAGTGTATTGATGGGGACCAAGATAGTATGGGCTGTCAAAGTCCCACATCGAGTAGTATGGGCTGCTTGATGGGGTACTTAAGTGCCTTGGCTCTCCCACCTCAACAGCTAGCTTTTGGGGTGTGGTTATCCAAGGCGCTTGGGTGCCTATCAAAGAGAGAGAACGAGGGCTGTGATGTATGTATTTGTGCAGAGAGGTTTAGTGTAAGGAGGCGGACAATCAGTGAGTTTGGTGAGGGAGAGCCTTGGTCTCTCGAATACCAGGTTGGGGGTGGAGAAAGTTTATCTTCCTTCATCATTTATTTAGTGTTTGAGTGATTTCAATAGCTTATTTTTTAGTGAGTGTAGGTGTAATTCTGCTATAACTCTCCCTATTTCTGATATTTATATAAAGTCACTGTTATCTTTTCATCATTTTGGCCTGGGCTCTATCAGTCTGCATATATTATTATATAAAGTAATTCCACTTGTCAGCTTAACAAGTAAAAAAAAAAAATTCATTACAAAATAAGACGGATATTTGCAACTAAGCTGCCAATGCACATGAAGCAACAGCCATAACTTTTAGGAATTTTTAATAGGCTTTAACCTAGTGTAGCATTTAGAACCTTTGCAATCTCAAGTAGCAAGTGTATATTATTAGGGAAACGTTGCAAGAGATCCTCAAAGAGCTCCAAGCCACCTGCCAACATCGAGAAGCAATAAAACTGTTTATCAAACACATATCTCAGAAAATAGTACAAACAAATTTAAATGACACCATCTTTCTTCGATTCAGATTTTGTTCAGTCAGTCGCATAAATAATAATTAAGTCGACAAAGCTTATTAGGAAGAAAAGACAGCATTTACATTGATATTGACAAAGAACAAATGGTGGTGGCAGATTATACAATAATTGGTGTAATCTCTATGTGCAAGCAAACCCATTATACCCTTAGATCACACAAATTTCACCAATTGTTAGATCCTTGTAGCTTCTTGGGTAAAAAAGCATGGAATTATGAGACTCCGTATAAAATATAATAACTCACCTCTGTAGTAATTTGAAGCCATGCAACACTGAGCCTCAACATAGCGCTACAAGAAAAGAGGAAACTCTATATCAGATTTACAGATGAAGTTGCATTTAAGAAAAAAACAAAGGTGCACCATCAAACTCTAATTTTGTTTTATTAGCCTATTTTTATGGTCGTTCATTATCATTAGACAATAACACTGTTATATAGGTTCACATTCCCATTTTGTTTTTGTTTTTATTTTTATTTTTATTTTGTGTGTGTGGGTGGGGCGGGTTTGAAAGTTAATGGAGAAATGGTGGGTTCAATTTTCTCAACTTTCTATACTGCTGAGTTGTGTTTTGAGAGCCGTGTTGCTGTAGCTGATTTGTGATCTCTGTGCTAGTGTTGTTTGTTCATCCTGATGTGCTGTTTGTGAGATCAACGTGATCAGCTCAATACATTCTAGATATATAATTTAACCACCAAAATATTACCATAAACATTGATCTTTATTAATTCTGTCTGTATGAATGCAGCTAGAGGTACTTCTGGAGGATTTCATGAAATGTATTAACTATGCAAATTAGGATTTATGTAGAGGACTTGAAAAATAAATGGTAGAAAAACTTAAAAAAACTGTTTCTAAGTGGCAATGTTTAATTAGGTGTAAAATGGCACCAACAAATTTTTACTATCTTATGTACAACTTACTTGAAGCCAGCGACATGATTCAAAATGATCATATTGAGCTCTCCCACTTCTATTTGGATTCTGACATCAAATGGTTAGGCATCAATTACATTACAACAATGGAGAATATTTGAACTATAATTTATCTATTAAAACAAATAAGGTGGACCAAGACAACAGATAAATGCTAATATGATACAAGCTATTGATACATTCAAGAAAGTATAAACAATGAACTTTACAACGTCATTGAGATATTTTGAAGGGACGGATCATTTCAGAATGCTCACCAACTAGTAACTCAAATGATACAAATTACTTTCCATGCTGCTCTCTTTGATCAGATTGACTAGCATGAATATTTGGAAGAGATGGTTACATTGAGGGAAGAGAATAAATTTATAACTTCATATTCATAAGGGGGAAATGCAGTATATTTCTAAGTTATTAATTGGAAGCAGACAGCAATGCAGCAGGTGAGTGCCGGCCAAAACATGGGGGAAGAAAAGGCAAATTATCGACTTAACTAGATCATGATGTAAAAGGTTGATTTTTTTAAGAGCAGAATAACTTTGATAATGCAAATGATGTAAAAGTTCGTTATTTTATGACTACATTTGAATTCACAAATAATTAATTGGAAAAAAAATCCAAAAACAGATGAAAAAAGTAGTCCTGTTAGTACATAAAGATGGGACAAAATTAAAAAATCCATAAAGCTGAATGAGGCATGAAGCAGGAAAAATACCCCACTGATAATATAAAGCACCACCGAAATAGAAAATAAAAAGGATTCAAAACATTCTCAAACTTATATTTTCAGCTTATTTTATTCTCTTTCCACCAAGAAAACTTGGTGGAATAAAAGGAAGCCAAAATTCCTCAAAACAAAATAAAGAAATACTTTCATTACACCAGGGTCTTATGTCTTATATCTTCCCCATCTCCTTCCTATGCAATATAGGATAAACACTACACTTGTAAAGATAGCTCCCTGTGGGGCCAAGCTACATTCCTGATTTTATCAACAAACCTGAGGAAACAATGAAATAATATCCTTTGCTGTCGATCCCAGTTCTGCTAAAGCTGTGATAGCCTCAATTATGAAAGGACTATGTCTGTCAGAAAGAAATCCATCAAGAAGTTTGATTTTAAAAGCCAATAATATCATACCATATTTATTAAAAAAATCATGCGCAAGTAGGAAGAACTAAGAAATTACACGTCAGTTCCATTAGTTCATGATGTATTTAATACTGCCAACCATGGTTATTAGAATCCCATGAATCTCGATTCGTATCACACGATTAGATTCAAAAACAGGTGGGAAAGATACGAATCTGTTGATGTATCTTACTTATGTATGTATCTTACGATTCAAGGAGCGATACAATCCAGAATCGTAGGAATCGCACGATACTGGCGATTCTTCCGATTCTAGGTGAACTGGGTTACGCACTGATAAAGTCAAATATGGCACAACCTGACTTTAGAAAACCCCTTTTTTCATTTTTTTTTTAATTTTGTCCATATTTATTTAAGAATTTCCTTTTATTTCTATAATTATCCCTTATTCCCTCTCGCTTATCCCAATCAAAACCCTATGTTTTATTTCTTTCTTTCCTGAAGTGTTATTTACCTATGCTAATATGTACAAACCTTTGAAGTTTTCTTATGTGAAAGTTATATTAATATCATCCTTAAAATTGATCATGAATCTTACGATTCACGAAACGTTTCAATTCACAATTCTAAAAGTCAGTTTCCGATTCACGATTCGTATCCCGATTTGATAACCTTGCTGCCAACAAATTAGACCACCAATCAATTTAATTTATAGAATTTCACTTGACAAACCTTAGACATTCTTTGTAAATTGCAACAGCAGCTCGATTATGTCTAGAATTTCGATAAAGCTTTGCCAATAATAAATTCATCTGCAAATTTCTGGCTTTACTTGGAATTCCTTCCATCTGTAATGTGCACGTGACAAATAATTAGTGAAATATGAATGAAATGGTAACAAAATAAGAATTTATTAAAAATTATAACTCATAATGGCATAACATCTTTCCCATCATAAAATGAGCCTTACAAGTGAGCAAATATACAAAGCAAAACCATTTATAGAATTTCATGGTCATCTTGAATCTCTCCCCAAATATAATGGAAGATAGGAAGAGAAAATACAAACCTCGACAAGAGCTGCCTTATTTTCATTCAGAGAATAGTGGCATGACGCAATTTTGAACTTCACCTGTTACATCGGTAAAAAAGAGGGGAAACAATTTGAACATGCGATATTTTTAAAGTTTTTACAAATGCGCTCCAACAAAGATCAACTATAAACAAAGGGACGTAAATTACTCCACCTCATTTTCATTGATTGCTGATACAATGTAAGAATTTGGAGAGGAAGACCTGTTTGATGACAGTGAACTCCGGGATGAGGGAGTGTTTTGTTTGGGAATCATCTTGTAGTATTGCAAAGCTTGCTTGTAGTTGTGCTGCTTATCAACGCAAGAGATTAAAAAGACTTCAATCCTCAAATACACATAACACATTTTAGGAGAGAGGGATCACTTACAATGGCTCTGCGATACTCCCTTTCACGGAAAAACGTATCACCAAGAAGCGCCTGCAAAAGAAGAAATGTACCAACTTCAACAAACTCTTTGGGGAGGGGAAATTTCAGCGCAATGCAATGAAAACGAAATAAACAGAAAGGAAAATATGTAGAAATTGAGATTTCCAAAGACCTGGCTCTCGGCTTTGAGGTGTAGGTTGGTTTCAGCATTAACAGTGGGTGACGAAACAAGAAAACAACCCTGTCCAGATGCAACTTGAGTATTAGTCTATCACCGAAATGAAAAGCAACGATTCTTTAGTTCAAAACACAATTGCAGATGCGGAATTGGAAATTACGAGCATTTGAGCAGAGTCGTGGAGGCCATTCTCGAGAAGGGTAGCGATTTGATCCTTCGGAACTTCCATGATTAATCGGTTGTGAGCAGAAGAATTCAGTGCTTCTTTACTTGATACTGATGTGAAAGCCAAAGGTGTCCCTTGACGCGCTCCTTTGCTTTTTGAAACCTCACCTCGTTTTTCCGTTCGCCCTACATAGAGTGGAGATTATTTTTATTTATTAGTATTAGTATTCGTAATTGCTGAAGGGCGTGTTTGGTTAGCGGGTAATGATTAAATTAAACTCTGTTTGCCTGTCGTTTCTTTCTTTCTCTCTCTGTTTTTTTTTTTGCTAGAAAAACTGTTTGCCTATCATGTTAATGTTAGTTACATTATATTGACGTGAATAACAAATAACCATTCACATCATAATTTATTCATTACATTAGTGTGGATAAAAGCCTCACAACAAATAATCCTGTTTAATAAATAAAAATGGCGTCTCATAAGTTAAAGACTTAAAGTCATCACCATCAAAATACTGATTTTATAGCAAGACCTAACATTCACAATTCATAATCAAAGCTACAACTTATTTTAAAAATTGTGTGTAATTCATATGCTAGCTATAAAGAATAGAGCCTGACTATGTACTTCATTTATACTACAGTTGTAATTATATGATATATTTACTTAATTTAGTTTGTTATATTTATTTTTCTAAAATATCCTTATTTAAAATTGAAAATGACATCCAGTTACATTGATTTTCTGTTTTTTTGTCGTACATCTCCTACCTCACACATGACTTCTTCGAGCTTTATATGTATGTGGCATTAATGAGTTGTCAGTATTACTCACTTTATAGAATACATAGGTATATTATTAAATTATTATTGTGTTTAATTATTGTTAAGAAAGTATTAATATGGGATATTTTGAGAAGAAATCGAGAAAAATTAAAACTTTATCCTATAATTAGAACCAATATCAACTATCAAATGTTATCCTATAATTAGAACTGGAGGGAGTAATTTTTATACATTATATGATATTACTTACCGGGAAAAAGACAAGAAAATACTACACAAATTTTAAAATTTTAAATCAATCTTGTTGCTTGTAAGAATACAGGTATTAACTACAAGGGTAAAACAATTAACAACTCATTTTAGTAAGAAATTACTTATTTAAAATTTTGAAATTTAAGTGATATTTTTTTATCTTTTTCCCATAATTATATAAGTAATTCATTATTAATACTCCCTTTAGTCCTTAATATAAGACTCATTTAAATTTTTTTTTTTGGAGAGGTTAAGAAAACTAAATAAGTTAGTTAATCATAACATATGTTATATATCATTTGATTATATATCAGTTTATAAATCTGACAAATTAGTTTGGTATAAAAAAGATAAATATAAAATCTATAAAACAATTTAGGAAAAAAGACAAGAAAATACCACTTGAACTTCAAAATTCCAAATCAATGATTTCCTATTAAAATGAGTTGTCAATTGTTATATTCTTGTAGTCAACAAAACTGATTTGAGATTTTAAAATTCAAGTGATAATTTTTTTATCTTTTTTTCAGTAATTTATTTAGTTTTTATAATCTCTTTAAAGAAGCTAAATGAATCTTATATTAAAAATCAGATTTAATATTTTTTTAAAGAAATCCAATTATGCCTTTTTCTCGTTCAAGTTAAAAAACAAAAAAAAACCAATGGCATCGTTAGAGCGAGCGCGCCTAAACGTACCTCTGAGAAAGAAAAGTGTGAACCGCCTCCGCCGGTCCACCCTATTTGGGCCACTAAACCGACTCCAACTTCTGAGTCCGGAGATCGAACTTTTTAATTTCTATAGGTGACCGGTGATTGAATTATAGTTCTGTCATGGAATCGAATCGCCAGCGAACGACTCGGCGGAGGAGGAGGCAGGAGGAGCTAGTGAAGAAAGTAATTTGGCCTTCAATTCGGGGCCATTCTTGTCCGATATGTTTCAGAAACCTCGAAGAGCATTATAAAGAAGCCGCGATTCTCTCCGTGTGTATGCACGCCTACTGCATCGAATGTATTCGCAAATGGAGTGGCTTGAAAAGAAAGTGTCCTCTTTGTAATGCAAACTTTAGCTCCTGGTTCTGTAAGCTTAGTCTTTCCTCAAGAGAGTTCCAGAAAGAGGAGTTGCCCTTGGAGGGTTTGGCCAGAAATTCTCATCAAGAACTTACCTCAAGCCGTCTAGACGCTCCTAGGTGAGTTCATTCTTCTTACACTTAATTATTTTTTTATGATTCTTCTGGCTGGTATTTTCCTTCCCGTTTGGCGTTCGAGAAAGTCAACAAGAGGGTCGGAAAGAAGTTTTTTTCTTGTCAATTTTTACTCCTGATCGTTTGGATTATTAAATTTATTAGCTAGCTTGTTCTTGATTTTTGCTTTTGTCCTTCATTCAATAAAATCAATGAATACGTTGTTTGAGATTATTTGTATGATGGCGAGCCCGTTTGAATTAGCTATGGGAGAGTAGTTTTGTCTCGTAAATCACTTAACAAACTTAAGCTGATCAAACTGTTCTGTGGTACTAGTTAGTTATCTTGTTTCTGAGACTTTTATTTTCCTGGTGAAAATGTTTTTGGGACTTCAAGCATAGAACACGCGTTTTAATATGTTTTTCATGCGACCATGTTCAGATTTCTTCGTAGATCAAGAGTTGCTTTAGATGAAAGGCCAAATAGGGCACTGCCATGGCGGCGATCATTCGGACGTCCTGGACAAGCAAGTCCAGAAGTTATTGCTCAACGGAAACTTGATTGGCGTGCAAGGTACTTAGACTTATGCATTATGAATCTATGATTCTGTAAGCCTAACTATATTTTCAGTTACTGTCTCCTTTTTTTGCTTCTGTCAATAACTTGACTCCAAAGTTTTGCTAATGTAATTCTTTTCATTCATTCATTGTTTTCACTTACAGCATATACAAGAAGCAGCTGAAGGCAGTTCCTTTAACCTCTAGCTATCTTGAGCAGGTATCCTTAGTGGAAATATAATGAAGATTGAGTTGTTCTTTCATGTTTATATTCACCACTGTTGATCTAGTATTTACACATAACTTTGTGAATGCATCTCTTTCGTCAATGACAGAAACTCTTTTGCCAGGTTAGATTTTTTTACATGTTGAAGTGTCTTTCTATCTTGTAATCAGAATATTAAATTATTTCTAACCAAAAAAAAATTACTATGCGGTCTCATATGAACAATCTAATCACAAAAAGTTTCTTGAATTGTCAGTATGTCATGATTTATTGAAATTTTCAGATTAATCAATACATGCGCAATTACTCCTCTTTTCTTTTTCATTAATGTTGTGGTCTTCATCATTGAAAATTTCAGATTAATCCAAGAAATAATTTTAAAAGAGAAAAAACACTCCAAAAGATTGAGCCATGGATACGGAGGGAGCTACAAGCTGTGCTTGGCGACCCAGAGCCAACAGTCATAGTTCATGTGGCAACCTCACAGTACTTTGCATGGCTGGAAGAGAAAGTTAGTTCTGGACAATATGATATTGAAGAGAGGCTTATATCACCCCTGCGTCCTTTCCTGCAAAATAAAGTCAGGATCTTTTGGCATGAACTAAGGTGCTGACTGCTAAGTTCTTTTATAAATCTATAGTATAATCTAACGTAAGATGTTAGTGCCATATATTATTGTCGCTTCTGACTGTTTTTTTTTTTTTTAATGTTGCCAACCAGGTGTTATGCTGAGAGCTCTTACAATATTGAAACCTATGATGCTGTAGTTGAATATGAAAAACTGGAGTGAGGGAAGAGAAAATACCTCTACTACTACTCATCCATCAATGTTGGAGGATGGAAATTGTGTTGGCACATTCTTCCTGAGCTCATGCCAATATGGGAATCTGCTTGTACTTTTACTCTACCGTGCCGATTCTGCTTTTTAAGTTGCATTTCATTGGCATTTGGCTGAGCATTCCAGTTGGATGGAAATTTGAGGTCATGGATTCGAAGTTGGCTTCTAGTCTCAAGACTGACCGTGTTTTCATCTCTTTGTAATCCTCCTTTTCTCAGCTGCCTTCCTGGGCGATGCTGATGCAAGTTCTTGGGCTGTGCTGTCTGCTTCCCTCAAGCTTTGATATGTGAACTTTGCAGCACGCGATAAGAGATATTTGATCATTTATTATGCAACCCCCCAATCATATCAGCAGGAACTAATACTTATCATAGATTGATAATTATTTCTGCGTTGATTTTTGTTATTTACTGAGGATCTAAGCCTTGAACAATTGTTGTACATCATCAATGGATGTGTGTTAACCATTTGTATTATAATTTAATGAATCGTTTTTATTTTTTCTTGGATCAGTTTCATGATAATTTTCTCTTGTATCTTCAAAACTCAAATTGTAAAGCTGATTTGCATTATTTGCTAACTTTTATATTTTTTAACTTCCATTTACACCCCCCCCCCCAAAAATCTGCGTATATACTTTCGCTTCTAAAAAGCCCAAACGTCCTTTACCCCTCCTTTTTTTAAGTTTGAGTTTTATGGAGGGGAGAAGAGAAGAAAGATTTATCTCCTTCCATGAAGTTATTAGGACCCGAGATTAAGGAATAGGAAACTTGAAAAAAAAAAAAATTGCCCAAACGGATGCTATCATTCATCAACCAAAATGATCATTAAGAAATTTAACTAGGAGACACAGTTTTTTGCCTCCCCTCCACTCAACTCCTTCAAACCAAACACACTTATTTCCTTCCCTACCCTACCCCAACCAAACGAAGCCCAAAATGGATAGTGTTTTCATTGTCACAGAGAGTAAGATGAGTGTCTTCTCTCATACGACTTGCAAGTCCTTAATTAATCTTCAACACAATGAAGACAATCAATCCTCAAAAGCATGGCCTTCTTGCTCTCCCATTTGTTTCCCTTGATGGGCTGCATCACCTTGGTGTGGTCCAAAGCGAGTTGTCTCTTATGAAATCTAGAAGTGTTAGGCGATCATATTAATACTATTTAGTGCATCATAAAAGCTTTGTTGTATCAATTGCCATAAGGTCAATTGCACCATTTTGTGGATGATGTTGAACTTCAATTTCAGTTGTTGGTGGTTCTACAACTCTTCAATGACAATAGGGGATTTTCTTTATATTCAATCTTATTTGGGCTGGCCCGAATTTGGATCAACTCAAATAAGCCTTCTCCTCTGAAATTGCTAGCTCTAAGTGTAACTAAAGAATATATACACACACATCTAAGTGAAATGATCCATGAAATAATAGTTTCATTGAGATCAAATGTTAATGAACTTATTGCTTAAGGGTCTTGGGGAAGAACGAGATAGCTCTTTCAATAACCTGTGATTTTCACTCTTTAGCTGACTTCATTATGGTAAGGGATTTCATCAGTAGAATTTGCTTGATTTGTTTAATTTAGAGTAATGCAGGCCCATTACCAACAGAATTGAAATTATTCATAAGGAATTGTACCAAAAACTGAACATGGTATCAGACATGGGTCCAACAGTCTCCTATGATTTTGTGATCTTCCAGACCATACCTGATTCGCACCCCTCAAAGGCTCAAGACAGATCATTTCTTCTCTCTCAAAGGAGATTCAAGTTCTTTCTTGAATCTTTTGATAGGAGCGCGATTTGAATCTGTGCTACCTCTGATACCAATATTTGATACTGTGAGAGAGCAAGCACTTATCATTAAACACTCTGATGATTTATTCATATGTGAAGATCCTATTTATAGCTAAATGAGGAGACATTAGTGGAGGGAATCAAGGGATTTACAATCATGACTTAATAAAGAAAATAATTCTAATGACCCACTCTAACAACCCACTATAATATTCTAACAGTCTCCTATGATTTTGTGATCTTCCAGACCAT
Source organism: Inga leiocalycina (assembly GCA_963242795.1). NCBI lineage: Eukaryota > Viridiplantae > Streptophyta > Magnoliopsida > Fabales > Fabaceae > Inga > Inga leiocalycina. Next base: position 12,136,834 of record OY725327.1, on the reverse strand, counting down.
ACCTAATTCGCACCCCTCAAAGGCTCAAGACAGATCATTTCTTCTCTCTCAAAGGAGATTCAAGTTCTTTCTTGAATCTTTTGATAGGAGTGCGATTCGAATCTGTGTTACCTCTGATACCAATATTTGATACTGTGAGAGAGCAAGCACTTATCATTAAACACTCTGATGATTTATTCATATGTGAAGATCCTATTCATATGTAAAGAATATATACACACACATCTAAGTGAAATGATCCATGAAATAATAGTTTCATTGAGATCAAATGTTAATGAACTTATTGCTTAAGGGTCTTGGGGAAGAACGAGATAGCTCTTTCAATAACTTGTGATTTTCACTCTTTAGCTGACTTCATTATGGTAAGGGATTTCATCAGTAGAATTTGATTGATTTGTTTAATTTAGAGTAATGCAGGCCCATTACCAATAGAATTGAAATTATTCATAAGGAATTGTACCAAAAACTGAACATGGTATTAGACATGGGTCCAACAGTCTCCTATGATTTTGTGATCTTCCAGACCATACCTGATTCGCACCGCTCAAAGGCTCAAGACAGATCATTTCTTCTCTCTCAAAGGAGATTCAAGTTCTTTCTTGAATCTTTTGATAGGAGTGCGATTTGAATCTGTGTTACCTCTGATACCAATATTTGATACTGTGAGAGAGCAAGCACTTATCATTAAACACTCTAATGATTTATTCATATGTGAAGATCCTATTTATAGCTAAATGAGGAGACATTAGTGGAGGGAATCAAGGGATTTACAATCATGACTTAATAAAGAAAATAATTCTAATGACCCACTCTAACAACCCACTATAATATTCTAACAATCTCCTATGATTTTGTGATCTTCCAGACCATACCTGATTCGCACCCCTCAAAGGCTCAAGACAGATCATTTCTTCTCTCTCAAAGAAGATTCAAGTTCTTTCTTGAATCTTTTGATAGGAGCGCGATTTGAATCTGTGCTACCTCTGATACCAATATTTGATACTGTGAGAGAGCAAGCACTTATCATTAAACACTCTGATGATTTATTCATATGTGAAGATCCTATTTATAGCTAAATGAGGAGACATTAGTGGAGGGAATCAAGGGATTTACAATCATGACTTAATAAAGAAAATAATTCTAATGACCCACTCTAACAACCCACTATAATATTCTAACACTCCCCCTCAAGCTAAAGAATATATGTCAATCATTCCCAGCTTGTGTTGAAAACCTTTAAACATTGATCTGCCTAGTGGTTTGGTCATTATATCTGCAATTTGTTCTTCAGACCATAGATAGGGCAGTTTCATAATGCCTGCTTCAACTTTCTCTTTAATAAAGTGCCTGTCTATCTCAACATGTTTTGTTCGATCATGATAAACAGGATTCTTTGTCATTTCAATGCTTGACGTGTTATCACACCAGAGTTGCATAGGTCCTTTATGTGGAATTGTTAATTCTTTCAATAGCCTTATAACCCAGAGTCCCTCACACACTCCTTCGTTAACAACTCTTAACTCTGCTTCTGTACTGCTTCTTGAAACCACCATTTGTTTCTTGCTTCTCCATTTAACTAAGTTTCCCCATACATATGTGCAGTATCCAAATGTTGACCTCCTGGTTTCCCTATCTCTTGCATGGTTTGCATCAGTGTAGATCTCAATATTTCTAGCCGTGCCTTTCTTAAAGAAGATTCCTCTTCCAGGATTCAGTTTTAAATAACTCAGGATTCTGTATATTGCCGCCATGTGCTCTTCTTGTGGCTGGTGCATGAATTGACTTACTATTCCGACTGCATAGCTAATGTCTGGACGTGTGTGGGTTAAGTATATGAGTTTCCCAACTAATCTTCTGTATTGTTCTGAGTTAACTGGGACTCTATTTGGTTTGATCTCTAGATGACAACCTTCTTGCATAGGTGTTCCTTCAGGTTGTGCTCCTAACATACCTGTTTCATGTAGTAGATCTAGAGTATACTTTCGCTGGGACATATTGATGCCATCTTTGGTTCTTGTCACTTCCATACCCAAGAAATATCTCATCTTCCCGAGATCTTTTGCTTGGAACTTACATGACAGGTCCTTCTTGAGTCGAGTAATGGAATCTTCATCATCCCCTATAATGACCATGTCATCTACATAGACAATTAGGATAGTGATTTTTCCATTACTTCGTTTGATAAACAGTGTATCATCTGCTTGTCCCTATGTATACCTAAGTTTCTTTACAACTTTGGAGAATTTTCCAAACCATGCCCTAGGAGATCGTTTTAGCCCATACAAAGATTTGTTGAGCTTACACACAGAGTCACTTGGAGCTAGAACTCCATCAGGAATCTCCATGTAGACTTCTTCCTCCAAGTTACCATTCAGGAATGCATTCTTGACGTCTAATTGGTGTAGTGCCCAATCTAAGTTAGCTGCAATCGATAACAGTACTTGGATTGTATTGAATTTAGCTACTGAAGCAAATGTCTCCTGATAATCAATCACATATGTCTGAGTATATCCTTTTGCGACAAGTCGTGCCTTATATTTGTTGATGCTACCATCTGGATTGAACTTTGGAGTAAAGATCCATTTACATCCCACTAGTTTCTTTCCTTTAGGAAGTGTTGTAATCTCTCATGTTTTATTTCTCTTTAGTGCTTTTAATTCTTCCTTTACAGCTTGTTTCCACTTTGGATCTGCCATAGCTTGCTGAAATGTGTTTGGAATTTTTATTTGTGCACTGTGTACAACGAAGCTTTTCATTTTTACAGACAGATTACCATATGAAACAAACCGCTGAATTGGATGTTGAGTACAAGATCTTACCCCTTTTCTCAAAGCAATAAGCCAACCCAGTTCTTCAGGATTTAAATCTGAATTGGAGTCATGGTCGTTCCTTTAAATGGGAGAGATTGTTCTACCAGAGTTTGGTTCTTTTTGAACTTGTTGACTAGACTCTTCTTTTTGTCTTGTCTCAGTATTCACCCCTGTGTTGATTTCAACATTTATTTCCAGTTCATTAGGTGTGGATTTAGGTTCATGCTGATGTTGGGTAGGACTAGGCTGGTTTATGGGAATAAATGAGTCAAGGTTAGTTATAAGGTTAGGTTGTGATGGTGATGATGTAGCTGGTGAGACTTTAGATTGAGGTTCATCCAAAATTAGCCATTCAATATCGTTATACTCCCCCTGAATGGGTAATATAGGATAATAGGCTTTGTCTTCAGAGAAAACGGTATCTTGGGAAATGAACAGTTTTCTTGAAGTAGGACAATAGCATTTGTATCCTTTTTGAGTAGGGGAGTAGCCAAGGAATATACATTTGGTAGCTCAAGCAGCAAATTTGTTGCCATCTTTGTTATGAACTAAGACAACACAACCAAACACTTTTGGGGTTAAAGAATTTAGGAGTGGACAAGTTATAAAATGTTCAAGTAGTTTTTGGATAGGAGTAATGTAACTGAGAACTTTAGAGGGCATGTGATTAATAAAATATGCAGCTGTTAAGATAGCATCACCCCAAAAAATGGTAGGAACATTCCTTGCCATTAATAGGGTTCGAGTTACTTCCAACAAGTGACGATTCTTACGCTCGGCCACTCCATTCTGTTGAGGGGTGTATGGACATAAAGTTTGGTGATGAATTCCTTGCTGATCAAGAAATTCCTTAAAGATTCCGCTCGTGTATTCCTTGACATTATCACTTCGTAATACCTTAATGGAAGTGTTAAATTGAGTGCGCACAAAGGTATGGAAGTTTTGGAAGATTTTGGCTACTTCGAACTTTTCCTTCATTAAGTAAACCCAAGTGGTTCTTGTGTGGTCATCTATAAAAGTGACAAACCATCTAGCATTAGAGAGGGTTTTTATTCGTGTTGGTCCCCAAATGTCACTGTGGATTAGTGTGAATGGTGCAGAAGGGGTGTAGGGTTGTTTAGGATATGAGGATCGTGTTTGTTTTGCAAGTTGGCAAGTCTCACAATGAAAAGGAACAAAGTTTTTATTGAATAAACTTGGAAACACATATTTCATATAATCAAGACTAGGGTGACCTGTTCGACAATGCCATAATAATATATCATTATTTTGAGAATTAGAGCTAACCAGTGCTCTATTCACTTTCCATGCATCTTTATTTTTCAGCCTCGATCTTTCAAGATAGAACAAACCATCCCATTCTCTAGACGTTCCAATCGTCCTCTTCGATCTTAAATCCTGAAAGACACATAGATCATTATCAAAGACTACTCGGCATATACGATCCTTAGTCAATTTGCTCACAGATATTAAATTACAAGTTAGCGCAGGCACAAACAAGACATTATGGAGTTCCAAGTGATTAGATAATATGACCGTGCCAATTCCGTCAACTCATGTGAAAACACCATTCGCTACTTTTACTTTGAGGTTTTCATGACAGAGTTTAAGGTTGCGGACTAAGTTTTTGTTACCCGTCATGTGGTCTATAGCTCCTGAGTCAACAATCCAAGTGTCATCATTAGTCATCACTGCATTAAGAGCTATAATGGAATTACCTGATTGTACCAGATTCGTACTAGGAATGGAGTTTGAATTATTTTGCTTTTCTAGGAGTTTGCGAAGCATTTGTAGTACTTCTTGGTTCAAGTGATCACCATGCTCAATTTTCAGCTCAGTTGTGGTAAGATGACTCTGGGAGATCTGTTTTTTGTTGGAAGGCTTGCTATGCAGTTTCCAACATTCTTCTTTGACATAACCCTTCTTTTTGCAATAGTTGCACCATTTGTTGTTTCTTCTATCACCTTATGGTCTTCTCACAGCAAGTGCTGAACTTTCAATTTGACTTGGGCTACTCTGGTTCAGAAGTTTCCTGCTTTCCTTAAATTGTACGAAGTTAACAACATCAAATAGAACTGGTAGTGGGCGTAGTCCCATGATTTTGCCCTGATCTCCTCAAAAGAGTCATTTAGGCCCAGTAAGAAATCATGTATCCTTTCGTCTTCCACTATTTTCTTGTATAGTTAAGCATCTTTGATGCTTTCCCATTGGTGTACCTCAAATAAATCCTGTTGTTGCCACAATTTTAGTAACGAATTGTAATATTTAGTTACTGAAAGATTACCTTGTCTTAAATTATGAAGTTGCCTTTTTAAATGAATCAAGGCAGCAGTGTTATCAAGGGAAGAGTAGGTTCGTTTGGCTGCATCCCAAATCTCTTTGGCGGTGTTAGCAAAGAGATAACCTTCGCTAATGTCCAGAGTCATTGAGTTACACAACCAACTCATTACCTAATTATTTTCAGCGAACCATGTGTTAAAAACGGGATTATTGTGTTCCGGTTGAGGAGCTTCACCATTAATATACTTTTCCTTCCTCTTGCCACGCAAATATCTCAGAACACATTGGGACCATTGAAGGTAATTTTTCCCATTAAGTTTATGATTAATAATCATTCCTTGAGTGTTTGTAAGATGTGCAAATTCTGATGTTACCTCAGAAATTTTAGATGGCATAGTGGTGATAGATGAAGAAGAAATAGTGCTCTCTTGTGTTGAAGCACTAGTACCGGACATAAGGACAATAGGAATCCTCCAAAATTTGTTGGGATGTGAGGAATATATCCAAAAATAGGAGGAAAATCACGTGGATCCATGTTCTAGGTGGAAAAATGACGGCAGCGCGTGGAGGAACAGTGACGGCGCGTGGCTGCAGTGACGGCGCGTGAACTCACGCTTGGAGAAAGAGGTGCGCGTGAGGATCACGTGCAAGCCAGAATTGTGTCGAACCATCGGGGTTTTGACGATCTTAGTCTATCGGTCCCTGCAGTGGGGGCGGTGAGGCAAAAATCGCTTATTAGCAAGAGCCCTGGGTGGCGCGTGAAGAGCACGCGCAGCCTGGATCGATGTCGGACCACCAAGGTTTGGCCGGTCGGCGTCCATCCGTTCGTCTGGCGGTGGCGGTGAGGTTCAGTTCACTCTCCTGTCAGACAACTCATGGCGTCCTCCTCTGTCACTCTTCTCTGTCACTCGCTCGTTCTCTTTCTCACTGTTTTGAACAAGCCCAGATCAGACTTGGCAGTGGCTCTGATGCCATGTGAAAGAACAAGCACTTATCATTAAACACTCTGATGATTTATTCATATGTGAAGATCCTATTTATAGCTAAATGAGGAGACATTAGTGGAGGAAATTAAGGAGGGAATCAAGGGATTTACAATCATGACTTAATAAAGAAAATAATTCTAATGACCTACTCTAACAACCCACTATAATATTCTAACAGATACGTCCCGGGTTTGGGGTGTGAATGTGATTCAACCGAATATACTAGTAAGAGACTAGGGGACTGTGTTTGATACCAGCTTAAGTTTTTGGTATCATGTTTGGCACTTCCTTCCTAAGGTTCTATGTTTAGGAAGGAAGCTCCAACTATCGTGGCTAAAGTTAATGGAATCAGACATAAGTCTATCAGCTTCCTATGACTCTGTAGTCTACTAGTCTAAACTTGATTTGCACCCCCTCCACGACATCATTCCCTCCCTTGGTCACCTTCAAACCTTTTTAATGGAAGTAAGATTTAAATCTGTGTTGGCTTTGATGCCAATACCTAATACATCTCCAGTCTATAATGTGGTGAGGATTGCTTTGCCCTAATGGATAACAAAGTAGTAGGAGACTGATAGACCAGCTTTGGACTTGATGGTTGGCGACATGAGCAAAGGAGTTAAGAAATGCTTGATGTTGGAGAAAGACTAGTGCTCAACTTAATTATGATCCATTACACATGTAGGAGGAAGAAGACAATTAGAAACATGATTTCAAACAAAGACATTAAGGGAGGAAGAAAACACATATTGGGTGTGAATGAGGAGTATCGTTTGGTGGCCGAAATCAAGTATTTATATTGTTTCCTTAAGTTTATTTTCATTTTATTTTTAGTCTCTCAAGTTTCAAATTAATTATTCTTTTTAAAATATTTGTCCTTATAATATAATAAATACCTTGACCATTTTGCCTCTAAATCTCGAAGAACCTAAACTCATGGTTTGAAACTTAAATGACCAAAACTAAAATAAGGGTAAACTTAAGGGATAAAATGATCATATATTTGATTTAGCATAAATTTTCAATTAGTCTTCTAGTTTTAAGTGTTTTGTATTTTTTTTTATAAACAGAAATAAAGGCAAAACCAAAAATAACCTACTGATGTCATTTTTACACAAACATCATGGACGCGGCTTCTCTCCTTTTCTCTTATGGTTCACTCCCATTTTTTTCTATCAAATTGCACCGTTTTGGTACAAAATACACAAGCTCCTCACTTTTTTTTTTTTGAAAAACAGCATTCATCATCCTAAAGTATTTTTTTAGTACCAATCAATTCCCTAAAATAATTTTTCAAGATCCTAAAATAATTTTTCAGTATTATCCAGTATCTTAAAATATTTTTTTAGTTCCATTCAATTCTTTGAAATATTTTTGGTGTAATATTTTAGGATGTTGGATGCATTAAAAAGTAGTTCAGATACTGGATAATACTAAAAAAATATTGTAAAGTACTCACTAATCTTTAAAAAATATTTTAGGATAATGAATACTATTTTAAAAAAAAGTGAAAAACTTGTGTATTTTACGCTAAAATGGTCCAGTTTGATAAAAAAGAATGGAAGCATACGATGAAGGAAAGGGAGAAAAGTCACGTCCATACATCCTCTCAAACATCTTACGCCGTCATTACAAGTTTTAAAATATTTATTTCGATCTTATTTATGGATAATTTTTTTTTTATTGTAGAAAATAAACTAATAGTTAAAAGTAATAAGTGTATAAAAAATATCATATTTTTTCATATATGCCCCTATTTATGAAAAGAGTATAGGAGAGAGAATAAATAAAAAATATAAGAGATAATGAGTATAAAATACGAGAAAGAATGAGTATTTAATAAAGGTAAAATAAAAAAAAGAATTTTATATTTTCAGATAAAAAATGAAAATTATTTATAAAAAGAACCAATCTCATAAAAAAAAAGTTGTTTATAAATACGATAAGAGGGAGTAATAAAGTAGAAGATTACCTATTACCTAAGGACTGAAATGGTGAAAAACAAGAAGCAAAATGTTGTAAAGACCGAATTTGGTTAAACTAATGAGTCCCATTTTAATTTTCACGGAGGCCAAAAAAAAAAAAAAAAGTTTTCACTAAAAATAAAAATACGAATCAAAGGTGTAAAGACCAATGTGCCAAATCCACCTCTTACTGAGCAGACTGCAGAACCTTCTTCTTCGCTTCACTCTCCGGCCGCCGTCGCACAACGAAGATTTCATAGCCAACATTCCACGACGGGAATCTGTGTTTCTAGAGTTCCCGGTATCTCTATGTCTCTTTTCTGTCTCTCATTTATAAGTTTACTTTCGTATGCTTCCTGCTTTCCTTCCTTTGCCTCTTTCTTTCTTTTCTTTATATTAAAAAAAAAAGAGACATAAGGGATTAGATTTTGGAGACACAAGGACCATTCGAATGCTCGAGGTCTTTTCAATACTGAGTATAACATAAATTAGTCATAGGCCAAGCAATATTTTCAATTTGTAGCCTAGCCGAAGAGGAATCTGAGACGGGTAAATGATGATCCCGAGCTGCAATTCCTTCGTGTATATATGTGTGTGTGAAATCAAAAATATGGTAGTATTGGTTAACTATTAAGATTGCTTCTATGTGCTTCACCATGCTCTTTCTGGTGAAAATACAGGAAGCCAACAATATGAGATCAGCAGTTTAAATTTCGATGAAGGTATACGTGAATGTGTGAACATTAATTTCTTTAAGCTCCCCATTAATGTTTTTTTGCTCGGACATTGGACATTGTAGGAGTGAAATCCGAGCTATTAACATGGATTCATGCTTTGTGGAATGTCATTGCATATGCATAGGTCTCTGAAAAAAGTGCAGAAAGAACTGGGAAGCTTGTGAGGTAACAAGTGTAGCTCAATGGCATTATCGGAACTAAAATCTGGGGCATTAGTTTCTCTACAAGAGCTACACCCATCATCTCCATTTTTCAAGGAAGGAGCTTCACTAAGAATTGTTGGAAAGTAAGGCTGCTATAACCGAATAACAATGCATTCATGACTTTTCCACTTAAAAATCATGTGTGCTTTTGACTTCCCTTATCGTTGCTAGTTTCTTTTACCTGTGTATTGATTATGCTTGATATTAAATCTTGCTGATATCCCCTGTGCTTATCTAATACTGCTAGAATGCCCAAGTCTATATCTTCTCTGGTCTTCCTTGTCAAGAGTGTGGAGGAATCCTTATCCTTCTTTGTCTTCTTTTATTTCTATGGCTGATTGGATTGAAAATTATAAAATATCTGGAATTTCAAGATTACTTATAGGATACCTTGTAACAGAGAGCCTATTAATTCCAAGTAGCAACGTGTAATGAGATGGGGGTGTAATATCAACATTCATGATACCTTGTAACAATTCGCACAATTCTTGCAGAGTTTACTGATATTCTAAGCCTTAAGTTCTGATCATATAAGTTGCTGTGTATTGCATCATGTATGGTGTTAATACTTACATTGCTGTACAATGGGTTCATCGATAGCATACTTTCCCTTCTCTCCCAGGCTTCATGAATACTCTGTGGAGACTGCCTTAGCAACAGTTATTGATGGCGATGCCACTCTAGAAGTTAATACTCAGCACCTGAGGGACCTTAGCGTCCGAGTCGGCTCTGTCTACCAATTCATTGGTGAGCTCCACATCCAACCTGATAACAAGGTATGTTCTTGTCAAGATGCGTTTGAATTTCTGCTTCACCTTGCTCTTGCATTCACACCTGGGCACATGGTATGCTTTATGAACACGCGAGTGTGCAAACGAGAAGATGACTGACTTTGGTCTTGTTTGTTCCTTGTAAGGGAGTCTTGCAGGCACGTGTTGGCAGAAATGTTGATGGAATTGATCTCAATCTCTATCATCAATCATTACTGCTCGTAAGACAGTTTCAAGATGATCACCTAAAGAATTGAACAGATTAACTTTACTTGAAGATCCTGCAGAAACAAGTTGTGTAGTAGAATGATTGGTTGTACATTTTCTCAGAATTTCAAACAGTTGTAAGCTTAGTTCTTAGACTATTCTTAAAATAGTACCGTATATCTTTAAGCATCTACTCTCCTAATGCACTTTTTTTTGGATAAAGCCTGAAATATATTACTCGAGAAATTACAACAGAAACTAAAAAGAAAGGAAGCCTTTCATCAATTTCCAACCTCAGAAAGCCAGGGGGGGGGGATATGATCAAAAGCACAAAAAGAACCAATGCGCTCGTATATTTATCTAAAATCCTTCACTCTTCCACGCTTCAATTCTAGTTTACGTGTTTTTCCCCTTTCTTTTTTCCCCCTTGTGTCATCAAATAAGATGTGAAGACATTAAAGGAATGGCTCTTACATGTGAGCTAGAATGGCCGTGTTAGCTCCACTGTTCCAGTGAAACTATAGGATAAACTTACGAACACACGATTTTGCAATCTGAGATATTTGTCTGTGATAACCAAAAAAAATGTAGAAGGTACGTTTAGAGAATAGTAGCCTTGATTAGATATTTCATTAAAAATATGCTATATTGAATTCTCAGCCCCTTTGTAACAACAACACTAGGGACCAAAAAGAAAATTTTCCATTTGGTTACTACAGGTGTATGTGTGAAATGCAAGTGTCAGTCAGCCACTTCATTGGTTTTCTAATGTAAACTTCTTCACACACACACATTTCTTCAGTTCAAAACTTTAGGGTATTTTTAAGCTTTTCATAGTTAAAAATATAAGGTATTTTTGTGTTTTCTTTGAATAATTGATGAATTTTTATATTCAGATAAGTCATAAATGAATATTTAAAATTAATGAGGTTTACATGTTTAGTTGTGATTAAGTTATCCTATTAAATAAGGATAATTTAACTGTTGTGTGGGGTGAAAATAGTTTAAGATGTAAAATGGGATTTTGGGATTTACCACAAATTAACACGTGTGGGAGAAGCTTCTCACAAGTAAAAAAAAAGAGAGAATCACTCCTAGGTCCCAAGGAAGAAAGATATTATTAGAAAGGTCCCTAGTTATATCCTCAAAGCGTGTATTAACAACCTGTTGAGTGTGTTTTATAATCTCGAGAGATCTTTTTGATAATATCTTTATTCCTTGAGACCTAGGAGTGATTTTCCCCAAAAAAAAAAAAGTGTGGAGAAGCATGGAGTTGGATTAACAGCTTTGAGAAACAACGAGATGGAGGTTCAATGAAAATTGAAAATTCAGGAAATCTAGAAGCCTTCAAATAACTGGTAAATGTGATGTTTACATCACCACGAAAGAAAACCAAGTCTTTTATTGCCAGCCACAAAGACCAAAGAAAACTTATATAAGAATTTTCGGGGCTTATTTAGATTCACAATTCAAATTTTCAAAAACAACTTTTCAATCATAATTATTCAAATTTTTAAAAATAACTTTTCAATCATAATTATATGAGCAGCGTTTACTCTCAATTTCCATAAACATGCTTAAGATTCTTGTATTGCTGAGTGGATAAGGAGAGAGTCCATTTTAACAGGTTCCGATAAAGGGCCATCATAAAATTCCTTCATACCTCAAAATATCCTCACACAGTCAAACCATGATACAATTATCATCTTGAGGGCACTAACATTTAAATTGTAAAGCATGAAACGACTTTAGGCTGCAAATTTCCATACTGTAGAGTGCTATATAATGCGGTGCTCATCAACCAATTCCTTGGAGCCGTGCAACTCGGACACTAACAACACCCCAGATAGAATCACTGAAACTTACCTTTAAGACATGTGAGACATTTCGTCGATTGGAAAACACTATTTGAATGCATCATTAATAGATGCATATGAAAAATTTAAGAATGTTAACAATACGATTTTCAATAGATTTAAATAAGATGCCATGTATCCTGTTTCGCATTTGCGCATATATTTAAGGCCTACAAGCCATGAGGATCGTGTAGCCATAAACTGAAAAGAGATAGTATCAGTACAGTGACTATCCATGGCCATAAGAAACTAACAATTTAAGATCCATATCATCAAATTAAATCAAACAAGCAATCTAAAATAACTCGAAACCTGAAGATTCATACTAGCTTCGATTCATCGAACCAGTTTATGTCGCGCTGTAGATCATAAATTTAGAAGAAGAAGAAAGAATGAATTAGCCGCAGAATTCAAGGCTGAAAACGCTTTGCAAATGCCTGAATGAATTGCATCATCGGACCAACGCCACCTCTTAACCCGATCATCGACAAGGAAATGGCGCAGAAGGAAATAGAGCGCCCAGATCTGAGTGATGCTCGATAAGAAGTGGGGTTGGTCTGACGATGCAATTCCCACGGCACCACGGACAGAAGGAAGACGCAACCTTAGACATCGTTCAACAAAATGGCCGGCTTGCGTCAGTTTGGTGATTCCTCTTTTTCTATTTATAGCCTCAGAAAAAACCAACCCAAGTAAGATCAACATTCACCTTTTTTATAGTACGAGTATTTTGTAACTTTTTAGTTAAATTTATTAATGTACTTATTTCAACAAAACGGTGCTACCTCCTATCCTAAATGAGTAAATGTAAGCCGTTTATGATAGAAATTGCAATACAAACTGATATTTTTAATTCTATCATTATGACTTCATTTACTGGCAAAAAAAAATATCATTACGACTTCATTTATCCAATTTTTTATTATTCAAATGCAAAAATATATAATCATTTCCCCTTATATTTTCATTTTGTCATCATCCGAAACTTATGCACAATATAATGTAATAAAACCAGATTAAATGTAAATCATCACATACACCTTTTTTATCGGAAAAAATTACAGACAAATTGCAATGATTTTCAGTTACTTGTTAATGAAATTGGAATCTGGATTTGGAATCATTGATACAGAGACAAAAAGCAACAACTTGCCATCATTTTTTTTTAAAAAAAAGGTGCCATCAACTAGGTAACAACAGTAAATTAAACCCTGGAATGATTAAAGAGGAGACCCATCATTGCTTGGCAGGGATGAACAAGATATTTCCACAATATATCATCACAAAAAAGTTGGCCCAACAAAGATGTTTAGTTTCAATACATGGCTAGATACACTTAGTATTGATGTTTTAAAATCAACGTTAAGATACAAGATTCACTACTACACACAACTAACAAATCGCAGATCTAGGGGATGCATCTTGTGAGAATCACACATCCAAAGAAAATTATCAGGCAACAGTTTTCAGTTAGCAAGTCCTGCACAGATGCGAAGTTATTCTTCTTCTGGTTCTTCTTCTTCCTGGAGAAGATTTTCTCTATTGTCATGAGCCCAGAAGCCACGCACATCTATGAGCATACTGGCTACAGTTCCACCCTGTTTGCAAGCCAGAAGATCAGCCAATGTGATCCTAAGAGGGTCGCCTGGCTTAACCATGTCCCAGATTTCATCTCTTACATCTTCGATACAGAGTTCATAGTTGCCACCCTCTATCCATTTCTGGTGTACATCTCTGCGTTTACAGGATAGAAAAAAGATAAATATACCCATTTAGCTGAAATTTAAGATGATAACGGTTTCAACATGATTTGGACAATAACTAAAGTTTTGTGCCTGTCTAACAGAGACTCGTAGGACATTCTCAAGCGCTACAAGCAGGAAATGACAGTTCTTTACTATAGGAAGATTGTATCAGGTAACATCCTGACTTTTGAATGTTCCCCTTCTTTACTTCCATAATTGGATTACACATTCATTTCTACGAGTAGAAGTCAGTAACCACAGAATATAGAAGTTGACTAACAAGAATAACTGAAGAAAAACAGAGACAAATAGACGCAATGAGAATCGGATCAAGTAAACAGGCATTATCCTTAGACAAAATGATGCTGTGACAGTATGTACCTGAAAAGGGAGTGAATATCAGCTGTAGTAAGGTGACCCCGACCCTGAAGATCAAGGCATCGAAACAAATAAGTCAAGCCTTCTGGGGTGTCTTTGTTCTCTAAAGCCAAGACAAAATCCAAGAAACTCTCGAAGTCCATCTCCCGGGAATTACCACCACCATTCTTCCCACGACGAACATGTTCATCAAATACTACAAGAAGAAAATTAATTAATTTTTTTCCTCAAAAAGATGAGTAACTACATAATTGAGAACACAGTTGATCCCAAAAACGGTGAACAATAGCAGGTGAAGTTTTCCACACAACACAAGTCAGGTGGTTATATAAAAGAACTATTTTGACATGCAAACGAAAATAACACAGCAGGCTCCCCATAAATTTCATTACTGGTGTGTATAATATCAGAACTCTACATTGTTATTTCTTCAGATGGCCCATAAACCTATGTTAACTTGAACAAGATATTTATATAACGCAGCACAATGAGTTCCAGTTTTCATTTGGGTCTGACAGGATGAGTATATCAATGCTATTTCACGAGGACCATGCAAATAGAATGCTCCTCAATATTCAAAAAACAACGTGCTAATTTCTACCTCTCTCAATAAAGATTTCAGTCAAAGTCCCATCAGCATATTCTCGAAGCTCCTGCTTGCTCAATGTCCCATTTGCATCTTTATCAAGGGCAAGAAACATATCTGTAGAAATATTGATGACAAAGATGATTACAAGTCCATGGACAGTAGTTTAAACTATAATTATATTTATCAGAATTTCAATTCATGATGCGATTCACCCCATTCAATGTAAACACATGTCTCACAGGAAAAAAAAAAGTCAGGTTATATGGGGCAAACATAATTTGTAATTTAAGCCTCACTACCTGATGGGAAATTTGAAAAGATGTGATGAGCAATTTGGAAAGGTTTATTCTAGATGCAAGAGATCTTATTAGATTTGGGTTCATACTAATTTTTATGCTTTTGGAAACTTCCTTTACTTTGAGTTTTAGAGATAGGGGCTTTCTATGAATAGCCCTAGGATATTTTCTTTTGTTGGACATAATAGATTGAATATTCAAAATTATTATGTTTATTTCCCCCTCATTCTTCTTCCCTTTCTCCCTATATCTCTCATTTCCCCCTACTCCCTCGCCCTTTCCCTCATTCTACATCACTGGTACTCATGCAAATGCCTCACAATCAGGCAAGATTATCTAAATCTGAATAAGAGGTAATCCTGGATCCTAAAGCAAATGAGAGAAACCAACCACATATTCGTTGAGCAGATGTCAAAGAGAACCAGTTTTCAGCTTGTTCTGTGTCTGTGACTTCTTCTTCACTTTCCTGAAATATATAATGGCAAATTTAAAAAATAGATTTTTATATTATTGCTTATAAGGGTTTAGAACGAAATACAGCTCAAAGATCTTTATACAAAACAGAATCGTATTAATACCAGAACAAAAGGAAGCACATGGTAATAAAGAACTAAGGTTTAGTTCTAAGAATAATATTTAAAAAAAAAATTACACACTTTACCTGGTGGAGCTCCATAAGTTCTTGGAGACAATTACTAAGCAATACTTTCTTAATGCACGCTTTTCCTGTAAAAGATGGTCATTCAAATATATTTTAAATAAAAGGACACACAGTAAATCACAATATATTGGAAACTGAACAATCAAATCTGTACACATTAGCATGTATATGTAATCTAATGAAGTGTTAAAAAGTATGGGACGAACTGCATAGGCAGCATTTACTTCATGAAATTTACAGCACAGAAAACATCCCGGCCTGGCATAACTGGCATCATTTGCATTCCATCTTATCTACTTAAACCCATGAAACACCTTTTCAAGACCTTGTACCATAGAATGCGGCAACTTACAATTTTGCCTTCCTCATGTTCAAAACTTGAGAGGTAGTAAATCACCATTGCCACAATATTAAACAGAGAGTGAATTAAAGGAAATCATCAATCTATGAAGATACAGTCCAAACTAATTTTCAGTTCATTTTTTTATTTGCTACTAAATTGCTTCCCTAGAAGCTGCCATTAGCATGATCTAAACTCTGTTGATTAATTTCATTGGCATTTTTCAAAAGTAAAACCAGGATCTCCTCTTTTTTATGAAAGATGTCCATGTCAAACAAAAATAACCATCAAATATCAACAAGCCTTAGCAACTACAATATATAAGCCATGCATACCTCGTCTATGAGGATCACAAAAGAAGAAGAATTTGTGTGCGGCTATGCGACAATACATTTGCACAAATGCTGCCGGCATATCACGTAATTGTGCTAAGTTTGGAATAAGACCTCGTATGTAGGATTCCATTTCCTGAAGAGAGAAGCAAAAAGTTTAGCAAGGTTAACCTAATTATGATAGTATTATGTATGAAACATCTTTAGGCCAAATCAGGTCCCTCAACTGCATAATATTGAGCACACCATATTTCAAAATTAGATAATAAGAAAAAAAAACACTTTTTACAGGTAGTTGGTCTGGTGAAAGTTCAAACAATTAGTTGTATAAATGCCAGGAAAGAATATACATTCAACTTCAACAATTGAAGGCATATTAACAATAAGAACACATACATGTGGCTGAAGGAAACCATCAGAATCCTCATCAAGCTCACTCATATCAATTCTTGCCTGTGTAAGTGAAACCTGCATAACAATAACCCATAAGTTGTGACAACAAAATAAAGATGGATCCTTCCAGGGAGAAGAGAAAGTTATAAAACTTTAAAGAAAATAGTTATGGAAAAAGAAACACACGGTCACAACATATATACTTAAAAACTTTAATCTCAGGAGAATTAAACAATAATCAGTGAATTAGTACAAGCTGACAATGACTTACTGTTCGCATCACATAAAGGTAGAAGGGTAGGATGGCAATCCTTCCTTGCTCATCTTTCTCAAACTTCATGAAGTTTGAAGGGCTGAAAAAGCGTCTGCATTTGGGACCTATCTGTTCTGTGCATACAGAGGCTATGTGGCAAAAGTCTTCATAATTCATCTATAAGACACATTAAATTATGCATCAATGATCATGTCATTCCAGGTGGCAACAAAAAGGAGAGCTTAAAGATTGCCAACGGTTGTTCTTAGAAAATTAAGGTCCAAAATAAACAACATAGAGGATAACATAAGATTCACCAGATGAAATAACTGGGCAAAACAGTGTTTTATATTTCAATTATGAGATCATTAAGAACAGCTATAACCAAATAAGAAGAAAACAATAAATTTTTGCAAACAACATAAGAACTTGAGGTTAGGGTGTGCCTGAAAAATCCATGACAAACATACAACAACAACAACAAAGCTTTTATCCCACTAGGTGGGGTTGGCTACATGGATCGCACGACGTCATTGTGCTATATCGAAAATCATATTTTTTAGTATATTATTAATCAAAAGATCTCTCTCTATGACTTCATTAAGTGTACACTTCGGCCTTCTGCGACCTCGTTTTACAGGACTCCATACGGCTTGATCCACCCTCCTCACCGGTGCATTCAACGGCCTTCGTTGAACATGTCCAAACCACCTCAAACGACTTTCTACCATTTTTCCTTTAATAGAGGCCACTCCAACTCGTTCACGTATATGATTATTACGAATCTTGTCTTTTCTTGTATGACCACACATCCATCTCAACATCCTCATCTCGGCCACCCCCATTTTATGCTCATGTAATCCCTTTAAAGCCCAACACTCACTACCATAGAGCATTGCTGGTCTTATAGCAGTGCGGTAGAACTTCCCTTTTACCTTATTAGGTACTTTCCGATTACAAATAACTCCAGTAGCTTTTCTCCATTTACACCATCCAGCTTGAATTCTGTAATTGACATCACCATCAATTTCACCATCTTGTTGTATAATTGATCCCAAATACTGAAATTTTTTCACTTGCGGAATGACTTGCCCTCCCAATTTAACTTCCACTTCATTTCGGCCTTGTCTCTTATCATACTTACAATGCATATATTCACTTTTGCTCCTACTCAGATGACAACCCTTCACTTCTAAAGTCCGTCTCTATATCTCAAGTTTAGAATTAATTTCCTCCCTAGATTCAACCAACAGAACTATATCATCCACAAAAAGCATGCATTTAGGGATCTCCTCTCTTATAGGCTCAATTAGAACATCTACCACTAGGTTAAATAAATAAGAGCTCAAAGCTGATCCTGATGTAGGCCAGTCCTTATAGGAAAGTCCTTTGTTACACCTCCAGGCGTTCTAACATTGGTTGTAACCCCCTCATACATATCCTGAATGATTTTGATATATGCAAACCACACCCCCTTCTTTTCCAAGGCTTTCCATAGCATATCTCTTGGCACACGGTCATATGCTTTTTTCCAAATCGATGAAAACCATATGCAAATCTCTTCTTTTACTCCTATACTTCTCCATACACCCCCTTAATAAATAAATCGCTTCTGTTGTAGACCTTCCCGGTATGAATCCAAATTAGTTTTCAGCAATTTCAGTCTCCAACCTCAACCGGCGTTCAATCACCATGACAAACATACATTTTGATGAAAAAGAGTCAATTTTCTCTGAGAAACATAGAATGAGGATCTCATGCTACAACTGCCAAAATAAAGGCAAGTCCGTTCTTTTTCATATTTTAGATGGGGCAGGCGAATTAGGTTCAATCTCTCCAGTTCTAATGACTTTCGTTTGGATTTCAAATATTAATCATATTGCCAAGAAGACAAGATATGGTTGAACCTGCATGCATCGTAGAAATTTGCAACAATATAAACCAATGGTAAGGAAAAAAAGAGGAAAAAGAAGCAGACCTTTTCTGCACCTGTAGCATCATCAATCACACAATTTTCTCTCAAACAGACCCACATTGCATCCAAGTCATCAGCATTCAGCAAAAGATCTGATTGTTTCTGTACAAAGCAAGGGAAAAGTAGTCAACAGATAAAAGTTACATATATAAGCAGATGCAAATAAAAAATAACAGACGATGAGATAATGATACCTTTAGAAACCGAAACTTTGCCAATCTCTGGACCCTCTGACTGATTGATCCCTCTTCAGGTTTCTGGACGAAGACAAGGCATGTCAGTATTTACATTACAGGCAGACGCTTTATATGCATGCAGAAGAGATCAAATTGCAAACATAAAATAAATCATGGGTGTCCATGCACTCATGAATGGCACCATGCAAGTTTTAAAGGGAAAAGGCTTTACTTAGAAAGAATAAACTTTTTGTTAATGACGAAGGGCTTGAGGAAGCACAGTAAAAGATGATAAAAAACCACTTCATGCATGTGTATGAAGCAATAAGCTATGAATTAACAATGCTAACACATGCCTTCTTGTAGAAACTTGGAATTGAACCAGCTTCAGCGTTTTTCTTCTGCTTTTCTTTAAAAATGTCAAGCAAAATCCTTTTTGTTTCAAGCTCTGCAAATAAGAAGTTGAAAAAATAATGACCAGATAATACTATAATGTAATCAGGTTTGAAGGAATAACACATTGCAGTAGCTTGATGATATGTAGGATATAAATATATTTGTAATTAGGGATTTAGGGATTTTAATTGTTGGCACACCATTAAGTCTATGAGGCCGCACTTAGGGAATTATAAGTGGCCCTTACTGATTCTATGAGCCACGTGGAATAGGAATAGGGAGTTATTGTTAGTTGCTACCTAGGCCTATATAAAGGGAGGATTAGGCTATTATTAGTTGTTGCTTATGATGATATGATGATCGGTGAATAATACAGAATTCTTTCTCCTTCTCTGTTCTCGATTCTTTCCTCTCTTTCCTCTCTTCTTCCTAATTCTCACTCCTTACCTATCACTTGAAATTCTATGTTGTTAAAACGCATGTCATGTTGGCTATCTCACATATTGTTAGTATCCAACATTTTCAAATGTGAAGTGTATTAAGAATATCTATGTTGTGTGAATCAACTAAAATCACTTTCAGGTATCAACAAGCAGGTAAAGTAAGTCAGAAATCAATAAAGAAATTTAAACAGGTGGCTTCTATCAGCAAAATACAGCAAATTATCCCCTCACATTTCTAGAAAGGACTTCATCAAGTAAAAATACATGATTTTCCCAGACTTCTTAACGGAGAACTGTGGCAAATGGCGCAGCATTAAAGCATTCTGATCAACACAAACAACGCATCAAACGCCAAAAACGACCCCTTCATCCCGGGTATTAGTAACCTTTCACTCTCACAGTCACAGTCTCAGTCCCAAAATGTTTCTGTCACAGCCACTTAAGCCTCAACATCTCATTTACTATCTATTGCAGCACTGTAGGGACCCATGATTTATGTTAAATTTCTGTTCTGTCTCTATTTCTTAACTGCTGCGTGTCTTTTCAATCACGCCAATGCTTCTTCTTCTTCTTCTTTTCTTTTGCCAATACACCAATGCTTCTAATAATTGATAACCTACTCGAATACCTCGAGGTATGCATTTCTTCTCTCAAACCCGAGAGAAAAAGAAATGATAGAAAATGCTACGATCGACCACAAATCAAGGGTTTAAAACAGTACGTACCCATCAATGCTTCGGATCCGAGACCGGCACCTGATCCGATAAATCGACGTAAATTTCTGACCCACAACATGGACGAGGCCGGCGGAATTTTTCTTTGCGCGGCCTCATGGGTCTCGCCGTCACTGGAGCCGCTGTACATGACGGAGGTACCTTCCTCTCTGCGCGATGATGGAGTTGACACGTTGGATCTCAAAGTTTCAAATTTTCAGAGTCTGATGAAAACCTCAGGAGAATACAAGAATAACTTGAAAAAGAATGTGGTATGGAGCTCAGATCTCTCACAGTGGAAACTATAATTGGAAGCAGGATGGAACCTTTTTAAGTTCTCTATGGAGAGGGAGAGCACAGATGCTGTAAACGAAAAAGGGAAGACCGGGGGTTTGGATTAGGTAAATAAAGGAAACACATGGGTAGCAGACGCAAATAAAGAAAAATATGAGAGCTCCTTTGGTTAACGGCGGTGGCGGGATAGAAGTGATTTTTTTTTTAATCTAATTTTTATAAAAATCAAATAAGATAAAAGTTATATTATAAATATGATTTGTGTTTGGATTGATGATGGCAGAAGTAATTTTTTTTTTAGAAAATTCAGGGTGTGTTTGGAACAGCGATTGGTAATTGGGTTTGTTTCAATTGGGCTTGTTGTAATATTACTTTTGGTAAAAGCTAAATTGTGTAATGTGATTTATGTTTGGACTGACGATTGTCAATTGGACTTTTATAAAAATAAAACTTGTTTGGATTGGCTTAAGCATAAGGGCTTTTGTGATAGTGATAAAAGAGAGTGGTTGGAAAAATATTTAAAAAATCAAGTAATTACTTTAAAATATTAGGTGCTACTGGAAAAATATTTTAGAGTTGGTGGAAATTAATAAATCGGTATTCTAAGTTTTGAGTACTCTTTACTACTAAAAAAAATACATTAAAGGTAAAATTTTAGTAAGTCTCCTAAGACTGAGTATAACTGAAAAAATATTTTAAAGGGTTAAAAGCACAAAAAAATATTTTAAAGTAATTTTTGGAGCTGAAAAAATACATTAATGGTAAAATTGCAATCAGTATGATAACACACTGGGTACAGTTGGAAAAATATTTTAAGGGGTTAAAAGCACCGAAAAATATTTTAAATTAATTTTTGTAGCTGAAAAAATATACTAAAGATAAAATTGCAATCAGTCTGATAACACGCTAGACACAAATGAAAAAATATTTTGATTGCAGGAAAGAGAGAGAGAGAGAGAATATCCACCCTTAATTGTAATTGCAGGAGAGAGAGAGAGAGAAAAGAAAAAAAAACGTGGGACCATGGGATATATTTCAATTGAGCTTTTGATAAAAGCTCCAACATTGAACTTTACCCAATCTTATGTGAATAGTGCTCAATTTGCCAAAAGCCCAATTGCTCATTTTGTCAACCAAACATGCACTTTTTTTTTCTCAGCCACCTATTGAACTTAAGGCTAAAATAAGCCCAATTGACCCCTCCAATTGGGGCTCCAAACACACACTCAGACTTTTGAGCTTCTTCTCAAAAGCTGCTTTTGAAAAGAAAAGAAAAAAACCAGTTGTCAAAACACCAACCTAAACACCTCAATTTTTAAAAAAACCAGAAGCCACTGTGATTTTTTTTAAAACAAAAACCCAAACAGGCATTGAATATAACCACTGGCTTTTAGCTAAGAATAAAGCATAAGTAGCTAAGCCTAAGCTACCCCTTGTCCTTGAGTTCAGCTAGCGAAGAGGTCGGACACTCTCACCAATAGGAAAAGATTCGATCCCGGGGAAGTCCATTTAGTTGTGCTCCAGTTGTCAACACCCGTTTCCATTTCGATATTCAAAGAGTAATAAAGACGGAATTCAATTGGCATACAGAAAAGTACAGTTATACGGATAGAAATATTCGTTTACAATACTGATATCATTCGTCGACGAAATATAGAAAATACAGCGGAAATTTAATATTTACAATTTTCTTCAAAATATCAAAACTTATGACTGTGTTTGGCAAACCTCCAAACCATGGTTTGCGAAACCCGAGATAAAACTTCTCTCACACACTTACCTCGTAAGTCGTAAAAGCTATTAAAAAAAGCTAATCCAAATACACACGTGCCGCTCACTTTCCGGCGTCGACGTCTTTGCCCCTTGATCCACTAGTACCCGCTAAGGTGTTTATTTAAAAATAGGTGAGATTCCGAAGAATCCCCGTAGAGACATGATATCATTCATAGAGAATGCGAAAAATAAATATGACATACGCCAAGGTATTTACAAATTAATGAACAATATAAACGTATCATCGTCAAGTATACATGAGTAGGGCCCAGCCTCATAATCTACACCAGTTGGTCATCCGCTAACTCCCAGTGTAAGTACACACTGGCATTAACAACCTCTCTCTAGGCAATTCATGTTAATTAATAAAGTGCATTTATAAACAATGACATCCACACAATCATATAACTATGGCATAATATATGAAGGATAATATCCCTACACAAAACTTTATAATCCTCTATTTAATGGTGTTTCGTAATGCGTGTTGTTCCGGCTTTTGATTCAATCCTAAAATATTAAATGTACACGAAATAAGTTATAACCTATCCAAGTATCATTTTAGACTCTTCCACAGTGTTTCTTGTGGTTATATTAGTCTATGGTGAAAATTTATCAAAATACCCTCGGGACCCCGGCCTGGCCCCGCTGTACCCAGCCTGATGGCACTTTTTCCCAAAATTTTGACTAAAGCTATTCTGACTTATTTTCGCCCAATGAATCCATTTCCAGGCTTGAAATCACTAAATTCAGTGTCAAATTATGAAAATACCCTTGACAGCCCCTATTTAGGGATTTCAATGGTGTTTTCGTAATTATGTTTTTTCGGCTTCTACCGAAAAAGTGCCCAACTGTAACCCCGCCAATTTTTTCCCACTGAGTCCAATGAAACCATTTATTTCATGAAAATCTAACTCCTAGTATTAGTTTTGGTTCTGGCCGAAAATATGAAGAAAAATAGAAAAAAATGGAGTTTTATGTTTTAACTTCCAAAATTTATACTTTTTCACTTGGTTAACTAATTTGAACACTTCATAATCATGATTTAAAAGATTTTGGGCAGCATAACCCCTTAGGGTTATGGCTTTTCTAATTTTACAACTCATCCTAAAAACCACAAAACCAAACAACAATCACCAACAACAATTTCAATGCACTAAGAAGTTGAGGTTTTAGAAATTACCTCTTGATCCTTGGTATTTCTCTCTAGGACATCCTCTCTCACTCCTCAACCTTGAAGATTAGCTTGCTAAACCATGATTTCCATGAAGAATAAGAGATTAGATGATGAACTACACAAAATAGTAAGTTTAATCACTTTGAAACACAAGTTCTTACCTTAATCCTCTTCCTCCTTCTTTATAACCTTCAAGAACTCTCAAGCTCACTCTCTCTCTCTTTCTTTTCTCTTGTGATTGGCTGAATGTGACTTGGAAAGAGGAAGGAAAAATGTTTTATTACCTTAGTCTTCCATCTTTCTAGCCATTAATTTGATCAAGGGCTTCTAATGTGACACTTGTTACATTCTTCTCTTCCTCATAATTTCTTAATTGACTTGGCCATTAATTGAATCATTATCTTCCCTTTTCTTCCTCCAAAACTTCCGTCCCTACTTCCCCTTTTTTCTCCAACTAATCCATACTTCTTTATCTAAGTCCAACCTTACACTCTTTTATGTAATCATGCTTTTCCATTCCTCCACTCAAACTTGACCTCATCATGCATTACACCATCCTTCCATTCTTATACTCAACATCTAATCTACCAACTCATTCAACCATAGTCATCATTTTCTTCTTCTTGTGGTATGTGATCATGTATTAAATATTTTTCCCTTTTTCTTTCATGTATGGACGAAATTAGAAGAGAAGAGGAGGAGGAAAATTTGCATTTCATTAATCCCATAATTCACAAAATTGAATTATGTATAATTCCCCTTAATTTCCCAATTCTTGATTTATTCCACAAAGGATAATCCCATTATGCCTTTTCCTTTATTTTCCTTAATTAATTGAAATTAACTCCAATTAATTGGAAAATAATTAATATTGGGCTGAATTGGCAAAATTATGATTTTGCTATCCCTTTTGTAATTTAATTCAATTTTTGAATTAATTTACCCATTTCCTTATGAATATGAATATTTTAAAATTCACAAGATCCAAATTCATGAATATTCACCATTTTATTGAATTATTCAAAATAATTTACAATATATTTTTGGTGAATAAAATTTAGGGTGTTACACCAGTCAAGGTGCTGGGGGAGACTTCCCAACTTGGAGCCCTACCCTTAGATCGTGGGTGAGTCTAACCCCTTTCCTAAAACTTGTTTATCAAAAAAAAAAACTAAGCCTAAGCCTAATTTACTTCTATTCTCTATTTGTTTTTATTAAAATAGTTTTATAAAACTATTTTTTGAAAATAAATTTTGAGAATCAAAAATAAAAAAACAAATCTATTTGCATAATTGTTTTAAAAAAATATTCTTTTGAAGTAACGTGACAGCAATCATAACCGTTGGTGACGTAGCGGTGGTCATCACCGGTAGTAAAATGTCAATAATCTCAAAAAAAATATATATAAAAATAAAAACAAGAAAACAACTAAATTTTTTTTTTAGTTTTTAAAAATAATTTTTAGTTGTTTTCTTTTTCATTTTTCTTTTTAAAAATATTTTTTTTTATTTTTTTGTTTTTAAAAACAAGGGAGAATCCCTGAAAAAGAACTGGGAATTTGAGAAATGACAAATGAGTATTTTTATCAAGAGTTGATTAGAAAATAAATATTAAAACGTGATAAGTGATTCCTAACTTTTTTTTCTTGGGAAATGACAGATTTGTCATTTGCCAATTTTTAGGTTCTTTTTCAAGAATTCTTCCAAAAAATAACTTCTTAAAACCAATTTTTCAAACAAGTTCTTTTATTTTGTTTAAAACAAAATCAAACCAGTCCTAAATTTAGGAAACATGGCTCTTATTGTCGTCATCATCCACTATTTTGGAATTCCGGGCTTTTAAATGGGTGAAACGGCCATTCAACTTCCACTATTTTGCCTTAAGATTAATGTTGCCTTCGGTCATTCATATAATCATATTACATCACCAATGGTTACATCATTGAGCGGCATCACAATTGTCACCTACAAAATGAATATTCTACTCAATGTTCTCCCGATCTATTCCGGCTCCAAACACGTCTTTAAGGTTTTGTTTGGTTGGGGGTTAAGTTAGGTTGGGGTGGGGTTGGTTTTGTTTGGTTGGAGGTTAGGTTAGGTTGGGGTAGGTTAGGGGTAAAAAAGTGGTGTTTGGTTGGAAGGAAGTTAGGTTATGTGTTGGATGTTTTTTTGTCTTTTAGTGGTAACCTAACCTAGGTTTTGAAACCTCCAAAATTGGGGTTTTTCCTAGGTGAGAGAATATTTGTCTTCAATTGTGACTAAATTGCCCATAACAATTTTTTAAAATTCCAACACTGCTTTAACTTGACCTCCTGATTCAACGAACTTTCTAAATAATAATAATTTTATAAATAATTATTTATATGCTTACACGAATAATTATTTTATAAATAATAATTATTAATAAATACATTATAAAAGAAGAAGGAAAATATGTAGAAGGGCATTTTAACCTCCTCTAACCTAACTTAACTTAAATAAATCTCACTTAACCTAACCTTCGTTGAACCAAACAACATTATAACCTCTTCTAACCTAACTTAAGTAAACCTCACTTAACCTAACCTTCATTGAACCAAACAAAGCCTAAAAGGATGTAAAACTGTTATTCCAATCTTTTCCCAGTACATGAATTTTGTTCTATATTGTTAAGCTATGCATCCTCGGTTAATTCTAGTTATAGAATAAATCAAACTTTAATGAATAACTATTTTTTTTTTCTTTTTAGCTGTTCATGTTCCTTCACTAGTGTATTGATAATAAAATAAGAACAGATTTTTTCCAATGTATAAACTTAAAGATTCTAATAGCTTTCACTACTATAACTTTCCTAACCACGATTTTCTCTTTTTATTTCAAAGGATTGAACCTAATTCCCCATACCCTATAGCCACAATATACCAACTTTCCCGATATGATTTCTCATTCATATAATTGATCACTTTTATTAAAAAAATTAACATAGTATTATTTAGATTATATGATGGTGAGGGTGTTTTACAGAAGAGTTTGAGTGATATCTATTGAAAAGAAAATGATAAAAAAAATTGTTTAAAGTGGTTTTGAAACATTTAGAAAAGGCTATTAGATATGCTAGTGAGAAGGCTTAATTCATTAGAACTAAGAAATGGTAGTTAATTCATTAAATATGCTTTAAATTGAATTTTTTTTTACTTTACTCATATTAAGTTAGATTTCAAATGAGAGAGAACATATGAAAAGTCATATTTAAACATTAGCTACATGGGGCAAAATTGATAAATAAACATTAATTTTTCTTATATTGTGGACCAATACATTCTTATAGAAGACTTATATTATGGATTAGATAGACTATATGGAGCCCTTTAAAAAGAGTAGAGGAAAATCGAAAAGAACAATCAATGAAGTTATTGAATAAGATTTTTTTAATTAACAATCTACTCAAAGATTTGGTTGTTAATTAGCACAATGATGTCATATAATTCATGTAACCGACCCCAACTATTAAAATAAAACTTTGTTATTATTGAGAGTGTTTTACTTTTCACCAGTGAAATGATAAGTTCAACTCCAACAATCTCAATACACATAACAAAACTACAAAAGGGGTGGGTGATAATTTATTAAAAAGATATTTAAAAAAATAATTAAATTAGTTAGTCATAAAATTTGTTTGTTGATTTTTTTAAAATATATACTCCATTTAATCATTTACATTGAAAATATCTCATTGATAGAAAACTCTTTGTTATATGCAATAAAAATAGCGATATACCGTTGAAAATTATATAAATTTGAAGATAAAATAAATTGAAATTTCGCATTTAGAATCAAAATAAATCGTTACAACTAGTTCTCAATAAAAGAAATGTTACCTGAAATCAAGTGAGTTGCAAATAAGGTGCCTTTCTATGGTGTAGGCAAGACAGCACTAGTAATCCAAGTTACTAGTCACATGGCCCCTTACCAAGAGTAACATGATAGACCGCCAGGCTATGGATGAATAATGTGTGGTGTAGTGGCAAAGGAGGCGTAAGGGTAGATTTATTTAAGAGTGAAATGAATGATATGCTTTTATCATAAAGTTAGCAACAATGTTTTAAAAGCCGGACCGGAAGTCGAGCCGGAAAAGTCAACGGGTCATGGTTCAACCGGTTGGAACGGTCGAGCCGTTCAGTCGAACCGGTGACGTAATAATTAAATTTAAAAATAATATATATTATATATTACAATTAATCTTCAGTCCAATTTCATATGAAGTTAATAAAGTTATAAAATACCATTTAAGGAAGACCATTAAATCAATCATCAACCTAACAAAATGTATTAACAATAATGATTTCATGACTTGTCAAATATTTGTGGCTCTTAATTGATTCAAGCATGAGTTTCTTGAAAGGCATTAGACCATACCACTCTAGTCCTATTTATAAGTTTTTTTTACAAAAAAAAATGGTCCTATTTATCAATCTAGTTTCAGTGTAATAAATGATATTGTGATAATTTTACCCCTATTTATTGTACAAATGAAGAAATAATTTAAAGATAGATAGAGAAGAAAGAGTTGAAAAGTACCCATTCATAAATGAGGGCATAGTCATAAATTTACCCCATAATCATTGAGTTAATTACCTCTCTTTGGTATGTGAAATTTAATTAAAATGAACTTATAAATACGACTAAAGTGGTAATTAAATGCCATCAACATCTTGAGGAAATGACCTAAAATTAAGACCTTCAATTCAATCTCAATGCTTCTAATTTCATCCTTAGCTTAAAGATAAACCTCATTGCCTTTTTCTTCAAACGCATTTTTATAAAATAGTTTGCAACAAACTAAATTATTAAAATTAGTAACATATAATATACTTGGCAAAAAAAAATAGTAACATATAATATAAATAAAATAAAATAACATGTCTAAAATTTATATGCCATTTTTAAATTTTTTTTCAGTAGCAAATATAAAAAAAATTGCAGAAAAAAATTTTTCCAGCTTTTTTATTGGACCGGACGGTTTTTCAAAAACCGGTCCGGTTTCCGGCTCAATAACGGTTGACGGCTCAAAACCGGCTAAACGACAGTAAAAAACGGCTTCCTTAAAAAACGGCTCAACGCATAAATCCGGCCCGCTTCAATGACCAGCCGACGGTCCAACTTGTCCGACCGCCCGGTCCAATCCGGTTCTCTAAACAGTGGTTAGGAAGCAAGATTATATGCTAAGAAATAAATTTTGGGTATATTGAAAGGGAAGCACAGTTTTGGTGGAAGTGTCAAAGGCAAAGCTCATATATATCGATCAAATAGAACAACCATATGCGTGTGGGATTCATAGGCAAAGCCCAAAGGGAGGAGAAATTTGATTAACCACATTGGGAAGGACGAAATAAAGATGACTTGGGATGATGAACACGTATTTTAGCTCAAGACAAATAACTAATAGTTTGTTTGGGATCATATTTGAGACCCCCAAAAGTGCTTATTTAAATAAATCAAGATAGAACTTCTCTTACATACTTACTTTGTATTTCGTAAATTATGATTGAAAAGCTATTTTTGAAAACTCTAATTATTGTTTCAAACAAGCATTTAACATTTGTAGTACGGTTTGCACGGTGTAATTTCATTTTATCTGTTAGTTAACTTGTAAGGTCTTATTAAACGGAGTATTGTGTGACATGAATAAATACAATGCTCATGTTTTAAGGAAGTGTGTAATAAACAAGTGCTGATGAAGCCATTTAGGAAGGAAGGGAAGAGGAAGAAGTAGAAATGTGTGGGAAGACATAATGTAAGGTTGGGATGAATGAATTGAACTATATGCTTCCGTGTTCATACTAAGAAAATCATAGATTATGTGCGTGTTTGTTTAAGCTTTTTGCACAGTAAAAACGGACTTATTACGCAAGCCGAGAAAAAACTCCTCTCACATACTTACCTCGTATACCGTGAATCACGAATTATAAGCACGTTTTGGACCAAAATAAGCTTTTCCAAACACACACTATATGCTAATGGGCAATTTCCACCTTCAAGGAAGAATATGACAATGAAAAGCACACGATTGTGAGATTATAGTTCAACCAAACATAGGATGATCTCAGGGGCTCTCTTATAGCAAATGAGGTTCAGAGCTTTTGTAGCATCAATGGCTTTTCTCTTAATATTAGTTCACTGTGAAATTCCCGTTAGTTCTGCAAATTCTTGTGTATCTTTCCTCGTCACCAAGACACCGACGCTATGATCCCATCATCATAAATGGCAAATACTAGAGAAGGAAACGACGTCTCTAGTGTCTGTAAGGTCCAACGATAATAGCCATTTGGGTTAACGACATGACACGTGGCGCCTTATCCAGTTGCACTTTTGCCGCTATTTTCCTCGCTTTAGTTTTGCCGTTGGGTGTGCTCTTCACAAGCAGCGCTGTTTAACAGTGCTTGTTCGGAAATGGCGTCTTCAATGTCGGTGTGCTTCTCCTCCAAAGCTCTAGCTCGACCCAATACTCAGAATCCGCGGCGAAGCGCTAGCAAAAAGCATTTCCGAAATCCTAAGCCTAACCCTAAATTTAAAAAGCATATCGGCACATACAGACCGCCGCCTGAACCGTTGGTGCTTTCCGGCGGCGAAGCCACCACCTATACTCGTCTTCCTCCTAAGGATGACTATGAATACTCCGCGCCCTCCTTGGAAGTCAAGCTTTCTGAGACAAGCCCGGCAACATTTAAGGAAGAAGCTGATGTGCTGCTGGACGAAGAGGAAGAAGATGAACTCACCGATGAAGATGTCGTTCGTGGTAATTTGGGAGGAAATTATCAAAAATTCGGAATTTACGAAGTCGACGATGATTCTGAAGATGAATATGATGATGAAGAAGAACTAGAAGAACAAGATTATGATGAAGATGATGAAAAGTTGGGCATTATGGATAACAGAAATGCGAGAATTTCTAGCAGCGACGAAGGGGTTGACTTATCGGAGTTTCAAAATGGTGAATATGTTGAAGGTGAGGACATTTTTGAGGGGGGAGTTATAAAGGAGAAGAGCGTGCCGGCTGTTATGCGATGTTTTGACCGTGCCAAAATATATGTGAAGGCCGGGGACGGCGGAAATGGGGTTGTAGCTTTCCGTCGTGAGAAGTACGTGCCACTGGGCGGCCCGTCCGGTGGCGATGGAGGAAGAGGAGGAAATGTCTTTATTGAAGTTGATGGGTCTATGAATTCACTTTTGCCATTTAGGAATAGTGTGCACTTTCGGGCAGGGAGGGGAAGTCATGGACAGGGAAGGATGCAAAGTGGGGCTAAAGGAGAAGATGTGGTAGTGAAGGTGGCACCAGGAACAGTGATAAGAGAAGCAGGAAAAGATGAAGTGGTATTGGAATTGCTATATCCAGGGCAGAGAGCATTGTTATTGCCAGGTGGGAGAGGTGGGAGAGGAAATGCATCGTTTAAGTCTGGGACGAATAAGGTCCCCATGATTGCTGAGAATGGCGAAGAAGGTCCAGAGAAGTGAGTTCTCCTCCGGTCTAGATTGTGTTTTCTTGCACTCTGTTGTTTTGGTTCTCATTAAATTGTGTTTTATCTGATAGTAGTTGTCTGCATTCTGCTTCTGTTAATTCTGCGCATGAGATTATTTGGATGAATCAAATGGTAGTCCTTCAATTGCAGGCCAAAGTAGAGGTCCTTAAACTGTGAAATATGCAATATGATTTGTGAACAAATATACTTAAGATTGTATGTGAAATTGCTACAAAGAAGAGCATTGTCATTTATTTGAATGGGCGTGAGAGGCTTATGTATGGTTTGGGTGAGTTGGCTAGATTCATGTTAACGGTTCTCTTATGGCTACAAGAACTGGCTACTATCTTCTCGCTCCTTTCACAAATCTTTGTAATATGGAAAGGAGGCCTGACCGCATTCAAAAGTACTGTTGTTTGTATCTGAAATGAAAATGGGTATAGTTTTTCTATTTTAAAAAAGTGCTTAATTGTCGGTGCTTGTTTTAATGATAAAATGTATTTGTTTATCTATTTTCCTGCATCTCAGCCCATATGTTTGTTTACTATGAATAATTTCCCCCACTTTTTTGGGTCAGGTGGTTCGAGTTAGAGCTGAAGCTGGTTGCGGATGTTGGTATAGTTGGTGTTCCAAATGCCGGGAAAAGTACACTTCTGAGCGTGATCAGTGCTGCCAAGCCAACAGTGGCAAATTACCCCTTTACAACACTGCTTCCTAATTTGGGTGTTGTTTCCTTTGATTATGATTCAACAATGGTTGTGGCAGACCTCCCCGGTCTACTTGAAGGAGCACACCAAGGTTTTGGGTTAGGGCACGAGTTTCTAAGACACACTGAAAGGTGTTCTGCCCTGGTAAGTACATGTGGTTATGATGACTACATGTACGTTCTCTTCTGCTTCTAGTGGTACCAATCTTAAAGCATGGAGGAGCTATGTTCACTAATAGACTCTGCATCCTTTTCCCTTGAAACTGATGAATTGTGAAGCTTTTCTGCGGTTTAACACTTATTTGATTGGTCTCTGCAAATTTTTCTTTTCTTAATGACCCATAACAGTCAATGCTTGGGCACATCCCAGGATTTTATCACTGAGCTACAGTAAATGGCACGTTTGCCGTTGTTCCAAGGTTTGGTTGATCAATAGGTTAACTATTATGAAACCATGTCCAGCTACGTAGAGTATGAATGATGGTTTTTCGATATGAAGTTATGTCATTAGTGCTTAGTAACCTTGTAATAGTTCCCAGTGCATTAAAAACTGTCAATGTTCTCATGATCATTAAGCATTTCTGAGAGAATCCCTCAGAAAGAAATCTCTACCAAGGCATCTTTTGGGCGTGGGCATGGTATGCAGTTCTACTTTTGGTAACACATAACGATACCTGAACATTTAAGGTTACATCACATGTTAGGTATGTATGCCCAAGTAACCATTAGCCAGCTTGAATGAATCCAACCACATCGTTCCAAACACATAAACCAAGTTAGTGACAGTGGGTAATTTAAAACCTTGTATTCCTTATGAAACTCACTTGCCCTGCCAAAATTAGACTTTAAGTTTTTATATCGATTAATTGACAAACTTTGAAATTTAAGTAGTAAATATTGGAACCACTTCTATTTTTCTTTTCTACTTGTCTTCCAAAGTCTGACATATATGATATCTTTTGGCTTCCTTTTCTCATTTTTCCTTCTTTCTTATATTCTATTTGTTATTGCTTACCAATAGGCCTCTGTACTGTATTCTAGGTGCATGTTGTTGACGGCTCTTCCCCACAGCCTGATCTAGAATATGATGCAGTTCGTCTAGAACTAGAACTATTTAGTCCTGAACTTGCTGAGAAACCTTTTGTAGTTGCTTATAACAAAATGGATCTTCCAGAAGCAAATGAGAAGTGGCCATCTTTTAAGGAAAAGCTGCAATCTCGTGGTATCACAGCTTTTGCCATGAGTGCTGTGAAAAGGGAAGGCACTTATGAAGTTATCTGTGCTGCTTATGAGCTGTTATGCCAAACTAAAGAGGCCAAGGAGGAGTACGAAGGTCTGAATTTGATTCACTTTTGTTTTTGAGATTCTTGTCATATTTCAGTTGATTCTGATTACTTAATTTTCCATTCATATTCATGCATGTGAATAATTTCTATCTGTTTCAGATGGAAGAGATATGGTAAACTTAAACCATGTAGCCCAAGCAGTAGAAAAACAGCGAAGTGCACCCATCAATGATTTTGAGGTTTTTCATGACAGCACTACAAATATTTGGCATGTAGTTGGATCTGGATTGCAACGTTTTTCTCAGATGACAAATTGGCGGTATGTTAAAGAGTATTCCATGCCAACAGCTACGATTTACCATCATGACTGCCCTTAATTCTTCAATGTCTTATACATCCTAAACATAATATAACTGTCAAGATCTGATTTCTACTCTCATTTAACATAATGGCATGTGGAAAATATATGTCTACATTTATTATATACTTGTTCTCAAAACCATATGACGTGATTAAGCTAAGACATTATTACCCCACCCTCACCTGGAGCTTCTTGCATGAATTTTGGAAGTCTTCAAGTAATGTGCCATAAACAAGAAGACTCGAAATCGTATGATCTGTGTTATGAACATGTGAGGATAGGCTAGCATTGTCTGTAGAGGATCATCATTCCCTGCACTTATTATTCTCTGTAAGGAAATTTAATCCATTAAGTGGATATAATGTTATTTTTCAATTCGCATTGGACCTTAATTATATGTTCTTTGTTTATATCCCCTTTTCTTTTTCCTTTAAATTATTATTATTATTTTTTTTATGATGATGGTGATTGTTGTTGTTATAGTTGTAGTTTTGCCAGAAATATCTCGTCTCCGCTGAGCAAACTCCATTTTGCAGAGTGCAAATAGAGAATGTTTGACATTAGCTATGTCTGAAAATAAATGAGAAAAATATTAACTAAGTTGATGGTTGCTCCTATGAAGAGTGCATTTAACTTGAAAGGACACATAAAATTATCTATATGTTTTTGTCTGCATATTAAACATGATTGATGAAAGGAAACTCCACCTACTCTCTCATAGTTGATATTTTGGTACTAAAGATGTGGTTAGACAAACATTTATTAAGAATTATAATGTGCCTGAAATTGCAGTTCCTGTTCATGGCTAACCTCATGATAATCGTCATGCATGTTTGAAAGGTATATTGATTCAGAGAGAAGATTTCAACATGTCCTTGAGGCTTGTGGTGTGTACAAGTCTCTCATGAAACATGGTGTAAAGGAAGGTGACACGGTGATTGTTGGGGAGGTTTGTCCTTTGTTTCTTATCCTCTTTTTTGTATTGTAATCCTTACTAACACAATCATCAAATACATCACGATATAGTTATTGTACTAATTGAAATTTAATCATCATGACTCACTTTAATTTTATTCACAAAGATTTCTTAGAAGGAATAACAGTTTCAACCCCTGCCATTTTCCGTTCCCTCAATTAAATTGGAAAGAATATATTCAAAGCAATAAATTTTTCCTTAGCTCTTGGACAAGATTTTGTATATTGCATACCAATGACCATATGATTGTTTATGCTATTTATCAGATTGAGATGGTTTGGCATGACTCTGATGAAAAGTCTGGAGCCTCAAGAATGAAAAGAAGATCCACAGACTCAGCTAAATGGGCCGAATGGAAGTAGTTGTGCTCTCTATCTGGATGCAGCTTGAATATGTGTACTGCAATTATATAGTAGGTATGGATAACCATTATCTCATCATTGTTCTTGTATATCATCATGCAACTTGGTTGTACTGTAATTCATTAGTATACTGGCTTTCCTGGTTTCTCATGTTGTTGAGAGGACAATATTTTTTTCTGCTACAACCAGAAATCTTCCCCATTTGTTGCATGAAAAGATATATTTGTAACAAAATTATTTAGTTGGACCCACTAATTTTTAAAACATAAAAAGAATCAAATATTATGCTGCAGAACAACCCAACTCGTAGCCTGATACAAATCAAATATTTTAATTTACAACACTATTTACGAGTCGAATACATCACATCGTCTTCCTACACAATTTATATTATATATGTACATATTTATGTAGGTTGGCCCGTTGGCCCAGAAAAAACACGGGGGTCTTGTGTTTTCATAGCTTGATATCACGTAATGGGGTGTTCTAAAAAATTTTCCCCCGTGTCATTTGTTTATAAAGAATCTAATAGCAAACACTTGATAAATTTTACCTCAGTTTGGTTCCTTTTCTTCTCAGGAGATAAAGTGATATAATGTTTCTGCTGGGTAGTTGCTGCTAATTTAGGTCTTAATGAAAACTTAATCAACGGAGCAGACATCATTGAAGCATGTTCCTTGATTGTGATCAGCAGTTAGTGAAGAGAGGCAAATAAGCTATGGAAGAAAAAATGAGATCACGGCAGATCTGTCTTAGGAAGCAAAGCTTAATGGGCTATTCTTGATGCATCTTGGCGCTTGGCGCTTGGCGCAACCACAATTTCAAATGATTTTATATTCAAAAGGAAGCTGTGTTCTTTCTCAACAGAAACAGCTCACAAGTGAGGCAGATAAGATGTTGTACATTTCACTTTTGGGGTTAAATTGGGTCTCTAGTCTATATGGTCATAGGATCAA
Organism: Inga leiocalycina; assembly: GCA_963242795.1. Lineage (NCBI taxonomy): Eukaryota > Viridiplantae > Streptophyta > Magnoliopsida > Fabales > Fabaceae > Inga > Inga leiocalycina. Next base: position 12,100,945 of record OY725327.1, on the reverse strand, counting down.
GGCAGCTGTAATTGATGATTTAATTTTATGACTAGATATTGTATGTCAAAGTCTGACATGTACTGAAATAAATCACTACCACGCATTCATTTCCTGACAGCCGGAGGATATGATTTGGTGAAACTAGAGTGAACCTTAGTTAAATCTATCAGGTTTCACACGAAGTCATCATCACAGTGACAGGATTGAGATGTAACAGTACTATGAGTATGTTTTATTGATTCAAGGCATTTCAGAGTCCAATCAATCGGAGATGGCTTTGTTAATGTGATTCATTTTATTCATAAAGTCCCAACTCTCAACTTTCCTTACAGGATTTGGCCAAAAAAAAACTTTCCTTCCAGGAGGAGAATCATTTTTTTATTCATAGCATTGTGCCTTTGTTTTATATTCTAAAAGGTACTGTTATTATGCTGCTGTGATGTTTTAAATGAGGGTTTTCTGAGAGGTCTAGGTTTTTAGTTTTTATGGACTATATGCAGTTGGAGCCAGCAAGCAAGCTAATGAGTTCTTATATATGACTATCTCCTGTTATTGTTATAAAAAATATTTAAGGAGTTAATTTTGATATTAAATACAAGATATATTTTTATATTTATTAATCTTTTTCTGATTTACGTCTATTAATATTCTCTTAACAATAATCAAAGAGAAAAGAGAATAAAGGAATTAAAGAAAATAAGTAGAATGCTTTAAAAAATATATATCATATTAACAAACTTAACTTTCTTAATATAATTAGATTAGGTAAATATATTTTATATTAAAATACAAAAAAAATACCACCTAGTTTTGCATTATAAACGAGGTCTTAGATTCGTTCAACTAGGCATTCACATTGTTGTCATACATGGATTTGAGGCTAAAGGACATTTTAATTGCCTCATGATGACAATCTTATGGCGTCAACTTTGGGGAAAATGAAGTATGTTCACTGTTCTTGGGCCAACTTAAGATTTTACATGAAAATTGAAATATTGAAAAGGTAAGAGGATATTTGTTGGTAGAATCTAGGGGATGTGATATGGTGTTTCTAATTCTAACTACTACGATGTTGTAGTGTTTGCATTGGGAAGAACACTGATTGTGAAGATCTGCAGAGCTGCACTGTCCAGATTCTGTTTTACTGTTGATGAAAAGGAACCAGAAAGAAAAAAGTGAGGCCTTTGTCCACTACTCTACTCTACATACCCTATATCCTCTGCCCTTACCTCCTTTTCATCTTCTGAATCATACGTATGAGGGTCGTCCTCACACACCCTGTTTGCTTCATACTAGGCATGGACATTCACCCTACCTTCCCATTATCTTTGTCTCCATGTTTTTCATCCAAGGGTTTATGGGTGTGTTTGGTATTGTTTATTGGGGATAAATAAGCACTTATTACGTAAGTCGAGAAAAAACTTCTCTCACATACTTACTTCGTATACCGTAAATCACGATTTATAAGCACTTATTGCCCAAAAATAAGCTATCCCAAACTAGCACTATATCACGTTAAAGTGTGCGTTTGTAATGGCTTATTTTTGTCCAAAACGTGCTTATAATTCGTGATTCACGGTATACGAGGCAAGTATGTGAGAGGAGTTTTTTCTTAGCTTGCGTAATAAGTGCGTTTTTCCTGTACAAAATGCTGAAACAAATACAGCCAAAATTCACCTCAAGTTGGCTAGTTATATTAGGAATCATCTATAAAACAATTGGTCTAGTCAAGAGTTTTGAATATATCGATCTTAATTTAAAAAGAAAAAAATAGCATAGCATCATAATTATGTTTTAGCAATTTTGTTTTGTTGGATTAGTACTTTTTTTTTAAATTTAAATATTACTCTTTTCAAGATTATATATTTCAAATCAAATTATATTATTTTAATTTTCATTATGATGGGGTTGACCCCTGTTCACCCATAGTTTGATCACTGACTTTAGCCTATTTAATGATGGATCTAATTTTTAGTACCTTGATTTATATACTTTCACACACACACACACGCACGCACGGGTGTGTAAAATATTAAACTTTGAGTAAGATATTTTATTTTATAAGTTATGAATAATATGATTTTTTTTAATAGTTATAGTGCAACTCATTTCAATCTAATCAATTCACAACTATAATATAAAATTTTTTTAAAAAAATATTTAATAAAATATTTTACTAATGACCTATTCACTATAGTTTAAAAATATTTAAATCATGTTTTAATAATTTAAATTTATTTCTTATTATTAATATTTCCATATTAACTTTATAAAGTTATTAAGTGTAAATACAAGTTGTTGTGAATAGGAGCGAAAGTAAAAGAAAGGAATTAGAGGTATCTTTGACTCTCTCTGTTTTTTTTAACTCTTTAACAAGTACTAAGTCCTCACATGCACAATGAACTGTGCTCGTTGTATGAATCAAAAAGTCGTTGGTTTCATGTTAAAAAACCATCAAAAAATTCCAAATCATAAAATCAAACATGCAGTTAAACAAATCTTTATCATATAATGCATATGATTTGAACTAATTCGTGTCATTTATAATTTTGAAATAGTATGATTTATTATAAATTTATCTTATATATATTTGGTTTATTTGTAAAGATTTTTGTGAATGCTAACTAAAGCAAAATCTATTTAAATAAGTTATGAAGAAGTCATGTAATTTTCTATTTTTTTCATGCTTCCACTAAACATTACTAGCATTTGTTCAAACTTTCCTTTTTAAAAAATCATAATAATTGTCGTTGTCATCTTATTGAGTTCATTACTTAAACACTATACAACCAACCACTTATATACGTAGCCGATTCACTTAATGAGATCTCAAGTTGTCAATGTCAAGCTACCCTAGTGACAATGTTGCTCGTCACACTTAAATTAAATGAGTCTCAAGTTTGAGCATTTGACTATAAATAAAAAATAGAAAGAGATATCTTACTTATTTGCATTTTTTTTCTTTATAAAATAAATTTTATTTTATGAATACTATTTATAAATAAAGATAATGCCTAATTTGTTTATTGCGGGCAGAAATCTTGGTGTGAGCCAATACATGTTGTGCCTTTATATATTGTGTCCAAAAGTGTAGGCAAGCAGCCGAAAAGGAGGAGCTATATATCTTTCTATCATGCTATTACTCAATAATTTTAAAATATTTAATTAATGTGTGTGAGCAAAAACAGGGTATTATCACTCACACAATTGACTAATGACTTGGCCTTAATTTTAGAGAGCAAACTGCAGCAACCCTAGCCTTTTTCTTTTCAAACTTTTTCCTAAATTTCAAGTGTAGTAATTACATTAAACGAATCAAAAAGGCATGCTGGAATTAGACCATCCCATATGTTTCAACCAAAAAGGTACAAGTGCATGCAAGTACATACACACTGATAAAGCCAATGGCCCAACAAGATATATAGTAGCATGACAGTAAAAAAGAAAAACACCCAAATTCATCTTTCCAATATATATCGCTTGGACTCTTTCAAAGATCAATTTTTGCATCATTTTACACTTGAAAGTTTTGATCTTGTAATTCCAACTTAGTTTTGATACTATATGTAGTTTTGATACTATATGATCGTTACAAGAGCTGATATATTTAACTTCCAAGTAGAACAACTGATATAACTGAGATCATATTGGACAAAACAGGGTTTTATTGATTCCATCATAAAACGATCAAACCGGAGCTGATCAGAAGAGTGTGTATGAGAAATCAACATCAAATGAAGGAAGTGACTGAACATAATTGGTCGATGAAGTATCAGCAGGTTGAGACAATATCCCACAGATAGAACTGTCTGTATCTTCAACCTTTAATGGACTGTTAAATATAGCAGCAAGTTCACTGCAGCTCCAATCCCAGATTGTTTCTTGACCAAGTTCATAATTTGGGTAAGTGAAATCTCCAGAGCTTGATGAGGCCATGTTCTTCACAGCTTCTTGAGTTATCTTTTGGTCACTTGTTTCATTAGCACAGGGAATTAAGGCATTGTTGGCATCGTTGGAAGAAGAAGAAGAAGGTCTAAAGCAGATATCAGGAACTATGCATTCCAAGTAACCTGATTTAGAATCATCATTGGAGAAGAAGAACAAGTTATTATCACCACCCTCCTGAGCTGAAGAAGAAGAAGAAGAATGATCACATGCAGCAACAGTAGTAGGAGTAGTCTCAGAAAGCTGAGGTGGGCTGTTCTGATTGGTTGTTGACTGTTTCATCTGAGGAGTGTTAAAGAGTGACTGAAGCTGATGAACATCATCAAAGGGACAAACAAGAGTATTGCCAAAGGTTGTGTTAATGTCAGTGTAAACAAAATTGGTTCTTGCTTGGCTTCCTTTAATGGACAAAGCAGCTCTGTCATAAGCTAAAGCAGCTTCTTGAGCAGTATCAAAAGTGCCAAGCCAGTGTCTTTCTTTAGTTGTGGGGTCTCTAATTTCTGCAGCATATCTTCCCCAAGGTCTTCTTCTTACTCCCAGAAACCTCCCTGCTTCTCCTTGCTTTCTTCTTCCTCTTCTCTGATCACCAGAAGAAGATGGGTTGGTTTGAAGAAGCAAACCCATCTGGGTTTTCTTCTCTGATGTGGCTCTTGAGCTTGGCATGGCTGCGAAAAAAAAAATGGCAGAGAAAAAGATGAGATAAGTAAGATAATGCAAGGGAGAGTCAAATGAGTGTCGAAGTCTGCAAGGATGAGTATGGGAGAAGAAGAAGCTATGGCAGGTCTTTATAAAGAGTGTGTCAAGTACAATTTCTTTTTTTTGGCAGCTGTCTTCGTAGGGAGACCATTCTCCTGCTTTCTACTTACTTTTTGGGATTTGTATCTTTCTAATATTTCTCTTCTGAATAAATTGACATTGACACGAATGTAGGAAAATTCACAGTAAGGTCTTTTTGAATGAATGTAAATATAAAAAAGTCCTAAAAATAAATTATTTAGTGACAATTTTTATGGCAGAAAATAATAAGAAGTCTTTACTATTTGTCATTGAGATTTTTTTTTTTTTTTGTGATTGTATTCCTTCTTAGGGTTCATAGTGATTTCCCTTATAATATATAATACTTTTTAATATATTGGGAAGATTTAAACCATTAGTCTTTATAAAGATTTCATCTTACTTTTATCTCTCTTGAATTAACTTGTTCTTTTGATTTTTAAGATTCTCTCCCAATATTCTTTCTACTTCTAATGATAATGAAAAGAGTGTGTTTAATTTTCTTCATATAGCAAAGGGTACAAGGAGAGATCTTTTTTTTTTTTTTTTATTACAAAGAAAACATGAACTTAACCACTGCCACTACCCCACTCCATTTGTAGATCCTTATTAATATGCCATACAAGTCTAGGTTGAGCCGTTGAGAATGCATAGAAACCACTATTAGCCTGAAGTGCTTCATTAGCTAATCAATCCGCAACACTGTTGCACCTCCGATCCACATAGTTTAATTGCACTTCCCATGCTCTTTCCAACATCGTATGGATTTCACGAACGAGGTTGCTATCAACATGCTCATCATTTACTCTGTTGGCACACAAGTCTATGGCTTCCGTTGAGTCCATCTTAAGTACTATCCTCTGGAACCCTAGATCCCATGCTAGCTTTAAGCCATGGAGTCAACCCCATAGCTCGGCACAGAGTGCATCTCCATCTTCGAGCTGACAGAGGAATCCTTGGATCAGATGACTGGCCTCAGACAGTAACAATCCGCCACACGTCGTTGCATTCCTAGACACAGAAAAGGCACCATCCGTGTTGCATTTGACCCAGCCTGTGTCTGGTGGTTTCCATTGAGGGGGTGTTACTTGCCCAGCTCCATTCACCTTTACTCCTTGAAGTTTTGTCCGTGCCTCTAGCATACCAGCTACCATACTCCTGGCGTTGAGCAGAATGTTCTCATTAGAGGTTACTTTCTTCTCAAACACCAGTAGGTTACGACGACGCCATAGCCACCAGTTAATTATAACGAACAGAGCACCCCAATCAGTCTCGTCATGGCTCCTTTGAGTACTATTTCGCCAGAACCAGTCATCAAAATCCATAGTGGAAAACCTACGCCACTTGGAGTGAGGGACCACCTACTTCCATAAGTCTTTCATCTGACTGCAGTCACAGAGCACATGTAGGATAGATTCATTTTGGTTATGGCAGACCGGACATAGCTCATCTGCACTAAAACCCCGACGAAATCGGTTTTCATTCGTGAGCAACCGTTTTCTCGCTGCAAGCCATGCAAATGATCGACAACGTTGCGGGATCTTGAGCTTCCATAATTAGAGATCTTTTTTTTTAACCAGAGGGGCATGCACTAATACTCTAAGATTACAAATGGAATCAAAATGACAGTCTCTCACTTATAAAATAATTTTTATATATTAGGCTACAAGGCTATTAGAATACAAAGAGAGATTTAGGGCATGCTTGCTTTGATCTGGCTTTGGTTCTTTTTTTGATCTGGGCTGTTGGATTAAGATCTCAACAGTCCAGATTTAATATATTATAAAAATATTATTAATATATATATATATATATATATTTAAGTTTGAGATCTTAATCCAACGACCTGGATCAAGAAAAGGAATCCTCATTTTCTTTTAGGAAAATGACCAAAGCTAGGTCCGCTTGAGTTAGTGTTCAAAAAGTATGTTTACGTAAGTTGAGACAAAACTTATCTCGCATACTTACCTCATATATCGTTAATCACATTGAAAAGACAATTTTTACCGCTAATCCGACATGCATTTAATAAGAGGAAATGCTATTAGCAGCCGGATGAATAATTTACATGCGACGGGCCAATTCTCACAAAAGAATGGATATTTGTGCATATCGGTTCACGTGTAAAGGACAAGTCAATTAACACACTACCTGAAACTTGATTTGTTAATGGTCTATACATAGGTTTCACCACTCAGACAATGCAATTATTGAAACATAGTTTAAAATATAACAACATTCAAGTTTGACCCTATGGTTTACTTTCTTAACCAAAAGTTAAATAACTATTTTAATCTTCTGATGTGTGGTATTGTGGTAATCAAATGGATAAAACAGTGAAATTGGGACCATACCCAACCCTTGAGCATCAAACGAGGTTTTGTCATTCACTCATTTCACAGCTTGTTATGAATCTTATATTGAAGAGTTTGACCTAAAAGGTAGGGCTTATAAGCATGTAAATGATACTACGTTCAATCCTTAATATTAAGATCTCATTTATAGTGTATTACGTTATGAACCTGATCTTATATTAACGATCAGATGTAGTATCTCGTTTTAGACTCATGCTCATAATTTTTATTTTTTGGCCAATATGATAGTGATACTTCCATTAAACAGTTGATTTTATAGAAATAGCTATCTATGTATATAGTGATTGTTTGAAGTTGATTATTATAAACATGTTTACATAAGGAAAAATAAAACTCTATTTATATATTTACCTTGTACACCATAAACTACAATTGAAAAGTTACTCTTAACAAGGAACAAAAAAGGGACCGAGTAATGAATCGGTCACGGTATAGGTTCAAAGGTTAATGGGTCAACCGAGTTTTAACCGGTGATTAGACCGGCCATATTAAATTACTATAATTTATTAGTGGTAATATATATATATTAATATATTTGTAAACTTCTATAGATTAAGATGAAGATTTTTAGAAAAAAATGCTTAAAATCTATTAGTATTAGTTATGATACATATACTTATGCAATGATATCTCACTTCCTCTAATTATTATATCATTTTAAATAATTATTTTCATCATCTTCTTCTTTTTTAAGATATGTTATTTATTTACCTATTTTTCTCTTCATCTTGGTCTTCAATATTTCATTTTTCCCTCAAAAATAGCTTGAAATATTGGTAGAAAAATAAAAATAAAATAAAGAAACCAGTACAACCAGTTGAATCATCTGTTTTCCCCAATTTTAACCGGTTCAACCCAATCCAAATCGGTTCACAATCTAATGAGCGAATCGGAACGGACCACTAACCGGTTCATAATCCAACCGGTTCAACCGGCCGGTCCGATCCAATTTTTTGTTCTCTTGCTCTTAAAAATTCCAATCATCATTTTAAACAAACCCATAATGTGTGATTAGTAAAAAGTTTTAACTAAAGAAAAAATTGAGTGAAGTATCACCTAGTGAAAAGTCCCATATTCAACATTCTACCTTAGAATTGTCTCAAAACATAGTTCTCATCAAATTATTTTGATGAATCTATAATTCTTAAGCATAATGTTGAGTTTGAATTCTCTAAAGGGTTTATTAGGTGGTTTAATAGGCGCGTGAGTTATGGTAAACAAATTTCTAAAATTCTTTAATTATATATGAAACAAGATAAAACAGGAAGCAACGGAAACCAAACCAATTGCAAAGTTTGTCTGCATGTGAACACACTTCTAGGTTGTCTCAAAACATTTGAATTTAAAGACACCAGTTTTGGCTTTTGTCAGTGGCAGATTCACTGGCTGAGAGCGTAATAAGCACATGTGAATCCTTGTTTTATGCGAAACAAATCAATCATTACGTAGGGAATTCTTGTTTTCTTCATCATTTTCAAAGGGGGCAGTTAAAGTCACATCATCTCTAATTAATCACACCTTAATTTTGTCCAAAACTTTCATATGTTATATACCCCTGTCCTCCCTGTTTTTATTTTAAGGTATGGTATAGAAGAAAAACATAGTCCTTACTAATACTCCTTCCGGTTCTTAATATAAAATCTAATATAAGAGTTAATATTGATCTTAAATATGAAATCTATTTTTTATATCTGTCAATCTTTTTCTAATTTATTCTTATTGATACTCTTTCAATAATACTAAAGTAAATGAGAGATTGAGGGAATTAAGGAAAGTGATTAAGGTGTTATAGAAAAAACATGTTATATAAATTAACTTAACTAACTTCTTTAATCTAATTAAATTAAATAAATAAGTCTTATCTTAAGAACTAAAGGGAATTTTTTTTCCCCTCTGGGGAAGACCAAGGGAAAGGTAACTAGTAGATTATTGATTAGATTTTCTAAGATTGTTGCTCTTTAAAATCTCATGAATTGTAGCTTCTATATATGCCTTATCATATTTAATTCATAATATATTAAATATCATATTAAATATGAGTAAATTTGGTAGTTTATTTTATTTTCATACAAACTTAATGACTTTATAAACACCTCTCATCAGTTTTGTCGAGGTGGCTAAATGTGTCTTATAATGAGAACAGAAGGATAAGTGTGTGTATAAGTCTTCCCTGTATTGTGCATTAATTGCAAAAAAGTTAAGAAAAACAAATTGATCCCTAAAGAATGTATTGAATTATTAATGATGTTAATTTGTCACATACTCACATTTATGCTTCATGAATCTTTATTAATTTTTATAATTGCAGAAGCAGTTGACCATGGTCTTCAGACATCTAATTCTCATATGGTGATTGAGGTTTATGATTATATTTCCTTTCTTTATATGACACTTTAAAATGTTTGTTGTTGTAAATATGAACAAATTATATTAATTAGATGTGATTTTTATATGTATAAAGTTTTAAAAATAATTCTCATTATTTGTAACTCATGGATTAATAAGGTATGAAAAGCCTGTCAAAAGAAAAAAAGGTATGACAAGAATACCTTCTACAAATTTCATAAAAAGATAATAGCTTTTATAAAATTGATATATTATAATTTTTTTTATCATTTCGCATCACATGAAAAAGTGCCTAATTATTTTTATATTCCTAATATTTGAATATCCTAGTGCCTTCATAAACCGAACCACCCCCACAGTACCACCGTCACACTCTGTTACTAATACAAACCCCTTTAATAAGTTATACTATAACTTAAAATATGTTTAAAGAATATATATATATTATTAAATATTTCAAATTTTAAATTTTATTTGACAAAAAAATTATTTTAAAATTCATTTTAAATAATTCAAAAATTTGAAATTTCAGATAAATAAATAAATTATATTTTATAACATAATCCGCTAAAACTAACTCAAATGGCAATGATGCTATGATAATAGTTAAGGATTAAATTATCCGACGTAACAAGAATGGTGAATAGTTTATAATTTTAAATTCAAGTTTTTACCTTATCTTTCACCAAGGAAGTTTTACAATTAAATTATTCAATTGAGCATGTATAATTTTAAATTTGTTCAAATTCTACATGATGCCAAAAGGTAAATAATGAAACTTCATTTTTTTTTTTAAAAAAATAGAAGTTAGCAGGGAAACTGGCGGAGTGGACCAAATAAATCATTATTCAATTTCACCCTATGTTTGAGATTAATTTATCATTTTTTATTAAGAATTAAAGAATGGTTTGCTTTTGATTTTTGAATCCAATACCCTTATACCCTTGACTCTTCCACTAAACACTTTCACAAGCAGAAAGGTGTCGATGAGTCAGCTCCATAAATATTTATATATCAATCATAAAAGTATTTATATCTTAATGCTCTTATTACCAGTTAGTAGTATCATGTTGTTTTACAAGAATAGATCAATATTTTTTAATTTTAATATTAGCCCACTAATTTTCATTCTATGATTTGGTTTTGTTTTGTTTTTTTTTTTAAACAAATGGGATATGCATTAATTTTATAAAAATTTTGAGATGTTTCAAAGACTGTATTTTTCATTTGTATCCAATTAACCATAATTATTTTAGTCACTTTACTATAATTATAAACATTTAACAGAAAAGGCAAATCTAAGAAGGGATTATAATTAAGGAGGATGAAGTAGGGGTGAGCATGGTGCCCAGTAGCCTGGTGCGCCCACCCTGGCCCTGCAAAAAATTGCCCAGCCCAGCCTTAAAAAAGTGGCCCGAAAAAATTTTGGGTAGCTTTGGGCGGGCTAATAACCAGGCAGGGCCGGGCATCGGGCAAGAGGTGCTGCCCTGCCTATTTGGCCCTGCCCTGAAAATTATTTTCATTTATTTAAAATATAAAATTTCATATCAATTAAATATTATTTCATATATATTTTTTTATTTAAAATATATATTGTCTATTGTATAATACTATTCTAATCCTCTCTTTTTTGCCCTAACCACTAAACACTATTTACAAGTAGATTTCTTCCTTTCTTCTTTACTTTATGCTGTATTAAATTATACTTGCTTTTTATTTTCTTTCCAGATGCTTCATCATTTGATCAACTTTTGGGACATTGAATTGATGCAAACTACTTTGACTTCACGGTTTTAATTAAATCATTTTTTTTCTTATTTATAATGGATTATGGATATTGTTTAATTTTTAAAGTATGGATATTTGCTAAGACATATGGTATTTTTAAATTTCAAGACTCTAAGTTGTAGACTTATTTTAAAATATCTTAAGATGTGAAATCATCGAATGTATTTGAAGTTTATATTACTTAGGGTGAAATTAAGACATATATGGTATTAGTAACTACAGGAATGTTATGAAATTCATAAGGAATTATTTTTTTCATAAGTGGACAAGATAAGGCGTTATCTCTTGGGCAGGGAAGCCCACCCTACCCAGCCCACCCTTGCCCAGCCCAAATAGTTAGGACTTTTAACGGGCAGGGCCGGGCATCGGGCTGTAAAATGCAGCCCGTTCATCCCTTGGGCAGGGCATCGGGCAGGGGTCTCGCCCTGCCCAGCCCTGCCCACGCCCACCCCTAGGATGAAGTGTCCCATCCTTAGCAAGGAAGCGTTTAAAAAGAAAAGGATGAGTCAAGGCACCATCTTCAAAAATGTGGCAACATCTACCCTTTATTTGATTGGTGTGTGGGATTAGACTTTAACAAAATACTTTAGAAATTAAAGTCACATCCAATTAATTCCTATTATTCATAATATATGAATAATATCATTTCTAATAAATTATATCTCTCTTCTCATTATTATAGTGACATTTTTCAAGGCTCCTAAAACCACTTTGGTCCATACAAGTTAGAAAGGAAAGAAATTTTTATCCTAATTATAATGTGTGCCATTTATTTTTTGTTACCAATTTTCCCCTTTACCCCCTCGTTAAGTTTTGGTGCATGTTAGTAATTTTTAAAGTAAGTATATTCAATAGAAGCAAAGTAATAAGATTATTAAATTTTTAGATAAAACTAATAAGCTTGAAAGTTTTTTAAAGTAAGTATATTCAATAAGTAAAGTAATAAGTGTGTGTTCTGATTAGCTTTTAGAAAATAGTTTTTACAGTTTACGAGGTAAGTATGTGAGAGGAGTTTTGTCTCGATTTGTGGAAAAGTGCTTCTGAAAGTGATTTATAATAAGGATTATAGTGGTTAAATTATTTGTCTAAACTACAATAATATTTTCCTAATGTCATTTATTTCAATATTCCTTATCTAAGTGAATAACTTCCTAACTAATTTCAAAAATTCAAAAATATTATTTAATTAACTAAATTTTTAAATTTATGTAAAATTGTTAATAAATCTTGTAATTAGCAGAAGATAAGCATATATTGATTTTCTCAACTCAACTAGTAAGGGTTTTTCTTCCACTATAAGCTTGTGTTTGTTTCAGCGTTTTGCACAGGAAAAACGCATTTATTACGCAAGCCAAGAAAAAACTCCTCTCACATACTTGCCTCGTATACCGTGAATTACGAATTATAAGCACGTTTTGGACAAAAATAAGCCATTCCAAACACACACTAAGACAACTTAGGAGGAGGGAGCTGTTTTTTTTTTCCACAAAGGAATTGAAAATAAGGGACACACATAGTGGAAGTAATATATGTAAATTAAAGGTAGTCCGGAATTTAGGGAAAAATGATGTTTTTTTCATAGGAGTTTGAAACAACATAAACCAAACCACGTTGAACAAAGTTGTTTAGTGTCTAATCAAATAATCAGTTGCACCTTTTGGTTCAATTCAAATTTTGTCCCTTTTCACTTATCTCTTCTTTTCCCAAACCCCAAGCTTTCCCCTCACATGATCCCAACTAAATTGATCTCATCACAAGTATTTTTTTAAAACCTCCAATAATTTATACACCACCCGATACTATATATGAAAGAATTTTTAAGAATGACTTATTCATATTTATAAGAGACACTAATAAATTTACTTGAAATTTTTAATATCATTTTTCATATTTTCCCTCATTAATTACACCCTTCGATCCTTAATATAAGACATATTTACTTAATTTGATTAAATTAAGGAAGTTAGTTAATATGACATATATTTTCTAAAACATCCAATTCATCTTTCTTAATTCCTTCATTTCCTTCCTTACTTGGTTATTGTTGGAAAGTACCAATAGGGATAAGTTAAGAAAATATTGACAAACATGAAATATATTTTATATTTAAAACTAAGATCAACTCCCCAAATAAATCATATATTAAGCACCGGAGGGAGTATTAGTGTCACGACATTAATCATCCAGTCACTTACTCTCTTTAAGAATAAGTGTATTTTGGAAAATAAGCTACAATTTTTTATATATATATATTGTCCTTTTCTAATATAACCAACTTTTTTATATACATAATTTGATTATTTGTGTCTTATAAGAATCACCGGAAGGAGTATAAAATTAGGTGGGTCTATCCTAGGTCATATAACAACTAAAAAAAAAAAAGGTGACATGTCTGTGTTATGATTTGTAATTGCAAGCAATTTAATCTTTCACATATGTTTAGATTAGATATAGTAAATTAGTCCTAGATAGCTGAAGTTGCAAATGTTTCATTCATTTGCTTGGTTAGAAAAGCTTAAATCTACTTTGAAATAATGACGATATTCCATAAAAAAATAAAATAATGATATGATAATATATACCATATTTATAGAATGAATATAATACCAACCATTGATTTTGTATGTTTGTTAAAAATAATACTCCCTCCGGTCCTAATTATAAGACAAAGTTGACTTTTTTGGAGAAATTAAGGAAGCCAATTAAATTACTTTAGAGTGTTTATATTTTTAGTATCTTTATACTATATATTAGTTTATTAGTCAAATTAATTAGTTTGGAGAAAAAAATAAAAATATAAACACTATAAAGTAATTAAATTGGCTTCCTTAATTTCTCCAAAAAAGTCAACTTTATCTTATAATTAGGACCGGAGGGAGTATTGATTATGATTGGTCGGTTGTCGGGATTTTAAAAATGCTCAAACGGGAAGGTGAAAATGTAAAAAGCAACCCCCACTCACGTTCTTTGGATGTGCTTTCAATTCTGTTGCTTATATTTGGCAAAAAAAAAAAAAAAAATCCTTTTTTTTTTTGCCTTGGCTTTTATCCATCTGACTATAGTAAATTAAAGCTCAGGTAAGAAATAAATAGTACATTATGGTTTATGTTTGGATAGGATTTAATAAGAAATTCAATGTGACATAAATTTATTTGGATAATTTATTAAAAAATCAGTTTCAAAAATTTTAAATATTAAAAAAAATCAAGAGGAAAAAATTACTTCAACTTTAAAGTTATTTTGTATCTAAATGTTATCCCAAACATATATTTGCATCCAACTGACCTTTTTATTCCAACAGACTTTTGACCCTTCCTAACACTATCCCAAGCATGTCCAATATTTGTAAAACGATTTTTGGAGTTTCAAAAGTTCAAGCCAAATAGTATTTAGGCCTTATTTATTTTGTGAAATATTTATTGCAGGGGTAAAACTAGAAGTAACAACTTAAACTACCAAAAGTATACTCTCAAGTTTTTTTTTTTTTAATTTTGCCAACATATATTCTCAAGTATTATAATAGCTTAGTCATTAATGTTTATTTTCCAAATTTGATCGTTATAATTTATAAGCTCCGAATTTACCTTGCTACACCTTTGTTTTTGGACGAATAAAATTCCCCTAAAAGAAATAAATAACTTCACCTCATGAGAATGCTTAATCAAGTACACTGATATCATCAAGGGGAAAGCAAAATTTATTACAGATTCAAGAGTCTCAGCTCAAGTGTGTTTACTCACTTTCCCCTTATATTTGTATTTTGTAATAATTTAAAATCCCAAATGAAGCATTTCACTCTTCATCACATCACTGTGTATCTGTATAAAATAGCAACATGAAGCTTCACAGTAGCCTCCTGAGTCCGGATTATTTTTCTTCACCTAAACCCTACCTAGACAAAAAGAGATGGGATCATGGGAACAATACAGAACAAAACCTTCCACTTCCAAGCAGAACTGGAAAAAGGAGTTCCCAAAATGAAAAACAGTTGGTATTTTGAAAGAAGGGTTTTGGGGAAGAAACATAAACCACGAGATCAATGAGAGTGTGATCAGAATTCTCTCATATCAAAGACAATTGAAGCATAAATAAACTCAAAATAAACTCCAGAAAACTGGAGATGTGGATGCAGTTTCTCAAGATTGAAAGCAAGGTGGGCTGTATGGGATGCTCCTAAAATTCTCAAGGTTGGCCATGGTTTATTCAAGATCAATTGGATGGCCATGAAAAAGACTACAAGATGATCAACCCAAAGATAATAGGACTGTATGTGTTGAGAGTTCTAGACCTGTGGAACAGGGATAGATGAAAAAACAAAACCTATTTGAGGAATCCCTTGAATAATTATGTCCCCTTTAAGAATTGGGATTAAAAAAAGGGGCAAAATAGGGCATGCATTCACATTGCTTAGCTTGGGGTATGAGAGATAGCGCTGCTTGTTGTGATCGTCGGAGTCACTGCCGGAGCAGAACTTTGGGTGGATGTTGGAGCATCTGACTGAGAAACAGTTCCGCCAGATGACGAAGCTAAGCCAACTGGTCCAGTGGATGTGCTCACTGACAAAGACATTCTGAACGATCCGTGCTCCTCGCTTGAACCAGGGCTAAGTTCAGGCTGCAACTCCGAAGATGAAGATGATGGTGCAAGAGTACTGATGGACAAGCCCGCAGGAATGGATACAACCGGCATATTAAAGGAAGATGCATATGGACTGTAAGTCAATGCTCCCATAGGATGATCAAACTTGCATGCAGGACCAAACTTACATACTCCCCGCTGCGCATAATGAATGCAAGGTGATGCCCCCTGATTGTCAAGCAATGACATGAGATGAAAGGCTAAGCAAGTAATAAAGCAGCCAGATGAATAATTTATAAACATGTAACTTTCGTCGCAAACCTTAAGGGAATTTCTTGATATAACTTTCTATCGTACACACATAAAAAGAACTTTCTATCAGAGAGCACATAAGAGCAGACTCTTAACACTAGTAAAGACAATTAAACAGAAGTAAAGCACCTGTGCAATTTGAGACAAAATCAGCTTAGACTCTGACAGTCTGCAAGGGAAAATGAAACAGCTGAGTCTAGACTGTTAAGGATATTAAGACTTATATTTCATCCCAGCCTCCAAAAAAGTAAAACAAGGTACGGTTTTTTATTTGACTAATCAACTATGTTTGCATTGCAAGTTAGTGATCAGCATTTGCTCACAGATGAAAATAGCAAAATCCTTCATAATCTTACAGCTACTTCAGCTTCTTTCACTCACCTAAATGCAACTCAATTATTGGCTCCTAGGTATATCTTTTCTCGTTAGTATAATTCTACCAATTCTCGACGAAGAGGTGTCGGTAAAACATATTATCTTAAATCCAATAAAGACTTTTGAGTCACAACACTCATGAACCAACAAAGAAGAACACAAAAGTTAAAGACATACTGAACATAATCCAAGTGTGAGGAATCCAAAAGCTTGTCTGAGACATTCGAAGATAAACAAGTCACAGGCAAAACAAGGGGACTCGGAAGACAGCATTCATAAGAAAAAATCAAACAAATTCCACAATAGAATTATCATAATCATGTTCTTAAGCGCATTCTTAAAGCCAAAACCAGTCAACATATCAATAGTCAAGACTCAAGTAAACAGTTTGCTAAAAGACAAACTGACACTACCGAAGAAAAAAATAAAAAAGAAAAAGCCAAACTAATCTACTAATTGAAATGTTGACAAAAAATGCTCAAGAGAACCCTATATTTAATCCAAGACACTGAAAAATCTAACCCTTTGACAGTAGAAAATTATTCAATTCAGGTCCTGTATAATTTTGAGAAGTCTTAAATAGAAAAGAGAAGACAAATACAATTTACAACAACAATACAGTATGTTACACTGTAAAACATAATTAACGCTTGGTTTTGGCAGTCTTAGAACCAAGCAGAGGATTATGTGCTAAGCCCCAAGGAAACCAAGAGCAGAGAACACAAAGTTTCAATAAAATTTTTATTACCATTTATATACTCATGTTAGCAATATAATTGTATCTAAAAAAAGATATTCAATATGTTGGCTTATATGTTAAAGGAATTACATATTTTTTGAGCTCAGGCTCATCATCATATTAATACTTCTGACAATGAGCATGCAAGACCTTGACCTGTGCATGACATTTGCAGTCTACAGTTTAGGGACACATCAGCATAAAAACATCAGAAGTATGACTTGAACATAATTAAAAAAACACAAGAGGTAGTATAAAATTGCAACCCAATTATCAACACCATGCATATATACAACGCTTAACGAAATTTTATGACGGCAAGCTACAGAGAGGAACTATATTTTATTTGAACAAATAAGAGTAGCTTGTTCTTTTAATTATCTCATCAAAGGTCACCTACCTACACTTTTATTCTCTTAAATGCACCTTGTACTTTAAAGGAGCTAAATCCCTAATAAATATTGGAAAGAATCTCGATAGTTTCGCAGATAGAGATAAAGCAAAAAATACAAAGACTAGTAATTGGTAGAAGGTCAACAATAAGAAGAAATGATTAATTGACCCAAAAAAAGAATAAGAAATATGTAAGAAATGACTGTCAGAGGTTTTCAACAAGGTTTTATAAATTAATGAAGGAATTTCCAGCAGTATTATAGAAGAGATTGAAACATAGTGTGGCAACAAAATACAAAAGAGCATCATTCAATGTTACGTATCTTAACCAGAACCCAGTCACGAGTGACCACATTAAAAAAATAACGGAAGTTTCAGGCTTTCATAGTTCAAATATTAAAATTCATGTTATGGCATGTATCAATAAAGGAGGACTTTAAAGAGGTGTATACTAGCAGAACTTGCCCCTGTGTGCAGATCAGACCTTGGATTCTAAGAAACACACATTAATATTTGGGGGGGGGGGGGGGGGCACATCTGAAGCTAAAAAGAAAGTACAAGAACAAGGAATAACAACCAAGTGGAATCCTACTATAATTTGTTTTCAATGGCTAGAGGGGGAAAAAACCAAAAAATAGTATATCTGTGAACCAAGCTTCAAACCTTACATAAAACAACCATATAATATGTTGCAACAAAATGAAGTAATTTTATACGAATCAAAATTGCATATAAATTTTAACAACTGGTTATTGGATAGTAATAATAAAGTTTTAGCCAGATGGAGAGAGAAGATTGAGTACTAAATTCATAATCCAACATCAGGCATCATGAAAAGGGGTTGAAGGATGATAGTTACCCGGCGCATAGGAAGACCCACAGGACTAAGGACCACATTTACATTTGGTGCAATCAATTCAGGTGGATGATGATATCTACAGGAAGGACCAAATCTACACTCCCCTGTTCTCATGTAATGCTGACATTCTGGTTGACCAGGTCTTTCTGGAAATGCATGGTGTTCTCTTGGACTGGTGCTTGAGGGACCAAATGAGGAACCTGTAGGTTGATATGGTGCAGAATAGGCAGATGCTGGTGAAGGTAGCTGGGTATTCCCATAAAATTGAGTTAAGCCAACATTAGATGGAGTACAAGAAGGAACTGCAGGGCTTGTAGGAGCCTGTGTAAAGTGTAAAAAGACATCAACAAATGCACTAGTAATTTGATGAAACTGTCAAAGGAAAAGCTTGACCTACCTGATAAGGATTCCAGCCTGAAAAAGGGGACATTACCACAGGCCCGTAAGGATTTTGCACTAATGACCCTGGTACTAGAGGTGGTCTTGCAAACATTACACCATATTGTTGTGTGGAAGAACCAGATGGAGGCTGTATAGTTGAATAGAATGGTGAAGGTACTCGTACAGGTAGAGTTGAAGCATGGGGAACTGGTAATGGGGCAGGAACTTGAACACCAGCAGGCTGTGGGTGGTGAAACTTACAAGATGTGCCAAACTTGCATTGTCCTGTTTTCACATAATACGAACACTCTTTCTCATCCTGTATTTGTAAAATGTAAGTTTGGGACAAACTCTTGCCATGGTTAGGGAAAAAAAACAATCCAAAATTTAAAGAAACACAGAAAGAAGTATGGGAACAAAATGTTATACGAACCGGTCGTAATGGATATCCATAATAATTAAGTGGCACAGGAGCAAAGCCTCCTCCCTGCCTAGGATGGTCGTACTTACATGAAGCACCAAATTTGCAAGATCCTGTCCTCATAAAATACTGCAGTTTAAGCAAATAGATTTAATCAATACTAAAGGCCAGCCATCAATTTTGAAGATAGCCAAAGCAATAACTTGACTTTACTACACCCTTAGAATGTACAAATGACTGCATAGAACCATATTTCGGATCACCAATATGGACTACAATGGCAAAAGCAATATCATTGATAATGTTTTCCCAGAGCATATAGCAGAACCAGATCAAGTACCCGACATAAAGGCTGGCCTACTCGCTCTGGATACTCCACGCCAGTCCTCGAAGCTCCTATAACCTAAACAGCATATATATTTCACCAAATTATGAAAGGTCCAATCAGGCTATCAGATGCGAACATTTTAGTCTCAGTTGAGTTAATTTAATTGATTTTGTAATGATCCTAACACAAACTTGAAAAGGCACAGCATGAAGGTAAGCCCAGTAATGAAAAGCTTTATGTACCGCTCATGAGTCATAACAAAGATCAAACCAAACTGAAGCGAACGATCACATAAAAAACCAAACGGTGTCCCGTCCGGTAATCAACCACAACAAACTTACCGCGCCACGGTCACGGGGATGATGGAACCGACACCGCGAGCCATACCTACAAAACCCAGTCTTCAAATAGTAGATGCAATCAGCCTCAGCAGGCCGTTGTGGATACGATTCCCCACCGGCCAATCCCAATTGCCGCATAGATTCTGCATCTGCGAAATCAAAATCAAATTCAGTATATTACACTCCACATTCTGCTAAAACCACAAATCACCACACCAGAACCCGAAATTCTGTCAAACAAGAAACGGAAATTCAGAATGCAGAGGCTTACACACCCACCTTCAAGCCCCGTTTCGCCTCCGGTTCCAGTCCATTCCGGTGACGGATCGGACTGCGACTCGTCGCTTGCCCGGCCGTACCGCTCCATTGCACGGACCAGACCAAACGGGACGAGAGCCGACTACACAGTAATTTGGCACAGAAAATGAGGCGCTCCGATCAAATGGGGGTGTATCAATAGAGAAACTAGAGAGAGAAACGCGTCGGATTGTCTGGGTGTTTTGGATTCATACGCACACAAGTCACAAGCACGCAGGAAGAGAGAGAAAGAGAGAGAACGACAGCGTCTCTGCTCCTATTCTTGGCTCCTCTCTCTCTCTCTAGTCTCTCTCACTTCCTTTCAGTTTCAAAGCGTTAATCTTTGATCTTTACTTCTACATGCCTTCCTTTGAGCCTTCTCTTATTGGTCTGACAGTTTGTTGGTTTTCTCCTGTCCGCGCCAAACATCGCTAATATCAACGAAAATAATCTCCCTGAAATTTGTTTTTATTCTAACTTCACTTTCTTTAAAAAAAAATGAAGGCGAAAAAAAAAGTTAATGTTGTGTTTGTTTATTTATTTCAACTTAAAAGAAGATGTTAAATAAGTCAGTCAAGGCAAGTCAGAATAAATAAGCGAGTTAAATAAAGAGTTTAGTGAGATACAGACAATCTAGGTCGAGCCTTGGGGGGAATTATAAAAATACCAAAACACCCTTTTTGGCGCATGTGGTAATAATGGCCAATACCGAATACTGATATATACTAGATTATGGGATAGGGATTTGACAGGGTTGTCCTTTTGTATAAGGGCTAATACAAAAAGTAATTATGAGATTAATGAATCTGGCTGCCATACAGGAACATCAAATGGTTGCTGTTGCTTCCACGTGGCATCATGAGGACTTTCCTTGAAAATTGTGAAAAAAATCAACCTCACTCTCCGCCTACTTATTCTATAATTTATTTAAATTAATAAAATTAAATAAATTTTTATAGAATATTTTCATGTGATACTATATTATATATACCAACGCAGCTAATAATATATTAGATTATATATTAAATTATAAGTTAGATAAATTATTTTAAAAAATATAATAAATATAAGAGATGTTAAAAAAAATTATCCCATTCTATCGGTCTTTTTTTTTTTTTTGCCTTGAACCATCACAAAATTTTGGAAGCTAAATTAGAAATTCTGAAAATCAGATTTGGAATTGTTTTTAGTTAAACAATTTAGTCATATTCGTTTTTCCAGCATTAAAACAAAACCTTATATGCATAATGCATTTTCTTTTCAACCTAGCTTTTGACATTTGATTTATTACAAAAACTCACAATATGAATGATAATAAAACTTCCCTTCCACCACATGTATTCAAACTGAGTCACCGTATTTACTCTCTTATTTTTTCCCCCTTAACTTATTTTTTAAATGAAGACGGTTTACTTAATGCTATGACCATTTAATATGCTACTTATGTATTACTAAATGAAACTTGAAGGTCAATAGGAGGTGGATTAACGCCTTCCAAAATCTTGTATAATACTCCATCTAATCTTTAATTTAGGACATATTTATCTCATATGATCAATTAAAGAAGTTAGTTAAGTTAATTAACGTGACATGTTTTTTTTAAACACCTTAATCATTTTTTAATTCATTATTTTTGTCTTCTCTTTAATTATTGACAAGGAAATATTAATAAAAATAAATTAGAAAATAATATTGTAAATAAATATAATATTTAGAATTAAGATAAACTCTCTAAATAAATTATATATTAAGTACAGGAAGGAGTATATCAAAGTAAAACTCTTTACCTAACTTATGTAATTATATTTTACATATTTTAAGCACCATTATTTTTATTAGATTATTAAGTTAATGCTTTTATTAAATTGTTAAGTCAATATTTAATTAATATCTAACATGTCCTTATATTGTACGGATTTAAATGGAATTCTAACTTTATTTTTATAACATGGGGAAAAAATTAAAATAAAAAAGGTAGGGAAAAAGATAGACAAATACCGTTGGAACTTGAGATACCCCTAAAAGTCTGTTAACATATGAAAATAATAGAAAGGTAATGTAGTTAGAATCTGGGATTTTTTAATTTTGTGTATTTTTCCCAAAACGAGCCTCGCTTCTCACTTTCATCTCTCTATCTTCCTCCTCACACCCTCTTTCTCTCTCATCTACTGCCCCACCACCAATGCTCCACCGCCTCGAGTAGATGTACCACCACTCTCTTCCCATTAATGAGCACCAGATTCAATCCCGGTAATGCTTGTTTACCCACCACAGCTGCGGACATTGATTGATTGAGCCGTCGCAGCAGAAGCACCATATTAGATTCATGGCGGAAGGGAGTTGGGAAACAACATAATGCCAAAACCTTTACGCCACCCTCTCTTTAGCGTTGAAACCTTTACACATTAGTTCAAACCAAAGAATCATGGTGCCAAAGGTGATTCAATTGATGATAGGAAATTTCCCTCTTTGAATGCTCTTTTATCCGGGTTGATTTGATTGAAGGATTCGAACGAAGAATCCTGTGTTATTTTTGTGCCCTTTTACGCTACTTTTCTTCTTATGTTATTCTAGGTATGTGATCTTTCCTCTTTATAGGAGTTGTTAAATTCACAAAGCAATGGGCAAACACGGTGCCAAAGGTGAATAGATCAAAGCCACAATCTCCACTGGGGAAAGACGAGGTTCATCTATCCTTCTCACTGATATCGATAAGTTGCTATGAGAAGATGAATTTCAACAAGAGGAACAAATGATTTTTACAATTAATTATTTTTTCGATTTCTGATTTGGCTTATGTACTCTGTCAATGGCCTTGGTTTTGAATCTATATTTGTTTTGGGAGTAGGAATTTTACCTTCTTAGGCGGTGGTGCCGACTGGAGGAGCTCCGGTGGCGAAGGGCGATAGATCTTACCACCTGTGATAGTTCTTTACCTTTTAAAAAAAAAATTTGAGAGACATTTTGGAAAAAACACACAAACTTAAAAAATCCAAATTCTTACCCAATTATTTTTCTGTCATTTTCATATGTTAATAAATTTTTTTGGAGCTTCTCAAGTTCAATAGGTATTTATATGTCTTTTTCAAAAAAGAAAAAAGTTAGAAACGTGTGAAAAACCGCTTAGATATTTTAATAAACCGATAGATCCCGGTTCAATCGGTTTCCGGGAGTCCTTTTAATCTTTTATTTCATTCTATTTTTTTTTTTTTGGCTGTTTGCTTCCTTGCCCATCGACCGACACGGCTAATTGGACCCTCAAGGGTTCCCAATCCCATTCCCTCCCGCGCCGTCTGCGAAGGTGAAGCTCTCTCTGCCTTATACCCTTAGCCCCACTGGCTGACCTCCGTCATCATCGTCCTCATCACCTCTGCCTGCTTCTGACTCTCCGTCACTGTTCCTTCCCTTAACAACTATACGTAGTAGACACAGAAACCCTAAAACAAGGATCAGTAATGGGCAAGACTAGTGTAAGGTACGTGACATCCTGAACTTCCTCTCTGTTTTTCTTTAAAATTTGAACTTTTCTATTTCTCTCGGTTGGCTGTGTTTTCTCGTTCTGCTCCATATCCCTTTTATCGTTAATGCATGCAGGCCAGGGTCAAAAGCTGAGCGCAAGTTTGAAAAGAAGCTCGAATTTTATGGCAGTAAGTTTTTTTTTTTTGGAAAATAAATAAGTTGAACGCAGTGGTTTAACATTATTGGTACTTTTGCATTCTAAATTTTCTTGTTCTAGCAGTAATTTTGTTCTTGTTTAGAAGTTTACTCTGCCTGTCCATATTTTATGGCATGTGGGTGATAGGAATAGGGGTATAGATCGTTAGGGCAATACTTATGGCCACTAGAAGTAGTTTCAAAGTAAGCATGTAAGTGACGCTGGAAGGGGCTTGTAGACTATTAGAAGTAGTTTCGAGGTAAGCATGCAAGTGATGCTGGAAGAGGCTTGTAAAGGGTGTCTTTGATCATTTTGAGTGAAGTATCCTTCCGTGTGTGTGGAGTTTTCTACGCGAATGTGTTTGAGGCTTAGTTGTTTCAATAGGTGCTTTTATTGACCCTGCTACTGTAAATATGGAGGATGATTATGCGTGTAATTGGGTAATTGGGAGAAACAATCGGGGAGATGCGTGAAGGTGATGCTGCAATCAATAAGTTTCAAAGATCAATGAACAATCACTTGACCAAGTTGAAAAGGTGCAGGATATTGGGGTTAAGAGACCATGATGCTATGATCACTTAAGCAATGCGGTATTCTTTATTTTCTTGACAATCGAGAAAATACTGGTTGAAAAGTGCAGAAATTTCATAAATGTCCGCATAAATACTGGTTGAATGTGTGCATGTGTATTTTCCTTTGGCTCCATCACATGTCAAACATTTATTGAACTCCGTTTTGACAGACTGGCCCAAGAAGTAACAAACCACCGAGGAGAGACTAGAAACCCCTATTGACAAAATGATACAACTTCGCCTGATACTTTTGTTGTGAAAATATAGTTTAACATCTTTTTATTGAGTTGATTTTTTGGAATATAGTAGTGTAAAATATTTAGAATTTAGGATCATGGAAGTTGTGTTTCTCTGTGGAAGTAGTTGACTAATTATAGGTAGTTATTAGGTGCCTTCATGGCATCAGTGAGGTGCTCTAATTTCAAGTTTTAATTGACTGATCTTGATACAATTGTAGTTTAATGATTCCCCTCATCTGTTGCAACAAAGTACACATTCCGTTAGATATTACCCCTTTGTGCGTGCCCAGATATACCATACTGTGTTGCGTTTTATGATTGTTGTAGTTTAAGGTGTCAAGTTATCTATGTTTATGTAGGGCTCCGTTTTTTATAAGTTGAAAATTCTATATTTTGTTCACACAACATAGTGGGTGCTATTTAGAGTGAATAATAAAATGCATTGCTTTGGTAATAGTTATATGAATTATTTATATATGTTTTGTATTGATTGGACATTCTTTGTATTTGATGCACGTTGCGTGTCAAATCTGGTCATATTGTAACAAATCGCCTTATCCCAATCCTTGATTAATGCAGAGGTTAGAGCTAGTGTTGCATCCTTGAGTGCTCAAAAGTCAATTACAAAGGTAAGAATTTTATATAAACAGCATTGTTCAAAGTTGTCTTGAAGACATTTATTAATATTTTAATATATGGTGTCGAAAACCAGTACCCATATGATACCATGGAAGAACAAAGTAATAGTTCCACTGATTCAAGAAATAGAGAACTAAATGCATTATGATGCTGTAAACTTTAATCCCTTGCTGGTAAATAGTTATAGCTTTTGGCTTAGAAAATTTCGGTTTACTTTTCTTTATTTTTGAATTGGGTTGTTAAGGTGACTTTTGTGCCAACTGCTGCTGTCTAATTTTTTTTTTTTTTTAAAACAAACTGAATTTAATGTTTCCAGAGTGATAGGAAAAAGACAACAAGTGTAAAGAAAAGAAATGAGTTCCATTCATCATAAGTGCATTCTTTTGAACCGTTCTTTTCCCATGCATAACTGATTGACGTTAGAGACTCTAGTTTGCAAGTATCGGCTTATTATAGTTGCCTTGATTCATTGTGGTAATCATATCTACATGCGACTCGAATTTTTCTTCTAGGAGAAGAGCAGAAATCAACGAAGACGTGAGAAGAAATTGAAGGCATATGACCTCTCCGCACTCTGCGAGTCCCTCCCTGAGTTGAAGGCACCACGGCAACCAGCAGATAACTTAAAACTAAATTGCGAAAATAGAAAAAAGATATTGTGAGTTCTTCGGCCATAGTTCAACATTACATGATGATCACATTTGACATGTAACAATATATTTATATACTTGTCCTTTTGTTTTTCAGAGTGAAGGAACAAGTGCGGTTTGTACAAAATCTTAGTGATCCTTCATTCCAAACGGGTCCCCTATCTGCCATTCATCAGCGCTTGCTGACTACTCAACCAGTAGTAGAGGAGCAACCTAAGAAAAAAGTGAACAAAAATGGATCCACGAAGAGGAAGGAAAAGAAATTGAAGGCTTTAGCTAGATCACATAATATGGAAATGTCATTTTGAAACACTGTATTGGGAAGGTACTTTAGTGATTTGATTTTGGACAGACCAATAGGTTGAGAAACACATTTTTTGGGCAAAAGAAAAGCTTCACTAAATTTTGAATGAAAACAAAATTACTCGATCCTTTTTTCGGTCTGAAAAATTACTCAATCTCATAGCTGAAGTTCTCGGGTCTTCATGTTAATAGATAGCAATATCTTATTTATTGACATTATCTGAAAGTAATGCAAGGGACATTTAAGTGAAGCTAAGGTTGGAGGCGTCATTGAATTTCAGTTGGATTAGGATCAAACTTTTTTAATCCATCTTTTAGTCATTGTACCGTTAGTAAATAGCTCATCATTATGCAAGTGATTGGTAAGGAATGGGCTTTAAAGTTTCAATATTTAGGATTTGAAGGATGTTTGTGGTTTTTTAAGTCATTAGCTAAGAGGTCGTTGGAAGGAATTAATGGGGAAGGGGAATAATGAACAGGGCTTGGAGATGATATATATTTTGTGTTTTGTTTGAACCATGCTAATTGTTCAAGAGCCTCGTATAGACTATGTTGTATAGTTGGTTGCGCAACTAACAAGTAATAAAATATCAGCAAGTAATAAAAAATGGATAGCCAAATATTGTTAATGCAGGCGTTGAACAAAATATACATATACATTAATGATGACTCTAACCGGCTTAAACTGTGCTGATTTTCAATTTAATTGAAAATCCTGTCATCTTTGAAATAAGTTTCAAGAATCGTGTTCACTGCACTTATCCAACTAATTTGAATATTTTTAGTAGGGTGATCTTTTTTCTATTTATGAATAAAGATTGTGATAGAATTTGTTATTTGAGAATTAGAAAAAAGATCAATAGAAAGTTCTAGGACCAGAATCTGAAATACCAGAACGGCCAGAGAGAAGATTTTCCTGAACTATATCATTTCATTGACAACCCCAAAGATATACATCACAGGTCTATATAACAGTATAGGAGAATAACTGACAATAACTGACTCAATCTTAAATAACTAACACTTAAGACAATAACGGCTGGTGACTCATACAATGACAACCACCTAAAATAAATGCATATAAACAAAGACAAACAGAAGACACAAATAACCGAAAACATAACATGTCCCTAATTCAAACGCCTCTTCCCTGTTATTAGCTAAAACTGCTACATTTGCTAAAAAGTGGAAATAACAGTTCAAACACATGATAAATAGTAACATTAAATGATCATCGCCCATCTGCAATCTCAAATGCCATTTGCTTCTGTATGCTATCATAAGCAGCTAAAGTGTTAGCACTGACATTCCCATATCCACCACCACAGCCAGCTGAAGTACTAGCACCAACATGACCAAGCAAGCTATCACATTCTTCAGACCTCATATCCTCTCCCTTTTCCCATGGATGCTTTCTCATTGCAATTATATCCTCTAATTCCTTTGCTACTTCTTTCATAGTTGGCCTTCCCTCTCCTTCAATATTGATACACCTTCTTGCTAAGAAAGCAACCTCCTTTAGCTGCTCTACATTCTCCTGATCCAACACTCGCTTGTCAAGAACCTCCAACAAGCTACCTTCTTCCACTGAAGATGCAAAGTATGCTGCCAAATTTTCCTGTTCTAACCTATGGAATTCAACTGGTTTCTTCCCGGTTATTAGCTCCAGAAGCACGACCCCAAAGCTATATACATCACTTTTCTCGTTAAGTTGACTTGTGCGGAGGTACTCTGGATCCAAATATCCTCGAGTCCCTTGAATCACAGTGGTAACTTGAGTTTCATCAAGAGGAACAAGTCTTGAAGCTCCAAAGTCAGAAACTTTTGCTCTATGCTGGTGATCTAAGAGTATGTTGGCAGATTTAATATCGCGATGAATAATTGGAATAGAAATAGCAGAGTGTAAATATGAAATGGCCTCGGCTGTTTCTACAGCTATCCTTAATCGGGTCTCCCATGAAAGAAAGTGCTCATTCTTTAGTGGGTCTATGTGATCAAGAAGGGTGCCATTGTCCACAAACTCATAAACTAATAAGGGTACTTCAGTTTCAAGGCAACACCCAAAAAGTTTAACCACATTCCTATGGTTGATTTGGGAAAGAATAGTCACTTCATTGATAAAATCCTTAACTTGCCTTGGGTCACCTCCTACTCTGGACTTTTTAATGGCAACAAACGAGTTATTCAGTAACATGCCCTTGTAAACCGTGCCTTGTCCTCCACGACCTAGAATTCTACTCTCATCAAAGTTGTTTGTGGCAATCTTGAGCTCATCTTCTGTAAAAATCTTGGTTCTACTAGTGTATCCTTGTTGTTGATGAAGTTGCTGCATATAATGTCCTCCATTTTGCTCAAAATATTGTCTTCTAAGTTGTTTTAGTGCTCTTTGCTTGTTTCCCCAGCATAATATAGAGACCAATGTGACGATAAAAAGCAAGCATAAAGAAGTGCCTGAAAACAATGTTCAAAATATTATCCAGAGTTACTAGTAAGTGGTGTTGTTTGTCAATAAACCTTAGTTTTGTACATTTCATGATAGTGATGCTTTGTTTATTCCCCATCATCCCCTCGTCCTATAGTGTTGATTCTCTCTTGTTGCAGGTGAGTCTTGCGGGTAGAGAGATAAAGAAGCTTGTGTGTGGTTTTTGAACTCAAATTGGTAATGCTTTGAATGAAAACAAAAATTTCTCTAAATATGGAAAGGAGGCATGCAAATTAACCCTTGTGACACAATTGAAATAAATTGTTCTGCGATTGACACGACTTAAAAAAGATATTGGCATATAATTATAAAGCTGCTGATGTATTAAGTGCTTTGATATGTAACATATAGCTACATGTGTTATTTTAAAAATATAATACCAAAATTTTTTACTGCCTTTTATTTTTTATTCAAGGAATGGAATGACAAAACTATTTTTAAATCAAAATTAAAATCGGATCAATTTAACACTGTTAGCTAAGATGAGTCTAACAATAAAAAGTTAATTACTATGATATTCTTACCCAATGAAATTTCTATGATGGGGAACTTGCAACCTGACCCGTCTTTGTAGCCATCGCCTTTATAGCCCCGCGGACAAGAACACTTGCAATTTCCATCAACGTTGTGGCATATCCTACTGCAACGATTCTCCCCATCGCACTCATTAATATCTGCAAAATTAATCTTTAAACTAGTTATACATAGCTCCAAGCAAAGCTATTATAAATATCAAAATCTTGTTCAAGATGTCATATCTTAGACAAACTTAGTGGAATTAAAATTAAGGGTTAATATAATATTTGTTCCCTCAAAATTTATTCCATTTAAAATATTGGGTTAAGTTACCGTTTTAACAACGAAGTTTTTCGCCATTAGTATTTAATGCAATTAAGTTTTAAAAAGTTCAAAAGTAAACACAATCTTTAAAAACAAAACAACTTTAGCAATACTACCCCAAACATCCGTATCTTCTTTTTAAGTGTGACCCACTTGTTCTCCCTCCATCTTTATGACGGACATTTATGCCAATTTTACGGAATTGCTAAAATTACACTAATTTTAAAAAGATTTTACTTACTTTTACATCTTTTAAAACCTAATCGTATAAAAAAAACATCGGTTGTTAAAATTGCACTTTGACATTAAATGTTAGTCCTTAAAATTTAATAAAAACTTAGACTATTTTGTCTCTTGAGGGACCAAAACAATAGTAATTAGTAGAAAATAATATATTTTGGGTGCGATTTAGATTGCACTCCCTCTAATCCTCATTATAAGACACCAACTATCAATTCTCACAAATCAATAAAAGAAGTTAAAAGTATTAAAGTTGTCCTAAAATTCAAGTGATTTCTGATATTGCCCTTACTAACTATATTAAACTCAAATAGCATATTAATTATTACTCTCTTCCACTACCCTTATTAAATATGGGTAGACATGAAAAAATAAATTAAATATTCATTGAAAACTTACAAGTGACTTATAAAATGAACCAAAAATACTTACTAATTGGTGTCTTATAATAATAACCAGAGGGAGTAATAAATTTTCTTGTTTTGGTTCCTCATGATCAACTTCCACCTTCCATTCCTCCACCTTCTCTGTTGATTTGGTCGACTGGGAGCAGAAACGGGAACAGAGAGATGGAAATCGGAACCCAGTCGAGGCAAATCGGTACTTTCACGAGATTTTCCCAAGAAAAATCTCATTTTCTTTAGGTTATTAGTGGGAATCCGTTTTCATTTCCATAGATGAAAATGGGTTATGGGTTCATGTGGGAAAATATTTTCTAACGGAAATGACGAACCAATTTTCCCTTTCCCTAATCTCCTTTTTCTAACTAAATGGGCCCTAACTGCCCATATATACACCGGGAAATAGATAATACCCCGGGACAGGACATCCCAAGATCCTAAAAAGTCTTGGGACGATGACGGAAGGGGTGATCGATTTGAAAGTTGAAAACAGAGGAGCTATGTTAGGAAAATTGCAAAAGGTGATTGAGGCTTACCTTTGCAGCCTGTATCGGGGTCAGAGAGATAGGGATTGCCTCCGAACCCTTGTTCACATACGCAGTAGTACCCTGTAGTAACATTTGAGTTTTGACATCTACTGTTTTGCTTGCAGGCATAGCTCCTTGCATCTTTCTTGGCTTCAATGCATGTCTGATTGGAAACAGCCCAGTCCACAACCACGGGAACTTGTGTTCTGTTGCTGAGATCAAGCAGATCTCGATATGAGAAGTTGAAGTATCCTTCCTTGGCAATAAACGCATAGCCGCAAGGGTTGAAGTCACGCACGTCCGTGTAGTTGTCGAAGCTATATAAGCTGATATTATAGTTTCTGATCGCTTGGGGAAAACTGGTCTGACAGCATCCCACACCAGAGCAAGCACCTTCCTCAAAACTCGTCTCGTTACTGCAACTCGACACGCAGCCAGTTGTAAACGTACCGTCCAGGTCCGTGAGGAAAGAGAAGGTGTCACAGCCCACCACAGTGAATTTGTTCTTGGTGCTTGATACAGAAAACTTACGGAACCACATTGCATTCCAAGAACCATCGTTTGAATCATAGCAATGCTTGGAGATGTATCCGGAAACGGTCAATTCAGGAGGATCCAGGGAGATGTTGAGAACTTGTATATTATGGCCGTAAATCAATTGTGTTGTGGCTTCTCCAGATGATGATGGAGAAGTGGTGGTTGTACAGTTGAGGAAGAACTTTTCATCTCTGTAGCAGTTCTTGCCAGTGCCAAAGGGATATGGGATGCTCACGTTCCCACACTTATAGTTGCAACCCGGTTTCGTCTGAGCTTCGGTCGCGGCCGTTGCGACGGCCATGGTGACCAGCAATGCCAGGGTCAAATGCAGTGAGTTCAAGAAACCCATCTCTCTTGTCGATATACAGGGATGAAGAGCTAGGTATGTAGCTAGCTATTATAGACGGATCACTTGAAATCCTGATCATTCAACAGAACATGACGCTTCATCTTCTTATCTGTAATGATCTCATCTTATAATGGCGCGTCCAAATCACTGACTCAAAGGGTCTTGGTTTTCTCTCTTTCTCTTTCTTTTTCTTTTTTCTTTTAAAAATAAATTGGCAAGGAAACGGCTTGAAATCTTGCTCCACATGAGTCACAAACTCCGCCATATGGCTGTCAATCTTGTCCCTTTCTAACCTATGTTGACTCAAAGAGTTTTGGTCTGTTAGAAATAAAATATTTGTGTATTTTACATTTAATTACTTATATATGGACCTTGATATATTAGGTGTGGTATTATCTCAAAAACGGCAAGTGCCAGGACTGTATATATATTGGACTTTTCTTGGCATTTTGGTGCGTGGGGTAAACATCTTGGTTTGTGATTAATGAGAAGGCTGATTCTCCATGGGTTGTGTTTGTCTTAGATATGTGTTATTCAACATGGAATCAGAGCTCAAGATTCGAGCCAATTATCCCTTCTTATAATAAAGAAACCCTAAAGTGAAAATCAAGAATCGATGGCCTTTCAATGAAGAAAGGAGCATCTGAGATTTGTTGGTAGAGATTGTGCTAGCTGTCTAAATATGTGTTCAGTAAACTCTGAAACTATGATTTTAGAAGAATTTTTTTTGTAAATAGAGATAAAACTTTTCTCACATAAAAATTAATCTCTCAAAACTAATCTGAACACACACTACAGAAAAGAAACGAAGGCAAGTCATTAAAGCCACCTATTTACACAGAAACAAAGGCTTTCAGATTTTAGGAACAAAAGTTTACGCGGTTTGTCCCAAAATTCCAAAAGCAACATAGTTAGTCTTAGTCTGTGTTTGAATGCACAACAAACAGTGTTAATCAAATCATGTTTTTTTTTTAAAAAAAATCCCAAACATTACAACAATATGTAGAATCCCGCCAAATCATAGTTTTGACTTTTGAGACAAGCCCTTTTATTTTTCCTCTTTTATACGGTTGGGCACCGGTAGTTTGGAACAGCGATTGTTAATTGGGCTTGTTTTAATTGGGCTTGTTGTGATATAACTTTTGATAAAAGCTAAATTGTATAATGTGATTTATGTTTGGATTAGCGATTGTCAATTGGGCTTTTGCAAAAATAAAAAATTAGGGTGTGTTTGGAACAACGATTGTCAATTGGGCTTTTGTGATAATGATAAAAGAGAAATGTAATTAAAAATTATAAAAAATTTATAATAGTTTAAGTTGGGAAATTAGACAATTAAAAAATGCACAATCTAATTAAAATAATATTACATAACCAATTGGATCACATGTTTCGTATAATTTGATCTCTAATTGAGTGACGAATTTGATTCATTTCAGAGGAAGATCGCTTGCCATAATTTGTCGTGGAAGATTGTTCAGCTACACTATTATTATCTACCAAAAATATTTTAAGGGGTTAAAAACACTCAAAAAATATTTTTTGAGTGGGTACAACTTGAAAGTGGGTAAAATTGTAATCAGTCTGATAACACACTAGGTAATGGATACAATTAGAAAAATATTTTAAGGTTTAAAAACATTCAATGTCAGAACTCATGAGAACCCGAGGTTCCGGATATGCGGGCCCCACCTCCATTGCATTTCTGTTCATTCTTGATAAGCTGGTGGGTCCCATAGAAGTTGAAGTTCATGATAATTCACATGAAAGAGAAACCTTGGTGGGTCCCACAGATTTATAAAAGCCCAATTGAAAAAGCTCAAAGCTCCTATTTGTGGCTTTTATAAAAGCCCAATTGCAAAAGCTCAAAGCTCAAAAGTCCAATCCCTAATCTAACCAACCAAACATGAAAAAAAAAATCATTGCCAGCAGTTGGGCTTTTGAAGCTCCAATTGGGCTTAAGGCCATTCAAAAGTTGCATCCAAACACACACATAATTTATCTCTCTCCTCTTCTCTTTCATCCAAAACAATAATTTTTCTCTTTTGTCTACTCTATCATAATTACTATCCTTTTCTCTTTCCTCTACTCAGATATTTGGTCAAATGATTTTTTATTATACAATTTATTAATACATACATATCACCTTGATCTATTTTTAATTAAATCTCACGTACCAATGAGATATAGTTAACTCAATGATTATTGGGTAAATTTCTAACTATGTCCTTATTTATAAATGGTAAAAAAAGACTTATAAATAGGATCAGATTGGTACATATTTAATCTATTTTTTTTATGTTTTATAATTGACTAATGTTATCATTTAAATTTTTTTGACAAATTATTTTATTTTTGGTATTTATTATAAAATTTAATGTTAAATAATACTTAAAATATAATCTTATCCTTTATATGTAATTATGACAAAAACTAATATCTTTTTAGTAATTTGACCATGAAAAATATGCTTCTGACACAATATACAAACACTATCATTTTATCAAAATCAGTCTTTTCCTATAATTTATTCTGGTCATAATCTATTCTCTAAAATCACTTTTATCACTTTTTTTACAAAAATTATTTTCTAAAAATTAATCAAAACAAACTCTCAAACCTTTGCAACAAGAGAAACAGAGGCAATTATGCCGTCATGCTTGGACTGAGAATCATTAACGACGTGCGCCATTTTCAGATTGAAAAACATTGACGACGTTAGCTCTTCACGGTGACAGACTTTGAGTATCGTCCTTCTGCAAAACTGAATATCATCATTCTTATGTTAGCCGCGGCCAGATTTTTGAGCGTCTTCTTCGCAAATATCGTGATTTTTCTCTTAGAACCTTTTTAATAATTTTACAAGCATTCTAAGACGGTACAACCTAAAACTCTTGCATTTGCAAAAAGTGGAAAGAGCAGCTCTAACACATGAGAAATCCTAACATTAAAATAATTTAAATGATCATATTGCCCATCTGCAAATACACCGGAAAGATCAGTAGCATGAACCTGGCATTGTGTAACCATGCAAACATGCAGAATCTCTGACAGAGGACATGGTCCGTCGTAAGTCCAAGAATCTTAAATTGAACTTCAGGGAATTGTTGTCAGGGCTCTCTTTTAATCTCCTTTTTTTGTTATAATGTTTGTTATGCTAAAAAATTAAAAGTGTCAGAGTTTTTTTTAATCTTTTAAATGTTCGTTTTTCTCATCCGTAGCATTACATTATTAAAGATCGGATGACTTTTTCTGTATTTTAACTTTGATTTGAATTCTGTATTCCAGTTGCCTATTGGGGAATTAAGAGAATGAAATCATTTCTTTCCGCTGTAATGAAAAAAAAAGAGAATGAAATCATTGTGAACTGATAAAAGTCCAGGATTTGATAACTTCGATTTACTTTTATCTTTAATAATCGAAGGCTTTTAAGATATCCAATATTATTGAACATTTTTAAAAATCCTTACAAATCTTTAAAGATGGTATAACCTAAAATTATTCCATCTGGTCCTTACTATAAGGCACTGGTTACCAATTCTTACAAATCAATAAAGATAGTTAAAAATATTAAAATTATCCTAAAATTCAAATAATTTCTAATATTATCCTTACCATAACAGATGAGGTACAGCCCCTTATCCTTTCGCATAATAAAGAAACCTGCCACCAATTTGCACAGGTAACAAAGACTTTCAGATTTTAGGAGTAAAAGTTCACGCCGTTTGTTCCAAAATTCCAAAAGCAACGGTGGTTAGTTTCAATATTTAGGATTTGAAGGATGCTTGTGGTTGTTTAACAGGCCGTAGGAAGGAATTAATGGGGAAGGGGAATAATGAATACGGCTTGGAGATGACATATATTTTGTTTGAACCATATTAATTGTTCAAGAGCCTCATATAGACAATGTTGTAGTTGGTTGCGCAACCAACAAGTAGTAAAAAATGGATAGCCAAATTTGTTGATACAGACGTTAAACAAAATATACATATACATTAGTGATGACTCCAACCAGCTTAAGCTGCGCTGAGTTCTAATTTAATTGAAAATCCTATCATTTTTTAAATAAGTTTCAAAAATTGTGTTCACAACACATATTCAACTAATTTGCAAGGCATTAAAACTCGGACCGGGCATTGAACCAGTTGGGGTACTGGGTTAAAGGTCAGTGGGTCAGACCGAGGCCAAACTGGAGCTAAACCGAGACCAAACAGGTAAGAATTTGAAAATTTTAGACTTATAATATAAAATTCTAAAAAAAAAAAATTTTAAAAAAATATAAATCCGGACCGGATTAGGAACTAGACCGATTTACCGGCCGGTTCGCCGATTTCCGGGCCAGACCTGACTCAAGAAGCCTGCTTATTTAGATATTTTTAGTAAGGTGATCTTTTTTCTATTTATAAACACAGATTATGCATATTTTTCCTTTAGAAATAAAAAACATATGATGTTTATATGATATAGTTTTTAAAGAGTAAAGTACAATTACCCTTTTACATTTTGCTGAAAAGTACAAGCAAATCTGAAAAGAATCTGACAAAAGCATGGATAGGTCAATAATCAACGCTGTGTCTCACATAATAGGTTACTGTTGGGGCATTCCATTTCCACAACGGACAATAGCTCAATGTGGACCATACACGTGTATACAGATGGGAGTAGATTACACGGGTATAGTACAATAGCTCAATGTGATCCGTACACGCGTCGACAGATGGAATAAGATCACAGTGTAATTTACACTTTTTACCATTTCCTATTATACCTCAAACGAGAAGGTGTTATCATCAGCCCAAGTTTGCCTAACTGAGTGTAATAAGATGAAGAAGGAACAAATCGCACATCAACAGTAGCTGAAAGGAGAGAGGGGAGAAGTAAAGGTGGTGGGTTTTGGAGCTGGCTTCGGTCCTTTTCTTAGTGTGAGCCGTCGAATTGAGATCTCAACGGTCCAGATGTAATATATTATAAAAAATATTATTATTATAATATATTATTATAAATATTATAATAATAATATTTTTTATAATATATTAGATCTGGACCGTTTTACGGTGGAGAGCTGTGTTGTATGTGTGGATGAAACAGAGAGAAGGATGGATAACCGAATATTGTTAATACAGACGTTGAACAAAATATACATGTACATTAGTGATGACTCCAATCAGCCTAAACTGCGCTGAGTTTTAATCTAATTGAAAATCCTGTTATTTTTGAAATAAGTTTCAAGAATTGTGTTCACCACACATATTCAACTTCTTTGGATATTTTTAGTAGGGTGATCTTTTTTCTATTTATAAACACAGATTATGCATATTTTTCCTTTAGAAATAAAAAACATAGGATGTTTATATGATATAGTTTTTTAAGAGTAAAGTACAATTACCCTTTTACATTTTGCTGAAATTACGCAGAAAAAAAATCTATTTTTAAAACAAACACCTTATTCTAATTTGCAACACTATCAATATCACACCACTTTTGAAATCTACAAGCAAATGAGGTCATCAGAAGGAGTTGCTAATAACAATATCCTAACGACATAAAAGCTCTTCCATAAATGAAAGGGATCAATCCCACTCGTGTAACCACTCAAATTCCTAGGTATAGCTTTTACCCAAATTAGGAATGCATATTTTTACAACTTTAAAACATATATCTGTTCATGCATACCAGATGTTGCTCATTATATATATATAATAATGTCAATTTTTTCTTGCCCCTGCGTTTGTTAGCCCAAGTCATGGATAACTTAAATGTAAACATTGAAGGTAAAAGAGACTAATTATTCAAGAACTTGTAACTACAACTATATGGAAAATTTAGAACCTTTTCTTCAGCTTGAACAGGCATAGATTCTCCTTTTACAGCTTGAATTTGCACAGTACAGAGTTGAGACAACAGGAGGGTAAGTTTCGAGTACTCTCTCTCAACAGGATGCTTGAGACAGCATTGAAGAACAAAAATTGACGAGTCAATATCATGACACATTAGTTCAATATTTGTCCCCCCGTTAATTTGTTTTTTCCAACTTAGTATCTTCACAGCACATAAAGATTACACAGATCTTGGTGCTCCCTACTACTGCATGCATCTATATCAGATGGCACAGCATATTTGAAGATCATATGAATGGAGGGAGATAAATAAATTTAGGACAATCAAATACTCTCAATTTACAGGCCCCTATCTCTCTCTCTAGCCTAAAATCTTGAAAGGAGGCAATGAAGCAAGGGGCCAATCAAATTGTATTTTAAATGAAATGAGATCAAATCACCCTGTAAAAAGCATTGCAATGGCTGGGCAGGTGATGCAGCCTAAGAAAAATATGCAAACACATCATAACCACTGGGAAAGCTAGCTATTGCGATTCCTCAGACTCTGACCCAAACTAACCAAGCAAGAACTTGAATATGTCAGTTAGTGAAACAATGCCTTCTACACGTTTGCTGCCAGCTTCCACGATGACTAGCCGCCTGACACCTGAAATCCACACATGAACAACAGATAATTTACAACACAGTCACAATCAATCAAATTAAAGTCTATTTCTCCACCAATTTGGTGAAAAGCATCACAGTATTACACTAACGACAGTTATAACCTCTAATGTCACAGCTTGGAGTTGGTCGTAGGCAAGACATTGGAATGAAAAAGGAAAACATGAAGAATGAGAATTCATGCGATTCATATGGGAAAGAATCAATAGGTATCAAAGTTAGCAGTCAGTGGTTCTAAAAAATTGTATATAGAGGAGGATTCTAACAGGCGAAGAAATTATGTGAAATGTCTCTGTAGCAAATGAGATGTTGGCTTCCCAAGGACTGATAATTGATGAAGACCAATGTTATGATGCCTAGTTTCAAATTGAATATTGCGGATCATTCAATAGGATACTTCAAAAGTTACAACTATGGAACATTTCTCCTCACACAACTAAAGGCTACTGCACGGAGACAACATAAAACCGTAACCTCAACTGAATAGCCCATTACATCATTAATATAGAACCAAAAAAACATCAAGCCATACTTCATAAGAAAGCACACACAAAAATCTACCTGGATTAGCCAACCGTTCCATCACTTTATGCAGAGAATCAGATCGCAAGCACATCTGACATCTTTGACTTCTAAGTTCATAAGGCGAATAAGAATCCTGACCCAATTGCAACGCCTAGACACATGGAGCATACAAGAGAAAGTAAGAACCGAGGAATACAATCAAGATCACATGTTTTAATATTACTCTTAAATTTTGATAGACCCGTAAATCATAATTTATAAAAACATCCACAAAATAAGGCACATGTCATAACTCCTCCAAATAGAAATCTTTGCCGTATTATTGTTAATACATAGCTATTGCATTGATTTGTCGGATTTCCCAATGAGTACTATATAAAGCCAAGAACTGGGAAAATTAGGCTCCTTTTACTAAAGTTCATAATATGAATTAATGACTTGACTTCGAAGTTGGCACTGGCTTCAGCCCTCAGGCTCAGCAGAATAGCCAGGCTAATAACAAAAAGATGTTGCTATTCATTCCACAAATAAATAGCAAAACTTAGTTGATAAAAAAACAAACATAACTTGCCTGATGAACGGTCATTTCATCAAGATTAATATGTGTATAAGCTCTGTCCTTTGCCAAAGCTGTTATATCACTATCAACAAAGGATAGGAAAGAAGGTGAGAAAAATGACAAGCCACTGTAAAGAATGAAAGGCTAAGAAATTCAAGCTCAAATCCTAGACTAATTCCAGTACCTCAAAAAATGTATGAAGTATAATAATGATTTTTGAACACAACTAACCTCCGGCAATATATATCCAATAATGAGTCATTATCGTCAACTATTGGTATTGAACTTACTTGGGCTGCAAAAGCAGAGAACAAGATGAAACATAAGAAAGACCACGTCATTTTTCAAATAAACCACACAATGGAATCACCCTTGTTTCCTTTTAGCTAAAACATTCACCCTCTCTTTTTGATGATTAATCACACAAAGATATCACCCTTCTCAATGCGGGAGAAGAGACATCTACCACTAGCCCAGCATACCAGATAAATATTGAGATACCAGTGTTTGTTGTTATCTGTTGCTAATTGATACAAAATGCTCAGGGTCAAGTAAAAAAATAGCACCTTGGACTAATAAATTTAGGGCTGAAGCAAGAGAAGTATTTGGTCTCAACATTGCCAAGGGCTGCCGGTTTGACTCCCCAATTTGGGGCACCCATGTGCCAACTGGAATTGCACAAATGGGTAGTTGAAGAAAAGGCAATGTATTGGCACAATGCCTAAAATACCTGCAAATGCCTGAAAAATCAATCTAGTGAGAATCAAGGATGCCGATTAACAGCATAAATAATGCCATTTTAATTGCTTACATTTAAGGATTCCAGAAAGGGAAGCTAGATGTAGTAACTGAGGAAATGAACCATCTTCGGAAGATGAATGGATAATAGGAACAGTTGAAACTCCATGTTGCAGGATCTTCAAGGAAACATCCTTTAAATTATCATACGGCCCAGCCTGCAAGATAAACATAACATCACTGATAATTAGTAGTTCATTACATCAGGACATATTAAAAAAAAATTTAATTAGGAGAATTATTGAGTCAGGTATCATATATAACCCACGGAGCAGCTTCATATCTTTACATAATAAAGAGTTTGTACGATAGAGGATGTCAAAGAGAGCAATTAATGACAAATTTACAACGGTCAAATTACTCTGATATTTATTGAGATTGAGAATAAATCTATAAAACCCGGGCTTCTAATAAAGGTACAACTCATTAACTGGCAATATTCAAGACCAAGAAACACGATCCTCTTAGCTTTATGGAAAAGGCATCTTTTAGTTTGGAACACGCCTGAATTCCCATAATCACTTGATATGCAAACTGAATTTAATTTAAACAGTATTTTCTTCTTCTCCCTGTTTGCTAAGGTCAACACAATAGCTGAAAAGCAAAATGAGTAATTGTGAACTTCTTGATATCATTGAAGATGCACGGTTCATAGACACAAATTGCAACTGCTAAGTAATAATTTTATTCCTGAAATAAATTCTTTTACGTTATTGAAATCAAATGTAAGATGTGTTCGTATCAAATAAGTGAATGATTCGTAAACAAAATAAGTACTTTTTTGGCCCACCAGACAAAACAAGTACTTAATAAGAACCTTTTCCACAATTCTAATTTGCTAGATAAACACAAGGCAAAACCTGTCTTCTGCACAATTTTTTTCATGCCATCCTGCAAGCTTCAAGACAGTTTCTATAGATGCACCTCTTTCAGACACATAAAGCTAGAATTACCCAAGCATTTCCAAAACTACAATGAACTCAAGCCGCCCATTCACCGCCATAAAAAAGATACTATTAAATCTCATAGCACCTCTACATGTAAATAACTACACAATGAACCCCAAAACTGCAACTAGTCAAAATTGTGAGCAATATCACGTGTTAAGGGCTGCAAAAGGCACATAATTTGCTTACACTAACAAAACGTCTTGAAAATGCTGCTCCTGGTCCATTGTTTTGTCTGCTAAGATATGATTTTCCTTCTTTCCAAGCAGATATGGTATGTGTTTCAAGCTCCTCTTCTGTCAGATTGGACCCATGATTTCCAAGCTGAGAATGAAACAATAGCATGTTTTCATAGGAATAACAGATCATACAAACATTGGCATACATGCAATCTCCAGAACTCATGCTAAATAAACCTTACAACCAGCCTTCTAATAGACTGACAGAAGAATAATTACCGACAGTGCACAAAGCAGCTATAAATAAAAGTTTCGTGAACGCTTCAAACAGAAAACATACTTCTCATTCTTCTCAGGAAACATGAAGAATATTACACTGAAACCATACTATCCCCAAGTGAGTTTATTTTCCCTGGACAGATTTGACCTTTCGTTCAGAATCATAGGCATAAGGACCCAGCAGCATGAGTTAATAACACATTCACGAGCATTTGATAAGTTAGAAAAAGTAAGCACGCACACAAGGGA
The DNA here is from genome assembly GCA_963242795.1 of Inga leiocalycina. Lineage (NCBI taxonomy): Eukaryota > Viridiplantae > Streptophyta > Magnoliopsida > Fabales > Fabaceae > Inga > Inga leiocalycina. The sequence continues at coordinate 12,059,241 of OY725327.1, read as the reverse complement.
GAAAGCTTCTACTCATTGAAAGAACACTCTCAAGCTAGGTAAACAACACCATGTCATTGTTTTCCAGCTTCTATAGCATATCATTAGGGGTCAAAAAGATTTTCATAAGAACAAATATGAGATGCCCTAAAAGAAATAGAGCAGAAAAAGAAATGATTTACAGCAAGTATCATTAAGAAGGGATTGGAAATAATCTACCAGTTTAACATTCTATGGTGTCTAGTATGAAAAGCTAACAGAACAAATTTGTGATGTAGTTAGTCGAAGTCTGTGATAAAAGTATATCCTAAGGCAAAACATATTATACACCGTTCCTTTTCTTATCATGTGCTGTAATATGCATGTATCATGTGTATGTGGTACCTTAGCCTTTCAAAATCAATACAACTATTCAACGAAGCAAAAAAATGCATACCTCTCTCAAAATTAAAATAAAATCCAAAGCACTGAGAACACCAACAAACTGCCCTTTGCTGAAGTCCCATAGAGGAGCCATAGGGATTCCCTATAAATAACCCAATTTAGAAATGATGCTTGAAAGCTTCTAATCAGCTATATATAAACACAAGGAAGACTACAGCTATGACAGGTAATCATATGAGGCAATAAAGCAAAAGATTTAGTCATAGTCCAGGGAAAAGCTTCAGACACAATTCCTTGAATTCCCCAAAAAAAAAAACAAAACAGCATTCGAATCCTTTCCCACCTATTGTTTAGGCTAGAGAAGCACAGTGAGTTGACAATGGCCAAACATGTTTGATGTTTCCACCAAATCCGAAATACCCAGAATGCCCTAAAAGCATATACCAGTCTCAGAAAAAAAGAAAGGATACCTGCTCATGCAAAATATGAAATGCTTGTTTCACTGGCAGATCAATGTCCAAAGCAACAACCTATGCCAGGTGTCTCAGAGTCAGTAATGAAATTATGCAATTTGTGGTTGGAAAGTTTGACCACAAGCAAAACATAAAAACCAAAATATAAGGTTAATAGTTAGACGTCCAAACCTTGCCTGACTCGGGAAGCAATTCATAAGCTGTGTGCATGGTCAAGAATGTAGTAATGCGCTGACGGGATGTCTGGACATCGGCATCAGATATTCTCGGCAATACTTCTGTCAATGTACCCTCTGTCAAGCGGACCTGCATCATAAGTCAACAAAAATAAAATGAGCAATGGAAATTTACGATAAAAATGAACAGGAATTTGATGCGTGAGAATAAAACAGAGCTTTAAAATGCAACAGAACAGATACGAACCAAAGCATATTGTATGTGAACAGGTTAAGAGAAATATGCCAGTCCATGAAGAATAAATACTTAAATCTTATTCCAGATGGAAGACCTAGCATACCGAGATAGATCAGAACCACTGGTTTCATAGGCATTATTGACAATGTGTGTATAAGAACGAGTAATAGAAATATTCAGAAAGACCAAAGTATAAGCATTCTTTCTTTGTAAATTGAGTCAAGATTATGATATAGCCAAAAGTCAGAATACAAGAAGCAACTGTCACAGTATGGCAAATTCTTACCACACGCCGAAAAACCTCATTATCCACATCCATGCTTGATCCAGTTGGGTCCGGTGTTACAACAGGCATGAAATTAGGATCAGTAGCCAACATGACAGTGTTAACTATCCCATATTCTCCAGCTACATAAGGTTGATGCTCATCATGTCTCCATTCTCCATCAACAAAAAACTTGTACTGCATTAAATTAATCTATAAGTAATCAACCACAACAAATCAAGGCCCATTTCTCTCAAATTGGCATAATTCTAATCCATTAGTGTATAAGCATATCATATACTTGCAATGTCAAACACAATAGCATTATTTCACTATTCTGCACAAACCAACAACAATGGAAATCTTCCCCAAAAAAAAAATTTAAATTGAGAAGGCAATAACGTGATATGTCTTGTACTCTAAGCCTCAGTTAAAAACACTTCAATCATCCCCCTATCATCACGTCTCCATTAACTATGGCTTTATTATTTATATAAAGCTCATACAAGCTACTCTTGGCCTCAGGCTTTGCTTATCCTATTTTGCCTCAACAAGTTTACATGGCTTGGCTGCCAATGGAACTAATGAAGTCCAACAAATCATACCACAAATGCCTAAATAAGAACATGAAACTTTCACAGTACCATAGTCAAAGACCAAAAGAAAATAATTAATTACGTTAAGTCTAATCATACTCAATCCCAGAAACACGTTTTCCCAACTCTGTAGCAACCACAAAATCACCATGCCGCATGACTTGCTCATCAAAATGCGTGACGAAAAATAAAGCGTTTTAACTCCAGTTCTGTCAAGTGTAAACTAACCTGATGGTAACCAGGGGTCAGGCTATAAATAACTTGAAATACAGTTGGGCAACCCTCGACGGGCGACATTGGTAGAAGCTCAGACCACCTTTGGAACAAAATTTAAAGAAAATAAAAGGCATGCGCGAAAGAGCATAAATACAAGAAAAGTCAATAATCAATAAATTAGATTAAACAAACCACGGCATTTTCCCCAGGAAAATAGAGAGGAGGTAGGAGAAAAATAACAATAAATTAACATGGAAGACGCACCGTGTAAAAGAACCACTGAGATACACATTTCTTCCCCCATATGGCCACACAAACCGCATCGGGATTAGCACCGTGCCTGCAACACCTCCCGTGTTCCTCGTAGAATCCATGCTCGGACTGAACATTCAACCTCGAATTAGACTGTCACCTTGAGAATACGCTCCAAGCACTCCACTTAATTGCAGCATGCCAGCTTGTTCAATTTGTATATAACAAATTCGAGCAAATGCCGCACCAATTGAATACACTATAAAGCCAGAAATTATCCCGAATCAAAAATAAACTAACCTGAAAATACCAAATTTTGGTGCTTTATTCTACAATAAAGCAAAACAGACAGTGCCCTTTGCTTACTATCAGGGAATCAAAGAACATTTTCACCGGGTAACAAAATAACACTACCAATTCACGTGCAACCAACCCATTTGACTTGGAGAAACAAACCCTAACCCTAAAATTGAGAAATAAACAAAAAACGAACCAAATCAGCCCCAAACAAGTGCGAGTTTGAAACTATCCTCCAAAAGCACGACAGAACCTCGAGGGAAAAAATCCAAACCCTATTGAGAATCAGCAACGAAAAGTTGAGAAAATCGAGATACGAATCCAACCCTAAAAAAGGCGAAACCTTGATGAAGATGTTGAAAATTTTATCTCTGGTGGAAAAAAAAGAAATAGAAATAGGACAGAATTGGGTCAATGAAGCTCTGATAAATTAGCACAGTGATATTTGTTTATGAAAAAGGATGTTTATTGTTTGCCAAAAAAAAAAAAAAAAACTGGCAAAAATAATAATAAAGCAACGAGGTCTCACGGTAAAAAGCATCCCAGGGAGTGCACGTGCGATTATCGACTATTTTCTTCTTGTTGGTTTTATACGGTGCTCGTCTGGAAGAACTTATTTTTACGTAATAAGTGCGTATAATTCGTTATTCACAGTATATGAGGTAAATATGTGAGAGAAAAAATTTTTCGGCTTGCGTAAATTGAGCTTATTTTCTCAAAATAAGCTCTCCCAAACATGCCTATACACTCCCTCCAACCCTTTGTTTTTTAAGATTCTTTTTATCTTATGATAATGTTTTTTAAGAACCTAACATGTATTGCTTGGTCTCTTTAACAAGATACAATCTGAGGTTGTCAAGTGTTTTTTTTTTTTAACCTACTTAATTTTATTCTATCTCATCATCTTTCTTTTTTTTCATGTTATATTCTCTTTCATATTTCCACCTATTTCTATCATATTTCTCTCTCTTACTTATCTTTTATAAATAAAGGTATGCTTAAAAAAAAATCACTCCCAACTTATTTTTTATTTTCAACTAATTTTAACAGATTTATTAAATTACATAATTGGGTTATCAAGTTATTACAAGAAGTATTAGGAGGTGCATACATATGTGTATGTGTATATATTAGAGTTAAGGTGCAAATTTATCAATGAAGTTTTGTCCAAGGAACGTCTGACACAAATAACTTTTAGAAGGGGTAAAAATACCAATGAACAATTAAAAAGAGGCATTCACCACAAAAACCGTTAAATTTGTATTAACTTCGTTAGGGATTTTCTTCTTTTATAATTTAACGTCGTTAATTATATCAAGATATAAGTGCTTTTCTTTCACATTTTCTTTTTAACGAGGTCTTTTTAATGCAGCATTTTAATGCAAACTTTTAAGTTTTCCTAGTCTCTTGTATCGCTGTCCACCTATACCTGTGAGGCAAAGAGTTATTATGCATTAATTATCATTTTCCTTGAAATATATAAGACAAATACTTATATATAACCCACTAACTAAAACTTTATAGCATTAAACTAAGTCCAATCCACCACATTTCCCCGCGGTTTTTTTTTTTCCCCCTCTCCAACCGTAATATTTAAATTCAATTAATAAGTTTAAACGAATTGTTTCTGCTTCTGTCCAACCTTAAGAAGTATAATGCAAAATTATTTAAAATAATTTGATATTAATATAAAAGCATTAATTAAAAGCCTTTTTAAAATTTGTGCGAGAATGAAGGATGAATTTCCATTGAAATAATAATACTAACCGTGTAGTTTCATATGAGGGAAAATCACATCAAAGTCCCAATTAAGGAAAACAATATCAGAAAAGTCTCATATCTAATCAATAATAACTGAAAGAGCAACTAATCATAATTGAAAAAACTACTATTAACAAGTTATGGAATTTTTTTTATATTATTTTTCATAATTGAGACATTGTTGTCATTACCCTTTATATTAAACTAAGACCAATAAGTTAGCATAATGCAAGGCCACGTCTGCTGTTGCTGAAGCAATGACAATGGAGGAGGCATTTCAATATGCGATTAGTAGTGATATGGAAAATAATCTAATAATTAAAAATATATGTCCAGCACCAATAAACATGCCATGACTTTTGATTGGAGATGTGGCGTATTAATTGAAAATACCTTTTATGAAGTGAAATTTATCAAAATTCATTCATTGATAATCTAGATTCTCAGATAGGTTAACTTGGTTCAGGATTCATAGGCCCAGCTTGTTTGGAATGGCTTATGAAGAGCTTATAAGTACTTTTTATGTAAATCGAGATAAAACTCCTCTTACATATTTACCTCATATACCGTAAATCACAATTGAAAAGCATTTTTTGAAGGTTTCACTCGCTATTCCAAACAAACTACCCTTAAAGAGGTGTGCCTTTGTTGTTGGAATCTTGCCTAGCACCTCTTCTGTTAAAACTGTTAAATAAAAATGCCAATGATGGTTTTGTTTCTCAAATATGCTTTTATTTATGGAGATAATAAGTGAAAAAGAGAATATGTGAGAAAAGATAAAAGAGAGAATGAGGAAAAAATGGGACAAGTGAATTCATTTTTTTTATAATTACAAAGGCAAGCCACATCTTGAAGTAGAGAAATTAGGAAGATCTCTCCTAGACACAATATGCAACATAAAAAACGTATGAGTAATCTAAACCAAGCATGGTCCATTTTCAAGATACATCCCTAAACATCCATCTGGCTATACCTCCCCATTCCCCAAAAAAAAAAAAAAACTCTTTAATCTTAAGCAATATAGGTATCAAAGGATGATATAACACACATTCTCTTATAGGTATCAAATGAATTCAGTTTTCAGATAAGCACAATAAATAACTTATAAAAAATTGGCATGTCTTTCGTCGAGAAGAAAACGGTGAAAAATTGCCTAAACTTCAAAATAGTTTGGCTATTTAAAGAATAAGAGTTAGAGCAAAGGACCTTTATTTAACAACCTCTACCGTGCACGAAAGTATAGAATAATCAAGAATGTGTCTGCAGATTCTTTCAAAAATGATAGGAACACAATCGAAGGGATTGGAAATCCTGTTGGAGACCCCTAGATAAGTAACAAATTTTAGAGATGTCACTATTCATCTTCTAGATGACATGATACGTACTCCTCTTATCCTAAATATAAGACAGACTTGATTTTTTTGGAGATATTAAGAAAGTTAATTAAATTACTTTGAAATATTTATATTAGTCATTTTTTCTCTAAACTATTTTGCTTAACTTATAAACTGATATATAATACAATAATATACAACATATGATATAATTAAAAAACTTATTTAGCTTTTTTAATCAATCTAAAAAAGTCAACTTCATCTTATACTAAAGAGAATAGTAAATATTCTAAGAGAGGATTGAAGTTGAATAGAATCTAGCGGACTTGATCGATCACTACTATACACTAACATCCATTAAAGAGGAGAGAAATTATGGGGCTGTTTGATTTTATTTCTAAAAACTGTTTTTTTGTTTTTAAAAACAATAAAACCTGTTTGATAAATTGTTTTTAAAAAATTGTTTCCATAAACGAAAAAAAAAGTTGTTTTTAAAAACTAAAAATAGTTTTTAGTTGTTTTCTTGTTTATTTTTTATTTTTTGAGGTCGTCACTTATCTACTATCAACACTACACTACCAATGACGACTACCATACCATATCACCATTGGCGACTACACTGTACATCACTTCAAAAACAGATTTTTCGAAACAACTATACAAACGGATTTTTTTTTTAAATTTTTAAAACTAATTGTTTCTAAAATTTATTTTATAAAACTGTTTCTGAAAATAAAAAATAGAGATCATAGAATCAAACAAGCCATATATCCCTAAAATTTGCATCTCATCAAGTGTTGAGTTATCCACAGTAACGCAAGTTACTTCCTCACGTCCACATACATGGCTCACTTGGCATGGTGAAAGAGTTTTTGAATGAAATGAGAGTGGAAATTAAAAAAAAGAAAAGAAAAATGGATATGTGGTGTATAATCTTTTGTTTGAAATGTATATTTGTATTGTAATAATAAATGACTAATGATGATATATCTTGATGATTTTTTCGTGGAAAAAAAAGTCTAACCCACCGCAGAAAATTAAATACAACCATCAATGGCATGAGTTCCGTTGATCATTTTCAAACAAGGACACCAACCAAACCAGAAATTCATCAAAGAAGAGCAATCAAGAAAAAGAAACAAGAAATCATTGTTATTTGCCCCATCCCTTGGTTGCAGTCTTGCAGTCTTGCAGATCTGTCATTATCGAAACAAGTCGCATCATTCTCCATCCTCAGTTACAGATCTATCATCCACCTACAAAATCACACCCAAAAAAAACAGAAAGAGCAAGTTACAGATTTGATTCCGTGCCGTCATATCCTCCGTCCTCCGTCGCGCGTCCTCGGCATCAATGGGAGTAAGGGAAGTTCGAAGCAAGTCCAAGGTTCTATGAAGGAGAAGGAGATGCAGACGAGAGAATTGCGAGAAGAGGACGGTGGCGGAAGTGGAGTCGGCGATGGAGGAGGTCGATGCCGGTGAGAGAGGCCGGCCGGGGATGAAGTCGATGAAGGAGGAGGCCGATGCCGTTGAAGGGAATAATTTGAGATCGATGATTGGGCTCTGGAGGGTTGAGCAGAAAAAGTTCAGGGGCAAGATTGTCAAAACAATTATTTTAAGGCACATCATTGGTTATTTTGATTTACAACGTGCTATTCTAACACATGCACGTATATTTTGCTGTTATGATGTCACAGTATCGGAGCTTATGTGCATCTTCCACGTGTATGGACACGTGTATCCATACGCTAACCTCATGCCATTTTACTTCCCAATCACTTGAGTTTATTTTGTTTTTCCCCCAAAATCACTTGAGTCATAGATTTTAATTTGCTTTTATTCAACTGTAATTCAGATTACAAATTCAAGCAAAACTTTTAACAAACAAATCAGTAAGAAGAATTTTCCTATGAGAGTATCTGATCATGTCATGCAAATGCTCATGATAAACTACGTTTATAATAACTTATTTTTAGGTAATAGGTGCTTATAAATTGTGATTTACGGTATACGAGGTAAGTATGTGAGAGGAGTTTTATCTCGACTTACGTAATAAGTGTTTATTGACCCCTAACAAGCAATACCAAACACACATATAGTTTATTTAGGGTATGTTAAGATGAGGATCTCTCTTGGCATTACTCTTTCTACGCCACATCTTCAAATTCCTTTGCCACATATCATCACACCAAAGGCAATATCCAATTTAAGGTGGATGAGTCGGTCTTAAGGAATGGTGACAGTGGATGTGGGAAGCAAGGTTCTGAAACTCGGATCGACCATTAAACCAATCAGAGTACTGAGTCAAGGGTCAGTGGGCTAAATCAGAGTCAAACTGGAACTAACCCGGGGCGTGAGAAATTAAAGATTTTAGAGTAATTAATATGAAATTCTGAAGAAAAATAAAAAAAAAAATCAATTATTTTTTCAAAAAAATGAACTGGACCGGTTTTCGGATCGGACCAGGTTACTGACAGGTTTACTGGTTTCTAGTCCGGGTTTAAAAACCTGGGTAGGGAGTTAAGATATTGGAGGATAGTGGATATATGGATTCAACTTAGGTCTCACTAGCAATTGTAGAGGTTTTGGGCATCTTGAATGGAATGCACTTATGTTGGAATAGAAGCTATAGAGATGTTGTTATTGAATCTGACTGTCCTGAGTCTATTCGCTTACTTTTATGTGGGTGCGAATGAGTCCACCCTTTTATAGATATCATTGATGAGGCTATAATGTTTTTACATAAGGATTATCATAAAGATAAAGAGGACCTTCATGTTGATTACCATCTAGATAAAAGTTATTATAGATTGGCCAAAAAAAAAAAAGATCACAATTCTTATAGGATACGATGATCAAGAATTTTTATATCTTTAATCAATCTCTACCTTTTAGTTAGAGGAGGTGGAGACTGACGAAGGAGTTTAGATGTTGTTTGATACTGTAACCACTGATTTGGCACGTATTCAATGTTTATAGAAGAAATTGTTGGAAAAAAAACCAATGATTTTGAAATGAAAGGCGGTGTTACAAAATTCTATGGGAGAATTCCTGAAAAAGAGTTTGAAAATTGGGAAATGATAGATGAGTTTTCTTTATCAAAAGTTGATTAAAAAATGTCAAAACGTGATAAAGAATTCTCAACTTTTTTTTTTAGGAAATGACTGATCTATCATTTCTCAATTTTCAGGTTTCTTTTCAGGATTCTCCCAATTTCTATTTTACTATTTTAGACTTCTAGTCATGGGACATATTTAAACTTGTTTTTATCGAAGAACAATAAAAACAATAATCAATATAAACTGATTTTAGGAGCACTTTTGTAAAATCTAAAATGTACTAGAAAGTAAAAACAGAAAAAACAAGCAGATAAGTGAAGAGGATTTGGAATCCGTTTAAAAAAAAAAAGAGAATGAATAGATAAAAATAAATAATTAAAAATTATTAAATTGTTATGAATATTAAATATGTGGATGTCCATTGACTCATATTACTCTTCCAATCAATTTGACATAAAGAAGAAAAGAAGACTTGACATAAAGCAAAAGTAAAAGAATACAAGGACATAAAGAAGATATAGAGTAACCATGATCATGTAATCAGAGTTAAATATAACCATGGTCATGTAACTAGAGTTAGATTTCTAATTCTATATAAAGGCTTGTAATCAATTGTTTCAGATGAACTGAATGAGAACTTCTCTCTAACTTCTCTTTAGAAATTCTATCGATTTTCTCTGAATCCTATCAATCTTCTCTATTATCACATATACTTTTATAACACATTATCAGCACGAAGCTCTAAACGAAGAATGAATCCTATTGGCATCAATCTTGAAGATTTATGTCTTGTTGATAGTGCAACAACCCACACCATACTCAGATATGATAAATATTTTTCTTCCTTGGTAATACAAGAAGCCAATGTTCAGACTATATCTGATAGTATAAATTTAATTGAAGGCTCCGAAAGAGCTAATATTTTGTTACCTGAAGGAACAAAATTATGCATTGATAATGCATTTTATTCTACCAAGTCTAAAAGAAACTTATTGAGTTTCAAAGATATCCGCAGAAATAGATATTATTTAGAAACAACAATTAAAAATAATCAAGAATATCTTGTCATTAAAAATATAGTTGCTGGTAGAAAATGCATATTAGAAAGTTTTCCTATTTTTTCTTCTGGTTTGTATTACACATATATAAGCACAATTGAAACACATGCTATTGAGAACCAGAAGTTCACTAATGCAGACCAGAAGTTTGCCAATTCAAACCAGCAGTTTGATAATGTAAACCAAAAGTTTGCTAATGAATTTATTGTTTAGCATGACCGGTTAGGCCATCCCGGTTCAATCATGATGCTACAAATAATTGGGAATTCATGTAGACATATCCTGAAGTGTAAAGAAATACCACAATCCCATGATTTCTCATGTGCTGCATGTTCTAAGGGAAAGTTAATTATTCGCCCCTCACTAAGTAAAATAGAAAGTGAGTCTCTCACATTTTTAGAACGGATACAGGGAGATATTTGTGGGCCAATACACCCACCATGTGGACCATTTAGGTACTATATGATTTTAATTGATGCATCAACTAAATGGTTACATATTTGCTTATTATCTTCTCGCAACCTGACGTTTACGAGATTACTTGCTCAATTGATTAGATTAAAAGCACATTACCCTGGTTATCCTATCAAGAAAATACGTCTTGATAATGTTGGTGAATTTACATTACAAGCTTTTAATGAATATTGTATGTCCCATGGAATTGATATTGAACATCCTGTAGCTTATGTTCATATGCAAAATGGACTTGCAGAATCATTGGTTAAAAGGTTACAACTAATTGCAAGACCTTTACTTATGAATCTAATCTCCCAATTTCTGCTTGGGGCCATGCCATTTTGCATGCAGCAATGTTAATTCGCATCAGGCCAACTAGTTATCTAAAGGTTTCCCCCTTACAAATGGTTTTTGATCAGGAACCTAATATTTTCCATATAAGAACTTTTGGATGTGCGGTATATGTGCCTGTAGCACTACCACAACGCATAAAAATGGGTCCTCAAAGAAGGATGAGAATATATATTGGGTATGATTCTCCATCAATTATAAAATGTTTGGAACCATCCACAGGAGATTTATTTACGGCATGATTTGCCGATTGTCATTTCGATGAATTACTTTTCCCAACATTAGGGGGAGAAAACAAACAGCTGGGTAAAGAAATTAGTTGGAATGAATTATCATTGGCTCATTTTGATCCTCGTATAAAACAATGTGAACTGAAAGTTCAAAAGATAATTCATCTACAAAATTTAGCTAATCAAATGCCAGAAGCATTTACTGACCTAAAGAAAGTGACAAAGTCACATGTTCCAGCTGCTAATGCTCCTATTAAAATTGATGTCCCTGAAAGACAACATGCTATGAATGAATCTAAAACACGCCTGAAGCGTAGCAGGCCCATTGGTTCCAAAGATAAAAATCTTCAAAAAAGAAAAGGAGCAAAGAATATAGATGGTCAAGTTAAGGATAATGAAGAAAAATGAGTAGCTCCAGAAGAGGCATCTCCTAAAGAGATATTATCTCCAGAAAATAATGTTGTAGTCCCAGAAGAGACCCAGGTACTTGATATATGTGAAAATAATGAGATCTCAATAAATTTGTTATGAATGGAATCCGATAGGATCGAAATGAAGTCAACGTTGACGATATTTTTGCTTATCATATAGCATATAATGTAATGAATGATAATGAGGATTATGAGCCAAAATCCATTAGTGAGAGCCAACATAGAAAAGATTGGCCCCTATAGAAAGATGCAATTAATGTAGAACTAAAATCATTGGCTAAACGAAAAGTATTTGGACCTGTAGTCCTTACACTTGAAGATGTAAAACCAATTGGATGCAAATGGGTCTTTGTACGAAAGAGAAATGAAATAAGGCGAAATAACAAGATATAAGGCACGTCTTGTGGCTTAAGGCTTTACACAAGACCTGGCATTGATTTTGAAGAAACGTATTCACCAGTAGTGGATGCGACTACTTTTCGTTATTTAATTAGCCTAGCAGTAAATACAGGAATGGATTTACATCTAATAGATGTTGTGACTGCCTATTTATACGGATCACTTGACAATGATATTTACATGAAAGTCCCTGAAGGACTTAAGATGCCAGAAACATCTAATTCAAGTTCTCGAGAACAATACTCAGTCAAGTTAAATAAGTCCCTGTATGACCTGAAGCAATTAGGGCGCATGTGGTATAATCGTCTTAATGAATATTTGTTGAAAGAAGGATACAAAAATGGTCCGATATGCTCATGCATCTTTATGAAAAGATCTAATAGTGAGTTTGCTATAATTGCTATTTATGTTGATGATATCAACATCATTGGAACTCCTGAAGAGCTTCAAAAGGCAATTAATTGTTTGAAGAAAGAATTTGAAATGAAGGACTTGGAAAGAACAAAATTCTGTCTTGGATTACAAATCGAGTACTTCAAAAAAGAGATCTTTATATATCAAGAAACTTATACAAAGAAGGTCCTAAAGTGATTTTACATGGATAGATCACATCCATTATGTACTCTAATGGTTGTAAGGTCTTTGAAAGTGGATTAAGACCCATTCCGACCCCGAGAAATTAGTGAAGAAGGTGATGAAGAACTATTTGGTCCAGAAGTACCACATCTTAGTGCTATTGGAGCACTAATGTATCTTACTAATCATACACGTCCTGATATATCATTTGCTGTTAATTTATTAGCAAGATATAGTTTTTCACCAACACGAAGGTATTGGAATGGAATAAAGCACATTCTTCGTTATCTCAGAGGTACTACAGATATGAGGTTATACTACTCAAATGTATCCAAATATGAACTGGTTGGTTATGCAGATACCGGATTTTTATCTGATCCACATGATGGTAAATCACAAACGGGCTATCTATTTACATTTGGAGGTGCAAGTATTTCATGGCGATCTATGAAACAGACTATATCAGCCACATCATCTAATCATGCAGGAATTTTAGCAATACATGAAGCAAGTTGAGAATGAGTGTGGTTGAGGTCAGTGATACATCATATACGTACAACTTGTCGTTTATCTTCCGGCAAAATGATCCCAACAGTCCTATATGAGGATAATGCTGCATGTATCGCTCAACTTAAAGAAGGCTATCTCAAGGGTGATAGAATGAAGCAAATTTCACGAAAATTCTTTTTCACTCGTGACCTTCAAAAGGATGGTGAAATAAATATCCAACAAATCAGTTTAAGTGAAAATTTAACAGATTTATTCACTAAGTCACTCCCAGGTACAATTTTTGAAAAACTTGTTCATGATATTGGTCTTCGGAGATTCAAAGATTTCAACTGATGTTATCAAGAGGGGGAGTCGATACACGCTGTACTCTTTTTTCCTTATCTAGGTTTTGTCCCACTGGGTTTTCCTAGAAAGGTTTTTAATGAGGCAGCACTCGACGGTGTATCAATGAATGATGTACTTTTTTCTTTGGTTAGGTTTTTATCCCACCGGGTTTTTCCTAGTTAAAGTTTTTAATGAGGCACATTCATAATGGACATCTAAAGGGAAGTGTTATGAATATTAAATATGTGGATGTCCATTGACTCATATTACTCTTCCAGTCAACTTGACATAAAGAAGAAAAGAAAACTTGACACAAAGCAAAAACAAAAGAAGATAAGGACATAAAGAAGATATAAAGTAACCATGGTCATGTAACCAGAGTTAAATATAACCATGATCATGTAACTAGGGTTAGATTTCTGACTCTATATAAAATTCTGTAATCGATTATCTCAGATGAACTGAATGAGAATTTCTCTCTAGAAATTCTATCGATTTTCTTTGAATCCTATCAATCTTCTCTCTTATCACATATACTTTTATAAAACTTAGTATGGGGAAACAAAAATCCAGCTATTCTCTGCTATGCTCAAGAAAATTGCACAGCGCAGTGGAAGGATTTGGAAAGCTTCTGAACTTTCCGTCAAGCTCATTTGAGTGAGCACTGATTGGTGCACCGATCTCCACCGTATGATCTTGTTCCCCTGATCCAAAGTTCATTATTATTCGTTATTTGTGTTAGTCCAAGTAATGATATGTGTTTTGCTTCATATGCTGGTACATCAATGTAAGCTCGGCATATGGCATGATCACACTCGGTTTTAGCGGTCCCTTTTGGGTTTCGGAGAGTTTTGGGACTGTTCTTGTAGGTCGGTCTCATTCTTTGTTTTTTTCCCCAAAAAATTTTCGCCCCTTGGTTTTGTTTTTCTACTTTGGGTTGGATTGAAGTTATGCTCGACTTCAGGGAAAGTTCCTCTGTGGTGGGGTTACTGTTAAGTTTATGGAGGTAGGCAATATTGGGGGTGTGGGCAAGATGGAAGAGAATACTGAGCTCGAGGAAGGAGAGGCATGCTATAATAAGGATCGTGACGACAACATTGATCTTGATTCTCTCTTACATTGTAAGGGCTAAACTTGAACATAATTTTAACCAAGTTCAAGTTTTCCCATTTCAATTTGGCTTAGTTTCCTCTTTCCTAGTTTAAAAATTGTAGGTGTTCTTGTGTTATGGAAAATAAAAACACCATATAATAGTTCATTCTATTTGAATGAATGATAAAACTTTCATCATCATAAGTTGTGCGACCTATGAATGTACCATTTTTTTTTATTCGCGTTTAGATATATAAAATGGAAGAGAGATATAATGCAATGTTCATAATTGAGCTTTTATTTGCGAGAAACTGATTCAAATTAATAAGCTGAGGGCAGCTTATGATTTCTATACCTGCAACGGAAAATAAATTCAGAAACACAATGTGTCATCTAGAACACTTAGTGGTTCGACCCTTTAACATCTGCCTATAAAAGCTTTTAGCTGACAAATTGATTCTGTAGATGCTTTTCTTGCTGCCTCATTTGTGAATAACATAGTTGATTTGTTTCTTAGCAACTGTAATTAAAACACTTCATGCATATTATCATGACCAAGAAACAATCTTATGTTCTGCCTATTTATATTTGAGAAAGCATTTTAAATGCAACTCTATCATCTATATTCTTTTGATATTGCTGATGATATATCCAATATGCCTTAATATGTTGGCTTCTGAGAAGTCTAGTTCCTACTACCATTGAAAGAACAAGGGTGAAGATAATATCCCAAATTCCTGTTGTTAATCTTCTTCAGGTCTTCCTTAATGGTACTGGACCTTAGTGATTATTGTTAATTATTAATTAGTGCTGTTTTAGATTTGGTATCAGCTAGTTCAGTTTCATTGTGAAATACTATGACTTGCTTTCCTTTCTTGAAGGATGAGAGGATTGAGCGTGTTCTTGGCCATTTTCAAAAGGACTTTGAAGGTGGTGTTTCTGCTGAGAATCTGGGTGAGTGGCATGTTATAAATCATAGATTGTAGGGAGAAATGAAGGAGCCATCTTTGCATATACAAATGTGACGGCATTTGATATGAATAATTTTTTCAGGTGCAAAATTTGGTGGCTATGGTTCTTTCTTGCCTGCCTATGAATGTTCTCCTTTTCGCTCTCATCCAAAGACCTCTCAAAAGATCTGCATATCACCAAAATCTCCTTACAATCGCCATGTGGAGGTATGTGATTTTTTTTTTCCACCTGACCATTTGATCGGAAAGTAATATATGTTGCTGACATATGTCAAGTTCAGAACAACTCCTGTTTGCTTGATACTGTGGTTATGTTATTATGCAGGCTGCATCCGACAATTCAACAGCTCCTTCACATGTGCCTCCTTCTACAAGGCTTGGAACTGCCCGCTGTAGCACTGATTCATTACAAAATGCAAGAGCATTTTCAGTTGATGGTTCAAAGAAAAATGTGTAGGAATTTCTTCCAATATAGGTGCTGAAACATGCTCTTTAAATAATGATAGTGCTGCTAAGTCAGGAAACTCAGCTGTACAAAGAACTCTGAAATTTCGAATTAAAATGAAATCTGACAACTTAACTCAAAAGAATGTGGCAATTTATAGTGGTCTTGGGCTTGATATCTCTCCATCTTCATCAATGGACGACAGCCCTATAGAAACTGGGGGCGCACCGCCTGTGTCTCAACAGACTGGTGAAGAATCTCCAACTGGCATCATTCGGGTACAAGTGATTTTTCTTAAAATTAAATCTATGCATACTCATTTTTCTGACATTATACTTACTTAACTATTAGTATTTAAACTATTTGTGACATGGAGCAGGCTATGACTTCCTTCCCCACCCCAGGGGGTGTTTTAATATCAACTCTACAAAACAGTATGCTTTACTTGACAAGAAGGGAAAAAATTCGAGGAGACAGAAAATCTTTGTCTGCTCGTAATGGTCAAGAACCTTGTTCCATGTCTACTGATGAGTCAGATTCTATAATGGGAGAGGAAGATTTGTTGAAGAAGCAAAAAGTGAGAATATTGAATCCAAAGAAAAGATTAGGAAATAAAATTCCAGAGCGAAAGGATTTTCTCTTTAATGACTTGGAAGGCACCCCCCGGTTTGGTTCATTCGGTGATGCTGGTGAAACTGCTGAGGTGATTGGTAGGGCTTCTGAAGGCTCCAAGAAGGTCAATAAGGATGGGGCAAATGGCAGAATGGTGTCGACTGAAGCAGTGAAGGAGGAGTCATTGGAGTCAATGTCTGGCCAGGATTTTTACAAGAGTGATAAGAAACATATGGGAAATGGTTCCATGCAGAGGATTATAGGGCGTAAGCTAGCAAATTCACTCAAAAATAACTCTGTTGGTTCTAAGAATAGTGGCCAGGTTAAAGGCTCTGTCAATTCTCAGAAGGTTGAGGTCGATGTAATGAAGTGTTTTGGTGAAGATTCACAAAATGTTGAGACTAATAAGAAAGGAAGCTGTTATCTGATGGCAAGCACAAGTCTAAAGAGGATCAGAGTCCGAGTAAAGCTGTGGCTATTGCAAAGAAAGATAGTTTTGAGGCTGGTAATAATGAAATGGTATACAATAGAAAGAGTTCTGGCTTTAGCGATAATTCTAAAAGTAAAATGGCTAAAACAAAGTCATTGAAGGATAATAATGTTGGAGGCAGTAGTGCACATTCATTGAAACGCGATGAACTGGAATGCATGGTTGATGGAACAGATGCAGTAGATGGGAGTACATATGATAATTTTACAGACGAGGTGCATATAAAGTTAAAATAAAGGAAAGGCAAAGCAGTGATAAAAAGGAGAAGTTGATATCTGGGCCACCCATAAAAGATGCTTTAAACGCATGTCCTGTTGCTGGAAATAAATCTGCTCTTGAAATGGTTCAAATGGCAGCTGCACCTCAACTTATTGAAGAAGATTGGGTTTGTTGTGATCGTTGCCTGAAATGGCGGCTTCTACCTGTTGGTATAAAGCCTGATCAGCTTCCAGAGAAATGGCTGTGCAGTATGCTAGACTGGCTGTAAGTTACTTTCTCATTTGGGGTTTATGAGTTGTATTATGCTAGATATAGTTTTAATTACATGTGAATGTTAAAGAAGAACTGAGTACTATTTTTTACACCTTTTTCTCTCCTTCTGTGCTATGTGTTATTGCCTTCCCAAATGTTGTTTTGAAATCGCTTCCAGGCCTGGAATGAACCGGTGTGACATCAGTGAGGAGATGACAACTAAAGCACTTTATGCCTCATGTCAAGTGCCCACTTCTGAAGGACTAAATAACATCCAAAGCAATGTCTCTGGAGCTGCAATTGGAGTGGGTTCTGATGCTCAGCAATTGGGCCTCAGTCACCAGAACTCCAGTTCTGACGCATTATCTGATCAAAGGAAAAAGAAACTTGGTTCTAAGGAAAAGAAAAAGGCAGAAATCTGTGCCGACAATCTTCTGCCTGCTGACTCCACTCAGAACCATGCTGAAGAATCTAGAAAAATTCCAAGTCACCAGCTTCCTGCAGAGGGAAACCTAACAAGGAAACCTGTTTCTCAACAATACAGCAAGTTGAATGGCTTGATGGAAGTGAAACAAATGCCAAAAGAGAGAGAAAAGAAAATGAATGGAGGTACTGCATTAGTTTTGAAGTTGATATTCATTATCTGATTTATTTTTATTACAAATGGTTCATTATTTTCAAAAGAAAAATGTTGATGTTATCATAAGTGCAGGTGATCGAAAACAGGGTAAATTGAAACGTAAAATGGAAGCTGATATATATCAACCTAGAACTCTTAAGAAGCCGAAGACTGAAGATATTTACATTACTGATGCACAGCTGAGTCCTGGCATGGACCTAGAGAAGGTGGCTCAAAATTCAAGAAATGGTTTTCCAGCAAAGGCTAGAGGGAAGGATATGCGGAAATATGACGAGTATTGCTTATCTGAGGACGTACAGGACAAGTTAGTGGGTCCTCTAAAGAAACATGGAGACCAGACTCAGGTCTTGTCAAATGGTGGGTCTTTGGATCTAAAAAGCCACACTAAAAAAGGTTCGTCCTTGAAGAAAAGGAAATTGGAGGACTGGCAGGATGCTGATAAGCTTCTCAACAAGTCCTTGCAGGATGATAAACAGTATGATAAAGTTAGCGGAAGTGGCTCTAGGAAGGGAAAAAAGTTTAGAGTTTTGAACCCAGAGGCAAAATCATTTACTGAAAGTGAATATAAAATAAATAGAAAAGGTGAGATGAATCAAGTTTGCTTGTCAGGAAGTAAAAATCATGCAGCTGTTGGTGCAGAAGTTGGAAGTGTTGGCAAGGTCTGTCCACAGAGAAAGCATATTGAAAAGGTTGCATCTCACAAAGTTTTGGATGATGTTGATCCACTGGGCAGGGATTTGGGCTCTGGATCGCTATCATTGGCAGCAACTTCAAGCTCTTCTAAGGTTTTGGGTTCTCATAAATGTAGAACCAACTATGCAGATATGAAAGGTTCACCAGTAGAATCTGTTACTTCGTCTCCTTTAAGGATCCCCAATGATAGGGAGGGAAAGCTATCATTAAAAGTGAAGGAGGAGAGAGTTTCATGTGACTTGCATTCTGAATCCCTCAAAATTGCTTCAATAGGGTCTCAGGTTGGGGATGCTAAAGACAAAACTGGGATTCAAGCTAAAACTTCCGAAGTTAGGGACAACAATTTGCTTAATTTTGATGTTGCTACTGTGCAACAACATGGTGATTGTACTAATAATGAAAGCAGAGTGAACAAGTGGAACCAGGAAAGTGCACTTTCTTGGGAAAAATCTGGTAAGGTTACCTCATTGAGGGGTAAAGAAGAGGATAAAAGGTCTGGTTCAGACGTTGATAGGAATGAGACTAAGGTTTCTGCTTCAGAGAATGGTTATTTCAAAAATGGCGGGAGGCAAGAATCAGCTTTTGAGCCCAATTATGATGCATTTAGTCAGGCCTCAAAAAATAATGCTAAGTGTAATTTTGCTCAGTCTAAATGCGAGGGTAAGAAAAACTCTGTTAGACATTGGCCAAGTGAAATTGGAAAGCAAACCCAATTAAGACATTCTGAGAAATCAAATCTGAAAGTGGATACTTCATTTAGCACTGGCAAAGAAATTTTCTCCCAGGAAAACCTAATACAGGATTTAGAGGATGGAAATAAAGCTGATACTGTTTGTAAAGAATCACAAGATGGCAAATCAAAAGTTTTATTGTCTTCAGTGGGTGAAGAAAAGAGGGAAACACTATCACGCTCCAGAACTGCATGTGAGTTTAAAAAAGGAGAAGCCTGTACTGAGTGTCTAATCCTTGCATCAACCAATGGTGATGTGGGCGAGTTAACGAAAACTTCTGCTGGCGCCAGTAGCAATGGTGGGGTTAATTGTAGTTCAGGAACCTCTGGGCCTGATCGGCAACTCCCTGTGATGATCCCTGCAAGAGCAAATTATAGCCAAACTGCCTATGAAACCCTGAAAGAAGCCACAAACCTAAAAGTTCGAGCCGATCATTTTAAGGTTACTTCAGCATTTTAAGATTTATTTTTTTCCCTCGCATGTTTTTCACTTGTACCTGGATCTTTCCTTCCTTAACCGGCGATTTAAATGCTGTTTATTTTGTAGAACTCCGGGTTTGAATTTGAAAGTAACGAGACTTTCTTTGAAGCTGCCTTGAAGTTTCTTCATGGTGCATTGCTTCTAGAAAATTTTCACAAGGAGAGTAGCAGACATGGGAATATAAGTCAAATGCAAGCCTATACCACTGCAGCCAAACTTTTTGCGTAAGCACAATTTTTAAACTGTAAATTGAAATTTATTATTTTATTTGAGCTTTTTTTATTACATTTATGCTGCTCTTTGCTTTTCTTAGTGTAAGTACAATATTGAAGCTATAACTAGATGGAATTCCTAAAGGAGTAGAACTTTATTAGATGTCTTAGAGTTTATTATTGCCTCTAAGGTTCTTAGAATTATTTTTATCAACATCTTTAAGGGTTGATCCTTATTCTCAGACTGTATATATAAGGAGAGTAAGGAAGCTTCTAGATATAATGCAGTATAATTGTTTAACCAATATATATTCTATGTGATACTAGTTGAAGTATCTGCTCAGTTCCAGTTGAAAGTGCCGTTTTTCACCCCCGGGATAAACCCTTTTGCATAGTTTTAGACCGCGCTTTAGCATAAATCAAGAAAGCAATAGGGGCTATTAAGTTTGGGTTTTCCATGGCCAGATTTATTTTGTTGCAGTTTATGATTTTTTAACTTTCTAGTGTTTACATTTATTTGAAGTTAAGAAACCAGTTTAAATGGAGTTTCCGTGCTTTTAAACCATGACTTCTGACCTAGTTGCTTTCTTTGGGTCTTTTAGGGTATCTATCTTGTAGGGGAGTGTGAGAGACATATTCTAAACTTCAAATGAGAATATCTTCACCTCTTATTTTTCAATTAAAAATGCATAAATTAGTGATTTACATTACTATGAGGTGACATGTACGTATTCACCAACGAGTAATATAATTAAGGGTGTGTTTGGACTAGCTTTTGGAAAAAAAGTGGAAAAATTGATTTTAGAAAATACGTTTTGGAGAATAATTTCTGAAAAGGTAGAAAATAATAGCTTTTGGAAAACCATGGTTTTCAAGTCAAACCAAGGTTGTGGAAATTTTAAGAGTGTTTGGGTACATTAACCCAAACCATGGTTTTCAGGGTTAAAAGCTATTTTGGGTTTTTAACAAGTGTTTGGATACTTTACTTTTAAAACCATGGTTTGGCCCAAAACCATGGTTTCAAAAGTGAAACCAAACATGCACCAAGTACCCTATGAAGATGGGTTATAAACATAAGGTCAAACATGACCTGAAATAAGACGACAATATTTTATGCATAAACATGTTATTTTTATTTTTATTTTTGTTTTGTTTTAAATTTTTACTGCCATCATCCTAATAAGTTATTCCTGGATCTGTTCTTTGGGGGCATGCCTTTTATGGGATACAAATGAACTAAACTGCGAGCAATTTATGAGATACAAAGGATCTGTCATCTTTTCCTTGGGCAATTTACTTTAAGCTTGCATTCAGCCGTTAAATGCCTTTTGAAATGAATTTCAGATCTTGTGCCCACGAGTATGAAAGACACCACGAAATAGCTGCAGCTGCTTTGGCGTATAAATGCATGGAGGTTGTGTATATGAGAGTGGTTTATAGTAAACATTCTAGTATAAACAGGGATCGGAATGAATTGCAATCAACTCTACAAATGGTTCCTCAAGGTAACCGAGTTAGTCGTGAATATTTTGTAGTAATGCGTCATGTCTTCTAGTTGTTGATGCATGTTGATTTTGCAATGTCTTTTACTTGAACACTTCTGGCAATGGATTTATAAAAGTGATGCATCAGTGTATCAAAAAAGCCCCCCCCCCAACACACACAAAAAACTGACAATTTTGTGTTTGGGAATTTGATGGACGCATGCGTCCAACTGTGATACAAGGCAGTGATGCATCACTGCATTTTTATTCTTTGTTTTAGCTGAATCTCCTTCATCTTCTGCATCAGATGTCGATAACTTAAATAATCAGGCAGCGGTGGATAAGTTTACTTTGCTCAGGGGAACTGGCACTCATGTTGCTTGTAACCAAGTCATATCTGCTCGTCATCATACAAATTTTGTCCGTCTTCTTGACTTTGTAAGTTACTGCTTTTATTGATGCACACTATTTGTTTGGAAGGTTTTGTCAAGTTTTTTGGTGGTCAAAAGCCATGGAGTATTGCAACTTTTATTGGGGATTAAGGCATTTAGCAATGCAAGACAACATAAAGGAAATGTAGTTCTGTGTGAGATATTAATGTTTGAAAGAAAAGTCAGTATGGAGGTTCAGAATATGTTCCTTAGAAGTCTATGTCGGGCAGATCTTAGCTCAAACTTGTGTTTCTTGGAAGTCATGCACTTTATTAGATGTATGCTTTTGTGGGTGGTAAAGATAGAATGATGAGCTGGTTTTTGCTTTTATCATTCTTTCTGAATCTTTGTCAAGAGAAATTCTTGTGTGAACCTGTTTTGCCACTTCGTTTGTGGTTTGACCAATTAAAATACAACAACTTAGTTAACATTAATCCAAGTAGGTTGGTCATGTATTTCATAGTTTGATTTTCTTTTTTGAAAAAACGAATCTCTTAATTAAGATTTCACAAGTAATGAAAAACTGAATCTTGTGAAATCTTTTAATTTTATTAATATGTCAGTTAATATTTAGGAGGTGCCAAATCAATTAATGAGTTGTTGTATTTTAACTAGTCAGGCCACAAATGACGTGGCAAACAAGGTTCATACAAGAATTTATCTCTTTTTCAATAATAAGTGCTTAGTTGCATAGTTATTGAGTTTCACTTATTGAATCCATATGAAACACAAGGT
Organism: Inga leiocalycina; assembly: GCA_963242795.1. NCBI lineage: Eukaryota > Viridiplantae > Streptophyta > Magnoliopsida > Fabales > Fabaceae > Inga > Inga leiocalycina. Next base: position 12,036,390 of record OY725327.1, on the reverse strand, counting down.
TTTTATTATGTAGTCCGATAGTTATAACTTCCTATGTATGGTCATTATGGATCACAAGTAGCATGTGATTTTGCAGACTCAGGATGTAAATTATGCAATGGAGGCTTCTAGAAAATGCCAGAGTGCTTTTGCAGCTGCTAACATGATCATGGAAGAGGCACAAAATGGGGACTGCATAACTTCTATGAGGAGGGTTATTGATTTGAGCTTCCACGATGTAGATGAGCTTGTAGATCTGGTTTGTACTGCAACGAAAGCCATAAGTCGTGCTCATCTCGGTGGTGCTAGAGATTAACTTGATACTGTATATAATGTTATTTTTTGGTTTTGCTTCTCTACCAATATGGCATCCGGAAAGGAAGGGGAAAAAGGACATCTCCATAGATTGGCCCTTTCAAACCTGTGAAGAGGCAGGTCACCTTCTGTACATGTGTACAAAATGAGATTGATTAGAAAATTTTGTTATGTATTTTGAATTTGCTCAGGTCTTGTTGATGTGGAAATGGGCACAATACTCTCACCCTCCAATTTTTATAGATTAGAAAGGGGGATGGATTCCTGCTGTTTAAATGAGACAGGATGTATATTTTGTTTAAGTTCTATGCTACATTCTTTGCTCCACTGAGTTGGAGCCCTGGGAAAATAGAGTCTGGAAATGTTAAGCAACAATTTTTCAAGGCATTGAATACTCATATAGTTATAATTGAACTTTTTATAACTCAAATAAATATACTCTTCTACCATCTTATGGAATTTTTGAATAGATAGAATTGCTTGTAGAGAGTTTCCTTTCGGGTGTGTGTGTGTTGAACCTTTACTTTTCCATGCCAGCTATGGGCTTTGAAGAAAGTACGCTTACAGGTATCTTTTTTCTCTTCATAGCCCCATTGATAAATCTTGGTTTCATGTCTTTGCTTAATGATTTAAGTCCCTGTATCTTTTTAGGTCATACTGTTGACAATTGAATTCTGGTTAACTGTTTAAAAGGAGAGCAGTCAGCAATCCAAAGTGTATTTATGCAGGGCACCTGGTGAAGAATATTGGCCGCTAAAAAGCTTGGTTTGCTATAATTTTATTTTGACCCACATTTATTTTCTGTAATCTCTTCATCTAAACTTATTAACATTGTTATTGACATGAATCGAAGTAGTTATCTTTTCATCTTATGCTGCAAACTACATTAAAGCTTTAATGAGGAGGCCTTGAAGATCTCTATCTGTCAGCTTGTGTCTTGTATTTTCTCCATTGAATGGGTAAATGAATCTATCTTGTAAGTTTTGTTCTTTGTGGTTACAGACATCAATGTCCTGAGTTTCTCTATTAGTGAAGCTTTCGCAGTCTTGATTATGTGGTTATCTCAGGTTTCAGCTTGTTTCTTTTGATTGGTTGAGTTGGTTTCACATGCCTCCAGAAGAATCTTCTTCCTGTTATTATTTATTTAAACCACTTTACTATTCTGTTTTCTTTTTTTTCTGTTTTCAAATTAGTTAGGATGAGAATTATTTTATTTTTTCATTTCTTTAGCTCTGCTGGGATTTGATTGGACAAGATGTGGCTAGACTGCATTGAACTCTGGTTTCTTCAGTTAGAATGTTTTGAAGGAACTTTTTAGTTTGGGAAAATTACATTAAAGGATCTGAATTTGATAAAAATCAAATTGAATGATATCAAAATTTGTAGTTACTCCAAATGATCAATAGTTCCTATTTGCTTTTAGGGATTTTTTATAAGGTTTGCAGGCTACTTAGGAAAGTTACAGTACTCCCTCTGGTTCAAAATATAAGAGCCAAACTTGGGATGGTGTGTGGTTTTTTTATATAAGAGCTACTTTGCTTTGTCTTATCATTTAAGGTTTTTTTTTTTCCAATTTTATCCCTAATTAATTATATGTCTCGTTTATTTTTTCCACTCCTCTATCATATCTATTTCCACTCATTCTCTCTCCCACTTACCCTCTATATAAATAGGGACTTTTTAGGGAAGTAAGTTATATTTTTTATATATTTATTGTCTTTAACCAATTTTAACTAACTTTTCAAATTGTGTAATTTAGTTATTTGGCTTTTATATTTTGAACCGGGGGTAATAACTTTCATGGTAACTTTTCTAAAATCTGATAGCAACTCTTGATAATCTTTCAGGCCACTTTTGGTACACATGAAAGGAAGTTCCTGAAAGGGAAAATGAGAGAGAAAATCTTCCCTAAATATTTGGTTCAACAGATCTAGGCTTCTTAGAGAACCATGCTTCCCTCAAGGAAGTAGGTCTTCTCCGTGTAGGTTATGATACTGTGTTTCCTTCATGGAATCCAAAGTTTGCCCCTATTTTGCTCCGAGTTATCAAATATTCTAACCAATGGTACATTTAATTGCTAAAGCAGTGAAGCCGTTGTGGATTGTGTTCGGCACCCCCTGTTCATTCCAGATGAAGCCCTTACCGAAGAGCATGCCGCCTCATTAGCTTTGTCAAATTCAGACGAAGCCCCTGCATAAATTGATGTCGCTGTTTGCCTGTTTCTGAATTCATCTATCTGTGTTATGCTTTTAGTCATGAAGGTTGCGGCTTTGATGCTTTTATCCCTCTTCAGATCCATCCGATGATTTTGTTTGAATCATATTTTTGCCTTCTACTTCGTCTCATCTTTCCTTTTTCTTGAGCATAATTCCTTCCAACCAAATATGATATTGATATAACTTTTGTCATGTGCGAGTCCTTTAGATGTAATTTTTCCTTTTATTTTGTTGTAAACAGCTGGCCCTCTATGCCTTAATTACTTGCATACATTTCACACACCTCAAAAGTTTGTAGCATGGACCTTGCATGGTGTAACTATGCAAACATGCAGATATATCTGACAGAGGACATGGTCAGTCGTATGTCCAAGAATCTTAAATTGAACTTCAGAGAATTGTTATCAGGGCTCGCTTTTAATCTGTTTTTTTTGGTTTAATGTTTGTTATGCTAAAAAAATTTGTGAGGATCAGTCATTTTTTTTATCTTCTAAATGTTATGTTCATTTTTTTTTATCTATTGCATTACATTATTAAAGATCGGATAACTTTTTGAGTACTTGGACTTAGATTTGAATTTTGTTTTCCAGTCGTCTATCAGGACATTAAGAGAATGAAACTATTTCTTTCTGTTGTTGGGGAAAAAATAACAGAGAATGAAATCGTTGTGAGCCAGTAAAAATTCAGGTTTTGATAACTTTTATTTACTTGTGTCCTTAATAACCAAAGGGTTCTAAGACATTCAATAATTTTTAAGATTTTGAAAATCCTTCCAAGTATTTAAAGATGGCATTACCTAAAATTACATTTGCAAAGAGGGGCTCAAACATATGAGAAAGTACTAACATGATCATCGCCCATCTTCAATCTCAAATGCTAATTGTTTTTGCATGCTATCATAGGCAGCTGAAGTGCTAGCACTAACATTCCCATGTCCATCAGCTACGTGGCCAAGCAAGTATTCACATTCTTCTGACATCATGTCTTCTCCCTTTACCCAAGGATGCTTTTTCATAGCAATTAGACCCGCTAATTCTGTTGCTACTTCTTTCATAGTTGGCCTTTCCTCTCCATTAACTCTAATGCACCTCCTTGCTAAGAAAGCAACCTCCTTTAACTGCTCTGCATTCTTCTGATCCAACACTCGTTTGTCAAGAATTTGCCATAAGTTGTCTTCTTTCATTGAAGATGCAAAGTACATAGCCAAATTTCTTTGTTCTGGCCTATTGAATTTAACCGCTTTATTCCCAGTAATTAGCTCCACAAGCACAACCCCAAAGCTATAAACATCACTTTTCTCATTAAGTTGACCTGTGAGGAGGTACTCTGGGTCCAAATATCCTAAGGTCCCTTGAACTACGGTGGTAATTTGAGTTTCATCAAGAGGAACAAGTCTTGAAGCGCCATAGTCAGAAACCTTTGCTTGATGATTGCGATCTAATAGTATGTTGGCAGATTTAACGTCGCGATGAATAATTGGAATAGAAGCAGCAGAGTGTAAATATGAAATGGCCTCGGCTGTTTCTACAGCTATCCTCAATCTGGTTTCCCATGAAAGAGAGTGCTCATTCTTTTGTGGGTCTATATGATCAAGAAGGGTGCCATTGCCCACAAACTCATAAACTAACAAGGGAACTTCAGTTTCAAGACAACATCCAAAAAGTTTAACCACATTCCTATGGTTGATTTGGGAAAGTATAGTCACTTCATTGATAAAATCATTAACTTGTCTTGGGTCACCTCCAACTCTAGACTTTTTAACGGCAACAAGTGAGTTATCCGGTAATATCCCCTTGTAAACTGTACCTTGTCCACCACGACCAAGAATTCTGCTCTCATCAAAGTTGTTTGTGGCAATTTTGAGCTCGTCTTCGGTAAAAATCTTGGTTCTGTTAGTGTATCCTTGTTGACGAAGTTGCTGCAGCATATAATTTCCTCCATTTTGCTCAAAATATTGTTCTCTAAGTTGTTTTAGTGCTGTTTTAGTGCTCTTTGCTTGATTCTCCAGCATAATGTGGAGACCAATGTGAATATAACAAGCAAGCCTACAGAAATGCCTGCAAACAATGCTCAAAATATTATCCAGAGTAGCTAGCAAGTGGTGTTGTTTGTCAATAAACCTTGTTTTTGAACACTAGTGGCAATAAACAATGGCCTACATTCTCTCTTCTTGCAGGAGGGTATAAGGAAGCTGTGTGTGGTTTTGAACTCAAATTGGTAATTCTTTGAATAAGAATAAACTTTTTCTCTAAATACGGAGAAGAAGGCACGCAAATGAATTAACCAATGTGACACAACTGAAATAAATTGTTGTTTTGTGATTGACTCAACTTAAATACAAAGCTGCTGATATAACTTTTGCAACATGTAGCTGTATGCCTGTATGTATATTTTTAGTATATAATGCCAAAATTGACCATACCGGCCGGCCTGTTAATTACCCTTTATTTTTTTTTCCAAGGATTGAGATGATAAACAGTTTGTAAATCAAAACCAATCGCATCAATTTAATGTCGGTTAAGGTAAGTCAAATGTTAACTCTATGTTTGGATAGAGAAAAAATTGGGGGGAAGAATACCAGGAAGGAAAATTTCCTAGTAAATTTCTTTATCATTTTTAGAAGTTTTTCTTCCTAGTATTTCTTCCTCATATTTTTTCCCTCACTTTTGTCTCAATCTAAACATAGAATAAAGGTTAATTACAATTCTTACCCAATGAAATTTCCATGATAGGGAATCTGCAGCCTGATCCGTTGATATAGCCATCGCCTCTATAACCCCACGGACATGAACACTTAAAATGTCCTTCGAAATTGTGGCATATCCTGCTGCAGCGATTCTTTTCCTCGCACTCATTAATATCTGCAAAATTAATCTTTAAGTTGATTATGCATATCACCAGGCTCAGGTATTAGAAATATCAAAATCTTGTACTACAAGTCATATCTCAAACAAACTTACCAGAATTAAAAGAAAACAAATGTTAAGCAAAGAGATTGGAGAAACATGAAGAATCATGCATTATCAATGGAGGAGCAACATACTCACACAAGAACTATAACCCGTTTGGGTTATCACTAATCTACCATCACTTGAGGGAGATGACCCATTTGGGAACTTGAGAGAGACTCAAGTTATCCTCTCTCTTGACTTGATGAGGATTTCATTTTCGTAACACACTCAACACATTAACTAAGATCTTTTATATAGATTAGGGCCTAAACCAACCAACTAATAAACTAATTTCACCTCAATATTTCTGCCAACAATAATAGTAAGTTGAAAACAGGGTAGCTCTGCTTCGAAAATTGCCAAAGCTAATTGAGGCTTACCTTTGCAGCCTTCATCAGGGTAAGAGAGGTAGGGGTTGCCTCTGAAACCTTCTTTACATACACAGTAGTGCCCAATACCACCTGTTGAGTTTTGACATCTACTGTTTTCCTTGCAGGCAAAGTTTGGATCTTTTTCTGCTTCAGGGCATGTCAGATTGGCAACAACCCAATCCACAACGACGGGAAATCGTCGTGTGCTGAGATTAAGGAGGTCTTGTCCAGGAGAGAAGTTGAAGGATCCATTCTGAGCAAGAAATGCATAGCCACAAGGGTTAAAATCACTCACATATGTGTAGTTGTTAAAACTCTGTAAGGTGATATTATAGTTCCTTATGGCTTCTGGGAAACTGGTCTCACAACACCCCACACCAGAGCATGCCCCTTCCTCAAAGTTCGTCTCGTTACTGCATCTCAAAGAGCAGCCGGTTGTAAAAGTGCTGTCCAGGTCACTGATGTAAGCGTAGGCGTCACACCCCACCACGGTGAATCTATTCTTTGTGTTTGATATAGAAAACTTACTGAACCACATCGCGTTCCATCTAATTCTTTTCTTTGAATTGTAGCAATGCCTGGAAACCTTTGCCGAGACGATCAATTCAGGAGGATCCAAGGAGATCTTGAGAACTTCTATATTGCTACGCGTCAGATACGCTATGGGTTGTGCAGATGATGGTGTTGTTGATGTTGTGCAGTTGATGAAGAAACTTTTATTGATGTAGCACTTTTTGCTAGTGCCAAAGGGATATGGGATGCTCACGTTCCCACACATGTCGTTGCAACCCGGTCTCGTTTGGCCGGTAGCGGCGGTGTAGAGCAGCAATACGAGTTTCAAATGCAGTGCATTCATCAAATAACCCATCTCTCTCTTATCGATATATCCAGGATTTATGGTGTGGAATATTGAGGGAATGAAGAGCTAGGTATTCTATAATGATGACTTCAAATCCTGATGATTCGAGAACAGCAAGCTTCATGTGTAATGACGCACAAGGATGAAGGAAAGACCTTGTAGATGGACGACCTCATCATAATAGCGCGTCCAGATCATTGACGGAACGGGTCTTGGTCTTCTCTCTTTGGTTTTGATACTCCAGCTTCAGTACGTTCTCTTTGATTTTTCTTTCGTTTGGTTTTTTAAAGGGACGACTTTGACTCTATATATATGGTCATGGCTGACCCTGGTGCAGATATTTACTCTACGAGCATGTACTCTCCCGTGGTTACACGGTAAGCTTCTTGCCCACATAGTTACTGCGATCTTAGGCGTAAGATTCAGTTAATTTTTTGTAGAGATTAAAAAAGTTAATTAAATTATTTTAAATTATTTTTATTTTTATTTTTTTCTTCAAGCTAATTTATCTGATTTATAAACTGATACTCCTCCGATCCTTAATATAAGATATATCTTGGGAGTTGATTTTGGTAATAAATAAAAGCCAAAATTTTCATATTTATCAATTTTTTCCTAATTTATCCCTTTCGATGTTCCCTCAATAATAATCAAGGGAGAGAGCGAATGATTGAGTTAAAGAAGGTGGCTAGGGTATTTTAGAAAATACATGTCATACAAACTAACTTAACCAACTTCCTTAATATAATCAAATTAGGCAAATATGTTTTATATTAAGTTGGCAAATATGTTTTATATTAAGGACTAGAGGAGTATATAATTTAATGGTACACAATATATGATATGATTATTTAGCTTCTTTAATCTCTGAAAGAAAAAATGTCAAATGAGTTTCATATCAGGAAAAAGACACTTAAATACCACTTGAATTTCAAAATTCAAAATTGGTTTTGTTGGCAATAAGAGTAATGAGATTGACAAAAAGAGTATAGTAATTGACAACTCAAGTTTTTGAAAAATCACTGATTTAAGATTTTGAAATTTAAGTAGTATTTATTTGTCTTCTTGCCTTTTATATTTTATATTTTAATAGTTATACTAATTTGTACCAGCACAAAATTTTGATATCATAGAATATTATTTGAATAATAAATAATAACTATAACTATCATATAAGTAGCAAAAACACCTTCCACACCATACAAATATTTCAGAATCAAAGGCATTTCAAGAAATCAGCTTCAATACTTTTTCTTTTTGTGAATATATATATATATATATATATATTTCTTTTTAAGGGATCACTTTGACTATGTGTGTGTTTGGATTAGCTTTTTTTAATAGCTTTTACAACTTACGAGGTAAGTGTGTGAGAGAAGTTTTATCACGGGTTACGCAAACCATAATTTGAAATCATGGTTTTGGTGCTTGCCAAACATACACTATATACATGGTCATGGCTGGCCCTGGATGCAGATATATTTACTCAATCATGATTTGAGAGGATCTTTCATGTTCACACTGCTTCTAAGGTATCTATACATAAATATATAAAATAAGTGAGAGTGAAGCCTAATGGTGTGTTTGGTTTGAGGGGCGGGAGGGGTGGGAGGAAATGAGAGAGTGAGTAAATTATCTTTTTAGGTTGAAAAAATTTAAATTTTAGGTGGGAAACCAAAATTTAACAAAAATGAGAAAGTAAATTTTGGACGGGAACCCAAAATTTAAAAAAATGAGAAGGTAAATTTTGGATTTCTTTTATCCAAAATTATAATTTATTCACCCCCTCCCCCTACTATCCCCTGAAACTAAACACACCCTAAATCAACTACACACACTACAAAATAGGGGATGGGGATTCTAAAATGTCCTGTTGCACTAAGATCCTCACAACAAGGTTTGGGTTTCTCTTTCGCTCCTTTATGTTTCTCTTCTAAAAATTTCATCTCCACCTTTAGAATAAAAATATGAGTTACAGTATAAATTTATTCTGAAAGTTTTCCCTAAAGAGTAATATTACCTAAGAAGTTTTTTCAGGTTTAATGTCACATCGGAAGTTTCAAAATGTAGTAATGTTGCCAATACTGCTAAAAATCTAATATTAAGGGCTAACTTTTTAACAGAAAAAGGGTAATATTGCTCTAATTTAACACTTTCAGAGCAATATTAAATTTCAAAAAACTTCCAGGGTAACCTTGTTCCTCAGCGAAAACTTCAAGAACAAATTTGCATCTCAACCTTTAAAAAATTAAGTAAAACACTCAAACCTCCTTTGATTTTTCTTTAATTATATAGATCTCCCTTCTATTTTAAAAACGTACACTTAAGTTCAAACTGTTAACTCTATTAAGGATTTTCATCTTTTAATTAAAATTTATATTAAAATAAATTTTATTTACTGATTTACCGTTACCAATTCCCTAATGGACTAAAATTGTTTAAGTAATTTAAGATTTTTTTTGTTTTTCTTAATTTATTTTTTTACCTTTGAAAATAGTTATATGTTAATTTTTTTTCATATTGAGATAAAAACTTAATTAAATTAATTAATGCATACATAGAAAACTTAATTAAAAATATGCTCAATTCTTTTAATAGATGCATACTCTTAAATAAACATGTTTATAAATGTTTGTGTGAAAAATGTATTTAAAAAATTAGATTATATAATATCTCAAATTTATATTATTAATAACATATGGTGAATAAAAATATACTTTTTAAATATTTTTTCAAATTTTCGTGACAAGAAAATAGAAAGAAATATGTGTTTAGTCATTTAAAATAATACTAAATAAATAAGTTTAAAAAATATGATAATAAATTTAAAATTTTATAGTATAACAAAAATTAATAATTTTTATAATATATTGAAAATTCTGAACATATATGTATTAGAATTATTTTTTGTTTGTATAAAAAATTATTTTTAGGCAAATATAAATATTTATTCATTTGTTGAAATAGGGGTATTTTGATCCAAGAAATTGTTTAATATTCAAATTTAACCTTCAACTAACAATTGGGTTGATAGAAATAGAATTTCAAATATGTAAGGGGTTTTGTGTAACATATATATATATATTAATTTTAAGGAAGGTCTATATACGTTTTTAAAATAGATGGGATGTTTGTATAATTTAAGTAAAACAGAGAGGTAGTAAATATATTTTACTCAAAAATATATATAGTTGAAAATGTAATATTTTATAAATTATTATTATATATAAAGTAAACGTATCCAGTCATTTTTTATCATCTAAATGTTATGTTCAGTTTATTTTCATTGTCTTTTACTACATGTCCGAAATATTGAATCATGAGTGTTTCTTGAGCATGTTATCTATCAGTACAGGGCATTATGCATTATTAAAGTTCGGATATCTTTTCTTTTCGAATATTTTAACTTTGATTTGAATTTTGCATTCCAGTTGCCTACAAGGACATTAAGAGAATGAAATCATTCCTCTCTGCTGCTAAAACAAAAGAGAATGAAATCATTAATATCAACTGGTAAAAATTCAGGATTTGATACTTTTAATACACGGTTACTCTTAGTAGCCTAAGACTTTTAAGATATAATAGATTTGAACATTTTAACGTCCGTACAGAGTCTTTAAAGACAGCATAACCCTAACTCTTACATTTGCAAAAAGAGGAGCTCAAACACACAAGAAATAGTAACATAAAATTAAATGATCATCACCCATATTCAATCTCAAATGCTAGTTGTTTCTTTTTAGAATCAAGGGCAGCTGAAGTGCTAGCACTAGCATTCCCATATCCACTAGCCCCATTACCAAGCAAGTATTCACATTCTCCAGACATCGTATCCTCTTCCTTCACTCAAGGATGCATTTGGAGAGAGTAACATAATTGTATCATATAGGGTTTTAAGCAAACTTCTTAAGCAACAACATGTATTTGGAGAGATTTGGGCTCCTTGGTGCATGAATCTCCCAAACACACACCATATATATTGAGGAGCTAAAGCTAGCTAGGAAGTTAATGCAATAGATCATTGGAAGGCCACCTCCACCTAGGAACCGGTTTCTCTATCAAGTACTTTGCTTAGTAAGGAGAGCTAAACAGATTTAGGCTGTTTAGATATGATCTGATTTGTCAATGTCTTCAAATGAAAGCTCAATCATTTGAGTTTGCAAAGCTTTAAAGTCATGAAGCCTGTGGCCTTGTGGCATGGACCTTATATGGTGTGACAATGCAAACATACGGCTATCTCTGACAGAGGACAAGGTCAGTCATATGTCCAAGAATCTTAAATTGAATTCAGAAAATTGTTGTTAGGGCTTGCTTTGAATCTCTGTTTTTTTTGGTATAATGTTTGTTATGCTAAAACAATAGTGTCCATCATTTTTTTAATCTATTACATTACATTATTAAAGATCGGATAACTTTTTGAGTATTTTGACTTTCATTTGAATTTTGCATACCAGTTGTCTATTCAAGCATTAACAGAGTGAAATCATATCTTTCAGCCGTTGTAAAAAAAATAGAGAGAGAGCATGAAATCATTATGAGCCGGTAAATATGCAATATTTGACAACTTCAATTTACTTGTGTCCTTTATAACCAAAGACTTTTTTAAGATATGCAATAATTTTGAACATTTTTAAAATCCTTACAAGTATTTAAAGATGGCATTACCTAAAATTACATTTGCAAAGAGTGGCTCAAACACATGAGAAAGTACTAACATGATCATCTTCCATCTTCAATCTCAAATGCTAAGTGTTTCTGAATGGTATCATAGACAGCTGAAGTGCTAGCACTATCATTCCCATATCCATCAGCTACAGTACCAAGCAAGTATTCACATTCTTTAGATATTATCTCCTCACCTTTTACCCAAGGATGCTTTTTCATCATAGCGATTAAACCCTCTAATTCCATGGCTACTTCTTTCATGGTAGGGCTTTCCTCTCCATTAACTCTAATGCACCTCCTTGCTAAGAAAGCAACCTCCTTTAACTGCTCTGCATTCTTCTGATCCAACACTTGCTTGTCAAGAATCTGCCATAAATTGTCTTCTTTTATTGAAGATGCAAAGTACATAGCCAAATTAATCTGTTCTGGCCTATTGAATTCAACAGCTTTATTCTCAGTGACTAGCTCCACAAGTACAACCCCAAAGCTATAAACATCACTTTTCTCATTAAGTTGACCTGTATGGAGGTACTCTGGATCCAAATATCCTAATGTCCCTTGAACCACGGTGGTAATTTGAGTTTCATCAAGTGGAACAAGTCTTGAAGCTCCAAAGTTAGAAACTTTTGCTTGGTGACTATGATCTAATAATATGTTGGCAGATTTAATATCACGATGAATAATTGGAATAGAAGCAGCAGAGTGTAAATATGAAATGGCCTCGGCTGTTTCTGCAGCTATCCTTAGTCGAGTCTCCCACGAAAGTGAGTACTCATTCTTTAGTAGGTCTATATGATTAAGAAGGGTGCCATTGTCCACAAACTCATAAACTAACAAGGGAACTTCTGTTTCAAGACAACACCCAAAAAGTTTAACCACATTCCTATGGTTGATTTGGGAAAGTACAGTCACTTCATTGATAAAATCCTTAACTTGTCTTGAGTCAGCTCCTACTCTGGACTTTTTAATGGCAACAAGCGAGTTATCTGGTAATATGCCCTTATAAACCGTGCCTTGTCCTCCACGACCGAGAATTCTGCTCTCATCAAAGTTGTTTGTGGCAATTTTGAGCTCGTCTTCGGTAAAAATTTTGGTTCTATCAGTGTATCCTTGTTGTTGATGAAGTTGTTGCAGCATATAATTTCCTCCATTTTGCTGAAAATATTGTCTCCTAAGTTGTTTTAGTGCTCTTTGCTTATTTCCCCAGCATAATGTAGAGACCAATGTGAAGATAACAAGCAAGCCTACAGAAATGCCTGCAAACAATGTTCAAAATATTATCCAGAGTTGTAAGTAAGTGGTGTTGTTTGTCAATAAACCATGGTTTTGAACACTTCATGATAGTGATGCTTTGTTTTTTCCCCATCAGCCCCCAATCCAATAGTATTGATTCTCTATTGTTGCAGGTGAGTCTTGTGGGTAGAGATAAAGAAGCTTGTGTATGGTTTTTGAACTCAAATTGGTAATGCTTTGAATGAAAACAAAAGTTCCTCTCAATATGGAAAGGAGCCATGCAAATTAACCATTGTGACACAACCGAAATAAATTGTTCTGTGATTGACACGGCTTAAAAAATATATTGGCAAGTCATTATAAAGTTGCTGATGTATTAAGAGTTTTGATCTGTAACATAAAGCTACATGTGTTTTTTTAAAAATATAATGCCAAAATTGTTGACTGCCTTTTATTTTTTATTTTAGGAATGGGATGACAACTATTTTTAATTCCAAATCAAAATCGGGTCAATTTAACATTGTTTGCTAAGATGAGTCTAACGATAAAGGGTTAATTACTTAATTACTATGATATTCTTACCCAGTGAAATTTCTATGATGGGGAACTTGCAGCCTGATCCGTCTTTGTAGCCATTGCCTTTATAACCCAGCGGACAAGAACACTAGTAATTTCCATCGACGTTATGGCATCTCCTGCTGCAACGATTCTCCCCATCGCACTCATTAATATCTGCAAAATTAATCTTTAAGCTGATTATACATATCTCCAAACATAGCTATTATAAATATCAAAATCTTGTTCTAGATGTCAAAACTCGGACAAACTTGGCGGAATTAAAATTAAGGGTTAATATAATTTTGGCTCCCTCAAATTTCATCTCATTTAAATTTTAGTCATTTAAGTTAAGTTTCATTTAATTTAAAATATTGGGCTAAGGTGCAATTTTAAGTTTTAAAGAGTGTTAAAGTAGACATAATATTTAAAAAGCAGTTTTAGCAATTCCATCAAATTAGTCCAAACCCTGTTTCTTTCTTTTCTTTTTTAAAATGTGAGATCCACTTGTTTTCATTCCAACTTTATAATTATAACAAACGTTTGCGCCAATTTTACAGGATTGCTAAAATTGCATCATTTTAAACATACTTTGTCTACTTTTGGTCCCTTTAAACTTAATTGTACCATACGCTCATGGTGAAAAACTTTATATTTAAAATTGCATCTTAACTCTAAAATATTAATCTCTATAATTGAATAAAAACCTAAACCATTTTGCCCTATGAATGACCAAAGCCATGGTTTGAAACCATTGGGAATAAAACCAAAGTGGGGAAAAATTTGAAGGATCAAATATTAATTACCTCCAGATCTAAATATAAGACTTAATTAATCTTTTTGGAGAGATTAAGGAAGTTAATTAAATTACTTTAAAATATTTTTATTTTTCCTTCAAACCAATTTATCCGATTTATAAACTGATATATAATTTTATAATATATAATATATGATATAATTAAGTAACTTATTTAGTTTTCTTAATATCTCTAAAAAAATTTAACATAATTTTATATTTAGGATTGGATGGAGGGAGGGAGTGCGTATTAATCTATAAAATTAAACCTTAGTAGTAAGTTGAAAACAGAGTAACTCTGTTTCGGAAATTGCTAAAGCTGACTGAGGCTTACCTTTGCAGCCGGTATCGAGGCTAGAGAGATAGGGATTGCCTCTGAAACCATCTTCACATACGCAGTAGTACCCAATACCACTTAGTGACTCTTGACATCTACTGTTTTGCTTGCAGGCATAGCTCCTTGCATCTTTCTGGGCTTCACGACATGTCTGGTTGGAAACAGCCCAATCCACAACCACGGGAAATTGTGTTGCGTTGCTGAGGTCAAGCAGCTCTCGATATGAGAAGTTGAATGATCCTTCCTTGGCAATAAACGCATAGCCACAAGGATTGAAGTCATGCACGTCCGTGTAGTTGTGAAAGGCCAGTAAGTTGATGTTATAGTTCCTTATGGTTTTGGGGAAACTGGTCTGGCAACATCCCACACCAGAGCATACCCCTGCTTCCTCAAACCTCGTTTCGTTACTGCAACGCAACGAGCAGCCAGTGCTAAACGTGCTGCTCAGGTCACTGATGTGAGCGTAGGTGTCACACCCCACCACAGTGAATCTATTCTTGGTGTTTGATATAGAAAAGTTAACGAACCACATTGCAAACTGAGATGAATCATACTTTGAACCATAGCAATGCTTCGAGACGTCTCCGGAAACGGTCAATTCAGGAGGATCCAGGGAGATGTTGAGAACTGGTATATTATTGCCGAGAATCAATTGTGTTGTGGCTTCTCCAGATGATGGGGAAGTGATGGTTGTGCAGTTGAGGAAGAACCTTTCATCTCTGTAGCAGTTCGCTAGTGCCAAAGGGATATGGGATGCTCACGTTCCCACAAGTATAGTTGCAACCCGATTTCGTCAGGGCTTCGGCGGCCGCCGTTGCGACGGCCATGGTGACCAGCAATGCCAGTTTCAAATGCAGTGAGTTCAACAAACCCATCTCTCTTATCGATATACAGATCGGATTTACAGTGTGGGATATACAGGGATGAAGAGCTAGGTATGTAGCTAGCTATTATATATGGATCACTTCAAATCCTGATCGTTCAACACTACACGAAGCTTCATCTGTAACGATCTCATCTTATTAATGGCTCGTCCAAATCATTGACGCAAAGGGTCGACTTGGTCTTCTCTCTTTCTATAGGTTACTTCCGGAACTCCTTCCGTATACGTTCTCTTTGTTTGATTTTTCTTTCTTTTTTAAGGGACGACTGCGTCTATATATATGGTTATGAGTATGAGTGAACCTTGATGCAGATATTTTCCCCATCATGTGTTATTTGGTGGCCCATGTTCGCAGTACTCCTAAGGTATTTTTTTACCTGAAAATAAAATTCAACAACTTTTTAATTTTATCCACATATAATTTATATTATACCCCATAAAAATAAAATCAAAAAATAATAAGTAAAGGAAAAAAATGTATATTCACATGAAAAATTTAATGATGTACCTTATAAATAGGATACAAAAATTTCTTCTCTTACTATCCTATAAATAGAACTAGATGAATATATATAACAAGAGAGAGCAAAGCCTAAATGAATTTGTGAAGGAATTTAGGGCGTACCTCAAATTTGAATGACTCCCGATACTTCCATTTTCATTTGGTGAATTAGATGATGGGTTCAAAATTCCATCTCTCTCTTTTATGTACCGTTCATAGTAGGTTATTTGCTATAAGCATAAAATGGATATGACATCTCTATTTGTGGCGTTTGTACTATAAATCATTTTTTTAACAGAGACCGGCATTGACATGTTGTCATTTTTTATATTGAAATTAGTCTTATCTACAAATGAAAATTTGGGATTTAATAATATTGATACTTTTATCCTTAGTTAAAGACTTTTAAGATATGGAATAAAGAACATTTTTAAAAACATTACAAGCTTTTTAAAGAAGGTATAACCTAAAACTCCTACATTTGCCAAGAGTGGAAACAGTAGCTCTCTCACACATGAGAAATACTAACATTAAAATAATTTAAATGATCATTGCCCATGTGCAATCTCTTTTTTTATACACCGAAAAAAAACGCTTATAGGGAAACTAGGAAATAGAAAGAGAGTTCAAGAGCACCGAAAGAGCCTCTTGAGCTTAAAGTGCAATCTCAAATGCTATTTCTTTTAACATACTATCAAAGGCAGCTGAAGTGCTAGCACTAGCATTTTGCACGTCCACCGGCCACGGGACCATGCATGCAAGTATTCACATTCTTGAGGCATCTTATCCTCTCCCTTCACCCAAGGATGCCTTCCATTCAGCCATCAAACCCTCTAATTCCATTGCCACTTCTTTTATAGTTGGCCTTTCCTATCCATTAACTCTAATGCATCTCCTTACTAAGAAAGTAACTTCCTTTATCTGCTTTGCATTCTTCTGATTTAACACTCGCTTGTTGAGAATCTCCCACAAAATGGGTGGACAAGGGAGGGAATATTTCTCTTGACTTTGTGGACCTCACAAAATGGAAGTTTGCTTGAGTTGACGGTGTTGTTACTTTTATCCCATTTTAAAATGTTTGTGTTTAATTTTACCCCTAACGAAACTTAATTATGCTAGACGCACTATTGGTAAAATATTATTGTTAAATCTGTACCTTAACCCTTATATTAATTATCTCCTTTTCTCTTCACATCCTCTTCCCTTTTCTTTTTCTTTTTCTCTAAATTAACATTTGAATGGTTTATATTTGATTTTATAAAAAGTATTTTGTTAACTTCATTATTACGCTGTATTTACCTATTCATATCAAAATTTAACAATTTAAATTTAATTAATTATACCTGATCATTAGAGCACAATGATGAAGGAACGAGCTTGAAGTTCGACGACTAGATCTTAATTTCTGTTTTTCCACCGTCCGTCCAAATCATTAACAACCAGATCTTAAATCATCTCGATAGTGAGAGATGGAGGACCTAGCCAAAACTAACGTTTTCTTTGTTTTATTTTTTTATTTTTTTTACAAAAAAGGGACATTGACTCTATCCCTGGGTTGGTGTACCTCATGGCTGACTTCTGACTTTGGCGCAGAGATTGAAAGTTGGGAGAATTATACTGGGGTCCCATGGAAGCTAAAATACGAAGAAATGGTTTCAGAAAAATCAGAAATTACCCTCAAGTCCCAAAAGACCATTTTATAATAAAATTCAGGTGAGAAATGTCACAATTGCCCCCTGTCAGACAAACAGTAAAATAGGTGATTAAATGCTATGAATCACGCACATTACGTCTGGAAGAAGTTTGGAGAACGCGGGAAAAACTCAGTGGAGATCAGCAGCCATGGTTGAAGATTAAGGTAGAGAATTCATGCCATCCACTGTCTTGTCTTGATTATTGCATCTGACTCACATATTCTATTTAGTTGGTAAACATAGCTTTAGGTTTTGTTGAGTCATGTTCGTTTTGATCATGAAAATGGAAAAAGTTATCTACTTTTGATGTGTATTGTCCTGTGTATGCTTGCAAATTATAAAGGAAGATCTATTAAATGCAATGAATATGGTTTGACAAAGTTTGCATTGTGTTTGGGTATGGTTTTGTATGCTCTGTTTTCTAGTGTATGGTGCTGTGTTTCTACAATATAAGAGGTAAAGAATGAAGATGTGGGTCAAAGGTTTGGGGATACATGACATGATTTGCGTAGGAAAAAAAGAGTTGTTAATGGAAGCAGCGATAGTTGTCAATGGAGGCGCCTTAAGTTGTTAATGACAACTAGAGGTCATATTTAAATGTTTTTTGTGACAACTAAAGGTTTTTTTTATTGATATTTGTTTTGGTCAAGATTTTTGTGGACATTGTCCTCCATATGCTTGCAAGCTATAAATGAAAGTCTTGCAAATGCAACGGATATGTTTTGGCTAAGGTTTTAATGTGTTTTGATATGATTTTGTATGCTTTGGTTTTTAGTCATTATGCTCTGTTTTCTGGTTCATGGTGGTGTGTTTCTGCAATAGAAGAGGTAAGGAATGAAGATAAGGGTCAAAGGTTAGGGGCTACATAACCTGATTTGCGTAGGGAAAAAAGAGTTGTTAATGGCAGCAGTGATAATTGTTAATGGAGGCTCCATAACTTGTTAATAACAACTAGAGGTCATATTTAAATGTGCCTTCCTTGTGGTGTAATGGTGTTTGGAATGGGGCTGAAAAGTTTGCTATGTTTTTCGGTATTTTGTGCTGTTTTCAGTCATTATAAGTGGGATTTAATGAACAAGGTGTGAAATATGTGTGGTTGATGGTATTGATTATGTAGTAAGAAAGTGTTGTTAATAGGGGCTGTGGCATTTGTTAATAAGGCTGCTGACATTGTTAATGACAACTTTTTTGTGCAGTAGACAGCAAAGATGACTATGACGTCCGGCAAGAATCTACTATGTTTCCTTCATATAAGGGGAAGGTTTGAAGTCAGTAGAGATGGTGATTTAACATATGTTGGTGGAAGCGTCAGATCTAGAACCATTAAGGAAGGAACAAAAGGGTTTATCATTGTGGCAGGTGCAATGAAGCTGGCCATACTGTAAAGAGCTGCAAGAATCCTAATCCAAGCTGATAAATCATGGTTGTTTTGGTTCTTTTAATTTTGGAAAGTGCATGTCATAGTATTTGTGTAAATATGAATAGATACAAATCCATACTAGTTTTATAGCAATGGTATGTGACTTTTGTCTTACTTGTGCATGCATTTTCAGCTGTAAATGAGGGTTGGATATGAATGTTGGATATAATATGGCTTGGTATCCCACTTTCATTTATGGAAAGTTGTAATGAGTTGTAAATTATGTTGTCAATGTATGGACCTAAAGTTATCAGTGTATGCCCATGGAGTTGTTAATATATATTTATGCAGTAGTGTTGACATTTACGTTACGCGCTTTTATGTTTTGCAAGTTTGAAGCTAATGTAAATTATGTTGTCAAGGAATGGACGTCAAGTTGTCATTGTAGGCCCATAGAGTTGTCAGTGAACGCCCATGGAGTTGTTAATATATATTTATGTAGTAATGTTGACATTTGTGTAAACCACTGTCATGTTTTGAATGTTTCAAGTTGATGTAAATTATGTTGTCAACGAATGGATGTCAAGTTGTCATTGTAAGCCCATGGAGTTGTCAGTGAACGCTCATGGAGTTGTTAATATATATTTATGCATTAATGTTGACATTTGTGTAAACCACTGTCATGTTTTGAATGTTTCAAGCTGATGTAAATTTTGTTGTCAATGAATGGACGTCAAGTTGTCATGTAGGCCCATGGAGTTGTCAGTAGAGGCTCATTGAGTTGTTAATGAACGCCCTTTGAGTTATCAGTGAAGGCCCCTAGAGTTGTCAGTGGAGGCCCCTTGAGTTGTCAGTGAAGGCCCCTATAGTTGTCAGTGAAGGCCCCTTGAGTTGTGACTAAAGGCCCATTGAGTTGTGACTAAAGGCCCCTTGAGTTGTCAGTGAAGGCCCCTAGAGTTGTCAGTGAAGGCCTCTTGAGTTGTCAGTGAAAGCCCCTTGAGTTGTGAGTGGAGGCCCCTTGAGTTGTCAGTGGAGGCCCCTTGAGTTTTCAGTGAAGGCCCTTGAGTTGTTAATGAACGCCCTTTGAGTTGTCAGTGGAGGCCCTTTAGTTGTCACTGGAGGCCCCTTTAGTTGTCACTGGAGGCCCCTCGAGTTGTTAACACACTTATGCTGTTATGAATTGTCAACTGAGTCTCAGTGTGTGTTTGGTTTAGCTTTTACGATTTACAAGGTGAAACCTAGGTTTGGAAAATTCCGAAACACTCACTCAATGGGTTGGTCTGATGGCAAGCGATGCACTACGATATGATACTAATTAAATAAAAGATGCTGAGACAACGAAAAACGTGCATAAGCAAATTGTTAACACACTCGTGCCACGGCAATTGGCCCAAGTGCCATGGCACCTGAGAAGTGTGTGCAGCATTGAATTCTCTGGTGTGACGGCACTTGAGCCAATTGCCTCGGCACCAGGGCATTCTTATATGAATAAACTACAAGCATCTCTTTTCTTTGACCGAATAAAGTAGCACCTTCTTCTTCATTGCATAAACTAGAAATTCAACAAGGCCACAAAGTTTCAACAACATACTAGGACGCGAACATTACAGAGAAAAACATTACAAAGCTTCTTTTTCCTTTCACTGAATAAACAAGTAGCTTCTTTAGTGCATAAATTGGAAAATCAATAAGACTACAAAGTTCAATGTTAAGGATTGTAGCTCCAGATAACAAGGCATGTTCTTGAGAGAGTTGACTGCTAACTCCTCCACAAGGGGTGTCTTGTTTAAAAATCACATATTCCAGCTCTTTTTGGCTTTAAATTTACAGGGCATCTACAATGGACCGGGCCAAACTTAGCACTTCAAATGGAGCTTTCTTTGCTATATCTTTCACAGTGAGAGGACAAGAATCAGTCATCCAGAAGTAGGCAAATGCATTCGTGCCTTCTGAAATTAAATTTAATACATACAATCAGATATATAAAAATATAGGAATTCTACTATTTGCAACATCAAGCAGAGACTCGCCATTGGTGCCCTTGGTCTAGTTTTTCTTTTTCCCCCATCCTTTTTTATATAACCATTTTCCCCTTCTCCATCTTTTTTACCTGAAAATAAATTCAAGGCTCATCAAACAATGACCAAACATTAACTCAAGTACTTACTAAGCTGCACAACACTTTTGGTTTGAGTGATAAAAGCCATAAGTGCCAATAACATGTTATGTGTTGTCTAGGTGAAATATAAAGGTGAAAGTCCTTAATTCCTCATTATAATGTCTCAAAACATGTCTATTGATTATTTCAACATCCTAAATCAAACTGTAGTACTTGAATCACTTGTTTAGCATTTTACAAGTCTCAAAACAAAACTTTTGGATTTCTTCAGGCTTTTCCATCTCTGTCAAGCTCATGGAAAAGCAACACACAAATAGGAAAGACCCTTGGCGCTTGAAATCACAGTAGCTTGAAATCACTTGTCGCTGTATCATAAACTCTATGAATAAATGGTCAAGAGTTTTAAAGTATACACGAGTCAAAAAGGCGACTGTAATTAGTTTTATTTTCATGTATGTTCTAGCTTCATGTGTTAATAAGAAAGACCCTTGGTGCTTCAAAACACAGAGGAAAAGTCCTTATAATTCCTTTTTGCCATATGCACTTCACTTTTACTCATACATTGCTTCAGGTAACTGAAGTCATGAGTATTATGCTCCAATTGTGTGAAATCTCCTTTAATCATTACCTCATAGAGATAAAGAGAGAAAAAGACATAAAAGGAGAAAAGTATACTTAAATAATTGTTACAAATAGTAAAAGCATTTATGGACCTTCCAAAACAGCACAAAATACCAAAAAAACAGGGAAAACTTTTCAAACCCATTCCAAACACCATTACACCACAAGCAAAACATTTAAATATTACCTCTAGTTGTTATTAACAAGTTAAGGAGCCTTCATTGACAACTATCTTTGCTCCCATTAACAACTCTTTTTTTCCTACGCAAATCAAGTTATGTAGCCCCAACATTTCACCCTCATCTTTATTCCTTATCTCTTCTATTACAGAAACACACTACCATGAACCAGAAAACAGAGCATAATGACAGCAAAAACAGAGCATACAAAACCATACCCAAACATATTGAAACTTTAGCCAAAGCATATTAATTGCATTTACTAGGCTTTCCTTTATAGTTTGCAAGCATATTGAGAACAATGACCACAAAAATTAGACAGTCTCTTTCTATTTATCATGACTAAAACAAATATCAATAAAAAAAACCTTTAGTTGTCACAAAAAACATTTAAATATGACATCTAGTTGTCATTAACAAGTTAAGGAGCCTCCATTGACAACTATCGCTGCTTCCATTAACAACTCTTTTTTTCCTACGCAAATCAAGTCATGTAACCCCAAACCTTTCACCCTCATCTTCAATACTTACCTCTGATATTGTAGGAACATGGGTATGTCCATCATAGCTAGATATGAACTCATCAAGCAACTATTAATGAGTATCTTAACATGGGTTATTAATGTGAGATCCTCTCCTTAATAATAATATAATATTAACTTATCTTTAAGAATTACTCATTTCATTCAATTTTTTTTTTAAAAGAAAGAAAGATTTACCACGGTAGAAAAGAGTTCAAGTAACTATTTGAAAACTCTACCATGGTAATAAAAGATTTAAGTCATTACCATGGTAGAAAAGAATTCGAGTAATTATTTGAGAACTCTACCATGGTAATAAAAGATTTAAGTCATTACCATGGTAGAAAAGAGTTCAAGTAACTATTTGAGAATCCTACCATGGTAATAAAAGATTTAAGTCCCTACAGTTATCATATCAAACATTTCCATTTCAAAACCAAGGTTACCCAACTTTATATGATAAACAGAGTACGAAGAGGAATTTAGAGTTTACAAAATATGGTCCCTAATAAGTGGCAATGTACATTCATTCAACACATAATAAACTACAAGAGGCTATACAGATATATATAGAAATATATCTATGCCTCAGGAGCTCCTCCCGACATTCCAGCAAGAGAATTATCACCTGAAAAATGTTAAATTAACGGGGTGAGACAAAAGCCTCAGTAACCAGCTATCCGACTCATTACACATGCTAACATGTGTTCATGAGGTGCTAAGTGGAACAATTTATATAGCAAATTATAAAAATTCAATATCACATTTTTATACATAAATTTCTTATTACAATTCCCATTGCCTCCCATCAATCCAACCGAACCGCCTTATTTCCACGCGACTAGACCCATGGGCTAAGTTACTAACCATGTGACTGGCCACTCAAAAAAAAAGCTCACCAGTCACGTCATGAGGATCGGCCAAACCCTCAGAGCACGTGCCCCGGACCATGGGTCTTTCGGTGTCGCAGCCCCTCATTGAAACTGGTGGGGCAGTCCCTCATTGAAACTGGTGGGACAATAAACAGCCAACCATCGTGCACCAATGGAGGCTATACCACGTGGTAAAATAATATACTCCATCTTATCCCAAACCCATTATCATAATAATTTATCAATAATTATTTCAATGGAATTTTCCCGAATATATACATAATTTTCTCATTTCAAATCATAAAATTCCACAAAGCTATTTTATATCAAAATATTTCACAATATAATGAAAACTTTCTCAATCATAATAAATCTTTACTCATTGGAGTAAATATCAAAATACTCACCAACAGCATATCAACACAGATAATAAGTGGAAAGTGGTTACCTTTCGCCAAAGCAAAATTATAATCACAAGCTTCTAATCCAAGAGCTCAAATATACGCCAAAAATCAATCTACAATAATCAATTTATAAAATGGCTAAATTATAAATCATCAACCTAAAAAAAAATCTAAACCGATTAAAACCTCAAGAATACCTCTAATAATCCAAATAAATTATTTAACCTAAATTTAATCGGTTAAAAAGCCTAATATAGAATTATTCATAGATTAGTTATGTAAAGATTTTATTATAAAATTATATGCTAATTAAGTAACAAAAGTAACTTGATTAAAATTAACTATTAATTATCCTCTACATTCCTATAGCCTCATATTAACAAAACTCAAATTTATCCAAAATCATAATCTTAAAATTTTCTCTAATCATCATAAAATTATTACCATAAGAAAGAGAAAATTATTTAGAACATTTCCATAAAAATAATTCTAAGATGAGAAATAATATTGGGTACCTTATCGATCTCCAAAGATATGAAAATACTCCTACTAATGCTTCACTTTACGCCTTTCTCCACACTTGAGGTGTGTGGAGTGAGGACGGGGGAGAGGGCGTATTTAATACGCCCCCGCTCTTGAAACTGCGGATGCCTTCCGCAGTTTCATTCAATGATTGTGGGCACTGCCTATAATCATTAAATGAAATGGTGGGAGGCACTTTGTGTGCCTTCCCCGTTTTTTCAATATGGTGGGGGCCAACGCCCTTTTATATATATATATATATATATATATTATTATTTTATTATTTTATAAGATTTATTTAATTATTATTATTTTTAAAAATATATATATATATATATATATATATTATTTTTTATTATTATTTTTTTAAAAAAAACATATTTTAAATAAATCCCTCTTTTCTTTTTATTCAAAATTTACTATTAATTTCATAATTATTTCTAAATTATAATTATATAAAAATTAGGATGTTACAATTAACACTTGGGAATCAAGCAAACTGGATCGTAGAGACGCTCACAAACACTTGAAGAATCAAACAACAAACAGATCATGTTGCAACAGAGTCGTGGCTTCTACTCTTTCGGAGACCGCCTAAGTCGAAACTTGGAGCTTTCTTTTGAGTAAATAAATTGAACCAGCAGATGAGGAATCATTTGCGTTCAAACAAACACCGGCAAATTTGGGAGGCAATGACTCGCGACAAAAACTGGAAACAAAGTGCGACAGCAATGGCGACCGAACACAATGGCTGCAAGACTGCCAAAGTTGGCCGGCGATGGTTATCAAGTCTCCACAAAGAAATTGGGGCTATCATGAAGGGGAGAGAGGAAATACCTAAGGATATTTGTGACTTTTCTCATTTAGAATTCATTACAAAATAGTCCCATAGGACTTGACGGTAATTTCAGAATTTTTTAGGACCATTTCTTCGTATTTTGTCTTCCATGAGACTACAGTGTAATTGTCCCTTAAAAGTTTCACTAGCAAACTAAGTACAAGAGCTCATCACCCTTGGGTACCGTAGAGAGTTACAGACCTCATTATTTGGATGTGGTTTAGATTAAATATTTTTTACTTTTACTTTATTTTTTAAAAAATAAATTAATCTGTACAAAATATAAAATATAGATAATATTTAAGATAATATCTAAACTATCATATTTTTTTTAAAAAAAATTATTAATCAAACTAATTAGTACAAGAGCTCATTATCATTGGGCATGTTTGTTTTGACATTTAGATTACTTATAAGCTATTTTTTACGTAAATTAAGGTAAAACTCTTCTCACATACTTATCTCATATACCATAAATCATAATTAAAAAACTACTTTTAAATATTCTAATAACTGTTCTAAATCAACCCATAGATCTCAACACCGCGGAACCATTGCAAGGAGACGTTGAACCTGAGCAAAGGGTCCACATGTCAAGTCCCTTCCGTGAACGAGGAATATTGTAAATTTGATGAGGTTATATTTGTCCACAGCTTAACCTCTTCCTGGAAAGGCGAACCTTGAGGGAACCAACTTATCCTATATTTGGATGGTGGAAAATTAGGAAAGAAAACTCCTAAAAGTAATAAATATTTTTATCATTTATGAAAGTGTTTTTTTAAGTATTCTCTCTCCTCATGTTTTTTCCTCATTTTTCTATTCATTCAAAAATAGAGTACTCGACGACCTCGTCTTAGTTTCTGTTTTCCACGCGCGTCTAAATCATCTAAGTTTACGATAATGCAATTTTCTTATCAATATTAAAGAACGGTACAAAAATTCTTGATTAATTCATAATGGAGGCCACACGTTTGTAAAATAAAAGTTGAGTCGTTTTGATTTTTTTCTTTTTTTGCTATAAAAGATCAAAATGCTATTTATAAAAAGATTAATACAAAGTCCAAATATTACAAAATAAAATAAGACGACAGACATGAGTTTAAAATTGTAAAAACCTAGAAATGAAATGTCTATAGCTTTGATTTAATTTCCACAATAACTGCTCAACAATCCCGTATGTCTGAAGGGAAATATGCTTTTCCTGATTCGTGAACTTGTGGAAAGTAGAAATTTTCTTTTGGGCATGTCTGTTTGGTTGGCAAGAAAATATGGGGAAAATACTTCAATTGGGTTATTCTCCAATCCTCTTCGTGGTAATTCAGAAATAGTATGGGAACATTTTCTTTTGGCCTCTGAATGTGTTTGTAGTGACTAAAAAAAATGACAAAGAAAAATCAATGAAGCCCCAGCAAATAAAAGTGAAGAAAACCAGCGACCATTTAACGATTTATTCCACGGACCAGGCGCTACCAGTAACGTTGTTTTGGAGACAAAAGATGAATTTCCTCCTCGGCAACATTAGACAGAAGGGTCTGAAACAAGTAACACGTCTTGGGTTTTGTTTTTTATACAAAACGACGTCACTTTATTATAGTGGAGGCGAAGTGGAGACATAGTGTAACTAGTGGAGAGGCCCCTGGCCGCCTTACCCCCATATGTAGGTCCAATATTGGGGAGCTAATACAAGTTTTAGTAGCTAACAAGCATTTACATTTGAAATATCTCAAGGAAAAAATCACATAGAGAAAAAACCCCCTCAATAAGGTAAGACAATAAAAAATGTCAAATGCTTGGAGTTGATTGGGAAAATCGCAGGCAACGAGGGTTTGGAAGAGAATGTGACCCACTCTTTAGAAGTCACTATCCTTTGCTAATGCAAATCAACATGCAACCACTAGGAACAAGGGAAAAGGAAATAAAAAAAGGAAACAAGTTTCAGTGTGGGTGAGTTTGGGTTCTCTAAGAATCCTTTGTCTCATTTTCTTCTCAAAATCATATTTCGACCCTCAAATTAAAAAAATAAATGGTTCAAATTTCATATTTTATAAAATTATTATTATAAACATGAATAAATAAATTTAAAATATTAAAATATGATCTACACCATTCATAACTGCAACACAAACAAAATTTTTAGAAATTAAAATACAAAATACAATAATAATTATTTTAAAAAATATTAAATCTGAACCATTTATTTTTTATATGAGGGTGGAGATGGAATTTTGAGAAAAAAAGGAGAAAAGGGAATATGAGAGTATAATCTTTAGTGTCATTGAGTTCAGACGAAAGTCACTGCATAAATTGATGATGCTGCTTGCCAGTTTCTGAACTCATTTATCTGTTTGTTATGCTTGAAGCCATGAAGTTTGTAATTATACTATAAATGAGACCTTATATTTTATACCGGGGTAGTATTATTTTTCCTTTCCTGTTTTTCATGCCTTCAAACTAAACAGTACATCTCTCTTTCCTTCTTATTATTCCCATGAAACATTTTGGACCTTTAAGAAAGGGTTTCAAGCCAGCTTTTTTCATTCTGCTTCTTGAAAATAATTTCTTCCAACTAAATATAATATTTTTTTTTGGACCTTAGATGTAATTTTTCCTTTTATTTTGTTGTAAACGACCCTCTATGCGTTAGTTACTCTCTTCCATTGCGCACACATCAACAGTTTGTAGCATGGAGCTTACATATTGTAACTGTGTAGACACGCGGATATCTCTGGCAGAGGACATCGTTAGTTGTATGTACAAGAATTTTCAACTGCACTTCAGATAATTGTCATTAGGGCTCGCTTTAAGGGCTTGTTTGGTCTGAGGGGAGGGGAGGGAAAGTGGTTGGAGGGAAAAATTTTTTAAGTTGAATTTAAAAAAATTAGAGAAGTGGGGTTAAAAATTTTTAATTAATTTTTCTTACTCTTTTATCTTATATATTCTCTTTATTAAAATTTTATTACTCTACTTCTTCAATCTTTTAAAATTGAACTCATAAAAATTTTTCCTCCCCTCCCTTCCCCTCCAAATCCCTCACACCAAATAGACCCTAAGGGTGTGTTTGGTTTGAGGAGAGGGGTGGGAGGGGAGGGGTGGAGAGGGGGGGGGGTTAAATTATCTTTTCTGGTCAAAGTATTTAAATTTTGGGTGGGAACTCAAAATTTAAAAGGAATGAAAGGAAAAATTTTGGGTGGAAATCCAAAATTTAAAAGAATGAGAAAGTAAATTTTGGGTTTCTCCTATTCAAAATTATAATTTATCACCATTTCCCTCCGCTCAAACCAAACACACCCTAAATCTCTTTCGCTCTCTCTATGCGCTCCAAAAATAATAACTATTCAGCAATTTTTATTTTTTTTAAATAAAAGTACCAGTCCTTTTTTTTTAATCTTGTAAATATTTGTTCATTTTATGTTGGGAAAATCGCTAATAAATACTAAATAAGCAAATTAATTGCTCTTTGCCACCAACACACATGGGGTACTCAACTTGCATTAAAATGGAACTTAAAAAGACAAAAAAGCCCTCAGTTCAACGTCTGAATCTTAGGCGGGAGAAAGGAGCAATTGCAGATCCAATTCCCTTCTTCTTCTTCCATTTCCGGCCTGCAAAAGTTCAGCGTCGTCTCCCCTCACTCGGCCGTTTCCTTGGCTTGTGTCTGTCGGCAGTGTCATCTCCGGCTACTCCTCCAGCGGCCGTTGTCTCATTGGCTCGTGTTCTTTGGATCTGTCGTCTCCAAGTGCTCCTCCAACGGCCGACGTCTCCTTGGCTCGTGTCCTTCGGCAGTGTTGTCTCGGGCTACTCCTCCAGCGGCCAACGCCGGCGCTGGCACCTAGTCCTCAAGCGACCGTTGCTTGCTCCTCCATTCACCTAATCTTTTTCATACGTGCCTAATGGTCATCAACGCTATGTGCAAAGGATGAAGATCCATTATGTGCCAATGATCTGTCGTTTTGTGCAATTATTCTTCCTTCATGTGCCAATGATCTTCCGTTTTGTACAATTAATCTTTCATGATGTTCAATTGATCTTCCATGATGTGCATTTGATCTTCGATTTTGTGCAATTACTCTTCCATGATGTGCAATTGATCTCCCATTTTGTGCAATGGATCTTTTCCATGGTGTAAAGGATGATCCATTGTGCCAATGATCTTCCATTGTATGCAATTACTCTTCATTGATTTGTAATTAATCTTCCGTTTTGTGCAACGGATCTTTTCCATACGTGCCCACTGGTCATCCACTCTATGTGCAAAGGATGAAGATCCATTATGTGCCAATGATCTGTCGTTTTGTACAATTACTCTTCCTTCATGTGCCAATTATCTTTCATTTTGTGCAATTAATCTTTCATGATGTTCAATTGATCTTCCATGATGGGCATTTGATCTTCTGTTTTGTGCAATTACTCTTCTATTATGTGTAATTGATCTCCCATTTTGTGCAATGGATCTTTTTCATGGTGTAAAGGATGATCCATTGTGCCAATGATATTCCATTATATGCAATTACTCTTCCATAATGTGCAATTGATCTCCCATTTTGTGGAATGGATTTTTTTTCATAGCGTGAATGACCATTGGGCACGTATGGAAAAGATCCGTTGCACAGAATGGATTTTTTTCATAGTGTGGATGGCCGGCACCGGCGCTGGCCGCTGGAGGAGTAGCCCGAGACAACATTGCCGAAGGACACGAGCCAAGGAGACGTCGGCCGCTGGAGGAGCACTTGGAGACGACAGATCCGAAGAACACGAGCCAATGAGACGACGGCCGCTGGAGGAGTAGCCGGAGATGACACTGCCGACAGACACAAGCCAAGGAGACGGCCGAGTGAGGGGAGACGACGCTGAACTTTTGCAGGCCGGAAATGGAAGAAGAAGGGATTCAGATATGCAATTGCTCCTTTCTCCCGCCTAAGATTCAGACGCTGAACTGAGGGCTTTTTTGTCTTTTTAAGTTCAATTTTAATGCAAGTTGAGTACCCCATGTGTGTTGGTGGCAAAGAGCAATTAATTTGCTTATTCAGTATTTATTAGCGATTTTCCCTTTTATGTTCATCGTGGTTAAGACATTTGTACAATGTCCGACAACATTGAATCATGACTATTTTGAGAATTACTCCTTCAGCTATTATTTAAAACGAGAATGAACTCATTATCAACTGATTAAAAAACTTCAGGATTTGATAACTTGATTTTACTTTTATCCTTAATAACCAAGGGTTTTAAGATATTCAACAACTTTGAACATTTTTAAAATCCACACAAGTCTTTCAAGACGACATACCTTTAACTCTTACATTTTGCATAAGAGTGGAATGAGTACAGCTCAAACATATGAGAAATGCTAACATTAAATAATCATCGCCCACCAGCAATCTCGAATGCCATTTGTTTTTGCATGCTATCATAGCCAGCCAAAGTGCTAGAACTAGCATTCCCATATCTCCTAGCTACATGACCAAGCAAGTGTTCACATTCTTGGGACATCATATCCTCTCGCTTAACCCAAGGATGATTTCCTTGAACTATCAAACCCTCTAATTCCTTTGCCACTTAGCTTCTTTCATAGTTGGCATTTCCTCTCCATTAACTCTAATGCACCTCCTTGCTAAGAAAGCAGCTTCTTTTATCTGCTCTACATTCTTCCGATCCAATAATTGTTTGTCAATAATCTCCCACAAGTTGTCATTTTTCATTAAAGATGCAAAGTACATGACCAAATTTTTTTGTTCTGACCTATTGAATTCAACTGCTTTAATCCTAGTGATTGGTTTCACAAGAATAAACCCAAAGCTACAAACATCACTTTAATTTTCTCATTTAATTGACCCGTAAGTAAGTACTCAGGAGCCAGATACCCTAACGTCCCTTGAACCATAGTGGTGACTTTACTTTCATCGAGAGGTACAAGTCTTGAAGCTCCAAAGTTAGAAACTTTTACTTTATGATTGTGATTTAATAATATGTTGGCAGACTTAATATCGTGATGAATAATTGGAATAGAAGCAGCTGAGTGTAAACATGAAATGGTCTCGGCTATTTCTGTAGCTATCATTAATTGAGTCTCCCATAAAAGAGGGTGCTCATTTTTTAGTGGGCCTACATGATCAAGGAGGTTGCCATTTTCCACAAACTCATAAACTAACAAAGGAACTTCAGTTTCAAGACAGCACCAAAAAAGTTTAACGACATTTCTATGGTTAATTTGGGAAAGCATAGCCACTTCATTTATAAAAGCCTTAATTTGTCCGGGGTCATCTCCTACTCTGGACTATTTAATGGCAATGTGTGTGTTATCCGGTAATATCCCTTTATAAACTGTGCCTTGTCCCCCACAATCAAGAATTTTGCTCTCATCAAAGTTGTTTGTGGCAATTCTCAGCTTGTCTTCAGTAAAAATCTTGCTTCTATCAGTATGTCCTTGTTGTTGATAAATTTGCTGCAGCATATCTCCTCCATTTTGCTCAAAATACTTTCTTCTAAGTTGTTTTAGTCCTCTTTTCTTGTGTACCCAGCATAATGTGGAGATCAATGTGGAGATCAACAAGTAAGGTTATGGTAATGCCTGCAAACATTGTCGTTCAAGATACTGTTGAGAGTAGCAAATGGTTTTGCTTGTCATTGAACCATAGTTTTGAACAATAAGTGCAATTAAGCGCCTTATTTTTATTTAAAAAAGAGGAGTTATCAGCTATTCTTAAATCCAAATCAGGACATCGCTTCATTCTAACAGTTTCTGTCTGCACTTCCTGTGAAAAATTAAGCCTTTGTTTATTTTGTTACTAATTGAAGTTCTCCCTTGTATTACTGTTTCTTCTCAAACCATGTTTAGCATATTAAAATTTATATGTATTCTATTAAATTATATTTCACGAAATATGAATCTATCCATGCAGCACACGAGC
The DNA here is from genome assembly GCA_963242795.1 of Inga leiocalycina. Taxonomy (NCBI): domain Eukaryota; kingdom Viridiplantae; phylum Streptophyta; class Magnoliopsida; order Fabales; family Fabaceae; genus Inga; species Inga leiocalycina. The sequence goes on along the minus strand of OY725327.1, from coordinate 12,004,690 downwards.
ATCTAGAAGCGATTAAAGTTTTTTTGAATGGAAACTGTGGCAAAAACTTGCAGGACCAGTGGCATAGGATTTCTCTCAATACTTCTCTTATAAAATTTCTGTGTAAAAAATTTCCTCCTTTTATTTAATAATTGTCTATATACACTAACAAAAAAATATCACTTAATAAGACATTAAAATAGCTTGGTAATTATGGTGAGTGGAAGTTAAGGGTTTAGAATTCGTACCGAATGCAATCTCCATGATAGGGAATTTGCAATCTCGTCCGTCTTTACAGCCATCGCCTGCATATCCCCATGGACAGGAACAAGTATAATTGCCCAGGACATTGTGACATCTCATACTGCAATGATTCTCTTCCTCGCACTCATTAATATCTGAAAATTTAATCTTGATCAATAGCTGATGATTTAACCAACAAAATAATAAAAAAAAACCAAACAAACAAACTAAAGAAAAGAAAACATTTTACTATATGTCATATATATCTCAAACAAACATAGAGAAAGAGCTGATTATATATTTCTTCTTCAAGAACGAAGTAGGAAGTGAAAGAGGAAAGCTGATGTTAGTTATGGGTTTAAATAAATGAGTCTATCTCAAAAGATTAGCTTAATGGGGGAAAGAACTTAGGAGGGGGGTGTCTGCTGCCCTTCCCTAATGTGCTCCCTGTTGCTCTTATTTTTATCCTATCTTCCAAATGTTTTTTTTCCTTGTTTTTTTAGATAATTATATTCTACATACAATGAGTTATATTTTGATATTTTATGGGACGAAAAATGATGTAATTTTCAATTTTATACCATTTTAAAAAATTTTACATAAAAATCTGTGTATTTCTTTTTAATTTAAAGTATTAAATCTATAAAAATAGTAAAAAATTGAAAACTATAATATTTTTTCCCTATAAGATATCATGATATCACCCATTTTAGCATATAGAATCTAATAACCAGAAAAACCAAAAAAACAAAAAAAAACAAAAAGGAAGGGCGGCAAGTAGCACTTTAGGGAGAGATAGCCCTTCCCAAAGAACTTACTGTTTAAAGTTTAAACTTATAAATCACATTTCACCCCTAAGGCTCCTGTACCCTAGACTCATAAAAGCTAAAGGGGCCGAGCTATCTAAACACAAGTGAATAAGCTTATGTACCTTTGCAGCCAATATGAGGGTGAGAGAGGTAAGGGTTGCCTTTGAAGCCATGTTCACAGAAGCACTGGTAACCAATTCCAGTGACTGATGATGAGTCTAGGCATCTGGTATTGTTCTTGCAGGCATAGCTGCTTTCATTTCTCTGTGCTTCAACTCATGTCTGATCACCAACAGCCCAATCCAGAACCACAGGAAATTATGTTCTGTTGGTGAGATCAAGCAAGTCTTGAGATAAAAAGTCGAAGGAGCCGTTCTTGGCAACAAATGCATAGCTGCAAGGGTTGAAGTAAAGCACGTTCGTGTAGTATAAACTCCCTAAGATGATATTATAGTCCCCAATGGCTTTGGGGAAGCTGGTTTGGCGGCATCCCACACCCAAACATGACCCGTTCTCAAACCTCATCTTGTCACTGCAACTCAACATGCAGCCAGTTGTGAACTTGCTTCCCGTCAAGTCTCTAATGTAAGCGCAGGTGTTCCAGCCCACCACGGTGAATCTGTTCTTCGTGTTTGATATAGAAAACTCAATGGAACACATATTGAATGACTTATAACCTTTAGTATCATAGCAATGCTTGGAAATGTCCACTGAGACGGTCAATTTAGGAGGATCCAGGGAGATGTTCAGAACTGTTATATTTTTGTTGTAAATCAATTTGATGTGTTGTGTCTTCTCCAGATGGGGACGTGGCGGTTGTGCAATTGAGGGAAAACATTGATCGATGTAGCAGTTCTCGCTATTGCCAAAGGGATATGGGATGCTCACGTTCCCACACTTGTTGTTGCAACCTGGCTTCGTTTGGGCCGCCACCGCCATGCAGATTAGCAATGCCAGTTCCTTGTTAGTGCCCTTGCCATCTTGTAAATGCAACACAGCTCAAGAATTTCTGAAAATAACTTAACAACAGAAGCTATTTCAGTTTCTTATGGGGCTAAATGCCACTTACTGGCAAGCACAATCACAAATTTTGCTAATGACTCCACTTCCTAGTGTAAATCAGGCCTACTCCTTGATCATACAAGATGAAGATAGACGCAGCCTCTCAATCCATAATGGTAATACACCTCTGGAAAGCATTACTATGGCAGCAAGGGGTGGTAGACAAGTTAGAAGCAGAGGCAGGAGTAGGTCTCAAGAAACATGCAGCTATTGTAATCGAAGGGGACATGGCGTGAGTCTTGTTATCAGTTGGTGGGCTTTCCTACCACTTTTAGAAACTCCAAGGAGCCAGAAGCAGCGGCAAATCAGATCTCCCTTGATTAAGTCTAAAGCCACTACTAGCTCGGCTTCAACCCAACAGTTGGTGCCACCCCTCACTCAGCAACAATAAGACAAGATTCTCCAATTGCTAAAGGAGGACGATGAAGAAATCATAGTTGGAGTTGTAGAACAAATCGATATGTGTGCCTCAAGTATTGTTAATGCTCCCCCTATTGATTTATCTCGCTCTTACTAGATACTTGACTCTAGTACGACATGCCATATATTTGGTAATTTAAGCATGATTGATAGCGATAGAACATATATCGGTCCAGTTAGAAAGATAAAAATGCCTAATGGGGATAGAATTAACAATACTCATATTGGGATTGTTACATTGTTTGGTGGTGTTGTGTTGAATGATGTATATTACTGCCGTAAATGCTGTTCTAATCTAGTTTCTATCTCTATGTTAACAAAACAAATAAATTGCACTATCTCATTTTACCCAGAATTGTGCACTATCTCATTAATTGAGTCTCCCATAAAAGAGGGTGCTCATTTTTTAGTGGGCCTACATGATCAAGGAGGTTGCCATTTTCCACAAACTCATAAACTAACAAAGGAACTTCAGTTTCAAGACAGCACCAAAAAAGTTTAACTACATTTCTATGGTTAATTTGGGAAAGCATAGCCACTTCATTTATAAAAGCCTTAATTTGTCTGGGGTCATCTCCTACTTAGGACTTTTTAATGGCAATGTGTGTGTTATGTGGTAATATCCCTTTATAAACCGTGCCTTGTCCCCCACAACCAAGAATTTTGCTCTCATCAAAGTTGTTTGTGGCAATTCTCAGCTCGTCTTTAGTAAAAATCTTGCTCCTATCAATATGTCCTTGTTGTTGATAAAGTTGCTATAGCATATCTTCTCCATTTTGCTCAAAATACTTTCTTCTAAGTTGTTTTAGTGCTCTTTTCTTGTGTACCCAGCATAATGTGGAGATCAATGTGAAGACAACAAGTAAGGTTCTGGTAATATGCCTGCAAACATTGTCGTTCAAGATACTGTTGAGAGTAGCAAATGGTTTTGCTTGTCATTGAACCATAGTTTTGAACAATAAGTGCAATTAAGCGCTTTATTTTTATTAAAAAAAAAAGGAGTTATCAGCTATTCTTAAATCCAAATCAGTAAATCGCTTCATTCTAACAGTTTCTGTTTGCACTTCCTGTGAAAAATTAAGCCTTTGCTTATTTTGTTTCTAATTGAAGTTCTCCCTTGTATTACTGTTTCTTCTCAAACCATGTTTAACATAATAAAATTTATATGTATTCTATTAAATTATATTTCACGAAATATTAATCTATCCATGCAGCACCGAGCATCTAGAAGCGATTAAAGTTTTTTTGAATGGAAACTGTGGCAAAAACTTGCAGGACCAGTGGAATAGGATTTCTCTCAATACTTCTCTTATAAAATTTCTGTGTAAAAAATTTCCTCCTATTATTTAATAATTGTCTATATACACTAACAAAAAAATATCACTTAACAAGACATTAAAATAGCTAGGTAATTAAGGTGAGTGGAAGTCAAGGGTTTAGAATTTGTACCCAATGCAATTTCCATTATAGGGAATTTGCAGCCTCGTCTATCTTTATAGCCATCGCCTGCATATCCCCATGGACAAGAACAAGTATAATTGGCCGGGACATTGTGACATCTCATACTGCAATGATTCTCTTCCTCGCACTCATTAATATCTGAAAATTTAATCTTGATCAATAGCTGATGATTTAACCAACAAAATCATAAAAAAAAAAAAGAAAACAAACAAACAAACAAACTAAAGAAAAGAAAACATTTTACTATATGTCATATATATCTCAAACAAACATAGAGAAAGAGCTGATTATATATTTCTTCTTCAAGAAAGAAGTAGGAAGTGAAAGAGGAAAGCTGATGTTATGAGTTTAAACAAATGAGTCTATCTCAAAAGACTAACTTAATGGGGGAAAGAACTCAAGAGGGGGGGTTGTCTGCTGCCCTTTCCTAATGTGCTTTTTGTTGCTCTTATTTTTACCCTACCTTTCAAATGTTTTTTTTTCTTGTTTTTTTAGATTATTATATTCTACATAAAATGAGTTATATTTGGATATTTTATGGGATGAAAAATGATGTAGTTTTCAATTTTATACTATTTTCAAAAATTTTAGATAAAAATCTATGTATTTCTTTTTAATTTAAAGTATTAAATCTATAAAAAATCATAGAAAATTGAAAACTATAATATTTTTTCCCTATAAGATATCATGATATCACTCATTTTAGCATATAGAATCTAATAACCAGAGAAACCGAAAAAAGAAGGAAAAAAAAAGGGAAGGGCAGCAAGTAGCACTTTAGGGAGAGGCCACCCTTCCCAGAGAACTCACTGTTTAAAGTTTAAACTTATAAATCACATTTCACTCCTAAGGCTCCTGGACCCTAGACTCATAAAAGCTAAAGGGGCCGAGCTATCTAAACACAAGTGAATAAGCTTATGTACCTTTGTAGCCAATATGAGGGTGAGAGAGGTAAGGGTTGCCTTTGAAGCCTTGTTCACAGAAGCACTGGTAGCCAATTCCAGTGACTGATGATGAGTCTAGGCATCTGGTATTGTTCTTGCAGGCATAGCTGCTTTCATTTCTCTGTGCTTCAGCTCATGTCTGATCACCAACAGCCCAATCCAGAACCACAGGAAATTATGTTCTGTTGCTGAGATCAAGCAGGTCTTGAGATAAAAAGGGAGTCGAAGGAGCCGTTCTTGGCAACAAATGCATAGCTGCAAGGGTTGAAGTAAAGCACGTTCGTGTAGTTTAAACTCCCTAAGATGATATTATAGTCCCCAGTGGTGGCTTTGGGGAAGCTGGTTTGGTAGCATCCCACACCCAAACATGACCCGTTCTCAAACCTCATCTTGTCACTGCAACTCAACATGCAGCCAGTTGTGAACTTGCTTCCCGTCAAGTCTCTGATGTAAGCGCAGGTGTTACAGCCCACCACGGTGAATCTGTTCTTCGTGTTTGATATAGAAAACTCAATGGAAGACATATTGAATGACTTATAACCTTTAGTATCACATCAATGCTTGGAAACGTCCACTGAGACGGTCAATTCAGGAGGATCCGGGGAGATGTTCAGAACGGTTATATTTTTGCTGTAAATCAATTTGATGTGTTGTGTCTTCTCCAGATGGGGACGTGGCGGTTGTGCAGTTGAGGGAAAAACGTTGATCGATGTAGCAGTTCTCACTATTGCCAAAGGGATATGGGATGCTCACGTTCCCACGCTTGTTGTTGCAACCTGGCTTCGTTTGGGCCGCCACCGCCTTGCAGATCAGCAATGCCAGTTTTAAATGCAGTGCACTCATCAAACCCATATCTCATTGATATTTCGAGTGTGGATATTCTGGAATTAAGAGCTATAGCTAGCAACTAGCAAGGTACTACTCCCTCCGGTCCTAAATTTTCACTACAAACTTTGTCTTATATTTAGGACCGGAGGGAGTATTATATATATCCTCCAATGGGGAGTTAATTTTGATTTGAAATCCAGTAAAAAACATAATTTTTATATTTGTTAATCTTTTCCTTATTTATCCTCTCTCAACAATAATCAAGTAGAAGAGGGAATGAAGAAATCAACGAAGAAAATCAGGGTGTTTTAGAAAATATATACTATATTAATTAACTTTCTTAGTCTAATTAAATTAGATAAATATATATTATATTAAGTATAAGAGGAATTATAAATAGTGTTAGAGTTCCACCGTATAACCGTGTATAGTTTGTTAGTGTGCATTAATGTATCTTGGGTTTATGCCATATGCACTGCGTGTTTTGGGTTGGGCCACAGGCCCATCATTTGTTTACTTCGTTAATTGTAATATTAGAACATTGCTTATTATAAATAAGAGGTGGCCACAGCCAATCAAGATTGGCTGGGTCTTTCTATTCTGTCCTTATCTTTATCTCGGATTTATAACAACTCTTCTTAATTATCATATAATTAATCTCCAAATCAAAGTAAAACATTAAATATTACATAATATAACATATTATGATGGGGCTCTGCCTACAATACAAGCCCCAATATACAGCGAAGTATTCAATATATACAACGTAAACCAAAAAGACCCTTAAGTTTGACAATATACATTATATTCATGTAATAAAACGAAACATACGATTGGGATCAAATCAAGTTTCATTTGCCTTCCCTTTGGTAGCACCACTTGAACTCTCACGTGAAAAATTTTAAATATCGATAGAGTGAGTCACATGGACTCAGTAACCACAATTCCATTTAACAAGTATGTAGGGAATGATTATAATATAATTAAGCAGGCAATATATATATATATATATTCATATAACATAAAGTTTAATCTTCCTAAAACATTATTATTTCAAAAAAACAATTCAATATACATAAAACTCCCTCAACCATCCTTATAACCTCTTTAACCGCTGACAGAACCCATGAGTTATAACATATAATAGGATTAGTCTCTTTGACAAAATTGCACCAAACTCTCCAATAATGAGGTGTAACTTGGCCAAAGGCTATAGAACTTATATCAGATCATGGATTCCCTTTCCGTCGAAAATGGAAAGGTGTCACCTGCCCTTGAGCTGACCCTTAACCCGGCTAAAGGAAAATGTGATACCAAGGGCCCTGAACGCCAAAGCCATCCATTGCGCGCACGGTGGCAGCTATACCACGTGGTATAAAAGAATCAAACCTCTCCTTAATCACAACTCACCACATTCAACATCTCAACATCACAATCTTCAATATCAATAATTTATTTGTATATTTCATATTTAATGCTATGTATCATCAATAAATCATTTAGGCCCACTTAACTAAAAATTTACTAAAAACATGATTAATACTATCATTGTACACTTTTCATATATAAATTACTATAATATATTTATAGCAATTAAAAATACCAACATACGTCTATAATCATTTTAACAAGCATACAAGATAAATTGGAAAGTGATTACCTCAAGTTCTTGACACAACTAAACTTGAGAGAATTTAATTCCAACAAGCCAAATTCAAATTCATTCTACAATAAATATATATATTTACATGTTAATATAATTTATAATAATTGTTAACTAATACAAAATAGCAAATAATAATCCCCATAATTGGCTCAATTCTCTTAAAAATATCAACAATTTATCTATTCCTCAAATTTCTTTTAAATCTAAATTTTTAAAATTTCTTAACTCTATTTCACTCAATAAAATATTTAATAACTATAATTCTCTAACTATAATATTAAATCATAATTTATAATTTCACATAACTCAAAATCTGTAAAACTAAACTGATTAAAATTTCAATAATACTTCCAATAACTCGAATAAATTGTTTAATCTAAATTTAATCGATAAAAAACGTTCCTAAAGTATAATTTATGATTTATTTAAGAAGAAATTAATTATAAAATCATAAAACAATCAAATGGTAAATCTAAACTGATTAAAATCAACTATTATTTATTCTCTACATATCTATAACCATTTTTTGTAAAAACTCAAAATTCTCCCAAAATCCTAACCCCAAAATTCTCGCTAATTAGTATAATATTACCATCAATAGAAAGATAAAAATATGTATAACAACTTGTATAAAGGAAGTTTGATAAGAAAAAATGATTTTAAGTATTAAAATTATCATAAATTAAGAACCTAACATGTTAAGCGTGTGTTCGGCATATCATAAAAAAAGCGATTATTAGCTGAAACCGTGGTTTAGGGACAAAGATAGCCGAACACACAAAAAAAACAAATAATCCCGTTTTTAGCCAAAATCCCGTTTTTAAGGTAAAAAAGCTATTATCGTGAGAAGCTGTTTTCCTTCACTTTTCCTACTGAGCCTGTACTTTTCTCTTCACTCTTTTCCTTTTCTCTTTCCGTTTCGCGTCGATCTTCATTCTCGTCGGACTTCCTTGTCCATAACCTTCTTCTCTGAGCTTCCGAGATTTTTTGGTCTGGGCTCCCAAGATTCGATTTTCAGAATTTGGATACTGGCTTTCTTCTTACTCTTCGAACCCTTGGTTCACCCACCATGGCCGATCACCTTCATCACCACCATCAACATCGCCCGCACCGCCTCTCAGTTCCACCGCGCGCCGCCGCGCCCACCACCTCCTCCCCCATGCCCAGACCATATCCTATGTACCCTTATACATCGTCAACGCCAACTCCAACTCCCTCAAAACATCGCCTGTCTTCGGTTTCTTCGTTTAACTTCAAATCCTTGGGTAAATCTTCCTTCTCCTTCCTCTTTCTCCTCTTGCTCTCCTTGCGATCCTTTTATTCCTTACTCCCTTTTCTCCGCTCCTCTCCTTCCTTTTCACTATTCCCTTTTTCTTTCCTTGTATCACTTCTTTCCTTCCTTCTCACTCTCTGTTTTTCTATGTTTTCTTCTTATTCTTCCACTTCCAGAGACCCATTTGGCCAAAAAAACCCAAACCAGCCCATTTTTGCTTTGAACACAATTACACAATCTCAGCAGAGGCTTTTGGTCGCCAAATTAGTTCTCCTGGCTTTGGTCTTTCTCCTTCGATTTCAGGCGCTTCGATACTGCGGGACCGCTGTGATGATCCTCGCTGAGTTGACTGGGAGCGTAGTTGCTCGGTTCACTGCTGAGGGGAGAAATCAAATTCATAATCGATCCCAAAAGGTTCGTGGGTTTTTGGCATTGTCTACTGGATTGTTTCTATTGTCTGTCAGTTGGGATTGGGTTGAATGTTTATCCTTTTCTACTTCATTCACTGACAAACGGAGCTATGCATTATTCGCGCGAGAGAATTGTGTGAGGATTTGGCGCATGTTACTTCCCTTTCTATCTGGATTTTTGGGTTGTTACGAGCGTAAGTCATTGGATTGGGGAAAAATTAAGCAACTTGGTCATAAGCGAATTCGGCTAATTTCCCTTTTCTTCACTACGATTCTGCTTTTTGTTCCTGCTGTCATCAGTTTTCTACTATTTGAAGCTGAAGAAGATAGTGTTTCCTTCACAAAATTAGCTTGGCCTCTCGTTAACACTGTTGTTTTTAGTGTACTTCTGAGTGAAAATTTCAGTGATAAGAAGATAGTAAGTTCTGAAGACTCTCAGAGGGAGTTTTTGGTCACTTTTTTCTGTACTGTGGTATTGGAGCTTTTCTATTTTCCTGAGCTTTCTCTCTGGGGTTTATTACTCTGTGGTTTCTTGCTCTATATAGCTGTTAGAGAATTGGATCCTCTTCGCTTGAATCATCCTGAATCAGGAGAGGCATATTCAAGTTCATTTACTAGCATGATTATGAAGCCAATTAGACATATTTTAAGTGAGAGGAAGTCCCGTAAAATTGCTCTTTTTCTCTTCATCAACACTTGCTACATGGTTGTGGAATTCGTTGGTGGATTTATGAGCAATAGTCTTGGGTTGATATCGGATGCATGTCACATGTTGTTTGATTGTGCTGCTTTGGCAATTGGGCTATATGCTTCATATATATCACGTTTACCTGCAAATCACCAGTATAACTATGGTCGTGGTAGATTTGAGGTTCTTTCAGGATATGCTAATGCTGTTTTCTTGGTTCTTTTGGGAGCATTGATAGTATTGAAGTCATTTATTATACGCAAGAGCATTAGTCATGTGAATGTTTTCGTATTTTTTCGTACTCTCTTTTTGACAATATGTTAAATGGTATTTTATCCATATTTTGACTTCCTCTGTTATTGACATTTACTCGGAATTTGTATTTTGGTGTTTTGTAGAAAAGATTTCTTATTTTAGCAATTTTTAAATATACTTATATATATATATATATATATATCTTTAGAGACTAAGCAGGAGTGGTAAAAAAACAGAAATTAAAGACACGAACACACTTGCAAAATCAAAACCATTCCTAACAATTTAATGAAGAATAATAATATATATATCTTTACAGACTAGGCATGAATGGTAAAAAAAACAGAAATTAAAGACACGAACACACTTGCAAAATCAAAACCATTCCTAACAATTTAATGAAGAATAATAATATATATATCTTTACAGACTAGGCATGAATGGTAAAAAAAATAGAAATTAAAGACACGGACACACTTGCAAAAATAAAAACCATTCCAAAGAATTTAATGAAGAATAATACAGTGGGTTTGGCAAGAGATAACCCAGGTTGTGAAATACGATGAAAATTAATATAGTGTACGCCTTCAATATGAACGTTTGATCTAATTTTGTAATTTACTACATAATTGACTAATGTTATAATTTTATAATTTTTGCATCTATTTTTTTATATTACATAATTGACAAATGTTATAATTTAAAAAAATTTTGACAAATTTATTTCATTTATTGTAATTATTATGCAATTTAATGTCAAATAATACTTAAAATATAATCTTATCCTTTATATGTAATTATCATAAAAGTTAATGTACTTTTTAGTCATTTGACCATGAAAAAAGCTATTCTGATCAAATCATCCAAACACTCTCATTTTATCAAAATCACTTTTTCCCATAATCTATTTTCCTATAATCTATTCTCCAAAAGCTATTCTCTTCAGAATCTATTCTCTAAAAGCTAATAAGAACACACCCTAAAACTGTCTTCCCCTGCTCGTGAAACTGAATGAGAGAAGTGAAGAGGAATACCCTCTCACTTTTTCTCAAGTGGGCCCCACACTTTTTTTTTTTGAAAAAGCTGCCGACAATTTTATTTTATTTTTTATATTACAGGATTCATGGTACCAAAGCATGGTTGGTGTAAACCCAAGCCCAAGTTGCAGATTGATGGAAAAATTATGCCTCTCTGCTTGTGTAAGATAGCAATGACGTTGTTGCCTTGATTTCCATATTCACGGTTGACTCTTGACATTGTCTATCACAGAAGAACATAGTTTTTTTCTTCTCTCCAAGATTTGTCCTCTCTGACGGATTTCAAGAACGCCAGAGACACGTACCTAGTTCTAGATCTCGAGCCCTTCATCCTGTCGGAAATTCCACTGAAATCTGAATTCCGTCGGAAATTTATTTATCATGCTATTATTACTGATAGAATCTATTCCGTCTGAAACTCTAAATTCCATCAGAAATTCAGGTTTTTTTGTAGTGTACAAGTGATTGGTAAACTCTATAGTGGACTTTATCTAGTAGAAAATTACCTAAAGCTTAAAGCCATTATGAATATGTGAGATACTAATCAATCAAAGTCTGAATTATAGCATAGTCGATTAGGTCATCCCTCTTTTGATGTCATTAGACACTTAGACATTGTTAGAAATGAAGTAAATGTTTTTCCTCCCAATAACTGTGATGTTTGCTCTCAAGCTAAACAAACTTGGTTGTCTTTTCCTTCAAGTAAGTCTGTTACTCATTGTTGCTTTGATTTAGTCCATGTTGATATATTGGGACTTTATAAAGAACCCACATATAAAGGGTATCGATATTTTATTATTATTGTTTGCGATTTTTCTCAATGTACTTTAGTGTTTTTTATGATCAATAAGAATGAATGTGTTCGTCATATCAAGAATTTCATTGTATATGTAAGTATTCAGTTTTCTATTTCAATTAAATGCATTAGAAGTGATAATGGTTTTGAGTTTCTCAATCATTAGAAGTGAAGGAGGAGAGAGTTTCATGTGTCTTGCATTCTGAATCCCTCAAAATTGCTTCAATAGGGTCTCTCGGCTTGGGGATGCTAAAGACAAAGCTGGGATTCAAGCTAAAACTTTCGAAGTTAGGGACAACAATTTACTTAATTTTGATGTTGCTACTGTGCAACAACATGGTGGTTGGACTAATTATGAAAGCAGAGTGAACAAGTGCAACCAGGAAAGTGCACTTTCTTGGGAAAAATCTGTTAAGGTTACCTCATTGAGGGGTAAAGAAGAGGATAAAAGATCTGGTTCTGAGGTTGATAGGAATAAGACTAAGGTTTCTGCTTCAGAGAATGGTTATTTCAAAAATGGCGGGAGGCAAGAATCAGCTCTTGAGCCCAATTATGATGCATTTTGTCAGGGCCCAACAAATAATGCTTGGTGTAATTTTGCTCAGTCTACATACAAGGGTAAGACAAACTTTGTTAGACATTGGCCAAGTGAAATTGGAAAGCATACCGAACTAAGACAAAAAGATTCTGAGAAATCAAATCCGAAAATGGATGCTTCAGGTCTTCGGTACTCGTTTGGAATAGTTTATTTTTAGGTAATAAGTGCTTATAAATCGTGATTCACGATATACAAAATAAGTATGTGAGAGGAGTTTTATTTTAACTTGTGTAATAAGGACTTATTTACCCCCAAAACGTGTTTCCAAACACAGCCTCATTTAACACTGGCAAAGAAATTTTCTCCCAGGAAAACCTAACACAGGATTTAGAGGATGGAAATAAAGCTGATACCGTTTGTAAAGAATCACAAGACGGCAAATAAAAAAATTTATTGTCTTCGGTGGGTGAGAAAAGAGGGAAACACTATCAGGCTCCAGAACTGCATGTGAGTCTAAAAAAGGAGACACCTGTACTGAGAGTCTAATCCTTGCATCAACCAATGGTGACGTGGGCAAGGTAACGAAAATTTCTGCTGGCGCCAGTAGCAAGGGTGGGATTAATTGTAGTTCAGGAACCTCTGGGCCTGATCGGCAACTCCTTGCGACGATCCCTACAAGAACAAATTATAGCCAAACTGCCTACGACACCCTGAAAGAAGCCACAAACCTAAATAACATCCAAAGCAATGTCTCTGGAGCTGCAATTGGAGTGGGTTCTGATGCTCAGCAATTGGGCCTCAGTCACCAGAACTCCAGTTCTGATGCATTGTCTGATCAAAGGAAAAAGAAACTTGGTTCTCAGGAAAAGAAAAAGGCAGAAATCTGTACTGACAATCTTCTGCCTGCTGACTCCACTCAGAACCATGCTGAAGAGTCTGGAAAAATTCCAAGTCACCAGCTTCCTGCGGAGGGAAACCTAACAAGGAGACCTGTTTCTCAACAACATAGCAAGTTGAATGGCTTGATGGACGTGAAACAAATGCCAAAAGAGAGAGAGAAGAAAATGAATGGAGGTACTGCATTATTTTTGAAGTTGATATTCATTATCTGATTTATTTTTATATTACAAATGGTTCATTATTTTCAAATGAAAAATGTTGATGTTAACACAAATGTGTAGGTGATCGAAAACAGGGTAAATTGAAACATAAAATGGAAGCTGATATATATCAACCTAGAACTCTTAAGAAGCCGAAGATTGAAGATATTTACGTTACTGATGCACAGGTGAGTCCTGGCATGGACCTAGAGAAGGTGGCTCAAAATTCAAGAAATGGTTTTCCAGCAAAGGCTAGTGGGAAGGATATTCGGAAATATGATGAGTATTGCTTATCTGAGGATGTACAGGACAAGTTAGTGGGTCCTCTAAAGAAACATGGAGAGCAGACTCAGGTCTTGTCAAATGGTGGGTCTTTGGATCTAAAAAGGCACAGTAAAAAGGGTTCTTCCTTGAAGAAAAGGAAATTGGAGGACTGGCAGGATGCTGATAAGCTTCACAACATGTCCTTGCGGGATGATAAACAGTATGATAAAGGTAGCGCAAGTGGCTCTAGGAAGGAAAAAAAGTTTAGAGTTTTGAACCCGGGGGCAAAATCATTTGCTGAAAGTGAATATAAAATAAATAGAAAAGGTGAGATGAATCAAGTTTGCTTGTCAGGAAGTAAAAATCATGCAGCTGTTGGTGCAGAAGTTGGAAGTGTTGGCCGGGTCTGTCCACAAAGAAAGCATATTGAAAAGCTTGCGTGTCACAAAGTTTTGGATGATGTTGATCCACTGGGCAGGGATTCGGTCTCTGGATTGCTATCATTGGCAGCAACTTCAAGCTCTTTTAAGGTTTCGTGTTCTCATAAATGTAGAACCAACTATGCAGATATGAAAGGTTCACCGGTAGAATCTGTTACTTCGTCTCCTTTAAGGATCCCCAATGATAGGGAGGGAAGGCTATCATTAAAAGTAAAGGGGGAGAGAGTTTCATGTGACTTGCATTCTGATTCCCTCAAAATTGCTTCAATAGGGTCTTGGATTGGGGATGCTAAAGACAAAGCTGGGATTCAAGCTAAAACTTCCGAAGTTAGGGACAACAATTTGCTTAATTTTGATGTTGCTACAGTGCAACAACATGGTGATTGTACTAATTATGAAAGCAGAGTGAACAAGTGCAACCAGGAAAGTGCACTTTCTTGGGAAAAATCTGGTAAGGTTACCTCATTGAGGGGTAAAGAAGAGGATAAAAGGTCTGGTTCTGAGGTTGATAGGAAGAAGACTAAGGTTTCTGCTTCAGAGAATGGTTATTTCAAAAACGGCGGGAGGCAAGAATCAGCTGTTGAGCCCAATTATGATGCATTTAGTCAGGGCCCAAAAAATAATGCTAAGTGTAATTTTGCTCAGTCTAACTGCAAGGGTAAGAAAAACTTTGTTAGACAGTGGCCAAGTGAAATTGGAAAGCAAACCGATCTTGGACAAAAAGATTCTGAGAAATCAAATCCGCAAGTGGATGCTTCATTTAGCACTAGCAAAGAAATTTTCTCCCAGGAAAACCTAATACAGGATTTAGAGGATGGAAATAAAGCTGATACTGTTTGTAAAGAATCACAAGACGGCAATCAAAAATTTTATTGTCTTCAGTGGGTGAAGAAAAGAGGGAAACCCTATCAGGCTCCAGAACTGCGCATGAGTCTAAAAAAGGAGACACCTGTACTGAGCGTCTAATCCTTGCATCAACCAATGGTGCTGTGGGCAAGTTAACAAAAATTTCTGCTGGCGCCAGTAGCAAGGGTGGGGTTAATTGTAGTTCAGGAACCTCTGGGCCTGATCGGCAACTCCCTGCAACGATCCCTGCAAGAACAAATTATAGCCAAACTGCATATGACACCCTGAAAGAAGCCACAAACCTAAAAGATCGAGCTGATCATTTTAAGGTTACTTCAGCATTTTAAGATTTATTTTTTTCCCTCGTGTGTTGTTCGCTTGTACCTGGCATCTTTCCTTTCTAAACCGGCAATTTAAATGCTGTTCATTTTGTAGAACTCCGGGTTTGAATTTGAAAGTAATGAGACTTTCTTTGAAGCTGCCTTGAAGTTTCTTCATGGAGCATCACTTCTAGAAAATTTTCACATGGAGAGTAGCAAACATGGGAATATAAGTCAAATGCAAGCCTATACCACTGCAGCCAAACATTTTGCGTAAGCACAATTTTTAAGCTGTAAATTGAAATTTATTATTTAATTTGAGCTTTTTTTATTACATTTATGCTGCTATTTGCTTATCTTAGTGTAAGTACAATATTGAGGCTATAACTAGATGGAATTCCTAAAGGAGTAGAATTTTATTAGATGTCTTAGAGTTTATTATTGCCTCTAAGGTTCTTAGGATTATTTTTATCAACATCTTTAAGAGTTGACCCTTATTCTCAAACTGTATTATATACAAGGAGAGGAAGGAAGCTTCTAGATATAATGCAGTATAATTGTTTAACCAATATATATTCTATGAGATACTAGTTGAAGTATCTGCTCAGTTCCAGTTGGAAGTGCCGTTTTTCACCCCTAGGATAAACCCTTTTGCATAGTTTTAGTAGTCGTTTGGAATAGCTTATTTTTGGATAATAAGTACTTATAAATCGTGACTCACGGTATACGAGGTAAGTATGTAAGAGGAGTTTTATCTCGGCTTGCGTAATAAGCACTTATATTCAAAAAATAAGTGTTCCCAAACATGCAATTAGACCGCGCTTTAGCATAAATCAAGAAAGCAATTGGGGCTATTAAGTTTGGGTTTTCCATGGCCAGATTTATTTTGTTGCAGTTTATGATTTTTTAACTTTCTAGTGTTTACATTTATTTAAAGTTAAGAAACTAGTTTAAATGGAGTTTCCGTGCTTTTAAACCATGCCTTCTTACCTTTCTTTGGGTCTTTTAGGGTAACTATCTTGTGGGGGAGTGTGAGAGACATATTCTAAACTTCAAATAAGAATTACTTTACCTCTTATTTTTCAATTAAAAATGTATAAATTAGTGATTTACATTATTATGAGGTGACATATACGTATTCACCACCGAGTAATATAATTAAGGGTGTGTTTGGATTAGCTTTTGGAAAAAAAGTGAAAAAATTGATTTTAGAAAATACGTTTTGGAGAATAATTTCTGAAAAGATAGAAAAAAATAACTTTCGGAAAACCATGGTTTTCAAGTCAAACCAAGGTTGTGGAAATTTTAAGAGTGTTTGGGTACATTAACCCAAACCATGGTTTTGAGGGTTAAAAGCTATTTCGGGTTTTTAACAAGTGTTTGGATACTTTATTTTTAAAACCATGGTTTGGCCCAAAACCATGGTTTCAAAAGTGAAACCAAACATGCACCAAGTACCCTATGAAGATGAGTTATAAACATAAGATCAAACATGACCTGAAATAAGACGACAATATTTTATGCATAAACATGTTATTTTTATTTTTATTTTTTTTTTGTTTTAAATTTTTTCTGCCATCATCCTAATAAGTTATTCCCGGATCTGTTCTTTGGGGTCATGCCTTTTATGGGATACAAATGAACTAAACTGCGAGCAATTTATGAGATACAAAGGATCTGTCATCTTTTCCTTGGGCAATTTACTTTAAGCTTGCATTCAGCCGTTAAATGCCTTTTGAAATGAATTTCAGATCTTGTGCCCACGAGTATGAAAGACACCACGAAATAGCTGCAGCTGCTTTGGCGTATAAATGCATGGAGGTTGTGTATATGAGAGTGGTTTATAGTAAACATTCTAGTATAAACAGGGATCGGAATGAATTGCAATCAACTCTACAAATGGTTCCTCAAGGTAACCGAGTTAGTCGTGAATATTATGTAGTAATGCTTCATGTCTTCTAGTTGTTGATGCATGTTGATTTTGCAATGTCTTTTACTTGAACACTTCTGGCAATGGATTTATAAAAGTGATGCATCTGTGTATCAAAAAAGCCCCCCCCCCCAACACACACAAAAAACTCCCAATTTTGTGTTTGGGAATTTGATGGACGCATGCATCCAACTGTGATACAAGTCAGTGATGCATCACTGCATTTTTATTCTTTGTTTTAGGTGAATCTCCTTCATCTTCTGCATCAGATGTCGATAACTTAAATAATCAAGCAGCGGTGGATAAGTTTACTTTGCTCAGGGGAACTGGCACTCATGTTGCTTGTAACCAAGTCATATCTGCTCGTCATCGTACAAATTTTGTCCGTCTTCTTGACTTTGTAAGTTACTGCTTTTATTGATGCACACTATTTGTTTGGAAGGTTTTGTCAAGTTTTTTGGTGGTCAAAAACCATGGAGTATTGCAACTTTTATTGGGGATCAAGGCATTTAGCAATGCAAGACAACATAAAGGAAATGTAGTTCTGTGTGAGATATTAATGTTTGAAAGAAAAGTCAGTATGGAGGTTCAGAATATGTTCCTTAGAAGTCTATGTCAGGCAGATCTTAGCTCAAACTGGTGTTTCTTGGAAGTCATGCACTTTATTAGATGTATGCTTCTGTTGGTGGTAAAGATAGAATGATGAGCTGGTTTTTGCTTTTATCATTCTTTCTGAATCTTTGTCAAGAGAAATTCTTGTGTGAACCTGTTTTGCCACTTCATTTGTGGTTTGACCAATTAAAATACAACAACTTAGTTAACATTAATCCTAGTAGGTTGGTCATGTATTTCATATTTTGATTTTTTTTTTGAAAAAACGAATCTCTTAATTAAGATTTCACAAGTAATAAAAAACTGAATCTTGTGAAATCTTTTAATTTTATTAATATGCCAGTTAATATTTAGGAGGTGCCAAATTAGTTAATGAGTTGTTGTGTTTTAACTAGTGAGGCCACAAATGACGTGGCAAACTAGGTTCATACAAGAATTTATCTCTTTTTCAATAATAAGTGCTTAGTTGCATAGTTATTGAGTTTCACTTATTGAATCCATATGAACACAAGGGTTTTATTATGTAGTCCGATAGTTATAACTTCCTATGTATGGTCATTATGGATCACAAGTAACATGTGATTTTGCAGACTCAGGATGTAAATTATGCAATGGAGGCTTCTAGAAAATGCCAGAGTGCTTTTGCAGCTGCTAACATGATCATGGAAGAGGCACAAAATGGGGACTGCATAACTTCTATGAGGAGGGTTATTGATTTGATCTTCCACGATGTAGATGAGCTTGTAGATCTGGTTTGTACTGCAACGAAAGCCATAAGTCGTGCTCATCTCGGTGCTGCTAGAGATTAACTTGATATTAGTGCCCTCAAGAGCTCTTGCTCTTGTCATTGTAATTCAAAAAAAAAAAAAACAGAGATTAACTTGATACTGTGTGTAATGTTATTGTTTGGTTTTGCTTCTCTACCAATATGGCATCCGGAAAGCAAGGGCAAAAAGGACATCTCCATAGGTTGGCACTTTGAAACCTGTGAAGAGGCAGGTCACCCTTCTGTACATGTGTACAAAATGAGATTGATTAGAAAATTTTGTTATGTTTAGAATTTGCTCAGGTTCTTGTTGATGTGGAAATGGGCACAATACTCTCACCCTCCAATTTTTATAGATTAGAAAGGGGGATGGATTCCTGCTGTTTAAATGACACAGGATGGATATTTTGTTTAAGTTCTATGCTACATTCTTTGCTCCACTGAGTTGGAGCCCTGGGAAAATAGAGTCTGGAAATGTTAAGCAACAATTTTTCAAGGCATTAAATACTCATATAGTTATAATTGGACTTTTTTATAACTCAAATAAATATACTCTTCTACCATCTTATGGAATTTTTGCATAGATAGAATTGCTTGTAGAGAGTTTCCTTTCGGGTGTGTGTGTGTTGAACCTTTACTTTTCCATGCCAGCTATGGGCTTTGAAGAAAGTACACTTACAGTTGACCATTTTTCATGTCTTTGCTTAATGATTTAAGTCCCTGTATCTTTTTAGGTCATACTGTTGACAATTGAATTCTGATTAACCGTTTAAAAGGAGAGCAGTTAGCAATCCAAAGTGTATTTATGCAGGGCACTTGGTGAAGAATATTGGCCGCTAAAAAGCTTGGTTTGCTATAATTTTATTTTGACCCACTTATTTATTTTCTGTAATCTCTTCATCTGAACTTATTAACATTGTTATTGACATAAATCGTAGTAGTTATCTTTTCATCTTATGTTGCAAACTGCATTAAAGCTTTAATGAGGAGGCCTTGAAGATCTCTATCTGTCAGCTTGTGTCTTGTGTTTTCTCCATTGAATGGGTAAATGAATCTATCTTGTAATTTTTGTTCTTTGTGGTTACAGACATCAATGTCCTGAGTTTCTCTATTAGTGAAGCTTTCGCAGTCTTGATTATGTGGTTATCTCAGGTTTCAGCATGTTGTTTCTTTTGATTGGTTGAGTTGGTTTCACATGCCTCCAGAAGAATCTTCTTCCTGTTATTATTTATTTAAACCACTTTACTATTCTGTTTTTTTTTTTTTGAAAATTAGTTAGGATGAGAATTATTTTATTTTTTCATTTTTTTAGCTCTGCTGGGATTTGATTGGACAAGATGTGGCTAGACTGCATTGAACTCTGGTTTCTTCAGTTAGAATGTTTTGCAGGAACTTTTTAGTTTGGGAAAATTGCATTAAAGGATCTGAATTTGATAAAAATCAAATTGAATGATATCAAAATTTGTAGTTACTCCAAATGATCAATAGTTCCTATTTGCTTTTAGGGATTTTTTATAAGGTTTGCAGGCTAGTACTCCCTCTGGTTCAAAATATAAGAGCCAAACTTGGGATGGTGTGTGGTTTTTTATACAAGAGCTACTTTGGTTTGTTTTATCATTTAATACTTTTTTTTTCCAATTTTACCCTTAATTAATTATATGTCTCGTTTATTTTTTCCACTCCTCTATCATATCTATTTCCACTCATTCTCTCTTCCACTTAACTTACCCTCTATATAAATAGGGACTTTTTAGGGAAGTAAGTTATATTTTTTATATATTTATTGTCTTTAACCAATTTTAACTAACTTTTCAAATTGTGTAATTTAGTTATTTGGCTCTTATATTTTGAACCGGGGTAATAACTTTCATGGTAACTTTTCTAAAATCTGATAGCAACTCTTGATAATCTTTCAGGCCACTTTTGGTACACATGAAAGGAAGTTCCTGAAAGGGAAAATGAGAGAGAAAATCTTCCCTAAATATTTGGTTCAACAGATCTAGGCTTCTTAGAGAATCATGCTTCCCTCAAGGAAGTAGGTCTTCTCCGTTTAGGTTATGATACTGTGTTTCCTTCATGGAATCCAAAGTTTGCCCCTATTTTACCCCGAGTTATCAAATATTCTAACCAGTGGTACATTTAATTGCTAAAGCAGTGAAGCTGTTGGGGATTGTGTTCGGCACCCCCTACTCATTCCAGATGAAGCCCTTACCGAAGAGCATGCCGCCTCATTAGCTTTGTCGAATTCAGACGAAGCCCCTGCATAAATTGATGTCGCTGTTTGCCTGTTTCTGAATTCATCCATCTGTGTTATGCTTTAAGTCATGAAGGTTGCGGCTTTGATGCTTTTATCCCTCTTCAGATCCATCCGATGATTTTGTTTGAATCATATTTTTGCCTTCTACTTCATCTCATCTTTCCTTTTTCTTGAGCATAATTCCTTCCAACCAAATATGATATTGATATAACTTTTGTCATGTGTGAGTCCTTTAGATGTAATTTTTCCTTTTATTTTGTTGCAAACAACTAGCCCTCTATGCCTTAATTGCTCGCATACATTTCACACACCTCAAAAGTTTGTAGCATGGACCTTGCATGGTGTAACTATGCAAACATGCAGATATATCTGACAGAGGACATGGTCAGTCGTATGTCCAAGAATCTTAAATTGAACTTCAGAGAATTGTTATCAGGGCTCGCTTTTAATCTGTTTTTTTGGTTTAATGTTTGTTATGCTAAAAAAATTTGTGAGGATCAGTCATTTTTTTTTACCTTCTAAATGTTATGTTCATTTTTTTTATCTATTGCTTTACATTATTAAAGATCGGATAACTTTTTGAGTATTTGGACTTAGATTTGCATTTTGTTTTCCAGTCGTCTATCAGGACATTAAGAGAATGAAACTATTTCTTTCCGTTGTTGGGGAAAAAATAACACAGAATGAAATCGTTGTAAGCCAGTAAAAATTCAGGTTTTGATAACTTTTATTTACTCGTGTCCTTAATAACCAAAGGCTTCTAAGACATTCAATAATTTTTAAGATTTTGAAAATCCTTCCAAGTATTTAAAGATGGCATTACCTAAAATTACATTTGCAAAGAGTGACTTAAACATATGAGAAAGTACTAACATGATCATCGCCCATTTTCAATCTCAAATGCTAATTGTTTTTGCATGCTATCATAGGCAGCTGAAGTGCTAGCACTAGCATTCCCATGTCCATCAGCTAAATGACCAAGCAGGTATTCACATTCTTCTGACATCATGTCCTCTACCTTTACCCAAGGATGCTTTTTCATAGCAATTAGACCCTCTAATTCTGTTGCTACTTCTTTCATAGTTGGTCTTTCCTCTCCATTAACTCTAATGCACCTCCTTGCTAAGAAAGCAACCTCCTTTAACTGCTCTGCATTCTTCTGATCCAACACTCGTTTGTCAAGAATTTGCCATAAGTTGTCTTCTTTCATTGAAGATGCAAAGTACATAGC
Source organism: Inga leiocalycina (assembly GCA_963242795.1). Classification (NCBI taxonomy): domain Eukaryota; kingdom Viridiplantae; phylum Streptophyta; class Magnoliopsida; order Fabales; family Fabaceae; genus Inga; species Inga leiocalycina. The sequence continues at coordinate 11,982,515 of OY725327.1, read as the reverse complement.
CAAATTTCTTTGTTCTGGCCTATTGAATTCAACTGCTTTATTCCCAGTGATTAGCTCCACAAGCACAACCCCAAAGCTATAAACATCACTTTTCTCATTAAGTTGACCTGTAAGGAGGTACTCTGGGTCCAAATATCCTAGGGTCCCTTGAACTACGGTGGTAATTTGAGTTTCATCAAGAGGAACAAGTCTTGAAGCGCCAAAGTCAGAAACCTTTGCTTGATGACTGCGATCTAATAGTATGTTGGCAGATTTAACATCACGATGAATAATTGGAATAGAAGCAGCAGAGTGTAAATATGAAATGGCCTCGGCTGTTTCTGCAGCTATCCTCAATCTGGTTTCCCATGAAAGAGAGTGCTCATTCTTTTGTGGGTCTATATGATCAAGAAGGGTGCCATTATCCACAAACTCATAAACTAACAAGGGAACTTCAGTTTCAAGACAACATCCAAAAAGTTTAACCACATTCCTATGGTTGATTTGGGAAAGCACAGTTACTTCATTGATAAAATCATTAACTTGTCTTGGGTCACCTCCAACTCTAGACTTTTTAACGGCAACAAGTGAGTTATCTGGTAATATCCCCTTGTAAACTGTACCTTGTCCTCCACGACCAAGAATTCTGCTCTCATCAAAGTTGTTTGTGGCAATTTTGAGCTCGTCTTCAGTAAACATCCTGGTTCTGTTAGTGTATCCTTGTTGTTGATGAAGTTGCTGCAGCATATAATTTCCTCCATTTTGCTCAAAATATTGTTCTCTAAGTTGTTTTAGTGTTCTTTGCTTGATTCTCCAGCATAATGTGGAGACCAATGTGAATATAACAAGCAAGCCTACAGAAATGCCTGCAAACAATGCTCAAAATATTATCCAGAGTAGCTAGCAAGTGGTGTTGTTTGTCAATAAACCTTGGTTTTAAACACTAGTGGCAATAAACAATGGCTTGCATTCTCTCTTCTTGCAGGAGGGTATAAGGAAGCTGTGTGTGGTTTTGAACTCAAATTGGTAATTCTTTGAACAAGAATAAACTTTTTCTCTAAATACGGAGAAGAAGGCACGCAAATGAATTAACCAATGTGACACAACTGAAATAAATTGTTGTTTTGTGATTGACACAACTTAAATACAAAGCTGCTGATATAACTTTTGCAACATGTAGCTGTATGCCTGTATGTATATTTTTAGTATATAATGCCAAAATTGACCATATCGGCCGGCCTGTTAATTACCCTTTATTTTTTTTTCCAAGGATTGAGATGATAAATAGTTTGTAAATCAAAACCAATCGCATCAATTTAATGTCGGTTAAGGTAAGTCAAACGTTAACTCTATGTTTGGATAGAGAAAAAATTGGGGGGAAGAATACTAGGAAGGAAAATTTCCTAGTAGATTTCTTTATCATTTTTAAAAGTTTTCCTTCATAGTATTCCTTCCTCCTATTTTTTCCCTCACTTTTCTCTCAATCTAAACATAGAATAAAGGTTAATTACAATTCTTACCCAATGAAATTTCCATGATAGGGAATCCGCAGCCTGATCCGTTGATATAGCCATCGCCTCTATAACCCCACGGACATGAACACTTAAAATGTCCTTCGAAATTGTGGCATATCCTGCTGCAGCGATTCTTTTCCTCGCACTCGTTAATATCTGCAAAATTAATCTTTAAGTTGATTATGCATATCACCAGGCTCAGGTATTAGAAATATCAAAATCTTGTACTACAAGTCATATCTCAAACAAACTTACCAGAATTAAAAGAAAACAAATGTTAAGCAAAGAGATTGGAGAAACATGAAGAATCATGTATTATCAATGGAGGAGCAACATACTCACACAAGAACTATAACCTGTTTGGGTTATCATTAATCTACCATCACTTGAGGGAGATGACCCCATTTGGGAACTTGAGAGAGACTCAAGTTATCCTCTCTCTTGACTTGATGAGGATTTCACTATCGTAACACATTCAACACATTAACTAAGATCTTTCATATAGATTAGGGCCTAAACCAACCAACTAATCAATTAATTTCACCTTAATATTTCTGCCACCAATAATAGTAAGTTGAAAACAGGGTTGCTCTGTTTCGAAAATTGCCAAAGCTAATTGAGGCTTACCTTTGCAGCCTTCATCAGGGTGAGAGAGGTAGGGGTTGCCTCTGAAACCTTCTTTACATACACAGTAGTACCCAATACCACCTGTTGAGTTTTGACATCTACTGTTTTCCTTGCAGGCAAAGTTTGGATCTTTCTCTGCTTCAGGGCATGTCAGATTGGCAACAACCCAATCCACAACGACGGGAAATCGTCGTGTGCTGAGATTAAGGAGGTCTTGTCCAGGAGAGAAGTTGAAGGATCCATTCTGAGCAAGAAATGCATAGCCACAAGGGTTAAAATCACGCACATATGTGTAGTAGTTATAACTCCGTAAGGTGATATTATAGTTCCTTATGGCTTCTGGGAAACTGGTCTCACAACACCCCACACCAGAGCATGCCCCTTCCTCAAAGTTCGTCTCGTTACTGCATCTCAAAGAGCAGCCAGTTGTAAACGTGCTGTTCAGGTCACTGATGCGAGCGTAGGTGTCACACCCCACCACAGTGAATCTATTCTTTGTGTTTGATATAGAAAACTTACTGAACCACATCGCGTTCCATATAATTCTTTCCTTTGAATTGTAGCAATGCCTGGAAACATTTGCCGAGACGATCAATTCAGGAGGATCCAAGGAGATGTTGAGAACTTCTACATTGCCACGCATCAGATACGCTATGGGTTGTGCAGATGATGGTGTTGTTGATGTTGCGCAGTTGATGAAGAAACTTTCATTGACATAGCACTTTTTGCTAGTGCCAAAGGGATATGGGATGCTCACGTTCCCACACGTGTCGATGCAACCCGGTCTCGTTTGGGAGGCGGCGGCGGCGGCGCAGAGCAGCAATACCAGTTTCAAATGCAGTGCATTCATCAAATAACCCATCTCTCTCTTATCGATATATCCAGGATTTATAGTGTGGATATTGAGGGAATGAAGAGCTAGGTATTATATAATGATGACTTCAAATCCTGATGATTCGAGAACAGCAAGCTTCATGTGTAACGACGCACAAGGATGAAGGAAAGACCTTGTAGATGGACGACCTCATCATAATAGCGCGTCCAGATCATTGACGCAACGGGTCTTGGTCTTCTCTCTTTGGTTTTGGAACTCCAGCTTCAGTACGTTCTCTTTGATTTTTCTTTTGTTTGGTTTTTTTAAGGGACGACTTTGACTCTATATGGTCATGGCAACCCTGGTGCAGATATTTACTCTACGAGCATGTACTCTCCCGTGGTTACACGGGAAGCTTCTTGCCCACATAGTTACTGATCTTAGATGTAAGATTCAGTTAATTTTTTTAGAGACTAAAGAAGTTAATTAAATTATTTTAAAGTATTTATATTTATATTTTTTTCTTCAAATTAATTTGTCTGATTTATAAATTGATACTCCTCCCATTCTTAATATAAGATATATCTTGGAAGTTGATTTTGGTCATAAATATAAGACAAAATTTTCATATTTGTCAATTTTTTTCTAATTTATCCCTTTCGATGTTCCCTCAACAATAATCAAGGGAGAGAGCGAATGATTGAGTTAAAGAAGGTGGCCAAGGTATTTTAGAAAATACATGTCATATAAATTAACTTAACCATCTTCCTTAATCTAATCAAATTAGGCAAATATGTTTTATATTAAGGACCAGAGGAGTATATAATTTAATGGTACACAATATATGATATGATTAAGTAACTTATTTAGCTTCCTTAATCCCTGAAAGAAAAAATGTCAAATGAGTTTTATATCAGGAAAAAGACACTTAAATACCATTTGAATTTCAAAATTCTAAATTGGTTTTGTTGGCAATAAGAGTAATGAGATTGACAAAAAGAGTATAGCAATTGTCAACTCAAGTTTTTGGAAAATAACTGATTTAAGATTTTGAAATTTAAGTAGTATTTATATGTCTTTTTTTCTTTTATATTTTATATTTTAATAGTTATACTAATTTGTACCAGCAAAAAATTTTGATATCATAGAATATTATTTGAATAATAAATAATAACTATAACTATCATATAAGAAGCAAAAACACCTTCCACACCATACAAATATTTCAGAATCAAAGGCATTTCAAGAAATCAGCTTCAATACTTTTTCTTTTTGTGAATATATATATTTTTCTTTTTAAGGGATCACTTTGACTATATATATGGTCATGGCTGACCCTGGATGCAGATATTTACTCAATCATGATTTGAGAGGATCTTTCATGTTCACACTGCTTCTAAGGTATCTATACATAAATATAAAATAAGTGAGAGTGAAGCCTAATGGTGTGTTTGGTTGAGGGGAGGGGAGGGGTGGAAGGGAATGAGAGGGTAGGTAAATTACCTTTTTGGGTTGAAAGAATTTAAATTTTAGGTGGGGAATCAAAATTTAAAAAGAATGAGAAAGTAAATTTTGGGCGGGAACCCAAAATTTAAAAAAATGAGAGGGTAAATTTTGGGTTTCTTTTATCCAAAATTGTAATTTCTCTACCCCTCCCCCTACCATTCCCTCAAACCAAACACACCCTAAATCAACTACACACACTACAAAATAGGGGATGGGGATTATAAAATGTCCTGTTGCACTAAGATCCTCGCAACGAGGTTCGGGTTTCTCTTTTGCCCCTTCATGTTTCTCTTCTAAAAATCTCATCTCCACCTTTAGAATAGAAATATGAGTTATAGTATAAATTTATTCTGAAAGTTTTCGCTGAAGAGTAATATTACCTAAGAAGTTTTTTCAGGTTTAATGTTACATCGGAAGTTTCAAAATGTAGTAATGTTGCCAATACTGCTAAAAATCTAATGTTAACGGCTAATTTTTTAACATAAAAAGGGTAATATTGCTCTAATTTAACACTTTCAGAGCAATATTAAATCTAAAAAAACTTCCAGGGTAATCTTGTTGCTCAGCGAAAACTTCCAGAACAAATTTGCATTTCAACTTTAAAAAAATTGAGTAAAATACTCAAACCTCTCTTGTATTTTTTCTTAATTACATAGACCTTCCCTCTATTTTAAAAACATACACTTAAGTCCAAACTGTTAACTCCATTAAGGATTTTTATCTTTTAATTAAAATTTATATTAAAATAAATTTTATTTACTGATTTACCGTTACCAATTCCCTAATTTGGACTAAAATTGTTTAAGTAATTTAAGATTTTTTTTGTTTTTCTTAATTTATTTTTTTACTTTTGAAAATAGTTATATGTTAATTTTTTTTCATATTGAGATAAAAACTTAATTAAATTAATTAATGCATACATAGAAAACTTAATTAAAAATATGCTCAATTCTTTTAATAGATGCATACTCTTGAATAAACATGTTTATAAATGTTTGTGTGAAAAATGTATTTAAAAAATTAAAATATAAAATCAATGCAGATTATATAATATCTCAAATTTATAATATTAATAACATATGGCGAATAAAAATATGCTTTTTAAATATTTTTTTTCAAATTTTTGTGACAAGAAAATAGAAAGAAATATGTGTTTAGTCATTTAAAATAATACTAAATAAATAAGTTTAAAAAATATGATAATAAATTTACAAATTTAAAATTTTATAGTATAACAAAAATTAATAATTTTTATAATATATTGAAAATTTTGAACATATATGCAAGGTACTGAAAACCGGACCTGACATTGAACCGGTCGAGACACTGGGTCAAGGGTCAGTGGTTCAGGCCGGGGTCAACCCGGAGGTCAGACCGGGAGTCAAACCGGGGTTAATTAAAAAAAAAAAAAAATTTAAATGTTCATATATACCATTTAAAAAACTACATAAGAGTTTTTTTTTCCAACCAATAATCAAATATAACCTCGTGAACCTAATACCCACAAAAGTATCATTAAGTATATAAGGATTTTACTCCAACCAGTGCAAAACAGCAAAAATATTCCACAATACTTTTAAAACTCCTTACAAATCAAAAAATTTCAAAGAAATAATTTTAAAAAAAGACAAAATGACGTCGTTTGGGATATAAAAAAATTAAAAAAAAGGGGCAAACCGGTTCACCACAGGTCACCCCGGGTTGGACCTGTTCAGACCGGGTCAACCGGGTCAGTTAGACCCCGGTTTTTTGACCTCAACAGGACCGGTTCACCGGTTTCCAGTTTGAACCAGCCCGTCCGGTCCGATTTTTAATACATGGATTTAACTTCGTTTTCAAAGTTCAATGTGGTTCTTATTACCTCTTAGTTATGCCGTTTATAGTATTATTTTTACAAATGAGGAGCTTAGCACATAGTAGTATTTATAATTCCCTGGCAATTGCTTAATATACTGATTGTTTATATTATTGTTACACACTTACTCAGCCTCACCCTTTTATGTGGATCAATTATTAATACACACATATTTAATAAGTTAGCTGTCACCTGTGAATTTGTTAAAGTGCCCAACATAATGAATCAAATGGAGTATCATAGTAATTAACTTAACTAATTTTCTATAATATAATCAAATTATATAAATATATCTTATATTAAGAATTAGAAGAGTATTAATTAAGCAAATGAATATGTTGAAAATTTATTGTTGGAATTGTCAAAATCAGTAATTAATTATGCAAATGGCCTTCGTTTGTCTCTATGTGTTTTGGGTTCCATCTTTTTGGGACGAACAGAAATTTATTGGGAAGATGCTTTGAATATGTTAAAAAAGGATTCAAATAATGATATTTTTAAGATACTTAAATTAAGTTATGATGCATTCAACCACATGGAGGAAAACAATATTTTTGGATATCGAATGTGTTTTTCAATATGTGGGGGGATGAAGTAAAACAACTGTTGACAAGCTGTGGCCTTGTGACAACAATAAGCATGAAAAGTCTTATTGATAAAAATATAAGTTTTTTATTTAATATTATTATTTTATTATTATCAATAATTATATTGTGACATAAATAATAAATATTAATAGTAAAAATAAATAATAAAATACAAATGTATATAATAAAAAAATAAAATCAATACATTACGGTTATTAACAAAAAATCGTTAGATATGTCCGTATAATATGATTCAAAACTGTTATAGCGCCTTTATATATTACAGTTAAAAGTTATATATAGTCGATAACAATCATAGTATATATGTATAATTCCACAGTAGCGGAGACACATATTTGTAGGTGTGCTGTAAAAATATCAGTTATTTTTTTAAAAAAAATTAATAAATAATTGTACCATATTATATTTTAGGGAAGAGTCAGTCTTTTCATCAGGTTGACTTGTCTATAGTGATTCAAGTGGCTGTCACGTGGGAAAGAGCATAGAAAAAAGAACAGGGGCCCTTTTCTCGTCCTCATTTACTTTCCACCGAAGATGTATGAAAATGGGGCCCACAATATTGAATGTGAGAGTACAATGAGCATTTCTCTAATTTCAAATTCATTTAGTGTGTGTTTTGCATGACGTTAGGTACCGATATAAGCCCGATTCAGCATAAAAAAGCTCGATTTAATAAGATATCACTTTGTTTTGTGTTTGGTTGAGCTTTTGCTGAATTGCATTGCGGTTAAATAAGGAGCTTATTGAAAAAGCTCCCAAGTCCAGCTTTTAACTTAAAACTTTCGGGACTTGTTTACTGTTACTGCATTATGCTGTCCAACAAAATTTTTTTATTTCTCACTCTTCCCTTCTCTTCTCTGGCTCGCCTTTCGTCTCTGTCTTTCTCGATTTTTCTACTCTATGATCACTGTTGCAAGATCTAATACAGTGCCGAGATCGAATCTTTAAAATCAATAACCTCAATGACAAGTTCATCGAATGAAGTAGAAAAAAAAAATTAAAAACAAAGAAAACCAGAGAAGCGGACCTTCTAGCGGAGCTACCGCTTTTGGCTCCTACATCGGAGCTCCGTCACTAGGTGCAGGTGATGAGGGGATCTGGTTCTCCACCGCCTCATTTGAGCAACAATAGGACCAGGGGGAGAGTGGGACGCCGTGAAGGAAGACGATGAAGATGGTCGGTGAATGAGAGGGAGAGAGAAAGGGGGAGATCCAGATTAAGGGGTCTTGTAGCATATTTCCTGGTAAAATTATATAAGGAAAAAAATCAATTATTAATAGTAATTTATAAATTGTATTCATCCTCATCTTTTTAACATTTAAATTTAAATCTCATTAAATATATAGAAAAATTATTGAAGAAATAGAAATAAATTGTCAGAAATCTATAATTAAAAAGACTTTCTATTCCTTTTCTCATGCACTCAGGTGAAGAAGTTATAATTGTTACATTTTCAAATATCTTTCTGGTCCTGATGATATATTACTGTTGGATATCACATATATGATCTATCTAAAATTTGAAGAATATACAAATACCCTTTAAGTTTTTACTTTTAAAAACGCACTTATATAAATCGCTAATCCAAACACGTTTTGACTTATGAAAAATCACTTATTCAACCGCTCATCCAAACATAAATCACATTACAAATATTGATTTATTTATTAAGTCATTTTTAATAAGCCCGAATTATATAAGTCATTTTTTCTACCGCTATCCCAAACACACCCTTAGCCAAGTCTTCGGGCACATGCAACTATGCAAGAGCCCATAACAACATTTAACCATGTTTTTGCCCCTGGTTTATAAAATATAATGATAAATGTGAGATTGATGGATGTCTTATAATATAATAAGATGGTTGGCAAAAAAAAATATATATAATAAGATGTTTTTAACTAATTCACATGAGTCAATGAAATAATTAAAAGTATATTAAATTTGTTACAAAATTCAAATAATTTCTAGATGATATTACCCATGTGTTTTGTTTTCACTTTTAGCTTTGATATTTTAAAAAAAGATCAATTATATAAAATAAAGAAAATTATACAACTAAGAGTGGTATAGATTATAGAAGGGTTTAAGAAATGAAGTAATAAAATATCCGTTTATTGAATTGGTTCAAAGCAGCTTTTGTAATTTGCTTACTTTAAATGAGTCATGTTTTAACTTAGGAGAATGATAAAAAAATATCATTTAAACTTTAAAATCCTAAATTAATCATTTGACAAAAATTTATATTGTCAATCCTACTACTATTTTTATCAATTTCATTATTTTTTTATTAACAGGATTTTAAAGTTCAAATAATATTTTTCTATCATTCCCCTTTTAACTTTCAAATAATAATATTAATTTTTATAAAAAGACACTCTAAATTTCACGGGCTGACTAGAACTTGGAAAATTGCAAAAGTTTCGTCAAAAGTGGTCGTCACGAGGGTGTAGTGGGCGATGATGGACGGCAGAATGTGGACCCTTCTCCTTACGATTCGTTTGATCATAACGATTCCTTTCTTTTTCCTATTTGCCAAAACACACATGATAATGGAGCCCACCTTGAAAATTAAATACAAATTAAATACATAATGCATTGGTACCAACACAAATTCTAGCGGTGGGAGACAATACCACGAGGGCACAGTTGAAGAGTCTCCATTGTACGATTTTTTTTGCCATCGTACGATTTAGATTAGCCAATGTTTATGTGTTCGCCCATCATAAAACTATGGTTTCAGAAGCACTTTTCCGTAAATCAAGATGAAACTTTTCTCAGATACTTATTTCGTAAACTATAAAAACTATTCTTCACAAGCTTCTAAAGATTATTTTGGAGATAAAAAAGCGAGATACGTCAAAAATATGCTAATCACCTCTGTGTGAAAAATAAAATTGTTCTTTTTTACGGTTAAGAAAAATTAATATTGTTCAATTTGCCGATTGGTGACCGATATGATACTTCAAGGAATAATAGTAGTAATATTTTAAACAATAATTATTTAAGTATGTAGTACTAATAATAGTTGGCTGCAGTTAAATTAACTCAGTAACTCACTATATCAATTAGAACATTGTACTTTATGCATTAATTTTGTTTATCCATTTCAAAATATGGGATTTTTTATGCATAGTCATTTATATCCTCAAGTGGTCAACACATATACTTTCTGTATTAACTGTGTTCTCACAGTTCAATGTGGTTCTTATTACCCCCTAGTTACACTGTTTCTAGTATTATTTTTACAAATGAGGAGCTCAGTTAAACTTTCATATGATTGTTTATGTTATTTGTACACACTTAATCAGTCTCACCCTTTTATGTGGATCAATTTTTAATACACATATTTGTAAGTTAGAGTACTATTAGTTACTTTTCCATGTTCAGAGAAGACTCGGAGTCTTTACGTCAGGGCTGACTTTACTGTGGTCATACAAGTCGAAGTCATGTAGGAAGGAGGAGCATGAAAGGAAGAATGAGTATAGGAAACGAGTTATAGTTGCGAGTGGTGATTTCCTTAGTTTCATCACACTCATTTTTACAAGGCTTTGGGTATATATAAGAGTCAATAACAATATTTATATTGTTTCAGACATTATAATTAAATGGAAGGAGTAGTGAGGGAAGGAGCATCGAAGGAAGAAAATGGGGTCTCTGCTCTGCTCATTATTATGTCTCCCTTTCTTTGACTTTTCGCAATGACATATGGTCGTGTTAATAAAGAGCACAAATGATGGAGATGGAAGGATAACCCCACTATCACGTTCATAACCCCACTGTCACGTTCATGCACGTCTTTCTTTTTTGCTTTGTGGTCCCTAATTGGCAAAATTGGGAAAAAGTCCCATTACAAATTTTAGGGCCTTTGGGTTCGGGCCGACAGAAATGGTCCTTTTTTTTTTAATTTGATTTTTATAAAAATCTGATAAAATAAAAAATCAAATTATAAATATAATTTATGTTTGAATTAGTGGTGACAGAAGTAGCTTTTTCTTAAAAAAGTCAGACTTTTGAGTTTCTTCTCAAAAAACTGTTTTTTTAAAAAAAACTCAATTATCAAAACGCAAATCCAAACATTCCAGTTTTTCAAAAACCAAAAGCCGCAAGTGACTTTTTTTTTTTAAAAAAAAAAAAACTCGTTTGGACACTTCTTGATGACAATGACCTGATAAATTTAATATACATAAAGCACCGGCAAGATTATGCAAGTGGATAGGTTGAAAAAGGATTCACATAGTGATACTCCCTCTTTTCATTAATATAAGATAAATTTAACAAGTTGATTTTTATCCTAAATATAAGACATAATTTTTATATTTATTAATATTTTTTTACTTTATCCTTATTGAAGCTACCTTAATAATAATTAAAGAGGAAAGGGAATGATGGAATTAAAGAAGGTGACTATGGTGTTTTAGAAAGTGCATACTCCCTCTTATCCACAATATATAGCTCTTTTAGAAGAATAACTTGGTCCAAAATATAAGTCATTTATAAGATAATTAATGCTCATTTTTCAATTTTGTCTATATAATTAATGCTCATTTTCAATTTTGCTCACTCATTAAATTTTCAAACACATTTTTCAATAAAGATAAAAGTGGGAAAAAAATTCAATTTATGACATTTAATGAGTTAACTGTTACTTCTTGTTTCCTGTAAATTAGTAGTGCCCTGTATCATGGACCGGATGGAGTATCATATTAATTAACTTTTTATAATCTAATCAAATTATGTAAATATGTCTTATATTAAGACTAAAGGAATATTAATCATGCAGATGAAATTTATTGTTGGAATGATCAAAATCAGTAATTAATTATGCAAATGGCTTTCGTTTGCCTCTTTATATTCTGGGTTCCTTCTTTTTGGGACGAAGGGAAATTGATTGGGAAGATGCTTTGAACATGTAAAAAAAGGATTCATATAATGATATTTTTAAGATATTTAGATTAAGTTAGGATGCATGCAACCACATGGAGAAAAACAATACTCTTAGATATCGAATGTGTTTTTCAATATGTGGGGGGATGAAGTAAAACAAATATCGACAAGCTGTGGTCTTGTGAAAACAGTAGGTATGAAGAGTCTTATTAACAAATCATTCCTAGTTGAAATTGAGCTTGGCAAATATCAAGTACATAGAGATGCTTGGTTTGGTTCAATTATTGATGAAGTGGTTTTCTCATGACATTTATCTAATACCAAGTAGAAATAAGGAGATGAGTAATTAATTTTCTACAAAAACTAACAATATTGTTATAAAGTATGATGAGTAATGAAGTTTTATATGCCTCGTTTGATACTCTTTTGGTGACTATTGTTTCTGATTAGGGAACTAAAACAGTGGAATGTGTGGTTTTAGCCTTTACTTTTGCAAAAGATAGAGCAGATGTAGCACACTACTAATATTATTTTGGGAAGAGTCAAAGTTTTTACGTTAAGTTGGCTTGATCGTGGTAATTCCGTGGTTGTCATGTGGTAAAGAGTATGGAAAGAAGGAAAAGGACCCTTTGCTGATATTCTCATTTACTTTTTTTCCGATTAAAAAAAAAAACTCATTTACTTTCCACCGAAGATAGATGAAAATGGAGCCCACAGTATTTACAATATTACTATTAACTATATTGAATGTGAGACTACACTGCAAGAAGTATTTCTTTAATTTCATATTCATTTTGCCAAGTCTTTGGGCACATGTAAGAGTCAATAGCAGCATTTAACCATGTCTTTGCCCCTAGTTTATAAAATATAATGATAAATATGAGATTGATAGATGCCTTATAATATAATTTTAACTAATTCACATGCAAGAGTCAATGAAGTAATTAAAAGTATATTAAATTTATTATAAAATTCAAATGATTTCTGGCTAATATTACCTATGTGTTTTGTTTTCACTTTTAGCTTTGATATTTTTAGAAAAGATCAATTATATAAAATAAAGAAAATTATTCAACTAAGAGTGTGGTATGGAAGGGTTTAAGAAATGAAGAAGTAATAAAACATCCGTTTATGGCCGGTTTGAATTAGTGTTGCCAGAAGTGATTTTTTTAATCTGATTTTTATAAAAGTTAGATTGTGAATATGATTTGTATTTAAATTGACAGTGATAGAAGTAACTTTATTTTTTTAAAAAACCAAACTTCTGAACTCCTTCTCAAAAATTGTTTTTGAAAAAAAACCCAGTTACAAAAATGTCAACCAAAACACCCTAATTTTCGAATTTGCAAAAGTTCAGTCAAAAGTGGTCATCAATAGGATACAGTGGTTGTTGGAAAAAAAAAAAAAAAGGGTGCAGTGGTGATGATGACGGAAGAACGTGGACCCTTTTCCTTGCTATTCCTTTTATCGGAACGGTTCTTTTCTCTTCACTATCTACCAAAACACACATGATAATGGAGCCCACCTTCTTTACAAAAAAAAAATCAATATTTACAATTCAACAACAGTATTCTGTTGATATATTTAAAATTAAATACATCATGCATTGGTACCAACACAAAGTCTAGCGGTGTGAGATTATGTGTGTGTTTGGTTGGGTTTATATTTAGATAATAAGTCCTTATTATACAAGTCGAGATAAAACTTCTCTCATAAACTTATCTTGCATATAGTGAATCACGATTTATAAGTACTTATTACCCAAAAATAAACTATTCCAGACCAACACTATAACCACAAGGGCACACTTGAAAACTCTTCACCATCGTATGATTTCGATTAGCCAATGTGCTCGTTTGGGATAGTTTATTTTTGGGTAATAAATACTTATAAATCATGATTCATGATATACGAGATAAATATGTGAGAGGAGTTTTGTCTCGACTTACATAATAAGAACTTATTGTCTCAAAATAAGTGATACCAAACACTCACTATAAGTAACATATTATCATGTTGTGTGACTCAATTCATATTATTTTGGAGATGAAAAAGCGAGACACTTTAAAAATATGCTAACCACCTCTGTGTGAAAAATAATATTATTCCTTTTTACGGTTAAGAAAAATTAATATTGTTCTATTTTCCAATTGGTGACTGATATTTTAAGGACTAATAGTAGTACTAATTTAAACAATAATTATTTAAGTACGTAATACTAATAATAATTGGTTGCTTCTTATAAAAATAATAATAATAATAATAATAATAATAATAATTGGCTGCTGTTAAATTAATTCATTAGCATTTAAACGTTAACTTTCTAGCCATCATTCTCCTTCAACTTTATATATATCGATTAGAACATTAACTTTGTTTATCCATTTCAAAATATGGGATTTTTTTATATATAGTCATTTATATCCGCAAGTGGTCAACAAATATACTTTATATATCAACTTTGTCCTCACAGGTCACTATGGTTCTTATTACCTCTTAGTTACATTGTTTATAGTACGAGTATTATTTTTTACAAATGGGGAACTTAGTTAAACTTTCATATGAATAGCACGCAGTAGTATTTATAATTCCTTGGCAATTGCTCTATATGCTGATTGTTTATATTATTTTTACACACCTGCTCAGCCTCACCTGTGGATCAATTATTAATACACATATTTGTAATTTAGAGACATATGAATTACTTTTCCATATATTCAGAGAAGACTTGGAGTCTTTACACCAGGCTGACTTTATTGTGGAGTCGAAGTCATGTGGGAAGGAGAAGCATGTAAAGAAGAATGCATATAGGGAATGAGTTATACGCTATGTTTGTAATAGTTTTTTTTTTTTTTTGAAAAACAAGTGCTTATTACATAAGTTGAGATAAAACTCCTCTCACATACTTACCTCGTATATTGTAAATTACGATTTATAAGTACGTATAAGTCAAAAATAAATTATCCCAAATAAAAGTATAGTTGAAAGTAGTGATTTTCTTAGTTTCACACCTATTTTTACAAGTCTCTGGCATATGCATGAGTCAATAACATAATTTATGTCTTCTATTTTATATATTGTATCATTAATTGGAAGGAGCACGGAAGGAAGGAAATGCGCTCTTTGCTCTGCTCATAATCATGTCTCCCTTTCTTTGACTTTTTGGCAATAACAAACTTAATAAAGCACAAATAATGGAGATGTAAGAATAACCCACCGTCACATTCATTTATTTTGGGAAAATCTCATTCAAAAGTCCCTAAAACCTTAATAATATAGATTGAATTTATTTTATTATTTAGGAAAGAGTCAAAATCTTTACCTTAGGTTGACTTGACTGTGGTGGTTCAAGTGGTTCTCATGTGTGGGAAAGAGCATGGAAAGAGAAGAAATGAAGAATAGGACCTTTTGCTCATTCTCATTAACTTTCCAAATGTGTGTTCACTCTTAAGTTTGAACTTTTAAGCCAAGCGAGCTGATGTGAAAATTAAATAAAATGGGGAGTGTTAATACATCGAGCTATCCATAATTAGATCTAATAATATTTGAATATGATATAATAGGATTGAATATCAGATAACTATTTTTTAAAAAAAATATCAAATCTTTTTTATATTGGAGTAATCAAAAAATTATATATTAATTTTTTTAAAAAATTACTCAAAAGTAATTATAATGATATAGTAAAAAAGTACTAATGATGACCCTTAATCAAAAATTACTAAATAAGAATAGTTTTAATTACCATACGAACAATATGGTTGTGAACTTTCAAATCTCTTGGGAAAAATCAATGTTGATACTTTTTCTAAAAAAGATCAGTTATATGAAATAAAGAAAATTATACAACTAAAAAGTGTAGCGAAGGGTTTAAGAAATGAAGAGCCATGTTTTAAACAATAATAATCTTTTATAAATAACGTTATAAATTTCACAAACTAACTAGAACTTAAAAATTCCAAAAGTTCCGTCAAAAGTAGTCATCTTTGGGTGTGTAGTGGTGAGAGAAGGAGCATCGAAGGAAGGGTGGGGACCCCTTTTCTAACGATTTTCCTTTCACAATCTGCCAAACACACTTGATTTGGAGATTCATCACTCGCACAGAGAAGTTATTGCTGTGCAGATCTTTTGGCAAAAACGATACTAGATTCAAGCAATGACCTAGCTTTACTTCACCATCCACTAAGGTTTTGCTTGACCCAAATGTTAGCGGATTTAAGCTAACATTTGGCTTCTTTTCTTATTGTTTTATGCTGATGACTATTTGAGTACGTTCAGACTCTCAAGAGAATGCTTCTCTTGTCACTGTAATTTAAAAAAATGGAGTCTACTGCCTGATTTTTTTTTTTTAAAAAGAAATATTTAAAATTAAGTACAATGCATCGATAAGGGATGTGAGAAAAGTCAGAAAACCAACCCCACACGTATTCACATTGTTTTTTGTCACATTGTTTAAATTATTACATGCTATATATGTGTGTGCAGAAAATCTCAATTTATAGTATTAGTAACACAGTAGTGGGGGGAAAATTTTTTAAGCTGCCTTATCTAGACCATTTATTGTGGCAACGATTTAAAAAATGTGGCTAGTGATATTTTTAATATAAGTTTAGACCAGCTGCACATAAGTGTGGTTTAAATAAAAGGGAAAGATAATTAATGTCCTCTGGCAAAAAAGAAAGAAAGAAAGATAATTGATGTCTTCTGGCAGCATTTCATAGTTCTAAATAAGTCTAGGTGGCTTGATTTGAAATTTCATAAATTGGGCACCCTGATATGTCCTTTTTATGTTTCATAGATATTTTAGTGTTATTTCTCCAAAAATTAAAATAATATTGTTCTATCTTCGGATAGGTGGCCTATACTGTAAGGAATAATAGTAATATTTTAAACAATAATTATTTAAATACCTAGTAATAATAATTGGATGACGTTAAGTAACTCATTAGCAACTTTCTTATAGTATGATAGATAATTTTTTAATCCTTGATCAACCTCCGGCTGATGTTGATTAGGTGGAGGATGATGTGGGAATTCAGAAGATGTAGATTGCTGTATATAGCTGTTATGGAATGAATTCATTTTATGTTCGAAAAGTAACTCATTAGCATTTTGCCATTTCCTTTCTGGCCATCATTTGATTTTATTATATAAATCAACTTTATTTTCCAATTTTTCTCCAATATTATATAAAGCAAGCTCTGGAGTCTGAACATAATCCTTACGTCCGGCTTCTCTCCTTCCCTTCCCTTTCCTCTCTCTTATTCAAAACTATGCCATTTTTGGTGCAAAAAAGCAAGGTAATTAAACCCGGACCGGTCAGTGAACCGGTCGGGGTACTGGGTCAAGGGTCAGTGGGTCAGACCGGAGTCAAACCGGTGAGAAATGAAATATTTTAGACTTATAGTATGAAATTCTAAAGAAAAAATGTTTTAAAAAAATTTTTTTAAAAAATAAAAAATCTAACCCGGACTGAGTCACTGGACCGGACCGGTTTAGAGGCCGGGTCACCGGTTTCCTGTCCGGTTTGGCCGGGCCGGTCCGGGTTAGATAACCCTGCATATATGTATTAGAATTATTTTTTGTTTGTATAAAAAATTATTTTTAGGCAAATATAAATATTTATTCATTTGTTGAAAGAGGGGTATTTTGGTCCAAGAAATTATTTAATATTCAAATTTAACCTTCAACTAACAGTTGGGTTGATAGAAATGGAATTTCAAATATGTAAGGGGGTTTGTGTAACATATATATATATATATATTATATATATATATATATATATATTAATTTTAAAGAAGGTCTATATACGTTTTTAAAATAGATGGAAGATTTGTGTAATTTAGGTAAAATAGATAGATAGTAAATATATTTTACTCAAAAATATATATAGTTGAAAATGTAATATTTTATAAATTATTATTATACATAAAGTAAACGTATCCAGTCATTTTTTATCATCTAAATGTTATGTTCAGTGTTTGTCTCGGGTTGCGCAAACCATGGTTTGAAACCATGGTTTTGATTCTTTCCAAACACACACTTAATGTCCTTGTAGGCAACTGGAATGCAAAATTCAAATCAAAGTTAAAATATTCGAAAAGAAAAGATATCCGAACTTTAATAATGCATAATGCACTGTACTGATGGATAACATGCTCAAGAAACACTCATGATTCAAACCATGAGACAAACCATGAATACTTGCTTGGTAACGGGGCTAGTGGATATGGGAATGCTAGTGCTAGCACTTCAGCTACCCTTGATTCTAAAAAGAAACATTGAATTTGCAATAGATCATTGGAAGGCCACCTCCGCCTAGGAACCGGTTTCTCTATCAAGTACTTTGCTTAGTAAGGAGAGTTAAACAGATTTGGGCTGTTTAGATCTGATCTGATTTGTCAGTGTCTTCAAATGAAAGCTCAATCATTTGAATTTGCAAAGCTTTAAAGTCATGAAGCCTGTGGCCTTTATGGCATGGACCTTATATGGTGTGACAATGCAAACATACGGCTATCTCTGACAGAGGACAAGGTCAGTCATATGTCCAAGAATCTTAAATTGAATTCAGAGAATTGTTGTCAAGGCTCGCTTTGAATCTCTGTCTTTTTTGGTATAATGTTTGTTATGCTAAAACAATAGTGTCCATCATTTTTTTAATCTATTACATTACATTATTATAGATCAGATAACTTTTTGAGTATTTTGACTTTCATTTGAATTTTGCATACCAGTTGTCTATCCAGGCATTAACAGAGTGAAATCATTTCTTTCAGCTGTTGTAAAAAAAAACAGAGAGAGAGAGAGCATGAAATCATTATGAGCTGGTAAATATGCAAGATTTGACAACTTCAATTTACTTGCGTCCTTCATAACCAAAGACTTTTTAACATATGCAATAATTTTGAACATTTTTAAAATCCTTACAAGTATTTAAAGATGGCATTACCTAAAATTACATTTGCAAAGAGTGGCTCAAACACATGAGAAAGTACTAACATGATCATCTTCCATCTTCAATCTCAAATGCTAAGTGTTTCTGAATGGTATCGTAGACAGCTGAAGTGCTTGCACTAGCATTCCCATATCCATCAGCTACAGGACCAAGCAAGTATTCACATTCTTTAGACATTATCTCCTCTCCTTTTACCCAAGGATGCTTTTTCATCATAGCGATTAAACCCTCTAATTCCATGGCTACTTCTTTCATGGTAGGCCTTTCCTCTCCATTAACTCTAATGCACCTCCTTGCTAAGAAAGCAACTCCTTTAACCGCTCTGCATTCTTCTGATCCAACACTTGCTTGTCAAGAATCTGCCATAAGTTGTCTTCTTTCATGGAAGATGCAAAGTACATAGCCAAATTAATCTGTTCTGGCCTACTAAATTCAACAGCTTTATTCCCAGTGATTAGCTCCACAAGTACAACCCCAAAGCTATAAACATCACTTTTCTCATTAAGTTGACCTGTAAGGAGGTACTCTGGATCCAAATATCCTAATGTCCCTTGAACCACGGTGGTAATTTGAGTTTCATCAAGTGGAACAAGTCTTGAAGCTCCAAAGTCAGAAACTTTTGCTTGGTGACTATGATCTAATAATATGTTGGCAGATTTGATATCACGATGAATAATTAGAATAGAAGCAGCAGAGTGTAAATATGAAATGACCTCGGCTGTTTCTACAGCTATCCTTAGTCGAGTCTCCCACAAAAGTGAGTACTCATTCTTTAGTAGGTCTATATGATCAAGAAGGGTGCCATTGTCCACAAACTCATAAACTAACAAGGGAACTTCTGTTTCAAGACAACACCCAAAAAGTTTAACCACATTCCTATGGTTGATTTGGGAAAGTACAGTCACTTCATTGATAAAATCCTTAACTTGTCTTGAGTCAGCTCCTACTCTGGACTTTTTAATGGCAACAAGCGAGTTATCTGGTAATATGCCCTTGTAAACCGTGCCTTGTCCTCCACGACCAAGAATTCTGCTCTCATCAAAGTTGTTTGTGGCAATTTTGAGCTCGTCTTTGGTAAAAATTTTGGTTCTATCAGTGTATCCTTGTTGTTGATGAAGTTGCTGCAGGATATAATTTCCTCCATTTTGCTCAAAATATTGTCTTCTAAGTTGTTTTAGTGCTCTTTGCTTATTTCCCCAGCATAATGTAGAGACCAATGTAAAGATAACAAGCAAGCCTACAGAAATGCCTGCAAACAATGTTCAAAATATTATCCAAAGTTGCTAGTAAGTGGTGTTGTTTGTCAATAAACCATGGTTTTGAACACTTCATGATAGTGATGCTTTGTTTTTTCCCCATCAGCCCCCAATCCAATAGTATTGATTCTCTTTTGTTGCAGGTGAGTCTTGTGGGTAGAGATAAAGAAGCTTGTGTATGGTTTTTGAACTCAAATTGGTAATGCTTTGAATGAAAACAAAAGTTCCTCTCAATATGGAAAGGAGCCATGCAAATTAACCATTGTGACACAACCGAAATAAATTGTTCTATGATTGACACGGCTTAAAAAAGATATTGGCATGTCATTATAAAGTTGCTGATGTATTAAGAGTTTTGATCTGTAACATAAAGCTACATGTGTTTTTTTAAAAATATAATGCCAAAATTGTTGACTGCCTTTTATTTTTTATTCAAGGAATGGGATGACAAAAACCATTTTTAAATCCAAATCAAAATCGGGTCAATTTAACATTGTTTGCTAAGATGAGTCTAACGATAAAGGGTTAATTACTTAATTACTATGATATTCTTACCCAGTGAAATTTCTATGATGGGGAACTTGCAGCCTGATCCGTCTTTGTAGCCATTGCCTTTATAACCCCGCGGACAAGAACACTTGTAATTTCCATCGATGTTATGGCATCTCCTGCTGCAACGATTCTCCCCAGCGCACTCATTAATATCTGCAAAATTAATCTTTAAGCTGATTATACATATCTCCAAGCATAGCTATTATAAATATCAAAATCTTGTTCTAGATGTCAAAACTCGGACAAACTTGGCGGAATTAAAATTAAGGATTAATATAATTTTGGCTCCCTCAAATTTCATCTCATTTTAGTTTTAGTCCTTTAAGTTAAGTTTCATTTAATTTAAAATATTGGGCTAAGGTGCAATTTTAAGTTTTGAAGAGTGTTAAAGTAGACATAATATTTAAAAAGCAATTTTAGCAATTCCGTCAAATTAGTCCAAACCCCGTTTCTTTCTTTTCTTTTCTTTTTTTAAATGTGGGATCCACTTGTTTTCATTCCAACTTTATAATTATAACGAACGTTTGTGCCAATTTTACAGGATTGCTAAAATTGCATCATTTTAAACATACTTTGTCTACTTTTGGTCCCTTTAAACTTAATTGTACCATACGCTCATGGTGAAAAACTTTATATTTAAAATTGCATCTTAACCCTAAAATATTAATCTCTATAATTGAATAAAAACCTAAACCATTTTGCCCTTTGAATGACCAAAGCCATGGTTTGAAACCATTGGGAATAAAACCAAAGTGGGGAAAAATTTGAGGGATCAAATATTAATTACCTCCAGATCTAAATATAAGACTTAGTTAACCTTTTTGGAGAGATTAAGGAAGTTAATTAAATTACTTTAAAATATTTTTATTTTTCCTTCAAACTAATTTATCCGATTTATAAACTGATATATAATCTTATAATATATAATATATGATATGATTAAGTAACTTATTTTAATTTTCTTAATATCTCTTAAAAAATTTAACATGATTTTATATTTAGGATTGGAGGGAGGGAGGGAGTGCGTATTAATCTATAAAATTAAACCTTAGTAGGAAGTTGAAAACAGAGTAGCTCTGTTTCGGAAATTGCTAAAGCTGACTGAGGCTTACCTTTGCAGCCGGTATCGAGGTTAGAGAGATAGGGATTGCCTCTGAAACCATCTTCACATACGCCCCAATACCACTTAGTGACTCTTGACATCTACTGTTTTGCTTGCAGGCATAGCTCCTTGCATCTTTCTGGGCTTCACGACATGTCTGGTTGGAAACAGCCCAATCCACAACCACGGGAAATTGTGTTGTGTTGCTGAGATGAAGCAGCTCTCTATATGAGAAGTTGAAGGATCCTTCCTTGGCAATAAACGCATAGCCACAAGGATTGAAGTCATGCACGTCCGTGTAGTTGTGAAAGGTCCGTAAGGTGATGTTATAGTCCCTTATGGTTTTGGGGAAACTGGTCTGGCAACATCCCACACCAGAGCATACCCCTGCTTCCTCAAACCTCGTCTCGTTACTGCAACGCAACGAGCAGCCAGTGCGAAACGTGCTGCTCAGGTCACTGATGTGAGCGTAGGTGTCACACCCCACCACAGTGAATCTGTTCTTGGTGTTTGATATAGAAAAGTTAACGAACCACATTGCAAACCCAGATGAATCATACTTTGAATCATAGCAATGCTTCAAGACATCTCCGGGAACGGTCAATTCAGGAGGATCCAGGGAGATGTTGAGAACTGGTATATTATTGCCGCGAATCAATTGTGTTGTGGCTTCTCCAGATGATGGGGAAGTGATTGTTGTGCAGTTGAGGAAGAACCTTTCATCTCTGTAGCAGTTCTCGCTAGTGCCAAAGGGATATGGGATGCTCACGTTCCCACAAGTATAGTTGCAACCCGATTTCGTCTGGGCTTCGGCGGTCGCCGTTGAGACGGCCGTGGTGACCAGCAATGCCAGTTTCAAATGCTGTGAGTTCAACAAACCCATCTCTCTTATCGATATACATAGCGGATTTACAGGGTGGGATATACACGGATTAAGAGCTAGGCATGTAGCTAGCTATTATATATGGATCACTTTAAATCCTGATCGTTCAACACTACACGAAGCTTCATCTGTAACGATCTCATCTTATTAATGGCGCGTCCAAATCATTGATGCAAAGGGTCGACTTGGGTTACTTCTGGAACTCCAGTCCGTATAAGTTCTCTTTGTTTGATTTTTTCTTTCTTTTTTAAGGGACGACTGTGTCTATATATATGGTTATGACTGACCCTAGATGCAGATATTTTCCCCATCATGAGTTATTTGGTGTCCCATGTTCGCAGTACTCCTAAGGTATTTTTTTATCGGAAAATAAAATTCAACAACTTTTTAATTTTATTCCCCATCTAATTTATATTATATTCTATAAAAATAAAGTCAAATAATAATAAGTAAAGGAAAAAATGTATATTCACTTGAAAAAATTAACGATGTGCCTTATATATAAATAGAATAAAAAAATTTCTTCTCTTACTGCCCTATAAATAAAACTAGATGAGTATATATAACAAGAGAGAGCAAAGCCTAAATGAATTTGTGAAGGAATTTAGGGCGTACCTCAAATTTGAATGACTCCCAATGCTTCCTTTTTCATTTGGTGAATTAGATGATATGCGTTCAAAGTTCAATCTCTCTCTTTTATATACCTTTCATTGTAGGTCATTTGCTATGAGCACAAAATGGGTATGACATCTCTATTTATGGCGTTTGTACTATAAATCATTTTTTTTTATAGAGACCGGCATTGACATGTTGTCATTTTTTGTACTGAAATTAGTCTTATCTACGAATGAAAATTCAGGATTTAATAATATTGATACTTTTATCCTTAGTTAAAGACTTTTAAGATATGGAATAAAGAACCTTTTTAAAAACATTACAAGCTTTTTAAAGAAGGTATAACCTAAAACTCCTACATTTGCCAAGAGTGGAAACAGTAGCTCTCTCACACATGAGAAATACTAACATTAAAATAATTTAAATGATCATTGCCCATATGCAATCTCTTTTTTTATACACCGGAAAAAAAAAGGCTTATAGGGAAACTAAGAAATAGAAATAGAGTTCAAGAGCACCGAAAGAGCCTCTCGAGTTTAAAGTGAAATCTCAAATGCTATTTCTTTTAGCATACTATCAAGGGCAGCTGAAGTGCTAGCACTAGCATTTTGCACATCCACTGGCCACGGGACCATGCAAGTATTCACATTCTTGAGGCATCTTATCCTCTCCCTTCACCCAAGGATGCCATCCCTTCAGCCATCAAACCCTCTAATTCCATTGTCACTTCTTTTATAGTTGGCCTTTCCTATCCATTAATTCTAATGCATCTCCTTACTAACAAAGTAATTTCCTTTATCTGCTTTGTATTCTTCTGATTTAACATTCGCTTGCTGAGAATCTCCCACAAAATGGGTGGACAAGGGAGGGAATATTTCCCCTGACTTAGTGGAGTCCACAAAATGGAAGTTTTGCCTGAGTTGATGGTGTTGTTACTTTTACCCCATTTTAAAATATTTGTGTTTAATTTTGCCCCTAACGAAACTTAATTGGGCTAGACGCACTATTGATAAAACATTATTGTTAATTCTCCACCTTAACCCTTATATTAATTATCTCCTTTTCTCTTCACATCCTCTTCCCTTTTCTTTTTCTTTTTTTTTCTAAATTAACATTTGAATGGTTTATATTTGATTTTATAAAAAGTATTTTGTTAACTTCATTATTATGCTGTATTTACCTATTCATATCAAAATTTAACAATTTAAATTTAATTAATTATACCTGATCATTAGAGCACAATGATGAAGGAACGAGCTTGAAGTTCGACGACCTGATCTTAATTTCTGTTTTTCCACCGTTCGTCCAAATCATTAAAGCAGCACACGATAGTGAGAGATGGAGGACCTAGCCAAAAGCCCAAAACTAACGTTTTCTTTGTTTTATTTTTTATTTTATTTTTACAAAAAAGGGTCATTGACTCTGTCTCTGCGTTTGTGACTCTGTCTCTGTGTTTGTGTATCTCATGGCTGACTTTTGACTTTTAGGCAGAGATGGAAAGTTTCGCTAGCAAACAAACTAATTAGTACAAGAGCTCATCACCCTTGGGTACTGTACAGAATTACAGACCTCATTATTTGGATGTGGTTTAGATTAAATATTTTTTACTTTTACTTTATTTTTTTAAAAATATTTTAATATGTACAAAATATAAAATATAGATAATATTTAAGATAATATCTAAACTATCAGTTTTTTTTAAAAAATTATTAATCAAACTAATTAGTAAAAGAGCTCATTATCCTTTGGCATGTTTGGTTTGACGTTGAGATTACTTATAAACTGTATTTTACATAAATTGAGACAAAACTCCTCTTACATACTTATCTCGTATACCGTAAATCATGATTAAAAAATTACTTTTAAGCAAGGAACGAAAAACTGGACAGGGCAATGAACCGGTCACAGCACAGGTTCAAGGGTTAATGGGTCAACCGGGGTCTAACCGGTAGTTGAACTGGTCATATTAAAATATTATAATTTATTAGTGGCAATATATATTAATATATTTTTAAACTTCTATAGATAAAAATGAAGATTTTTAGAAAAAAAATGCTTAAAATCTATTAGTATTAGTTATAATGCCTATACTTATGCAATGATATCTCATTTCCTATAATTATTATAGGGAAAATCCCTATAAACTACCCTTGAAATATGCAAATCCCTAATCAGTATATTGAAATAAAAAATTCCGGATCAGTCACGTGTCAGTACAGATGAACAGTGCGGGTGGCGCCAAAAGACGATTTTGCCCTTCAGCCCTCATTTTTGCCACTTCAAAAATAACAACACGAGGTTCTTAATTAACAACTCCGGATTCTTGATTAACAAATCTGTATTCTTGATTAACAACTCCTGTTTCATCTTTTTACTTTCACAATAACAACACCGATCTTGTTATTAGCAACTCCGAATTCTTGATTAACAACTCCTCTTTATTCTTCCACATATTCGCATCTCAAAAATATAGTGTTGTTAATATAAAATACGGTGTTATTATTGGACCTGAAACTTAAATTACGAAGTTGTGAAACAAGAAATGAGAGTTATTAATGTAGAATAGGGTATTGTTAATAATAACACCGGTGTTGTTATTGTGAAAGTAAAAAGATGATATGGAGTTGTTAATCAAGAATCCGGAGTTGTTAATTAAGAGGGCGTGTTGTTAATAAAAAAAGAGGTGTTGTTATTGGCCTTGAAACTTAAATTAGGAAGTTGTGAAACAAGAATACGAAGTTGTTAATCAAGAATCAGGAGTTGTTAATTAAGAACCCCGTGTTGTTATTTTTGAAGTGGCGAGAATGAGAGCTGAAGGGCAAAATCGTCTTTTGGCGCCGCCTGCACTGTTCATCCGTACTGAAGCGTGACTGATATGGAATTTTTGATTTCAATGTACTGATTAGGGATTTGTATATTTCAAGGGTATTTTATAGGGATTTTCCCATTATTATATCTTTTTAAATAATTTCTTTCATTATCTTCTTTATTTTTTTTAGATTTATTCTTTCTTTACCTACTTTTCTCTTCATTTTGGTCTTCAACCTTCCATTTTCCCCTAAAAAATCACAAAATAAAATTTTGAAAAAAAAAAAAATGAAACTAGTTTAACCTCCGGTTTTGATCGGTCCAACCGGTTTCAGACCGGTTCAACCGATTTCACGGTTTAACCATCAAACCAGACTGGATCATTGACCGATTCCCGGTTCAAACGATCGAACCGACCGATCTGATTCGATTTTTTATTGGGAAAATCCCTATAAAATACCCTTGAAATATACAAATCCCTAATCAGTACATTGAAATCAAAAATTCCATATCAGTCACGCGTCAGTACGGATGAACAGTGCGAGCAGCGCCAAAAGACGATTTTGCCCTTCAGCTCTCATTCTCGCCACTTCAAAAATAACAACACGGGGTTCTTAATTAACAACTCCTGATTCTTGATTAACAACTTCGTATTCTTGTTTCACAACTTCCTAATTTAAGTTTCAAGGTCAATAACAACACCTCTTTTTTTATTAACAACACACCCTCTTAATTAACAACTCTGGATTCTTGATTAACAACTCCGTATTCTTGATTAACAACTCCATTTCATCTTTTTACTTTCACAATAACAACACCGGTATTATTATTAACAATACCCTATTCTACATTAATAACTCTCATTTCTTGTTTCACAACTTCGTAATTTAAGTTTCAGGTCCAATAATAACACTGTATTTTACATTAACAACACTATATTTTTGAGATGCGAATATGTGGAAGAATAAAGAGGAGTTGTTAATCAAGAATCTGGAGTTGTTAATAACAAGATCGGTGTTGTTATTGTGAAAGTAAAAAGATGAAACAAGAGTTGTTAATCAAGAATACGGAGTTGTTAATCAAGAATCCGGAGTTGTTAATTAAGAATCCCGTGTTGTTATTTTTGAAGTGGCGAGAATGAGGGCTGAAGGGCAAAATCGTCTTTTGGTGCCGCCCGCACTGTTAATCCGTACTGACGCGTGACTGATCCGGAATTTTTGATTTCAATGTACTGATTAGGGATTTACATATTTCAAGGGTAGTTTATAAGGATTTTCCCTTTTTTATTCTATGTTTTAAGCATTCTAATTATTGTTCCAAATGAGCAGATAGATCTCACCACAGCGGAACCATTGCAATGAGCGTTGAACCTGAGCAAAGGGTCCACATGTCAAGTTTCCTCCGTGAACAAGGAATATTGTAAATTTGATGAGGTTATATTTGTCCACAACTTAACCTCTTCCTGGAAAGGCGAACCTTGAGGGAACCAACTTATCTTATATTTGGATGGAGGAGGCGGGGGAGACAAATAATAAATATTTTTATCATTTTTGAATTTTTTTAAGTATTCTCTCTCCTTATTGTTTTCTCATTTTTCTCTTCATTCAAAAATAGGGTACTCGATGACCTCATCTTAGTTTCTGTTTTCCACACGCGTCCAAATCATCTAAGTGATTATTTGGGATAGTTTAATTTTAGTTTATAAATACTTTTTAATCCTGATTTATGATATATGAGGTAAATATATGAGAGAAGTTTTATCTTGATTTACGTAAAAAGCGTTTATAAGTGTTTTTTAAGCTATCCCAAATAAAGGTTAAGTTTACGATAATGCAATTTTCTTATCAATATTAAAGAACGGTACAAAAATTCTTGATTAATTCATAATGGAGGCCACACGTTTGTAAAATAAAAGTTGTGTGGTTTTGATTTTTTTTTCCCTATAAAAGATCAAAATGCTATTTATAAAAAGATTAATACAAAGTCCAAATATTACAAAATAAAATAAGACGACAGACATGAGTTTAAAATTGTAAAAACCTAGAAATGAAATGTCCATAGCTTTGATTTAATTTCCACAATAACTGCTCAACAATCCTGTATGTCTGAAGGGAAATATGCTTTTCCTGATTCGTGAACTTGTGGAAAGTAGATATTTTCTTTTGGGTGTCTGTTTGGTTGGCAAGAAAATATGGGGAATGTACTTCAATTGGGTTATTCTCCAATCCTTCTCGTGGTAACGCAGAAATGGTATGGGAAAATTTTCTTTTGGCCTCTGAATGTGTTTGTAGTGACTAAGAAAAATGAAAAAGAAAAATCAAGGAAGCCCCAGCAAATAAAAGTGATGAAAACCAGCGACACTTCTTTAACGATTTATTCCACGAACCAGGCACTACCAATAATGCTGTTTTGGAGACAAAAGATGAATTTCCTCCTCGGCGCCGTTAGACACAAGGGTCTGAAACAAGTAATACGTCTTGGGTTTTGTTTTTTATACAAAACGACGTCACTTTATTGTAGAGGAGACATTGCGTAGTGGAGAGGCCCCTGGTCGCCTTGCTCGGTTACTCCCATATATAGGTCCAATATTCGGGAGCTAATACAAGTTTTAGTAGCTAACAAGCATTTACATTTGAAATATCTCGAGGAAAAAATCACATAGAGAAAAAACCCCCTCAATAAAGTAAGACAATAAAAAAATGTCAAATACTTGGAATTTGTTAAGACAATCACAGTAAATGAGCCCAATAAGCACAAACTGAAGTTAGTAGAATTATAGGCCCATTTGTATTCAAGCCCAATAGGCTTTCTGTGTATACAACACTTTTGTCTTATTAGCTGTAACATAGCCAGATGTCACTATTTTGTATATTCTAGGGTTTCTAACCCCACTATAAATATCAATACAATCACTGGCACAGTGCGCCAACTTTTACACAATTAATACCCTAAATATTTATCTTGGTATCAGAGCCTTTAGGCTTGCTGCCATGGCGGAACATGTCATCCACGAGTCTCAATCATCGCCTAAGATTTCTACAGAAAAGGGAGCTGAAGATGTCTCTCTTGCATCAGCAGCTGCATTGTCGAAACCCGCATCAAACAATAGCATATCTCAAGTATGCTCCTTCAAGCTGGATGGAACAAACTTCCTCATTTGGCAGACTCATGTGCTACCCATTATTAGGGGTCACAAACTTGAAGGTTTTCTCACTGGATCAAAACCTTGTCCTCCTGAGTTTATTAATGAAGATGGAAAGACCAAGATCAACCCAAGCTTTGAAGACTGGGTAGCTGCCGATCAACTTGTTTTTGGTTGGCTTTTGAACACCATGACATTGGAAGTGTCTTCTCAAATGGTTACTGTCTCCACAGCTGCTGAACTCTGGGCAGCTGCAAAAGAAGTTGCTGGTGCTCAAACTAAATCAAGAATCCTCATGCTGAAATCAGATTTTCAAAGTACAAGAAAGGGTTCCATGAGGATGAAGGAATACCTGGCCAAGATGAAGAGTTTTTCTGAACAACTTTCTGTTGCTGGTTGTTCAATTCCCTTACCAGATCTGTTTATTCAGATTCTTGCAGGTCTTGATGCTGAGTACAATGCAATAGTTGTGCAGCTGAGCAAGGAAGTCGATGAACTTAGTTGGATTGGTTTTCAATCCTCTCTTTTAACTTATGAGAACCTAATGGATCAACTCAATCAGTTCTCTCAACTCTCCATCTCAACCAACTATGCCAACTATGTCAGAACAAAACGTCCTCCCTCTCAGAATTGGCATGGAAATCACTCCTTTCGTGGTAATCGAGGAAGAGGCAGAAGAGGCCATGGTAGAGGAGGCCATGGCAGAGGAGGTGGAGGTGCTCACTACAACAACAACAATTATGAAGAAAATAGACCAAAATGTCAGTTATGAAGTTGAAAATAGACCAAAATGTCAGTTATGAAGATTTGGTCATGAAGTTGAAAACTGTTTTTACAGGTATGACAAGTCATTTGTGAAACCTGGAAAGAAGAAATACAACTCAGCTGGTGCTTCTAGTTCCAGCAATGCTGATTTTACTTACTGGGCTACTCCTGAATGTGTTGGTGATGATGCTTGGTACCTGGACAGTGGAGCAACAAGCCATGTTACCAATGACATCAATCGGATTGAGCATCCTGATGATCCTAAGGGTAAGATGAATATGGTAGTAGGTAATGGTAACAAACTTAGAGTTGAAAAAGTAGGATCCTCTGCAATATCAAATGTGAATGATAAAATTGTCCAGCTGAACAATATTCTCTACTCACCCGGAATTAAAAAGAATTTGTTGAGTGTTTACAAAGTGGCTAATGATAATAATGCAGATATTATCTTTAACAAAAATGGATTTTCTGTGAAGGAACAGGAAACGGGGGAGATAATACTGCAAGGGGTTCCAACTAAAGGAGGCATGTTCAAAGTTTCACAAAGGAAAGAAAATGGCAGTAGAGACAGTAATGCTAACCTTGTCTTTGCTGTTAGAAAAGAAGCTGTCAATTCAGCAAAAGAAGCTATTAGTTCAGCATTTAATCATTCTAGTATTGATAGAAACTTGTTGCCCTGTAGACTTGGACATCCTAGTGATAGGATTCTTAATCAAATCATTAGTGATTGTAATCTCAAAACTAGTAGAAATGAAGCTATCTTTTGTGAGTCTTGCAAGTATGGAAAATCTCACTCTCTTCCCTTTAAAGCTTCTAAATCACAAGCCTCAAAACCCCTTGAACTAATTCATACAGATTTGTGGGGACCTGCACCTATGACTTCTTTGAATGGTTTCCGTTACTACATATTGTTCCTTGATGATTATAGCAGTTTTTCGTGGATCTTTCCATTAAAAACCAAAGATGAAGCATTAAATGTGTTTGTCCAGTTCAAAAATCTTGTTGAAAACCAACTTGATTGCAAAATCAAAACACTCCAAAGTGATTGGGGTGGAGAATACAGAAGCTTTTCTAAGACTTTACAAGATGCTGGAATACATTTTAGACATTTATGTCCACATACCTCTTCTCAAAATGGAAGAGCAGAACGGAAACATAGACACATAGTTGAAATGGGACTCACTTTACTTGCTCAAGCTAAAATGCCTCTTCATTATTGGTGGGAGGCATTTCATATAGCCACAACACTTATTAATCAGTTACCTACCGATGTTTTGGGTGGAATCTCACCCCATTATAAGCTCTTTCAAAAAACTCCAGACTATAGCAGGTTCAAAGTATTTGGTTCTGCATGTTATCCCTGTCTAAGGCCCTATAATCAACACAAGTTGGATTTTTGAACCACTAAGTGTGTCTTTCTAGGATACAACAATTCACACAAGGGATACAAATGCTTAAGCTCTACTGGGAGAATCTATTTGTCTAGACATGTTGAGTTTAATGAAACTAAATTTCCCTTTGCTACGGGCTTCATTAACAAAAGAAAGGTACCTGAAGAGTCTTATTCTCTAGGTTCCTTCAGTATACCACAACTTGAGGTTGATTCACAATTACACAGTGATGGTGACGCAGCTGATTCTTCTGAACAATCTTCACAGCAAGATGATAATACAGCAACAAACTCGTCCGCTGGAAGTCCTCCGAGTTAGACGAGATTTTCTTCACCAATACATTTGAATGGTATCTCTGAATATGAAGCAGAACAACCAATTAGTTGTGATGCAAATATTTCAGCTTCATCATCTCAACTCAATGCAACAAGTTCAGAAGAACTAGATAATTCAAATCAACAACTCATAGTGAGAAATCAACATTCCATGGTTACAAGAAGCAAGGCTGGCATCTCCAAACCTAAAATGCCTTACATCGGTGCTGTTACAACTGAAACTAATGTAAGTGCAGTCCCTATCACAGTAAAAGAAGCTCTGAAGAGTGATGAATGGAAAAATGCAATGCTAGAAGAGTATAATGCCCTGATCAAAAACAAAACTTGGAAGCTAGTTCCTTATACTGGACAAGGCAATTTATTAGATTGCAAATGGGTTCTCAAGAAGAAGTTCAATTCAGATGGGTCATTGCAAAAGCACAAAGCCAGATTAATAGCCAAAGGCTTCCAACAAAGTCCTGGCATTGATTTTGATGAAACATTCAGTCCAGTGTTAAAGGCATCTACTCTAAGATTTATTCTTGCTATCGCAGTTACTCTAAACTGGAAAATCAGGCAAATGGACATAAATAACGCATTTCTCAATGGTGAGCTGCAAGAAGTAGTTCTAATGAGACAACCTGAAGGGTTTATTGACTCCAAACACCCAAATCATGTCTGCCTATTGAACAAAGCATTATATGGACTCAAACAAGCACCAAGGGCCTGGTTTGGCAAGCTGAAAACAACCTTACAGAGCTGGGGTTTTATACACTCAAGGTGTGACTCTTCTCTTTTCTTTCTTAGACATGAGAAATATGTCATGTTTGTCCTCATATATGTTGATGACATTATAGTAACTGGAAACTCAGTAAAAATGATAAACATGTTTGTGAAGCAACTGAATAACAAATTTGCTCTAAAGGATTTGGGAACCCTGCATCACTTCCTAGGTATTGAAGCATACCGAGATGAGACTGGACTTTACTTAAAACAAGAGACATACATACAGAACATCCTATGTAGAAGCAATATGCAAAATTGCTCTCCTGTTCCTACACCAATGGTGATAAATAAGCGTTTATCCAAAGATGATGGCATACCACTCAAAGATCCTATAAAGTACAGAAGGATCATCGGAGCTCTACAATATCTAACGAATACCAGACCAGATATAATGTTTGCTGTAAATAAACTAAGTTAGTTTTTAAGCTCTCCAACAAGTGTTCACTGGCAAGCACTGAAACGAGTTCTTAGATATCTCAAAGGAACAACAAAATTAGCCCTACACATCAAACCTAGCAATCATCTTACCTTACAAGGCTTCTCTAATGCGGATTGGGCTTTATGCCCAGATGACAGAAGATCTATGGGTGGCTATTGTGTCTACTTCGGAGATTCTCTCATCTCCTGGTCAGCGAAGAAGCAGAAAGTTGTCTCAAGATCCAGCACTGAATCAGAGTACCGATCTCTTGCAGATCTCTCGTCGAAACTTGCCTGGATTCAGTTCTTCACAACTGAAATCGGACTTCATCTCATAGAGCCTCCGATAGCGTGGTGTGATAACCTTAGCGCCGCAGCACTTGCGGCTAATCCTGTCTTTCATGCCAGATCCAGACACATTGAACTTGATGTGCATTTTTTCAGAGATAAGGTACTTGCACATGAACTGTCGGTGAGATATGTGCCCTCAGTTGAACAGATCGCAGATCTCTTTACCAAGCCCTTGTCACACTCCAAGTTCTGTGATTTCAGGACCAAACTCGGGATAATCAACTCACCCATCCCTCGTTTGTGGGGGCCTATTAAGACAATCACAGTAAATGAGCCCAATAAGCACAAACTGAAGTTAGTAGAATTATAGGCCCATTTGTATTCAAGCCCAATAGGCTTTCTGTGTATACAACACTTTTGTCTTATTAGCTGTAACATAGCCAGATGTCACTATTTTGTATATTCTAGGGTTTCTAACCCTACTATAAATATCAATACAATCACTGGCACAGTGCGCCAACTTTTACACAATTAATACCCTAAATATTTATCTGAGTTGATTGGGAAAATCACAGGCAACGAAGGTTTGGAAGAGAATGTGACCCACTCTTTAGAAGTCACTATCCTTTTGCTAATGCAAATCAACATGCAACCACTAGGAATAAGGGAAAAGGAAATAAAAAAAGGGAACAAGTTTTAGCGTGGGTTTATGTTCTCTCATAATCCTTTGTCTCATTTTTTTCTTAGAATCATATCTCGACCCTTAAATTAAAAAAATAGATGGTTCAGATTTCATATTTTATAAAACTATTATTATAAACATAAATAAAAAATTTTTAAATATTAAAATCTGATCTACACTATTCATAACTGCAACACAAACCAAATTTTTAGAAATTTAAATACAAAATACAATAATAATTGTTTTAGAAAATATTAAATATGAACCATTTATTTTTTATTTGAGGGTGGAGATGGAATTCTAAGAAAAAAAAGGAGAAAAGGGAATATGAGAATATCATCTCTAGTCTCATTGAGTTCAGTTCAGACAAAAGCCACTGCATAAATAAATTGATGATGCTGCTTGCCTGTTTCTGAACTCATTTATCTATTTGTTATGCTTGAAGCCATGAAGTTTGTTATTATACTAGGAATGAGATATTATATTATAGACCAGAGGTAATATTATTTTTCCTTTCCAGTTTTTCATGCCTTCAAACTAAACAGTACATCTCTCTTTCCTTCTTATTCCCATGAAACAATTTGGACCTGTAAGAAAGGATTTCACGCCAGCTTTTTTCATTCTGCTTCTTGAAAATAATTCCTTCCAACCAAATATAATATAACTGTTGTCATGTATGTGTCCTTAGATTTAATTTTTCCTTTTATTTTGTTGTAAACGACCCTATATGTGTCAGTTACTCTCATCCATTGCGCACACATCAACAGTTTGTAGCATGGAGCTTACATATTGTAACTATGTAGACGCGCAGATATCTCTGGCAGAGGACATCGTGAGTCGTATGTACAAGAATCTTCAACTGCACTTCAGATAATTGTCATCAGGGCTCACTTTAAATCTCTCTCTCTCTCTCTAAGCTCCAAAAATAATAACGATTCAGCAATTTTTATTTTTTTTAAAATAAAAGTACCAGTCCTTTTTTTTAATCTTGTAAATATTTGTTCATTTTATGTTCATTGTGGTTAAAACATTTGTACAATGTCCGACAACATTGAATCATGACTATTTTGAGAATTACTCCTTCCGCTATTATTTAAAACGAGAATGAAGTCATTATCAACTGATTAAAAAATTTCAGGATTTGATAACTTGATTTTACTTTTTTCCTTAATAACCAAGGGTTTTAAGATATTCAACAACTTCGAACATTTTTAAAATGCACACAAGTCTTTCAAGACAACATACCTTAAACTCTTACATTTTGCATAAGAGTGGAATGAGTACAGCTCAAACATATGAGAAATGCTAACATTAAATAATCATCGCCCACCAGCAATCTCGAATGCTATTTGTTTTTGCATGCTATCATAGCCAGCCAAAGTGCTAGAACTAGCATTCCCATATCTCCTAGCTAAATGACCAAGCAAGTGTTCACATTCTTGGGACATCATATCCTCTCCCTTAACCCAAGGATGATTTCCTTGAGCTATCAAACCCTCTAATTCCTTTGCCACTTCTTTTATAGTTGGCATTTCCTCTCCATGAACTCTAATGCACCTCCTTGCTAAGAAAGCAACTTTCCTTATCTGCTCTACATTCTTCCGATCCAATAATTGTTTGTCAATAATCTCCCACAAGTTGTTATCTTTCATTAAAGATGCAAAGTACATGGCCAAATTTTTTGTTCTAACCTATTGAATTCAACTGCTTTAATCCCAGTGATTAGTTCCACAAGAATAACCCCAAAGCTACAAACATCACTTTTCTCATTTAATTGACCTGTAAGTAGGTACTCGGGAGCCAGATACCCTAACGTCCCTTGAACCATAGTGGTGACTTTACTTTTATCGAGAGCTGCAAGTCTTGAAACTCCAAAGTTAGAAACTTTTGCTTTATGATTGTGATTTAATAATATGTTGGCAGACTTAATATCGCGATGAATAATCGAAATAGAAGCAGCTGAGTGTAAATATGAAATGGCCTCGACTGTTTCTGCAACTATCCTTAATCGGGTCTCCCATAAGAGAGGGTTCTCATTCTTTAGTGGGCCTACATGATCAAGGAGGGTGCCATTTTTCCACAAATTCATAAACTAACAAAGGAACTTCAGTTTCAAGACAGCACCAAAAAAGTTTAACCACATTCCTATGGTTAATTTGGGAAAGTATAGCCACTTCATTTATAAAAGCCTTAATTTGTCCGGGGTCATCTCCTACTCTGGACTATTTAATGGCAATGTGTGTGTTATCCGGTAATATCCCTTTATAAACTGTGCCTTGTCCCCCACAATCAAGAATTTTGCTCTCATCAAAGTTGTTTGTGGCAATTCTCAGCTTGTCTTCAGTAAAAATCTTGCTTCTATCAGTATGTCCTTGTTGTTGATAAATTTGCTGCAGCATATCTCCTCCATTTTGCTCAAAATACTTTCTTCTAAGTTGTTTTAGTCCTCTTTTCTTGTGTACCCAGCATAATGTGGAGATCAATGTGGAGATCAACAAGTAAGGTTATGGTAATGCCTGCAAACATTGTCGTTCAAGATACTGTTGAGAGTAGCAAATGGTTTTGCTTGTCATTGAACCATAGTTTTGAACAATAAGTGCAATTAAGCGCCTTATTTTTATTTAAAAAAGAGGAGTTATCAGCTATTCTTAAATCCAAATCAGGACATCGCTTCATTCTAACAGTTTCTGTCTGCACTTCCTGTGAAAAATTAAGCCTTTGTTTATTTTGTTACTAATTGAAGTTCTCCCTTGTATTACTGTTTCTTCTCAAACCATGTTTAGCATATTAAAATTTATATGTATTCTATTAAATTATATTTCACGAAATATGAATCTATCCATGCAGCACACGAGCATCTAGAAGCGATTAAAGTTTTTTTGAATGGAAACTGTGGCAAAAACTTGCAGGACCAGTGGCATAGGATTTCTCTCAATACTTCTCTTATAAAATTTCTGTGTAAAAAATTTCCTCCTTTTATTTAATAATTGTCTATATACACTAACAAAAAAATATCACTTAATAAGACATTAAAATAGCTTGGTAATTATGGTGAGTGGAAGTTAAGGGTTTAGAATTCGTACCTGTGATGTTATTAATCTCAAATCCTCATTCCATTTCATCAATGTTACATATGTCTATTTATACACAAAATCAAACGTATGAAAGAGACAAGACGTGCCTAACTCTAACCTAACTCTAAGACTTTCTACGTTCACCATTGTTGACTACCTCTAACACTCCCCCTCAAGTTGGAGCATATATATTGATCATGCCCAACTTGTTACAAAGATATTTAACCCGTGTCCCATGTAAGGCTTTTGTCAGAAGATCTGCCAGTTGGTCATCAGATCGTACGTGCCCTGTAGATACAACATTTTCTTTGATCTTATCACGAATAAAATGACAATCAATCTCAATATGTTTTGTTCGTTCATGGAACACAGAATTTGAAGCTATATGAAGTGCTGCTTTATTGTCACACCATAGTTTTGCAGGCAATATCGTGGTAATGCCAATTTCCTTCAAGAGTTGAAATACCCACACAATTTCTTGTACTGACTGTGACATGGCTCTGTATTCTGCTTCTGCACTTGATTTTGACACAACTAATTGCTTCTTACTTCTCCAAGATATCAAATTTCCACCAACAAACACACAATAACCAGTAGTGGATCGTCTTGTGGCTTTAGATCCTGCATGATCTGCATCACAGAAACACTCGACTTTAGTGTGCCCATAATCTGTATAAAGAATACCAAGACCTGGAGAACCTTTCAAATAATGCAAGATATGTTCTAAAGCTTCCCATTGTGCCACTGTTGGTGATGCCATGAATTGGCTGAGTCTACTGACTGAGAAGGTTATATCAGGACGAGTTACTGTTAGATAATTTAGTTTCCCAATAAGTCTTCTATATCTCTCAGGAAATGGAAACGGCTTTAATTTCTCTGGATCAATCTTCTTTTTCAAATCATCAGGAAGTTCATCAAACATACTAGCATCAAGATCTAGAAAGGGATTCGAAATCATGGGGATGCTGCTTGGTGCAGCTCCAAGTTTTCCAGTCTCCTTTAAGAGATCAAGAACATACTTTCTTTGAGTCAAAAGAATACCTTTCTTGTTTCTCAAAACCTCAATACCAAGGAAGTACTTTAATGATCCCAAATCTTTAGTCTGAAAGTGAGAGTTCAGGAAGATTTTAAGTTCTGAGATTCCAGAACAATTACTTCCTGTAATCACAATATCATCAACATATACTACGAGAAGAATCATGCCACCATCAGATTGTTGGTAGAACACAGAGTGATCACACTTGCTTTGACGTAACCCAAACTTCTTGACCACATTACAGAATTTATCAAACCAGGCTCGAGGACTTTGCTTTAGTCCGTACAGTGACTTCCGGAGGTAGCACACTTTCCTATTCTCCCCCTGAGCAACGAACCCAGGTGGTTGCTCAATATAAACTTCTTCCAGAAGATCGCCATTCAAGAAAGCATTCTTAACATCTAATTGATGCAAATCCCAATGATATGTGGCCGCCAAAGATACAAGAAGACGAACTGAAGTGAGTTTGGCTACAGGAGAGAAAGTCTCAGAATAATCAAGACCATAAGTTTGGGCATAACCTTTTGCAACAAGGCGAGCTTTTAGTCTTTCTAAAGAACCATCAGCCTTAGTCTTAACAACAAATACCCATTTACAGCCAATAGCTTTCTTGCCAGGAGGGAGATCAACAAGAGTCCATGTACCAGCTGTTTCCAATGCCAATAGTTCTTCTTCCATTGCGGCACGCCAACCAGGGTGAGCTAGGGCTTGGTGAAGAGTAGTAGGGGTGGATATGGAATCAAGGGTGACCACAAGTGAAGAAGAAGTAGGAGACAAATGCTGGTAAGACACGAAGGAGGATATGGGATAGGTACAGTTAGCATATCTTGTGGGAGTACAATGAGGACGAGTACCTTTTCGGAGGGCAATAGGTAGGTCAAGAGAGGGATCAACAGCAGAATCAGGAACAACTGGATCAGAGGCAACAATAGGAGGATCTAGGGGAGCAGGAACAGAAACCAAGGTGTCATGACCAGAATCCGTTGGCGAAGCAGTGATTGGTGACGGCGAAACGTTGGTTGCATCGGCATCATTGATGATTTCAGGTTCTGGTACAGCAGCCTGTACTGGTGAGAGTGGGACACGATAAACCAAGACATCATCAGACTCAGCAATGACAGATGGAGACTCAGAAGAGGTCGAAGATGTGAAGAAAGGAGAAGACTCATGAAAGATTACATCAGTGGACACAAGGTAACGACAGAGATCAGGAGAGTAACATCGATAACCTTTCTGAATTCTAGAATAACCTAGGAAGACACATCGTAGGGACCTGGGATCAAGTTTACTGACACTTGGACGAACATCCCGAACAAAACAAACACAACCAAAGAGTTTTGGATCAAGAGGAAACAACTTAGTTGTGGGAAACAGGATGGAATACGGAATATCCCCACTAAGAACAGCCGAAGGCATGCGATTTATGAGAAAACAAGCTGTAGAAACGGCATCAGCCCAAAAAATTTTAGGGACAGAGGAATGAAACATGAGAGCGCGAGCAGTTTCCAAGAGATGTCGGTTCTTTCTTTCAGCAACACCATTTTGAGCAGGGGTATCAACACAAGAGGATTGGTGAAGAATACCATGACTTTGCATGTACTCGGTGAATGGGGCGGAAAAATATTCTTTTGCATTATCACTACGTAAGATTTTCACAGGAGTGTTAAACTGGGTTTGAATTTCAGCACAGAAATGACGAAAGTGAGTAAATAATTCAGAACGCTGTTTCATTAAGTAAAGCCAAGTGGTTCGGGAAAAATCATCAACAAAAGTGACAAAATAACGATAACCAGTTTGAGACAAGACTGAACAAGGACCCCAAACATCAGTATGTACTAACTCAAATGGGGACGCAGCTCGTTTGTTGACACGAGGTGCCAAATGAACACGATGGTGTTTGGCAAACTGACAGGACACACAATTTAGAGCAGATACAGAAGAGAATTGAGGATACAATTTTCGAAGAGATGACAGACACATATGACCTAGACGACAATGAATTTCAAATAAAGAAGACCTACCAGAACAAGCAACATGACGTGGCACCTGATCATCAAGGATGTAATGGCCACCAGATTCATAACCCTTACCAATAACCTGCTTCGTTGTGAGATCCTGAATCAAACAATGGTCAGGAAAGAGTGTAATAAAACAGTTTAATTGTTGAGTAAGTTTGCTAGTAGACAAGAGATTAAAAGCAAGGTCAGGAACATGAAGGACAGAGGGTAAAGAAACAGCCGGGGTAGGTCTGACAATGCCGGATCCAAGAACACGCGAATAAGAACCATTGGCAATGGTTATACTAGAGCGGTTGACATAAGGTGTATACGAGGAGAACAAAGTTTTATTACTTGTCATATGATCAGTTGCACCGGAATCGATAATCCACTTTGAGGAACAAGTGGCAAGGCTAGAAGTGATGTTACCCATAGCAAGAGCACTTGAAGACCCAGACTTAGATTCAGTCATCATCAAATAAGGAGATGTACCAAACAGCAAAGGTGAAATGACAACAAACTCTCAGAGTAAGAACAAGAGAATCACACAATCATAAAATATCCAAATGAGGCTTCAAGGTCTTCCAATTACAATAACAAACGTCACACGCGTGACCAGATGGAATTTTCTCACAACCAAAAATATCCCAAACGATGAACATAAGCCGTCGGATGAACAGTAACAGTGCAAGGTGAACAGTAATCGTGAGTGAATAGTACCTCAGATAAATAGTAACTTTGAGTGAATAGTATCTGAGATGAACAGTGACCGTAAGTGAATAGTCCTCAGAAATTTTTTTTTTTTTTTTTTTTTTAAGAGGGACCCACACAGAGGAAACACCGAAAGAGTTTCCTTACTACTACTTTCTTCGCAAATATTCAAAAAAGGTGAATCCAAAGCAAGTCACAAAATGCCAAACTTCACGAATAGTCAAAAAAAATTGAATCCAAAGCAAGTCATGCCAAACTTCACAGATGGAATTCCACATCAACAAATTATTCTTGTGATTAGAAAAGTACCAAATTGAACGGACAAAAAAGAGGAGCTGAAACACCACAGAAGAAGTAACGAAGCTTTCTTGTTGAATGTTGAAACCGGGTGCGAGGAACAAAGCTCAAAAAATCAAACAATCTTGGATGGTCACGAAACTTCAGGAGGAGGAAGAGGAAGCTCAGTCGATCAATCTGCTGCAATCGCCGTCGCAAACGGTGGCCGGAGTTGCTCCCACGCGCGGCGCGTGGCTTGGGACGGCGGTGATGAAGGTGGCGCGTGGAATCACACGCGCCGTCGGATGGAGGCCGGATTCTGGGTTCTGGCCGATCTGAGGCTGGGGAAGATGATGGGCCGGCGCGTGTCACTCAATGGAGCACCGAGGTAGGCGGATCTGAGAATGAACTTAGGAGTTTTACAAAGCACTTCACCGGAAACAATGGAGGATTTCGCCGGAGGAAGAAGACGACAGAAAAAACAGACAAGAACGAGAGAAAAAACAAGGCTCTGGTACCATGTGATGTTATTAATCTCAAATCCTCATTCCATTTCATCAATGTTACATATGTCTATTTATACACAAAATCAAACGTATGAAAGAGACAAGACGTGCCTAACTCTAACCTAACTCTAAGACTTTCTACGTTCACCATTGTTGACTACCTCTAACAGTACCGAATGCAATCTCCATGATAGGGAATTTGCAATCTCGTCCGTCTTTACAGCCATCGCCTGCATATCCCCATGGACAGGAACAAGTATAATTGCCCAGGACATTGTGACATCTCATACTGCAATGATTCTCTTCCTCGCACTCATTAATATCTGAAAATTTAATCTTGATCAATAGCTGATGATTTAACCAACAAAATAATAAAAAAAAACCAAACAAACAAACTAAAGAAAAGAAAACATTTTACTATATGTCATATATATCTCAAACAAACATAGAGAAAGAGCTGATTATATATTTCTTCTTCAAGAACGAAGTAGGAAGTGAAAGAGGAAAGCTGATGTTAGTTATGGGTTTAAATAAATGAGTCTATCTCAAAAGATTAGCTTAATGGGGGAAAGAACTTAGGAGGGGGGTGTCTGCTGCCCTTCCCTAATGTGCTCCCTGTTGCTCTTATTTTTATCCTATCTTCCAAATGTTTTTTTTCCTTGTTTTTTTAGATAATTATATTCTACATACAATGAGTTATATTTTGATATTTTATGGGACGAAAAATGATGTAATTTTCAATTTTATACCATTTTAAAAAATTTTACATAAAAATCTGTGTATTTCTTTTTAATTTAAAGTATTAAATCTATAAAAATAGTAAAAAATTGAAAACTATAATATTTTTTCCCTATAAGATATCATGATATCACCCATTTTAGCATATAGAATCTAATAACCAGAAAAACCAAAAAAACAAAAAAAAACAAAAAGGAAGGGCGGCAAGTAGCACTTTAGGGAGAGATAGCCCTTCCCAAAGAACTTACTGTTTAAAGTTTAAACTTATAAATCACATTTCACCCCTAAGGCTCCTGTACCCTAGACTCATAAAAGCTAAAGGGGCCGAGCTATCTAAACACAAGTGAATAAGCTTATGTACCTTTGCAGCCAATATGAGGGTGAGAGAGGTAAGGGTTGCCTTTGAAGCCATGTTCACAGAAGCACTGGTAACCAATTCCAGTGACTGATGATGAGTCTAGGCATCTGGTATTGTTCTTGCAGGCATAGCTGCTTTCATTTCTCTGTGCTTCAACTCATGTCTGATCACCAACAGCCCAATCCAGAACCACAGGAAATTATGTTCTGTTGGTGAGATCAAGCAAGTCTTGAGATAAAAAGTCGAAGGAGCCGTTCTTGGCAACAAATGCATAGCTGCAAGGGTTGAAGTAAAGCACGTTCGTGTAGTATAAACTCCCTAAGATGATATTATAGTCCCCAATGGCTTTGGGGAAGCTGGTTTGGCGGCATCCCACACCCAAACATGACCCGTTCTCAAACCTCATCTTGTCACTGCAACTCAACATGCAGCCAGTTGTGAACTTGCTTCCCGTCAAGTCTCTAATGTAAGCGCAGGTGTTCCAGCCCACCACGGTGAATCTGTTCTTCGTGTTTGATATAGAAAACTCAATGGAACACATATTGAATGACTTGTAACCTTTAGTATCATACCAATGCTTGGAAATGTCCACTGAGACGGTCAATTTAGGAGGATCCAGGGAGATGTTCAGAACTGTTATATTTTTGTTGTAAATCAATTTGATGTGTTGTGTCTTCTCCAGATGGGGACGTGGCGGTTGTGCAATTGAGGGAAAACATTGATCGATGTAGCAGTTCTCGCTATTGCC
The DNA here is from genome assembly GCA_963242795.1 of Inga leiocalycina. Taxonomy (NCBI): domain Eukaryota; kingdom Viridiplantae; phylum Streptophyta; class Magnoliopsida; order Fabales; family Fabaceae; genus Inga; species Inga leiocalycina. The sequence goes on along the minus strand of OY725327.1, from coordinate 11,939,322 downwards.
AAAGGGATATGGGATGCTCACGTTCCCACACTTGTTGTTGCAACCTGGCTTCGTTTGGGCCGCCACCGCCATGCAGATTAGCAATGCCAGTTCCTTGTTAGTGCCCTTGCCATCTTGTAAATGCAACACAGCTCAAGAATTTCTGAAAATAACTTAACAACAGAAGCTATTTCAGTTTCTTATGGGGCTAAATGCCACTTACTGGCAAGCACAATCACAAATTTTGCTAATGACTCCACTTCCTAGTGTAAATCAGGCCTACTCCTTGATCATACAAGATGAAGATAGACGCAGCCTCTCAATCCATAATGGTAATACACCTCTGGAAAGCATTACTATGGCAGCAAGGGGTGGTAGACAAGTTAGAAGCAGAGGCAGGAGTAGGTCTCAAGAAACATGCAGCTATTGTAATCGAAGGGGACATGGCGTGAGTCTTGTTATCAGTTGGTGGGCTTTCCTACCACTTTTAGAAACTCCAAGGAGCCAGAAGCAGCGGCAAATCAGATCTCCCTTGATTAAGTCTAAAGCCACTACTAGCTCGGCTTCAACCCAACAGTTGGTGCCACCCCTCACTCAGCAACAATAAGACAAGATTCTCCAATTGCTAAAGGAGGACGATGAAGAAATCATAGTTGGAGTTGTAGAACAAATCGATATGTGTGCCTCAAGTATTGTTAATGCTCCCCCTATTGATTTATCTCGCTCTTACTAGATACTTGACTCTAGTACGACATGCCATATATTTGGTAATTTAAGCATGATTGATAGCGTTAGAACATATATCGGTCCAGTTAGAAAGATAAAAATGCCTAATGGGGATAGAATTAACAATACTCATATTGGGATTGTTACATTGTTTGGTGGTGTTGTGTTGAATGATGTATATTACTGCCGTAAATGCTGTTCTAATCTAGTTTCTATCTCTATGTTAACAAAACAAATAAATTGCACTATCTCATTTTACCCAGAATTGTGCACTATGCAGGTGATTTCTTCTAGGAAAGTACAAGTGATTGGTAAACTCTATAGTGAACTTTATCTGGTTGAAAGTGACCTAAAGCTCGAAGCCATTATGAATATGTGAGATACTAATCAGTCAAAGTCTGAATTATGGCATAGTAGACTAGGTTATCCCTCTTTTGATGTCATTAGGAACTTAGACATTGTTAGGAATAAAGTAAATGTTTTTCCTCCCAATAACTGTGATGTTTGCTCTCAAGCTAAACAAACTTGGTTGTCTTTTCCTTCATGTAAGTTTGTTACTCATTGTTGCTTTGATTTAGTTCATGTTGATACATTGGGACTTTATAAGGAACCCATGTATAAAGGTTATCGATATTTTCTTACTATTGTTGACGATTTTTCTCAATGTACTTGGGTGTTTTTGATGATCAATAAGAATGAATGTGTTCGCCATATCAAGAATTTCATTGTATATGTGAGTGCTCAGTTTTCTACTTCAATTAAATGCATTAGAAGTGATAATGGTTTTGAGTTTCTCAATCATTAGAAGTGAAGGAGGAGAGAGTTTCATGTGTCTTGCATTCTGAATCCCTCAAAATTGCTTCAATAGGGTCTCGGGTTGGGGATGCTAAAGACAAAGCTGGGATTCAAGCCAAAACTTTTGAAGTTAGGGACAACAATTTGCTTAATTTTGATGTTGCTACTGTGCAACAACATGGTGATTGGACTAATTATGGAAGCAGAGTGAACAAGTGCAACCAGGAAAGTGCACTTGCTTGGGAAAAATCTGGTAAGGTTACCTCATTGAGGGGTAAAGAAGAGGATAAAAGATCTGGTTCTGAGGTTGATAGGAATAAGACTAAGGTTTCTGCTTCACAGAATGGTTATTTCAAAAATGGTGGGAGGCAAGAATCAGCTGTTGATCCCAATTATGATGCATTTTGTCAGGGCCCAAAAAATAATGCTTGGTGTAATTTTGCTCAGTCTAAATACAAGGGTAAGAAAAACTTTGTTAGACATTGGCCAAGTGAAATTGGAAAGCATACCGAACTAAGACAAAAAGATTCTGAGAAATCAAATCCGAAAGTGGATGCTTCATTTAGCACTAGCAAAGAAATTTCTCCCAGGAAAACCTAACACAGGATTTAGAGGATGGAAATAAAGCTGATACTGTTTGTAAAGAATCACAAGATGGCAAATAAAAAATTTTATTGTCTTCGGTGGGTGAAGAAAAGAGGGAAACACTATCAGGCTCCAGAACTGCATGTGAGTCTAGAAAAAAGGAGAGACCTGTACTGAGAGTCTAATCCTTGCATCAACCAATGGTGACGTGGGCAAGGTAACGAAAATTTCTGCTGGCGCCAGTAGCAAGGGTGGGATTACTTGTAGTTCAGGAACCTCTGGGCCTGATCGGCAACTCCCTGCAACGATCCCTGCAAGAACAAATTATAGCCAAACTGCCTACGACACCCTGAAAGAAGCCACAAACCTAAAAGATCGAGCCGATCATTTTAAGGTTACTTCAGCATTTTAAGATTTATTTTTTTCCCTCGTGTGTTTTTCGCTTGTACCTGGCATCTTTCCTTTCTAAACCGGCGATTTAAATGCTGTTCATTTTGTGGAACTCCGGGTTTGAATTTGAAAGTAACGAGACTTTCTTTGAAGCTGCCTTGAAGTTTCTTCATGGAGCATCACTTCTAGAAAATTTTCACAAGGAGAGTAGCAAACATGTGAATATAAGTCAAATGCAAGCCTATACCACTGCAGCCAAACTTTTTGCGTATGCACAATTTTTAAGCTGTAAATTGAAATTTATTATTTCATTTGAGCTTTTTTTTATTACATTTATGCTGCTATTGGCTTATCTTAGTGTAAGTACAATATTGAAGCTATAACTAGATGGAATTCCTAAAGGAGTAGAAGTTTATTAGATGTCTTAAGAGTTTATTATTGCCTCTAAGGTTCTTAGGTTTATTTTTACCAACATCTTTAAAGAGTTGACCCTTATTCTCAAACTGTATTATATATAAGGAGAGGAAGGAAGCTTCTAGGTTTAATGCACTATAATTGTTTAACCAATATTTATTCTATGAGATACTAGTTGAAGTATCTGCTCAGTTCCAGTTGTAAGTACCATTTTTCAACCCCTGTATAAACCTTTTTCATAGTTTTCGATCGCGCTTTAGCATAAATCAGGAAAGCAATAGGGGCTATTAAATTTGGGTTTTCCATGGCCAGATTTATTTTGTTGCAGTTTATGATTTTTTTCCTTTCGAGTGTTTACATTTATTTAAAGTTAAAACACTAGTTTAACTGGAGTTTCCGTGCTTTTAAACCGTGCCTTCAGACCTAGTTGCTTTCTTTGGGGGCTTCTAGGGTATCTATCTTGTGGGGGAGAGTGAGAGACATATTCTGAACTTCAAATAAGAATATTTTCACGTCTTATTTTCAATTAAAAAATGCATAAATTAGTGATTCACATTTTCTATGAGGTGACATATACGTATTCACCAACGAGTAATATAATTGGTTGTGATTGGATTAGCTTTTAGAGATTAACTTCCGGAAAAAAAGTGGAAAAATTGATTTTAGAAAATAGATTTTGGAGAATAGCTTTTTAAAGAGGAGGAAAAAATAGCTTTTGGAAAAACATGGTTTTCAATGCAAACTAAGGTAATTTAACCTAGACTGGTCATTAAACTGGTCGGGGTATTAAATCAAGGGTCAGTGGGTTAGACTAGAGTCAAACCGGAATTAACCCGGGACCAAACCGGTGAGAAATTGAAGATTTTAGGCTTATTAATATGAAATTCTAAAGAAAAAATTTTAAAAAATAATTCCAAATCAGTTTACTGATCGATTTCTGGTCCGGACTGCCCGATCCGGTCCGAGTTCTATTATCTGGATTCAAACCATGGTTGTAGAAATTTTAAGTGTGTGTTCTGATTAGCTTTTGGAGAATAGCTTTTACAGTTTACGAGGTAAGTATGTGAGAGGAGTTTTATTTCGATTTACGGAAAAGTACTTCTGAAACCACGGTTTTGGGGTAAAAGAACACACACGAGTGTGTTTGGATTAGCTTTTTTTAATAGCTTCTGGAGAAAAAATGGAAAATAACTTTTGGAGAATAGATTATAAGAAGAATAGATTATGAGAAAAAAGTGATTTTGATAAAATGAGAGTGTTTGGATGTTTTGATTAGAATAGCTTTTTTCATGGTCAAATTACATAAAAGGACATTAACTTTTGTGATAATTACATATAAAGAATAAGATTATATTTTATGTATTATTTAACATTAAATTTCATAATTAATACCAAAAATGAAATAATTTTGTCTATATGTAATGTTAATTAATTTAACTAATTTTTTTAATATAATTAAATTAGATAAATAAGTCTTAAATAGGATGAGAGGGAGTATTAAAATTTTAAAATTCTAAAAAAAAAAGAGAGAAAAAACGTTGAAATTCAAAAAAATAAAAAAGATGAGAGAGAGAGTGTGCTGTGGGGCCCACAAACATAAAAAGAACCAATGAGAATGAGAGGGTGGGACCCACAAAGTTGAAAAAGTAAGAAAAAATGGATTGTTCCCAAACCAAGGTTTGGGCCTCCCAAACCATGGTTTGACATGGAAAATGGATTATTCAAAAATTGTGAGTGTTTGGATGAATATTTTTCAAACCATGGTTTGGCCTCAAAAGCAATTTTTTTAATTGCATCCAAACACACTGAGTGTTTGGGTTCATTAACCCAAACCATGGTTTTGAGAGTTAAAAGCTATTTTGGGTTTTTAACAAATGTTTGGATACTTTACTTTTAAAGCTATGGTTTGGGCCAAAACCATGGTTTCAAAAGTGAAACCAAGTGGGAGCTTTCCAAACCATGGTTTCAAACTATGGTTTGCGCAACCCGAGACAAAACTCCTCTCACAAACTTATTTCGTAAGTCGTAAAAGCTATTAAAAAAAGCTAATCCAAACACACACGTGATTGTTTGGATTAACTTTTTTTAATAGCTTTTACGACTTACGAGGTAAGTTTGTGAGAGGAGTTTTATCTCGGGTTGCGCAAACCATGGTTTGGAAAGCTCCCAAACACACACAAATATGCATAAACATGCTATTTTTATTTTTGTTTTGTTTTAAATTTTTTCTGCCATTATCCTAATAAGTTATTCCTGGATCTGTTCTTTGGGTGCATGCCATTTATGGGATACAAATGAACTAAACTGCGAGCAATTTATGAGATACAAAGGATCTATCATCTTTTCCTTGAGCAATTTACTTTAAGCTTGCATTCAGCCGTTAAATGCCTTTTGAAATGAATTTCAGATCTTGTGCCCACGAGTATGAAAGACACCACGATATAGCTGCAGCTGCTTTGGCATATAAATGCATGGAGGTTGCGTATATGAGAGTGGTTTATAGTAAACATTCTAGTATAAACAGGGATCCGAATGACTTGCAATCAACTCTGCAAATGGTTCCTCAAGGTGACCGAGTTAGTTGTGAATATTTTGTAGTAATGCTTCATGTCTTCTAGTTGCTGATGCATGTTGATTTTGCAAAGTTTTTTACTTGGACACATCAGGCAATGGATTTATAAAAGTGATGCATCAGTGTATCGAAAGCCCCCCCCCCCAAAAAAAAAAAAACTGATAATTTTGTGTTTGGGATTTTGATGGACGCATGCGTCCAATTGTGATACAAGTCAGTGATGTATCACTGCATTTTTATTCTTTGTTTTAGGTGAATCTCCTTCATCTTCTGCATCAGATGTTGATAACTTACATAATCAGGCAGCGGTGGATAAGTCTACTTTGCTCAGGGGTACTGGCACTCATGTTGCTTGTAACCAAGTCATATCTGCTCGTCATCGTACAAATTTTGTCCGTCTTCTTGACTTTGTAAGTTACTACTTTTATTGATACACACTATGGATTGTTTGGAAGGTTTTGTCAAGTTTTTTTTGGTGGTCAAAAACCATGGAGTATTGCAACTTTTATTGGGGATCAAGGCATTTAGCAATGCAAGACAACATAAAGGAAATGTAGTTCTGTGTGAGATAATTCCCAAATAAGGCATTGTGTTTCAGTCTAGTATGCCACCAGAGCAAATAATTCCCAAATCGAATGCGTTTAATAGCTCCTTCGCATCTACATGAAAAGTTCAAAAATCACTCATCTCGCAACATGTTCGGATCCCTCCTGATCAAACTGTATTGCCTTCATTTTACTCTAGTCAGTTTGAAATGGTTCTTGTCGAATATGAACTTATAAACCAGGGATGAGAAAATGGACAACGAAGACAACGAGCACACAACATAACCCAAAGCCTCTAATCAAACATACAACAGCAGACAATCAGGGAGGTGAACCACAAATCTTCCAGAAGCCAAAATAAAGCTTACCACCGATGAAGATGAAGGCCTGTTCAGGTTGAAGCTTAGTTCCGTAATGCCCTGTAAATCGCAGATGAAGATGAGGGCCCTGTTTCGGTTGAACCACAGCTCGCCAATGCAGCTAGATCCCAGATGAAGAAGAAGGCGACGGCGACGGTTGAAGCTCAGCTGGTGGTTGAAGCTCTCAGACGAGGAATAAACGACTGTTCAGCTTGTAGGCCTTCTCGGAGACGGCAGACCTGACATCGGTTGAAGCACAGATCGGAGTTGGCCGAGCACGCCTCGGTTGCAGAACAAATCGGAGACGGGTCAGCAGGAATGAAGTTGGACACGCCCTTCGCCTTCAACGAGTGTTCGCCGAGACTGCCACGAACTCAACGCCACGGACGGAGCTGCGAATGGGATCTCTGAGACGGAAGACGGAGACAAGAGATCTACACGGCGGAGACACCTAGAGAGGGAAGACACGCGACGCAGATTGAACGGCCAACCTCCGTGGCCGTCGACACAGGAACAGTGATCGGAGCTGCAACAGGGACGAATGCAGAGACCATGTGCGAAGATTCTTTTTCTTTTTGAGCCAGACGCTAGCAGGTTTGGTGCAGGGGAAAAAAGAGACTGAAGCAGATATTGGGCAATTAATAGCTAACGGTCAAAACGTGTTTACAATAAGGAGGGTGTTGAAGCTTTTTGAATTTGGGCTTATTTTAACCCAAAACCCAATTCAAATAATACAAACCAAACACTCAAAATTTTATCACAAATATTTAACGGGCTTTTTAACTCAAAACGGGCTTATTGGGGCAATTTAAGCCCAACCAAACACACTAATAATGTTTGAAAGAAAAGTCAGTATGGAGGTTCAGAATATGTTCCTTAGAAGTCTATGTCAGGCAGATCTTACCTGAAACTTGTGTTTCTTGGAAGTCATGCACTTTATTAGATGTATGATTTTGTTGGTGGTAAAGATAGAATGATGAGCTGGTTATTGCTTTTATCATTCTTTCTGAATCTTTTTCAAGAGAAATTCTTGTGTGAACCTTGTTTGCCACTTCATTTGTGGTTGGAACAGTTAAAATATAACAACTTAGCTAACATATAATCCTAATTGGCTGCTCATGTATTTCATAATTTTTATTCTTTTAAAAAAGGAATCCCTTAATTAAGATTTCACAAGTAACGAAAAAGTTAATTTTGTGAAATCTTTTAATTTTATCAATATGCCAGCTAATGTTCAGAAGATGCAAAATCCATTAATGAGTTGTTGTATTTTAACTAGTTAGGCCACAAATGACATGGCAAATCAGGTTCATACAAGAATTTCTCTCTCTCTCAATGATAAGTGCTTAGTTGCATAGTTATTGAGTTTCACTTGTTGACTCCATATGATCATGAGGGTTTTATTATGTAGTCTGATAGTTATAACTTCCTATGTATAGTCTCTATGGATCACAAGTAGCACGTGATTTTGCAGACTCAGGATGTAAATTATGCAATGGAGGCTTCTAGAAAATGCCATAGTGCTTTTGCAGCTGCTATCATGGAAGAGGCACGGAATGGGGACTGCATAACTTCTATGAGGAGGATTATTGATTTGAGCTTCCATGATGTAGATGAGCTTGTAGGTCTGGTTTGTACTGCAATGAAAGCTATAAGTCGTGCTCATCTCGGTGGTGTTAGAGATTAACTTGATACTGTATATAATGTTATTTTTTTGTTTTGCTTCTCTACGAATATGGCATCCGGAAAGGAAGGGGAAAAAGGACATCTCCATAGGTTGGCACTTTGAAACCTGTGAAGAGGCAGGTCACCCTTCTGTACATGTGTACAAAATGAGATTGATTAGGAAATTTTGTCATGTATTTTGAATTTGCTCAGGTTCTTGTTGATGGAAATGGGCACAATACTCTCACCCTCCAATTTTTATAGATTAGAAAGGGGGATGTGATTCCTGCTGTTTAAGTGACACAGGATGGACATTTTGTTTTAGTTCTATGCTATATTTTTTGCTCCACTGAGATGGAGCCCTGGGAAAATAGAGTCTGGAAATGTTAGGCAACAATTTTTGAGGGCATTGAATACTCATATAGTTATAATTGGTCTTTTTTTTTTAAACCCAAAGAAATATACTCTTCTACCATCTTATGGAATTTTTGAATAGATAGAATTTCTTGCAGAAAGTTTCCTTTCGGGTGTGTGTTGAACCTTTACTTTTCCATGCCAGCTATGGGCTTTGAAGAAAGTACACTTACAGGTATCTTTTTCCTCTTCATAGCCTCATTTATAACTCCTGGTTTCATGTCTTTGCTTAATGATTTAAGCCCCTGTATCTATGTAGGTCATACTGTTGACAATTGAATTCTGGTTAACTGTTTAAAAGGAGCGCAGTCAGCAATCCAAAGTGTATTTATGCAGGGCACCTGTTGAAGAATATTGGCTGCTAAAAAGCTTGGTTTGCTATAATTTTATTTTGACCCACTTATTTATTTTCTGTAGTCTCTTCATTTGAACTTGCTAACATTGTTATTGGCATACGTCGCAGCAGTCGTCGCAGCAGTTATCTTTTCATCTTATGTTGCAAGCTGCATTAAAGCTTTAATGAGGAGGTATTGAAGATCTCTATCTGTTAGCTGGTGTCTTGTATTTTCCTCATTGAATGAGTAAATGAATCTATCTTGTAATTTTCTTCTTTGTGGTTACAGACATCAATGTTCTGAGTTTCTCAACTAGTGAAGCTTTCGCAGTCTTTATTATGTGGTCATCTCAGTTTTCAGCATGTTGTTTCTTTTGATTGGTTGAGTTGGTTTCACATGCCTCCAGAGGAATCTTCTTCCTGTTTTTATTTATTTAGACCACTTTACTCTTCTTTCTTTTCCTTTGTATTTCAAATTAGTTAGGATGAGAATGATTTTATTTTAGGAAAATTACATTAAGGTCCCAGTTAAAGAAAATAATATCAGAAAAGTTTCATAGTTTGTCAATGATAAGTGAAAGAACCACCATTAACAAGTCAAAGTGCTACAATTAATAAATTATGAGACTTTTCTGATATTATTTTCCTTAACTGGGACCTTAGTGTGATTTTCCTTTTATTTTTTCTAGATTTGCTCTGCTGGGATTATCTTCAGGATTTGATTGGACAAGATGTGGCTAGACTGCTTGAACTCTGGTTCCTGTTAGAATGTTTTGCAGGAACTTTTTATTTTGGGAAAATTACATTGAAGGATCTGAATTTGATAAAAATCAAATTGAATGCTATCAAAATCTGTAGTTACTCCAAATGATCAATAGTTCCTATTTGCTTTTAGGAATTTATTATAAGGTTTGCAGGCTACATACAGTAACTTTCATGGCAACTTTTCTAAAATCTGATAGCAACTCTTGATAATCTTTCATGTCACTTTTGGTACACATGAAAGGAAGTTGCTGAAAGGGACAATGAGAGAGAGAATCTTCCCTAACATGTTTGGTTCAACAGATCAAGGCTTCTTAAAGAACCATGCTTCCCTCAAAGAAGCAGGTCTTCTCCTTTTAGGTTATGAAACTGGGTTTCCTTCATGGAATCAAAAGTTTGCCCCCATTTTGCCTGAGTTATCAAATATTCTAACCAATGGGGCATTTAGTTGCTAAAGCAGTGAAGCCGTTGGGTATTGTATTTAGCACCACCGGCTCATTCCAGATGAAACCCTTACCGCCGTTTGCCGGTTTCTGCACTCATCTATGTGGTATGCTTGAAGCCAAGAAGCTTGTGGCCTTAATGCTTTTATCCCTCTACAGATCTGTCTGGTGATTTTGTTTGAATAATAATATTTTTGCCTTCTGCTTCTCCCCATCTTTCCTTTTTCTTAAAAATAATTCCTGCCAACCAAATATGATATTGATATAACTTTTTTCATGTACGAGTCCTTTAGATGTAATTTTTCCTTTTATTTTGTTGTAAACAGCTAGCCCTCTATGCCTTAATTACTAATGTACATTTCACACACATCAAAAGTTTGTAGGAGTAGCATGGACCTGGCATGGTGTAACTATGCAAACATGCAGATATCTCTGACAGAGGACATGGTCAGTCGTATGTCCGTGAATCTTAAATTGAACTTAAGAGAATTGTTGTCAGGGCTCGCTTTTAATCTCTGTTTTGTTGGTATAATGTTATGCTAAAAAATTTCGAGGTATCAGTCATTCTTTAATCTATTGCATTACATTATTAAACATCGGATAACTTTGAGTATTTGACTTTGATTTGAATTTTGTATACCAGTCGTCTATCAGGGCATTAAGAGAGTGAAATCATTTCTTTCAGCTGTTAAAAAAAACAGAGAATGAAATCATTATGAGCAGGTTAAAATTCAGGATTTGATAACTTCAATTTCCTTGTATCCTTCATAACCAAAGACTTTTAAGATTTTCAATAATTTTGAACAATTTTAAAATCCTTACAAATATTTAAAGATGGCATTAGCTAAAATTACATTTGCTAAGAGTGGCTCAAACACATGAGAAAGTACTAACATGATCATCGCCCATCTTCAATCTCCAATGCTAACTGTTTCTGTATGCTATCATGGGCAGCTGAAGTGCTAGCACTAGCATTTCCATATCCATCAGCTACATGACCAAGCAAGTATTCACATTCTTCAGACATCATATTCTCTCCCTTTACCCAAGGATGCTTTTTCATAGCAATTAGATCCTCTAATTCTGTTGCTACTTCTCTCATAGTTGGCCTTTCCTCTCCATTAACTCTAATGCACCTCCTTGCTAAGAAAGCAACCTTCTTTACCTGCTCTGCATTCTTCTGATCCAACACTCGCTTGTCAATAATTTGCCATAAGTTGTCTTCTTTCATAGAAGATTCAAAGTACATAGCCAATTTTGTTCTGGCCTATTGAATTCAACCGCTTTGTTCCCAGTGACTAGCTCCACAAGTACAACCCCAAAGCTATAAACATCACTTTTCTCATTAAGTTGACCTGTAAGGAGGTACTCTGGATCCAAATATCCTAGTGTCCCTTGAACCACGGTGGAAATTTGAGTTTCATCAAGTGGAACAAGTCTTGAAGCTCCAAAGTCAGAAACTTTTGCTTGGTGACTATTATCTAACAATATGTTGGCAGATTTAATATCACGATGAATAATTGGAATAGAAGCAGCAGAGTGTAAATATGAAATGACCTTGGCTGTTTCTACAGCTATCCTTAGTCGAGTTTCCCACGAAAGAGAGTGCTCATTCTTTAGTAGGTCTATATGGTCAAGAAGGGTGCCATTGTCTACAAACTCATAAACCAACAAGGGAACTTCGGTTTCAAGACAACACCCAAAAAGTTTAACCACATTCCTATGATTGATTTGGGAAAGTACAACCACTTCATTGATAAAATCCTTAACTTGTCTTGAGTCACCTCCTACCCTGGACTTTTTAATGGCAACAAGCGAGTTATCTCGTAATATGCCCTTGTAAACCGTGCCTTGTTCTCCACGACCGAGAATTCTGCTCTCATCAAAGTTGTTTGTGGCAATTTTGAGCTCGTCTTGGGTAAAAATTTTGGTTCTATCAATGTATCCTTGTTGTTGATGAAGTTGTTGCATCATATAATTTCCCCCATTTTGCTCAAAATGTTGTCTTCTAAGTTGTTTTAGTGCTCTTTGCTTGTTTCCCCAGCATAATGTGGAGACCAATGTAAAGATAACAAGCAAGCCTACAGAAATGCTTGCAAACAATGTTCAAAATATTATCCAGAGTTGCTAGTAAGTGGTGTTGTTTGTCAATAAACCATGGACTTGAACACTTTATGATAGTGATGCTTTGTTTATTCCCCATTAGCCCCCGGTCCAATAGTATTGATTCTGTCTTGTTGCAGGTGAGTCATGTGGGTAGAGATAAAGAAGCTTGTGTGTGGTTTTTAAACTCAAATTGGTAATGCTTTGAATGAAAACAAGAGTTTCTCTATATATGGAAAGAAGGCATGCAAATTAACCATTGTTACAACTGAAATAAATTGTTCTACGATTGACACAGCTTAAAAAAAGATATTGGCATGTCATTAAAAAGCTGCTGATGTATTAAGTGTCTTGATCTATAACATATAGCTACATGTGTTTTTTTTTTCAAAAATATAATGCCAAAATGGTTGACGGCCTTTTATTTTTTATTCAAGGAATGGGAAGACAAAACTATTTTTAAATCCAAATCAAAATGGTCAATTTAACATTGTTAGCCAAGATCAATCTAATGATAAAGGGTTAATTACTATGTATTCTTACCTAGTGAAATTTCTATGATGGGGAACTTGTAGCCTGATCCGTCTTTGTAGCCATCGACTCTATAACCCCAGGGACAAGAACGCTTATAATTTCCATCGACATTGTGGCATTTCCTACTGCAACGATTCTCTTCATCGCACTCATTAATATCTGCAAAATTGATCTTTAAGCTAGTTATACACATGTCCAAGCACAACTATTATAAATATCAAAATCGTGTTCCAGATGTCATATCTCAAACAAACTTAGTGGAATTAAAACTAAAGGTTAATATAATCTTTGATTTCTCAAATTTGCTATTTTGGTTATGTTCCATCAAATTAAGTTTCATTTAGTTTAAAATACTAGGATAACGTGTGATTTTATGTTTTGAGGAAGGTAAAAAGTAGACATAATCTTTAAAAACAAGTCAATTTTAGCAATTCCATTGAATTGATCCAAACATCTATTTCTTTTTTTTTTGGGACCCACTTGCTGTCCCATCAACTTCATAATTAGTATAATGAACGTTTGTACTAATTTAACGGAATTGTAAAAATTACACGATTTTAAAAGATTTTGTCTACTATTGCACCCTTTAAAACTTAACTGTGACAGAAACTCATGGTGAAAAACTTTGTATTTAAAATTGCATCCTAATATTAAAATGTTAGTCTCTATAATTCAATAAAAATTTAGGCCATTTTGCCCTATGAGTGATCAAAACTATGATTTGAAACTATAGAGACTAAAACTTAAATGGAGACAAACTTAAACGATTAAATATTATATTAACCCTAAATTAAACCATTGCAGTCAAGTTGAAAACAGAGCAGCTTTGTTTGGAAAATTGCAAAAGCTGACTGGGGCTTTCCTTTGCAGCCTGTATGGGGGTCAGATAGATAGGGGTTGCCTCTGAAACCTTGTTCACAGACGCAGTAGTACCCAATACCATTTAATGACTCTTTACATCCACTGTTTTGCTTGCAGGCATAGCTGCTTGCTTGTTTTTGGGCTTCATGGCATGGCTGATTGGAAACAGCCCAATCCACAACTATGGGAAATTGTGTTCTGTTGCTGAGATCAAACAAGTCTCGATTTGAAAAATTGAAGGATCCTTCCTTGGCGACAAACGCATAGCCGCAAGGGTTGAAGTCACGCACCTTCGTGTAATTGTTAAAGCTCCGTAAGGTGATGTTATAGTTGCTTTTGGCTTGAGGGAAACTGGTCTGACAGCATCCCACACCAGAGCATGCCCCTTCCTCAAACCTCGTCTCTTTAATACAACTCAACAGTCAACACGGAGCCAGTTGTAAATGTGTCGTCCACGTCACTGAAGGAAGCGTAGGTGTCACACCCCACCACAGTGAATCTGTTCTTAGTGATTGATATAGAAAACTCACCGAACCACATTGCATTCCAATATGAATGATAGATTGAATCATAGCACTGCTTGGAGACGTTTCCGGAGACGGTCAATTCAGGAGGATCCAGGGAGATGCTGACAACTTTTACATTTTTGCCCCAAATCAATTGTGTTGTTGTGGCTTCTCCAGATGATGATGGGGAAGTGGTGGTTGTGCAGTTGAGGAAGAACTTTTCATCGATGTAGCAGTTCTTGCTAGTGCCAAACGGGTATGGGATGCTCACGTTTCCACACGTATAGTTGCAACCCGGGTTCGTTTGAGCTTCCGCCGCCGCCAGCGCCGCGGCCGTGGTGGTGACCATCAACGCCAGTTTCAAATGCAGTGCGTTCAACAAACCCATCTCTCTTATCGATATATAGAGGATTTACAGAGTGGGTTATACAGGGATTAAGAGCTTGGTAGTAAGCTATTATATATTGATAACACTTCAAATCCTGATCGTTCAACATTACACGAAGCTTCATCTGCAACGATCTCATCTTATTAATGGCGCGTCCAAATCATTGACGGAAAGGGTCTTGCTCTTCTCTCTTTCTATAGGTTGCTTTTGGAACACGTTCTCTTTGTTTGATTTTTCTTTCTGTTTTAGGGGACGTCTTTGACTATATATGGTTATGGCTGAACCTTGATGCAGATATTTTCCCCATCACGAGTTATTTGGTCTTCCATGTTCGCAGTACTCCTAAGGTATTCTTATATGCAGATAAAATTTAATAACTTTTTAATTTTATCACCATATAATTTATATTATACCTGATAAAAATAAAGTCAAATAATAATAAATGAAGAAAAAAATGTATATTATCATAAAAAATTTAACGATGTGCCTTATAAATAAGATAAAAAAATTTCTTTTCTCACCACCCTATAAATAGAACAGGATGAGTATATATAATAAGAGAGAGCAAAGCCTGAATGGATTTGTGAAGGAATTTAGGGCGTGCCTCAAATTCGAATTATGACTCCCAGTACTTCCTTTTCCATTTGGTGAATAAGATGTTATGGGTTCAAAGTTCAATATCTCTTTTATATATCTTCCATATTAGGTCTTTTGCAGTGATGAGCACAAAATGGGTACGACACCTTTATTTGGGGCATTTGTACTATAATTCATTTTTTTTATATAGACTAGTATGGATATGTTGTCATTTTCTATACCAAAACTAGTCTTGTCTACCAATGAAAATTCGGGATTTAATAATATTGGTATACTTTTATCCTTAGTTAAAGACTTTTAAGATATGGAATAAAGAACATTTTTTGAAAACATTTCAAGCTTTTTAAAGAAGGTATAACCTAAAACTCCTACATTTGCAGAGAGTGGAAAGAGTAGCTCTCTAACACATGAGAAATACTAACATTAAAATAATTTAGATGATCATTGCCCATATGCAATCTCTTTTTTTATACACCGGAAAAAAAACGCTTATAGGGAAACTAAGAAATAGAAATAGAGTTCAAGAGCACCAAAAGAGCCTCTGAGTTTAAAGTGCAATCTCAAATGCTATTTGTCTCAGCATACTATCAAGGGTAGCTGAAGTGCTAGCACTAGCATTTCCCATATCCACCAGCCATGTGACCAAGGAAGTATTCACATTCTTGAGGCATCATATCCTCTCCCTTCACCCAAGGATGCCTTCCCTTGAGTTATCAAACCCTCTAATTCCATGGCCACTTCTTTTATAGTTGGCATTTCCTGTCCATTAACTCTAATGCATCTCCTTGCTAAGAAAGCAACTTCCTTTATCTGCTTTGCATTCTTTTGATCTAACACTTTCTTGTCGAGAATCTCCCACAATTTGTCTTCTTTCATTGAAGATGCAAAGTATATAGCCAAATTTCTCTGTTCTTCTGGCCCATTGAATTCAACTGGTTTATTTCCCAGTGATTAGCTCCACAAGCACAACTCATAAACTATAAATTAATATCTTTTTTCTCATTCACTTGACTTGTAAGGAGGCACTCTAGATCCAAATATCCTAATGTCCCTTGAACCATGGTGGTAATTTGAGCTTCATCAAGAGGAATAAGTCTTGAAGTTCCAAAATCAGAAACTTTTGCTCTATGATTGTGGTCTAATAGGATGTTGGCTAATTTAATATCTTGGTGAATAATTGGAATAGAAGCAGCAGAGTGTAAATATGAAATGACTTCGGCTGTTTCTGCTGCTATCCTTAGTCAAGTCTCCCATGGAAGAGAGTGTTTATTCTTTAGTGGGTCTATGTGGTAAAAAATGAAGCCATTGTCCACAAACTCATAAACTAACAAGGGAATTTTAGTTTCAAGACAACACCCACAAGTTTAACCACATTCCTATGGTTGATTTAGGAAAGTACAACTACTTTGTTAATAAAATCTTTAATTTGTTTGGAATCCCCACCTGTTCTGGACTTTTTAATGGCAACAAGCATGTTATCCGGTAATATCTTCTTACCCAATGAAATTTCCATGATATAGAATTTTATTGCGGCTTGATCCGTCGTTATAGCCGTCATCTCTATAATCCCGCGGACATGAACACGTATAATTGCCTGGGACATTGTCACATCTCATACTGCAGCGATTCTCCTCGTTGCATTCATTAATGTCTGCAAAAATTAATTTTTAAACTGCTTATTATACACATCTCTAAGAATTATACATATCTCTAAGCTCAGCTATTGTAAATATCAAAATTTTGTAGTACAAGTCATATCTCAAATTAACAAACTTAGCCATTTCTTTGGGAATTAAAAGAAAACCAGAAGAGAGAAAGAATCATACACACATGCATATAACTTAATTAAACATATAGACGAACGTGGTTGAAACTTGAAAACATAGTACTCCTTTTGGTTTTAGTTGATTTTTGCAGAGATATTAAGAAAACTAAATAAATTATTTAATTATAACACATGTTATATATTATTAGATTATATATCAGTCTATAAATTATAGTGAGAGAGGCAACGGTTGCCTCTGAAACCTTGTTCACGTACGCAGTAGTACCCAATACCAGTTTGAGAGTCTTTAATTTGCATCTAGTGTTGTACTTGCTGCAGGCATAGCTGCTTTCGCTTCTCTGGGATTCATGGTATCTCTGATTGGCAACAACCTTGTTCACATACGCAGTAGTCTTTGCATTATTCAACAAAAACATCTTTCTTATCTATATATATATATATATATATGGAGAAAAATCATGATTTATTTGGTGCTCCATGTTCACACTGATCCTAAGGTTTGGTCTTTTTTTTTGTCCTTTTATTTTCCCCGCCTAGTGTCACTGTCATCTCATCCCCATGTAATGTAGCTCAACAATGTTCATATCATTTTCCTAACTTTTTAAGTTATGAAATTAATTATGTATCCAAGTTTTGCAGCGGCATAATTATAAGGGAAAAGTCCAAAAAAAAAAAACCTCCAAAATATTATAATCTCATATTAGTTTTGTTTCATTCCTACAATAGTTTAGGTGTTGATTACATTTGATTAGCAATATTTTATAACTGATTTTAGTAGGAGATCACTTATTTTAGATTTTCAAATTTTACAGGTATTTTTCTTAAATTGTCTCTAATTATAACATTTCATGGTGTTTATTTCATTAAATTTATTTTATAACATAATTATATCATATAGGGGTTAAGCAAAATTTTTAATCAATAACATGCATTTGGAGAGACTTGGGCTCCTTATAGTAGAGGAATCTCCCAAAAACACGCCATATATAGTGAGGAGCTAAAGCTAGCTATGTAGCTAATGTAATAGATCACTAGAAGCCAATTGAGGTACAACGCTGGCGGCAGAGGGCGACGGCGGGGAGATCATTGAGGTTGGAGGAGGTGCAGCCCATTGAGGCATGTATGTCAGCGAATGGGAGTGGCTGGCCATTAGGTCTGTGAGTGTGAAAGAGATGATCCGGGCAAGGGAGAGAACATTTCTCTTGACTTTGTCGACCCCATAAAATAGACGTTTTGCCTGAATTGACGGTGTTGTTACTTTTACCCCATTTTAGAATGTTTGTATGTAGTTTTGCCCCTAACAAAACTTGATTGTGTTAGATGCACCTTTAATAAAATATTATTGTTAAATCTACATTTTAACCCTTATATTAATTATCTCCTTTTCTTTTTACATCCTCTTCCCTTTTCTTTTTCTTTTTCTCTAAATTAACATTTGACTGGTGTATATTTGATTTTGTAATAAGTATTTTATTAACTTCACTATAATGTTTGTTAAGAGAATGAGCCCATTATACTGAATAATACAATATTATTAAGAACTAACAAAAGTTGTATAAGCCATAGTATATACAAGTATATATAGGCAGAACCAAAAGCCCACATCGACTATCTCTGACAATGATAACAATTAACACACTAATAACCAATAACCCATTTAACGAACAGTGAATAACCACAGTACAAACCAAATACATACACCTAATTATTCATAACGCTCCCCCTCAAGTTAGGAACCCTATAATCACAAGTTCCTAACTTGTCTAAAATATATTGATGTTGAGGACCTCCAAGTCCCTTAGTTAATATATCTGCCAAATTTTCTGAAGACTTTAAGTAACCAAAAGCAATAACTTTCCACAGCAACTTCTCTCGTACAAAATGGCAATCAACCTCGATATGTTTTGTGCACTCATGGAAGATCAGGTTGGTTGCAATATGTATTGCAGCCTTATTATCACAATGTACCTGGACCGGTTCAATGCCATACACATGTATTTCTTTCATTAATCCAGTAATCCACACTAACTCTGAAACAGCCTTCCCAAGGGCTCCTTTGAAGTCCCTTTTTCTCTATCCTTGAAGGGGAATCTGTCCTCTACAAGGGTTACATGCCTACTTACAATCAAAGATTTAGTAACAATGTTATATAAGAGATAGCCCTTCTGAGTGGAGGGATAGCCAAAGAATATACAAGGGTCTACCTTATTCTCAAATTTATCACCAGAACTTAATTTTGCAGCAAGACATAAACAACCAAAAATTTTTAAATGTGACAAGTCAGGAGGTTTTCCATTAAGTAATTCATATGGTGTAATGTCACCTAAACTTCTAGAGGGGGTGCGATTAATCAAATATGTAGAAGCTCTTATTGCCTCTCCCCAAAACTTGATTGGGGTATAGGAAGAAAACATCAAACTTCTAGCAACCTCCAAGAGGTGTCGATGTTTTCTTTCTGCTACCCCATTCTATTGTGGAGTTCTTGGGCATGTTCTTTGATGCAAAATTCCTTTACAGCTGAAGAAATCCTGCATAACTTGATTAGTGAATTCAGTTCCATTATCAGATCTTACAATTTTCACTTTAGTAGTAAACTGATTCTCGGCATAGGCAACAAACATTTTTACAGCATTAATAGTTTCTGATTTGTGAGTCAACAAGAAAATCCAAGTGTTCCTAGAGTAATCATCAACAATAGTTAAGAAGAATCTATAACCTTGATGTGTGGGAGTTCGATAAGGTCCCCACACATTCATATGCAATAATTGGAAACATGATGTGCTTCTAGAATCACTAGGGGAAAATGGGAGCTTGGTATGTTTTGCTTGAATGCATATTTCACATTTATTCTCATTCAACATGTCCCTTGGACTCAAATCCTTTCTTACATCATTGAGATTTTTCAACACATGAATTGGAGCATGGCCTAACCTATGATGCCAAAGAAAATATTTCTGATTACAACATTTATTAGCTATATTAGCAGAAACAGTATTATATTCGTGTTGCAGCAAGTAAAGTCCTGAAGAGAGCCTACCAATCCCTCTGTTCATGCCACTCTTCATATCCTGCAGCAAACAAAGGTGAGGGAAAAAGGAAGTTGTGCAAGTGCAATCCATAGTTAATTTGGCCACAAAAATTAAGTTGTAACAGAATTCTTTGGCATATAATACATTTTCTAATTTTATGTCCTTTGTCAATTGAGCCTCCCCTACATGAGTAATTCTAATCCTTTGCCCATTTGGAACCCTTACCCAATTAGGTGTTCCTAAACAGGGTCTATATTTATCTAATTGATTAATGCTACTAACTATGTGACAACTAGCTCCTGAGTCTAAAATCCAATCATTAATGGAAAAATTAGGATGCAAACCTGGTGTTGTTGCTTGAATGCTAACGGCAACCTCTTTAGGGTCAGAATCTTTCTTTAGCAGGTCAAGAATCTGCTTGTACTATTCAGGAGTGAAGAGAGCTGCCTGTAACCCAGTAGAGTCAGAACTGCTGTCAGTTTTGGTAGAGGTCAGATTGGGTGTTTGCCTAATTTGATTGGCTTTATCATCGTCAACTCCCTTGCCCCTCGGAAGTGAAGAGGTATTATTGGGAAATCCATGCAGCTGATAACAAGTCTCACGACGATGGCCCTTTCTTTCACAATAGGTACAGTCATCCTGAAAACGCCCTCTCCCTCTTCCTCTGGCCTGACCTCTACCACCTCTCACATTGTTGGTAGCTAGTATGGAACTGTCTACTGAGGAACTAGAGGGAATTAAACCAATTTGCCTTTGCATTTCTTCCTGAATTACTATGGAATAAGCCTGGTTTGGGGATGACAGTGGACTCATCAGGAGTATTTGACTTCTAGTGCTGTGAAAAGTTTCGTTTAGTCCCATAAGAAATTGGAACAGCCTTTGTTCCTGGACTATTTTTGAATACTCAACTGAAGAGTGGCATTGGCAATTGGGTAGTGGTACAAGGGTTGCATATTCATCCCAAAGATGCTTTAACTTGGTATAGTAAACAAACACTGAAGTTGTTCCTTGAGAAAGCACGTTTATAGCTCGGTGGAGAGAATAAATCTTTGCACAATCGATTTTATCAAATCGTTCTTTCAAGTCTAACCACACAAGATGAGCATTAAGAGAGAAGACCATACCAGAGGCAATTTGTTTATCCACGAAATTCACCAACCAAGAGAGCACCACTGAATTGTAGCGGTCCCAGAGCTCTTTGAGTTTATCATCTTGTTTGTCTTGGGTGCAGGTCCCCTCAATAAAACCTAGCTTGTTTTTGCCATGTAAGGCAAGCAGCATAGCTCGACTCCAGGTAGAATAATTCTTTGAACCAGTAAGAACTTGGGAAACTAGTATTATGGCTTGTGTGTCAGCAGGGTGTAGATAAAGTGGATGATTAAAATGTACAGATTAGAAGGGATTAGTTTTTGAATCAGTCATCTTGAAGGTGAGAGGAAAAATAAACAAGACAGCGGAAGCACGTTTACAGATTGAGGCCAGAGAAAACAAAAAATAACAGAGTCGCAGACAGAGATGGCGACAATAGTCTTGATCGATGGAAAAACAGAACAGAAATAACGAGATGGAGATGAACCTGAAAATACCTTCTGCTGATGGTCAAGAATGAGAAGGTGCCGGAATCATCAACGATTAGCAAGAATATACTCTATTTCGACGATCAATAACCAGAAGACTAGAAATAAGGCGTCGAAAATCAGAAAGCAACAGAGAATCGCTGGATCTGAACAACAAAGAATCACCAAAACTGAGTAACCGTTGGATTTGAGCAATAAAGAACCACCGAAATCCTCGCCGATAGTCGTAAACGAGAGCGAGAGCAACCAGCGTCTCGCAAGATTCATCGATCTGGTCTGTAGCGAGATTCGAAGAACGGAAAAAAAATGGCCGAGATGACAAATCACTTTCGGGCTTGAGTCATGAGGAAACCCGAATCCATTTGACTGAAACTTTCCCAAACGATCAAGTGAACCAGAACCATTTCTGCAAGAACCATTTCTGCAAGAGAACAGGGAAGAGGAACGACGATGCCCTAGGGTGAAAAGAAAAGAGAACTCACAGTGGTAAAACCAAGAAGACTCAAGAATCTTCAATAACCGGGTTAGACTTAGATGAGAACCTGACTAACCTGATCCGGTTAAAAAAAAAAAGCCTAGAGTAGGAACCAAAGCTCTGGTACCATGTTAAGAGAATGAGCCCATTATACTAAATAATACAATATTATTAAGAACTAACAAAAGCTGTACAAGCCATAGTATATACAAGTATATATAGGCAGAACCAAAAGCCCACATCGACTATCTCTGACAGTGATAACAATTAACACACTAATAACCAACAACCCATTTAACGAACAGTGAATAACCACAGTGCAAACAAAATTCATACACCTAATTATTCATTACAATTTTGTATTTACCTATTCATATCAAAATTTAGCAATTTAAATTTAAATAATTATACCTGATCGTTAGAGCATAATGCTGAAGGAACGAGCTTGAAGTTCGACGACCTGATCTTAATTTCTGTTTTTCCACCGTCCGTCCAAATCATTAAAGCAGCACGATAGTGAGATATGGAGGACCGAGCCAAAACTAACGTTTTCTTTATTTTATTATTTTTTTTTTACAAAAAGGGGATATTGGCTCTGTCTCTGTGTTCGTATATCTCATGGCTGACTTTTGACTTTGATGCAGAGATGGAAAGTTTCGCTGGCAAACTAACTAATTAGTGCCAAGAGCTCATCACCCTTTGGGTACCAGACAGATCAAATTATTTGGATGTGGTTTAGGTTAAATATTTTTACTTTTACTTTATTTTTAAAAAAAATATTTTAATGCGTACAAAATATAAAATACAGATAATATCTAAACTGTCAGTTTTTTTTTAAAAAATGTTAATTAAAAATTTTAAATCTGAATCTCTAAAACTATATTTGTATAGAGGCCATTGACTTTTGTATTAGGGGGTGTGATGTAAACCACCCATTAAGGATATTATTGACAATACTAGGGTAATTATCCACACGAATTGGTAGGTTAGGATACAACATACACCTAGGGACAAGTTAGAGACAGTTGATGATTACCTTGTGAAATTATCGCATAGCTTATCATATAGTTTTTGCATCCTTAATCAATCTCCACCTCAGTACCAAATTTTAGATCTTGATGAAGGAATGATGCCTGTTTTGTAAATGTCTTTTGATTAGTAATGATATCCAATATTATTCAAAAAAAAAATGTATATATATATATATATATATATAGATCTCACCACAGCGGAGCCATTGCAATGAGCATTGAACTTGAGCAAAGGGTCCACGTGTCAAGCCCCTCCGTTAACGAGGAATATTGTAACTTTGACGAGGTTATATTTGTCCGCAACTTAACCTCTTCCCGGAAATCTCAACCTTAAGGGAACCGATTTATCTTATGTTTGGATGGAGAGAAAATTAGAGGAAAAACTCTCAAAAATAATAAATATCTTTATCATTTAAAGAAGTTTTTTCCCCTAATATCCCCTCTCCTTATTTTTCTCTCACTTTTCTCTCGATCCAAACACAGAGTCCTCGATGACCTCATCTTAGTTTCTGTTTTCCACGCGCGTCCAAATCATCTAAGTTTTACGATAATGCAATTTTCTTATCAATATTAAAGAACGGTACAAAAATTCTTGATTAATTCATAATGGAGGCCACACGTTTGTGAAATAAAAGTTGTGTGGTTTTGATTTTTTTTTTCTATAAAAGATATCAAAATGCTATTTATAAAAAGATTAATACAAAGTCCAAATATTACAAAATAAAATAAGACGACAGACATGAGTTTAAAATTGAAAAAACCTAGAAAAGAAATGTCTATAGCTTTGATTTAATTTCCACAATAACTGCTCGACAATCCTGTATGTCTGAAGGGAAATATGTTTTCCCTGATTCGTGAACTTGTGGAAAGTAGAAATTTTCTTTTGGGTGTCTGTTTGGTTGGCAAGAAAATATGGGGAAAGTACTTCAATTGGGTTATTCTCCAATCCTTCTCGTGGTAACGCAGAAATAGTATGGGAAAATTTTCTTTTGGCCTCTGAATGTGTTTGTAGTGACTAAGAAAAATGAAAAATGAAAAAGAAAAATCAATGAAGCCCCGGCAAATAAAAGTGATGAAAACCAGAGACACTTCTTTAACGATTTATTCCACGAACCAGGCACTACCAATAATGTTGTTTTGGAGACAAAAGATGAATTTCCTCCTCGGCACCATTAGACACAAGGGTCTGAAACAAGAAACACGTCTTGGGTTTTGTTTTTTATACAAAACCACGTCGCTTTATTGGAGTGGAGACATTGCGTAGTGGAGAGGCCCCTGGCCGCCTTACTCCCGTATATAGGTCCAATATTCGGGAGCTAATACCAGTTTTAGTAGCTAACGAGCATTTACATTTGAAATATCTCAAGGAAAAAATCACATAAAGAAAAAACCCCCTCAATAAAGTAAGACAATAAAAAATGTCAAATACTTGGAGTTGATTGGGAAAATCGCAGGCAACGAAGGTTTGGAAGAGAATGTGACCCACTCTTTAGAAGTCACTATCCTTTGCTAATGCAAATCAACTTGCAACCACTAGGGATAAGGGAAAAGGAAATAAAAAAAGGGAACAAGCTTTAGCGTTGGTTTGGATTCTTTCAGAATCTTTTGTCGTTTTTTCTTCTTAGAATTATATCTCGACCCTCAAATTAAAAAAATAAATGGTTCAAGTTTCATATTTTATAAAACTATTATTATAAATATAAATAAATAAATTTAAAATGTTAAAATCTGATCTACACCATTCATAACTGCAACACAAACAAAATTTTTAGAAATTAAAATATAATAATAATTATTTTAGAAAATATTAAATCTGAACCATTTATTTTTTATCTGAGGGTGGAGATAAAATTCTAAGAAGCAAAGGAGAAAAGAGAATCTAAGAGTATCATCTTCAGTCTTAAGATATTTAACAACTTTGAACATTTTTAAAATCCACACAAGTCTTTCAAGAGAACATACCTTTAACTCTTACATTTTGCATAAGAGTAGAACGAGTACAGCTCAAACATATGAGAAATGCTAACATTAAATAATCATCACCCACCGGCAATCTCGAATGCCATTTGTTTTTGCATGCTATCATAGCCAGCCAAAGTGCTAGAACTAGCATTCCCATATCTACTAGCTACATGATCAAGCAAGTGTTCACATTCTTGGGACATCATATCCTCTCCCGTAACCCAAGGATGATTTCCTTGAGCTACCAAACCCTCTAATTCCTTTGCCACTTCTTTCATAGTTGGCCTTTCCTCTCCATTAACTCTAATGCACCTCCTTGCTAAGAAAGCAACTTCCTTTATCTGCTCTGCATTCTTCCGATCCAGTAATTGTTTGTCAATAATCTCCCACAAGTTGCCATCTTTCATTAAAGATGCAAAGTACATGGCCAAATTCTTTTGTTCTGACCTATTGAATTCAACTGCTTTAATCCCAGTGATTAGTTCCACAAGAACAACTCCAAAGCTATAAACATCACTTTTCTCATTTAATTGACCCGTAAGCAGGTACTCGGGATCCAAATATCCTAATGTTCCTTGAACCATAGTGGTGACTTTACTTTCATCGAGAGGTATAAGTCTTGAAGCTCCAAAGTCAGAAACTTTTGCTTTATGATTGTGATCTAATAATATGTTGGCAGACTTAATATCACGATGAATAATCGGAATAGAAGTAGCTGAGTGTAAATATGAAATGGCCTCAGCTGTTTCTGCAGCTATCCTTAATCGTGTCTCCCACAAGAGAGGGTGCTCATTTTTTAGTGGGTCTACATGATCAAGAAGGGTGCCATTTTCTACAAACTCATAAACTAACAAAGGAACTTCAGTTTCAAGACAGCACCCAAAAAGTTTAACCACATTCCTATGGTTAATTTGAGAAAGTATAGCCACTTCATTGATAAAAGCCTTAATTTGTCTGGGATCATCTCCTACTCTAGACTTTTTAATGGCAATATGAGTGTTATCTGGTAATATCCCTTTATAAACCGTTCCTTGTCCCCCACAACCAAGAATTTTGCTCTCATCAAAGTTGTTTGTGGCAATTCTCAGCTCGTCTTCAGTAAAAATCTTGGTCCTATCAACGTGTCCTTGTTGTTGATAAAGTTGCTGCAGCATATCTCCTCCATTTTGCTCAAAATACTTTCTTCTAAGTAGTTTTAGTGCTCTTTGCTTGTGTGCCCAGCATAATGTGGAGATCAATGTGAAGACGACAAGTAAGGTTATAGTAATGCCTGCAAACATTGTTGTTCAAGACACTATTATGAGAGTAGCAAATGGTTTTGCTTGTCATTGAACCATAGTTTTGAACACTAAGTACAATTAAGCACTTTGTTTTTATTAAAAAAAAAAAGAGATTGTCAGCTATTCTTAAATCCAAATCAATACATCGCTTCATTCTAACAGTTTCTGTTTGCTCTTCCTTTGAAAAATTAAGCTTTTGTTTATTTTATTACTAATTGAAGTTCTCCCTTGTATTACTGTTTCTTCTCAAACCATGTTTAACATATTAAAATGTATATGTATTATATTTAATTATATTTCACGAAATATTAATCTATCCATGCAACACAATGCATCTAGAAGCGATTAAAGTTTTTTGAATGGAAACTGTGGCAAAAAGTTTGCAGGCCCCGTGGAATAGGATTTCTCTCAATACTTCTCTTATAAATTAAATTTCTGTGTAAAAAGTTTCCTCCTATTATATGATAATTGTCTATATAAACTGACAAAAATATATCACTTAATAAGACATTATAACAGAGCTTGGCAATTAAGGTGAGTGGAAGTCAAGGGTAACCCAATGAAATTTGCATGATAGGGAGTTTGCAGCCTGATCCGTCTTTATAGCCGTCGCCTTCATATCCCCAGGGACAAGAACAAGTATAATTGCCCGGGACATTGTGACATCTCATACTGCAACGATTCTCTTCCTCGCACTCATTAATATCTGCAAACTTAATCTTGATCAATAGCCGATGATTTAACCAACAAAATCATTAAAAAAAGAAAAAGACAAACAAACAAAAGAAAAGATGAAAGCATTTTACCACATGTCATATATATCTCAAACAAACATAGAGAAAGAGCTGATTATATATTTCTTCTTCAAGAAAGAAATACGAAGTGAAAGAGGAAAGCTGATATTATGAGTTTAAAGAAATGAGTATATATCAAAAGACTAGTTTAATGAGAGAAAGAATTCAGGGGGTGTCTACTGCCCCTCCCTAATGTGCTCCTTGTTGCTCTTATTTTTACCCTACTTTCCAAATTTTTTTCCCTCTTTTCTTTGGATCATTATATTCTATATAAAATGAGTTATATTTTGATATTTTATGGGACGAAAAATGATATAGTTTTCAATTTTATTCTTTTTTTTAAAGATTTTACATAAAAATCTGTGTAGTTTCTTTTAATTTAAAGTATTAAATCTTTAAAAAAATCTTAAAAAATTTAAAACTATATTATTTTTTAGTCATGAGATATCATAATATCACTTATTTTAATATATAGAATCTAATACCCAAAGAAACAAAAAAAAGGGGGAGGTGGGGTCAAAATAAGTGGCAGCGAGTAGCATTTTAGGGAGGGACAACAGATACCCCTTCCCAGAGAATTCACTCTTTAATTTTAAACTTATAAACAACATTTCACTCCTATGGCTCCTTGAACTAAGACTCATAACAGCTAAAGTGGCCGAGCTATCTAAACAAAGTGAATAAGCTTATGTACCTTTGCAGCCAGTATGAAGGTGAGAGAGGTAAGGGTTGCCTTTGAAGCCATGTTCACAGAAACACTGGTAGCCAATTCCAGTGACTGATGATGAGTCTAGGCATTTGGTATTGTTCTTGCAGGCATAGCTGCTTTCATTTCTCTGTGCTTCAGCACATGTCTGATCACCAACTGCCCAATCCAGAACCACAGGAAATTGTGTTCTGTTGCTGAGATCAAGCAGGTCTTGAGATGAAAAGTCGAAGGAGCCGTTCTTGGCAACAAATGCATAGCTGCAAGGGTTGAAGTAACGCACGTCCGTGTAGTTTAAACTCCCTAAGATGATATTATAGTCCCTAATGGCTTTGGGGAAGCTGGTTTGGCAGCATCCCACACCCAAACATGACCCGTTCTCAAACCTCATCTTGTCACTGCAACTCAACATGCAGCCAGTTGTGAACTTGCTTCCCGTCAAGTCTCTGATGTAAGCGTAGGTGTCACAGCCCACCACGGTGAATCTGTTCTTCGAGTCTGATATAGAAAACTTAATGAAAGACATATTGAATGACTTATAACCTTTAGTATCATAGCAATACTTGGAAACGTCCACTGAGACCGTCAATTCAGGAGGATCCAGGGAGATGTTCAGAACTGTTATATTTTTGCTGTAAATCAATTGATGTGTTGTGTCTTCTCCAGATGGGGACGTGGTGGTTGTGCAGTCGAGGGAAAACCATTGATCGATGTAGCAGTTCTCGCTAGTGCCAAAGGGATAGGGGATGCTCACGTTCCCACACTTGTTGTTGCAACCGGGCTTCGTTTGGGCCGCCCCCGCCATGCAGACCAGCAATGCCAGTTTCAAATGCAGTGCACTCATCAAACCCATATCTCCCGTCGATATCGCTAGTGTGGATATTCTGGCATTAAGAGCTACTGTTAGCAACTAGTAAGGTTCTATTATATATATTTTCCGACATATGTGAGGAGTTAATTTTGATTCAAAATCCAGTATAAAATATAATTTTCATATTTATTTATTTTTTTCTTATTTACCCTCCCTCAACAATAATAAAAAAAGAAGAGGAATAAGGAAGTCAACGAAGATGACTAAGATGTTTTAAAAAAATATATTATATTAATTAATTTTTGTTAGTCTAATTAAATTAGATAAATATATCTTATATTAAGGACCGAAGGGATTATACATAGATCATATATGTGCAAGAAGTTTCTTCATCTGAAATGACGCGCAAGGATGAAGGAACGAGCCTTGTAGATCGACGACCTTATCTTAATGACGCGGCCTAATCATTGGCGCAAAAGGTCTTGGTCTTCTCTCTTTCTATAGGCTCGTTCTGGAGCTCCGGTCAGTATACGTTCTCTGATTTTTTTAAAGATTTTTTTAAGGGACGACTTTGACTATAAATGTGGTCATGGCTGACTCTTGATGCAGATATTTTTACTGAATCAGGATTTAGTATCTGGTATTCCGTGCTCTTACTGATCCTAAGGTCGGGTCTTTTTTATTTATATATATTATGTATAATAGAGGGTGAAGTCAAAATCAATCACAGACTATAAAATAGGAGATGAGGATAGCAAAGTGTCTGGTTGCACCATGGCTGATAGATCAAGGCCATTCGTTACGTGCTTAGCTGCTACCATATTGGCCTCTTTAAATAGAACCTAAAACTTCAAACGCTAGTTTCTGCTTCTTATGTTGATAATCAAATTCTAAACCATTCAAGCTCTTTAATTAACCTAATCCCAAAATTTTTCTTCGATAGTCAGACCACCTCTCTTTGAAGACTGATGGGAACCCCATCAGCTATGATATGAACGGTTGGGATGAAGGGTATAGGGCCAACGGACAAAGCACATCAGATGAATTATGGCCGCTGAAGAAAAAGTTATGCCTTAAATGAAAGCCTGATCCATGGCCCAAAAAAATAGATGAGCGAAAATAAAGTAAACATATATATCACCAATATTTTAATTAATGCAATATATATAATTAATTAGGAGTAAAAAAAAAAAAAATCATTAAATGTTCAAACAATTCTTATCAAGTTTTTATAAAAAGGACCAAGACAATTCTAATTTTGGGTTCTCATAAAAAATGCCTTAGGGAGTACCAGTTATTTGACTACACAATGTCTCCGGAGCTAGTTTGGGTGCTGATCACTTTGATGAGCACCCAAAACCCATCAGATATGGAATATCAAAATATGATCTGGATGGTGTAGATTTAATTTTTTTTAACTGACAATTTTTAAGTAAAAAAATATTTTTTAAAAAAGGCTAAATTATACAAAACCTCATAAACTTTGGGTCAGTTGCATATAACTCATTGACATTTCAAAGATTAAATTTAACTCCCGACCTTTCATTTTTTAACTATTAACCTCATGTACTTAAGTTATCGTTATCTTTTTAACAGAAAATGTCATATCAGATTATGAAATGACATGTGGCTTCTTACGTGGCATCATGTGTAAATTACTAACTTCATAATACCCCTTGAACTTTAATCAGTTACAGAGAATCCCCTTGAATTTTGAGGTTTATTAATATTATAAATAAAAATTTTAAGAGAGTTAAATTTAAATTTTGAAATGTTAAGGAGATTCTTTGGAACTATTCAAAGTTTAAGGGGGTTTTATAAAATTAATAATTTACACATGATACCGCGTGTAATCTCATAATCTGATGTGAAAATTTCTGTTGAAAAGATAACAATCACTTAACCATATGAGGTTAATAGTTAAAAAAGAAGAAGAAAGGTTATAGGGTTAAATTTAAACTTTGAAATATCAAGGGACTATATGCAACTAACCCGAAATTCAAGGGCATTATATAATTTAACCTTAAAAAAATGATAGTTAACAAATTATTTTTATTTTACATTCTATACCCATTAAATTAACAAATTATTTTTATTTTACATTCTATACCCATTAAATTAAGGCCACTCCGCTACATATAAAAGGAAGTTGCTGAAAGGGAAAATGAGAGAGAAAATCTTCCCTAACATGTTTGATTCAACAGGTCTAGGCATCTTAGATAACCATGGTTCCCTCAAGCAAGTATATTCAACGGAGATGTACTGATAGATAAAATCAGTAATGTTTCTTTCGTTATGTTTGTAATTTAAGAAGATATTGCACAATGGACTGATAATGTTTTTTTATACTTCTATTAATATTATGCCAGATATTAGATATAAGTTGCTGCTAAGAATAGTTGGTGAACAAATTACTACTGGCGATCACGATGTGATGCTGATGTAAAGTTACGAGCACTTTGATTAGATATTTTTAATTCAATAAAAAAGATTACTAATTACACATATAATGTAACCTGCAGGATCTGAGTCTTTTTTCATAATTTTTTTTTTCATCCCACTTCTATCTCTGCCATATAACAAAAGTATTTCATTTTCTTGACGCCAAGCATCTTTTTTGATATGGAAGTTGTCACGATAGGCAATTTTGCACGAAGCTTCATGTGTAATGACGCACAAGGATGAAGGAAAGAGCCTTATAGATCGACACCTTTTCTTCATTTCTGTTGTTACACGAGTGCCCTAATTAATGATTGATGGAGGGTGTAGGCAAAAACCAAAGGGTCTTGGTCTTCTCTCTTTATTTCTATAGGCTGCTTCTTGGAACTCCGTCTAGCTTCAGTACGTTCTCTCTGCTTGATTTTTCTTTTGTTCTTTTAATGCACTTTGACTATATATGGCCGACCCCGGATGTCGGGATGTACAAGGGTCCTCATACCATGCTTATCCAAAAGATGAGTACGGCATGTTCTTCCCCCCAATTTTGGGGTGGGGGCATTTTTTTTATTTTTTTATGTATTTTTATTTATTTGGATTAAATTGTATACTACAGTTTGAAATATTTTTATCATTTGGTATCTTAAATTAATTAATTTCTAATTCTGTATATTTTTCTTGCAACATCAGTAACTTGAAATATATTTTCAATAGCATCCAATATTTGAAATATTTTTTATCACATGATTTTATTGGTGCTCCATGTTCACACTGATCCACTGGTTTGGTCATTTTTGTCTTTTTATTTTCTCCACCTAGTGTCATCTCCCCCCCCCCCAACAAATAAATATATTATATAAATAACGAAAAGAAACTATAATGTCTCAACTACAGTAAAGAGAACAACTCTCAACATGTTTAGGTAACTTAGAAATCATGGTTTTAGAAGCCTTTTTTCACAAGCCGAGACAAAACTTCTCTTACATACATATTTACCTTATAAATCGTAAAATCTATTCTCTAAAAGTTAATCCAAACATACGCAAAATAAAAATACAAACGCATCCCATAGCAAAGCAAATCTAGAGAAACCAACAACTAAAAAGTCTACAATGTAGAGGGAACATAAAATAGGATAAGCTGAAACTTCTTGAATATCCTTCACCAATAAAGTCTGTAATGGGGATGGAGGTTGAAATGTCCAATCCTAAGGGTAAAAGACCAATCCAATGAAGTTTTGGTAATCCAATCAACTACCAAATTTACTTTCAGGGGAATCCATATACAATAATAGTTACTCATCAAAATCCTTGAGATAAGAGTATACTTAAGGAGAACAACACCCATCATCATAATAACAAAATCACAGTCAATATGCCAACTAATGAGAAGATCACAACACCAGCCTAAAGATGAACAGTATTTCCATAATAGCAGGAACTTTTAATTTTGGGAAAATTAAATTAAAGAATCTGAATTTGATAAAAATCAAATTGAATGATATCAAAATTTGTAGTTACTCCAAATGATCAATAGTTTCTATTTGCTTTTAGGGATTTATTATAAGGTTTGCAGGCTACTTAGGAAAGCTAAGAGTAACTTTCATAGTAACTTTTCTAAAATCTGATAGCAACTCTTGATTATCTTTCAGGCCACTTTTGGTACACATGAAAGGGAGTTGCTGAAAGGGAAAATGAGAGAGAAAATCTTCCCCAACATGTTTGATTCAACAGATCTAGGCTTCTTAAAGAACCATGCTTCCCTCAAAGAATCAGGTCTTCTCCTTTTAGGTTATGAAACTGGGTTTCCTTCATGGCCAACACTCTATTTTGTGCAGGCCCCATTCAAAAATTAGAAAATAATAAATAAATAAATGATAATCCTCTCATTAATGATGATTGGTGTCTAAATTGGCAATCATCATTAAAGGAAAAAAAAGAAAAGAAAATCCTCTCATTGATGACGATTGGTGTTTAAATTGGCAATCATTATTAAAGGGAAAAAAAGAAATAAAAAATGAAAAATAAAAACAAAGAAAAGAGTTCCTCTAATTGATGATGATTGGTGTGCAAATTGGCTTTGTCATTCATTAAGGGAAAATAATAAATAAATAAAAATTTTAAAAAAATCTCATTTATATTGATAGGTTTAAATTAGGAAATTACTTGTGGGGAGAATAATAAAAAAAATTAAAAACGAAAAAATCTCCACCAATGGTGATTAAGTCAAGCTAGGAAGTTTTATTAATAGAAAATATTAAAAAAAAATTAAAAACGAAAATTAAAAAAAAAATATCTCCATTGATGGTGATTGGGTCAAGTTAATTAAGTAGTTTTTAACATAAAATACAAAAAAAAATTCAAAAATGAAAATTCAAAAAATAGAAGGAGCATTTATGAAGAAAACCCTACCTTGAAACTATAAATAGGAGTACAAGGGTTGAAGTAAGACACACAAGAATTTTGGGAGAGCAAGGAGGCAAGGAATCACCTCCTTAAAAAAAAAAACTGCACAAATCACCTACTTTAATATGTGTTGGACTCGTCAAATCCAAGATCAAGATTTTGGTGCACTTGATTTCCATTGTCTCATGGAGGTATCTCACATATTATTGCTAGACGAGTGGCATTTGGATCAAAAGGTATGTGCTGCCTTGTCTTCTTATGATGTTAGGTGTCACACTTAATAAATATAGGTAATGTGTTATTGTACTTGTCCCTTGTTTATTATGAAATTCTATCACCTTATCTCTTGTTGTAGCAGGGTTCAAAGTATAAAAGGTACACAGTCTCACCTTGTCTTTATTTATTTTCTTATCTTTTTGGACTTTATATAATAAATGATATGATGAGAATGCGATTCCTTATTGGTTTAATGAACTTTTATTTTTACAAATAAAAAGTTTCAAAGTGAAAAAATGTTCTTTTCTTAGAATTTGCAAATTTGGTTTCATATGATAAAATAAGGAAAATGTCTTTTTTAAAAAAAATAAAAAACATAAACCAAACAAAAAATATTTTTCTCAAATAAATTAAATAAACATTTTTTCTAAAAAAACACCAACAAAGTGATGCGCATTTTTACCCCCGAACTACGTGGGCTTTGATCCCTTTAAAGGGTACATATGCTCTAGGTTCTCTTTCTAGGTCAAGTCCAATTTTATAAATAAATATATTTTTTCTTATCTCCTTTTTGTAAATAAATGTTCCTTTTTTTCCTTCTTTAGTTTTCATTTCATTTATTTTTGTAAATATTCTTTTTTTTAATTTGGGTAATAATCATAAAATTAAAGGCCATAATATTTTTAAATAAATAACTTAGGGTAACTGTAACCCCCTCCATAATTATATCCGAAATACGCGATTAAAATGAAATAAAGACCAATAATAATCAAATAACATTTACTAACCCATCACATGACGGGGTTTTCACGAAAACTTTTTGAAATCATTTATAAGCTTGGTCTCATATTCACATTTCGAATACAATTACTACGCGAAGATAAATCACATTCATATAAATATCAGAGTGCACAACTTAATCATCCCGGCAATCCCGGGTACATACCTTCGCTAAAGATACACAGGGTACAATTGCCCATTACAGTTCTTCAAATGGGGATTACACAATCTCATCTCGAAGGAGTCCTAGCCGCTCCCTCCACGAGCCACTTGCCCTGTCTAAATTGTTGGTAGGGGAGAGTGAGATTCGAGAGAATCTCAGTAGGAAACAGATACCATAATGCATGCATGATAGATGCTATGTGTATGACATGTTAGCTTTATCTAGATGTGTGCCCCATAATGACATTTTTGCATACTCAATGTTTCATGTAACAAAACTATGGCCACAGCAAAACAGAAACAGAGCTTCATTTATTCAAATATGCTCTACACAATCAAGTAAAGCAATCACATACATCACTACACAAGCAAAGATATCAAATACATGCAAGTAAGGTAAGTCCTCTACCTCCAGTCTTTTCTCCTCGATTTGCGTGCCAGCAACTCGGGGCTTCGCATTCGATCCTACAATGTCAAATGTACCATTTAGACACTTCCATAGTGTTTCTGGGGGTTATATGAGGCTATATTAAAAATTTACTAAAATACCCCCGGGGACCCGGCCCGGCCCCGCCGTACCCGGTCCGGCTGTACTTTTCTTGAAATTTTGACATGGGCTATTCTGACATATTTTAGCCTAAGGAATCCATTTCCGGACTTGGAATTATCAAATTCAATGTCAATTTACAAATTTACCCTTGGCAGCTCTACTTTAAGGGTTTCAAGAGTGTTTTCGTAATTATGCTTTTTCGGCCTTTTCCGAAAAAGTGACCAACTGTAACCCCACCTAATTTTCGCTCCTGAACTCAATGGAATCATCAAATCATTGAAAATCCAACTCTAAGACCCATTTATAGACCAGACCGAAATATATGGGTTTTCCAGGGAAAAACGAGGTTTTTCGGCTTCGGCTGCGTAAACGCGTTCCTTTCTACTCCTAACCACTTTATTGACTATTCCATTAGGTTAGAACTACCATTTAGTATCAATTTGGGCAGCATAACAGCCCCACAAACCCATTTTCCATTTTTAGAACCAATGGCAATCCGGCGAAATTTCACCGATTAAATTACCCACAGCAGCCAGAATAGTCAATATACAAGAGTTTGGAAGTTACCTCAAGCTCCCACTAGCTTTTCCTTGTCTTGGCTGAAACCCTAGCTATTTTAATACCAAAGGAAGAGCTTCCAAACCTTAAAGAACATAAAGGAGTAGCTTAGGATCGGAGTTATATGCGTTAGGAGCTAGATCATCGGAGAAATCGGCTTACCTTGCGAGTTCTCTTCCTCTTCTCTCTCTAAAACTCCCTCTCTCTCTTTCTCCATGGTGCTGCACGGTTTTTGGCTGATGGAGGAAGATGATGATGACTTTATAACATTTAGCTTATGTCATCTTTAATTATGATGATGTCATAAATTCCAAAATTGGCATTTTCGGATTTTCTGGCAGATTTTCTGCCCAATCTTTGAAAAATCATAACTAATTCTAGAAAAATAAAAATGAGGTGATTCCAAAGCCAAATGAAAAATATTTAAGTCCTCTTCATAGGAAAAATATTGGCCATTACTAAAAATCACCACACAATTCCAGAATTACATAAATTTCATCACTGCCCCAAAACAGAGTCCATTTTCGACCTCAAACTTTGGACAGTCATATCTCTCAGTTCCCAAAACGAAATGGCACAAATTATATGTCCATTTTGAAGCTTGGGATGTGAAATTTAAGACTAGAAAGTTTCATAATTTTCTGACATCATTTGCCTAGTCAAAACATCCACACGAGAAGACTGGCCATACAGAATTCACACTGGACAGCATTTCTAGTTTTGCAACCAATGTGTCCAATTCAATTTAAATCAATTCCAATGATTAAATACCACAACATGACACCATTTCCATCACAATACCCCATTCAATTCTTCCCTCTATTCTAAGTCAATTTGGATGTTGATCCACAATTGAACTCAAATACAGGGTTTTGGCGTTGCTCATAACACAAGTGACTACAATCCACTTTATATTCTCTAAAAGGGTTCATTAATCACTAACCACGTCCACTTTTGTAGTCATTAACCCCCAATCACAATTTGGGATCTTGCTAAACCGGGGCTTAGCAATCCACTAATCTCAGGCTTATTCTCTAGCCTCGAGTCTCGAAATTCAGGGCATTACAGTAACCATTCTTATGAATGAGTGTTGTGAGGTGCCTAACACCTTCCCTATATACAAACGACTCCCGAACCCTAAATGGTTTTTGTAGACCAGTTTCCATTTTTAAAAAAGGTTTCCAAATTATCATTTTTCAAAATTTTGGTGGCGGCTCCTTGTTTTCCAAATTTCGGGCGCTACAGCTTGGCAACTCCATTGGGGAAAGCTTGAAAGTCAAGCCCATTTAAGTTAAGTGTTTAAAAATAATTTGGCCTTAATTTTATTTTAATTACCTTTTTTTGTGAATAGTTGTTTTTATTTATTAAATTCCTTATTCGTCTTTTTTTTCTTTTCTATCTATCTTGTGATCTGGTTAGCAGATGAGGATTGGGTAGAATTTACGCCCACATGTTGGTATGCTCTCCACACACGCTGAACACATACATTATTTTCCTCACACACATTTTGGGCCCTATACTCGAGTCTATGAGTTCCTTAGGCGAGTGGAAGTTTCTAGTGGTCTCCTTGTAGGGTTTTAAGAACCCCCTGAGGTTATTGTGAAAACTTCATCATAGCTATTACTCATTCAGTGAGGTTGATCCCTGTGGGGTTTTCAGAACCCCCTGAAGGTCAATTTCGTCAGATGGGGTCTTCATATTTACGATAGGGGTAGTTAGGAAACCTTTATATATGAGAATTATAACCACCTTGAAACCATTGCACCTATTAGTGGAAATTATCGACCTACCTAATTAATTATCACCTACCTTTCTTAAGATAGATAACCCCAACCTAGGGTTATTCCTAAAATAGGACACTGAAGGGTATATATTTATTTATTATTATTAATCATTATTGTCATCCATGCATAATCAATGAAACCCCTAGGATCAAGTGACTAACTATCGCTTCACCTTAGTATATACCTGCATCACTCCACATAAAGATACATCACAAGGACGGTGTATGCATTAGATAGCTAACCTTAGTCTAAGGGTTTATGACCCTAAAAGACCATGATATCATCACATCAATCATGTTAGAAAACATCTCAATGATAGATAATCCTTTAGGACTCATGAGGTATCATTACATCATTCATAGGCATTTTAGCTTCATTCTGATATGGGCCTTAAACATAATAATCATTTTGCAAAACCCTTAGCCATGTAATAGCTTGGGCCATTTGCAGGTTAATGGACACTTCATTGTCCCTATGAGGTATTGGATCTCTTGATGAGGTGAAGTTTTTTTTCTTAATGTCCATCACCCATATCAAGGCTAGAAAGCATATGTAATCATCTGCATAGCATGCATTTGGAAATACTTTCTGACTCTTCCTTCTCTTTTCTTTAATAAAGGACAAGTAAGTTATCGAACAACTAAGAATTTGGCACAAAGGTTAAATGGCACAAGAACCAGGTTTAAATCAAGTTCATATAGGAAATGTGTATTGCATGCTTATCACTATGGTCAATAACAAAATCTTAGGCTAGGATAGGATTCAAGGTCCCCCCCTGTCTAATGATTAACTCTAGTTCTCCCAGTAGAATAATGGATTCTCTGAGGAGGCTAGAGGACACTCATTTCAAAAGAATATGTGCCAACTTATTAGTGATAAGATCTTGGCTAGGATGGGACTCAGGGTCCCTCCTATCTAATGATCAATTCTAGTTCTCCCTGTGGAATAATAGATTCCTTGAGGAAGCTAGAGGATACTTGTGCCAGAATACCTTTATGCCAATATACCACAGATAACTTGCTATGCCTGCTTGAAATTGTGAGTTCAAATAAACTAATAATATTTTGTTTCTTTCTAAGTAGGTGATACAATATTGCTCCGTCTAAACATCCTAACCAGCTTCCCCTTGCGCATTCATACAACACACGCTCATGTAGTCGTCAAATGACAGCTAATACCAGTGAAGTCAAATCTAATCTGAATCATCGAATGTCTCATATGGAAGCACAAATGGAAGACTTGAAAGAAATGATTTCCACCTTGACTATAGCTCTTCAAACTCAGAATAATGAGAAAGAGTCAGGAACATCTGATCCATTAAAGAATATTGAGATATGTCTACTAGAAAATGGCGAGAAAGAAAAAATGATAGAAGAGCCCCAAAATAAACAGAATCCTTAAATTCTGAGTACTAAGGAGGAGCAACCAGGTGAAGATTCAACATACACTTTCAATATTCCCTACCTATCAGCTGAAAAGGAGGAATGGAAGGAAGAGTTAGGTGAAGTAAAAAACCAACTAAAAACCCTCCAAGGACCAACACTTAGGGGTTCACTTGATCTAAAGGATTTATGCTTGGCACCATATGTTTCGATTCCCAAGAAATTCAAGATGCCAGACTTTGATAAGTACAATGGTACAGGAAATCCGATATACCATCTTAAGGCTTATTGCACCAAGATGCTTGTATGGTCACAAGATGAAAACTTTTTGCTACTCTTCTACCATGAGAGCTTGAAAGGGCTAGCATTGGAATGGTACATGAAACTTGATCAGACA
The DNA here is from genome assembly GCA_963242795.1 of Inga leiocalycina. Lineage (NCBI taxonomy): Eukaryota > Viridiplantae > Streptophyta > Magnoliopsida > Fabales > Fabaceae > Inga > Inga leiocalycina. Next base: position 11,900,229 of record OY725327.1, on the reverse strand, counting down.
AAGATAAAGAAATGGAGAGATCTGACTGATGTATTAACGAAACAATGCAGGTTCAATCTTGACACTGCCCCTACCAGGGAATAACTGAAGTCAATGAGCAAGAAAGCCACTGAAGCTTTCAAAGATTATGCCCAAAGATGGAGGACGGTCGCAACACAAGTTCAACCTCCCCTTATACCATCTGAGCTGAATTCTTATTTCATCCGTACTTTACAAGAACCTTACTATAGATACATGGTTGGAATGCATGCCATCGATTTTTCTGGTTTGATTGAGATTGTTGAGCGAATCGATGCTGACATACGTGACATTAGGATTCTTCAAAGCGAGAATGGCATCAAAAAGGGGAACAACGGGAAGAAGAAGGAAGGCGATGTTAGCTTCATCCAAACCATTAGACAACCCCAAGCAATACATCAAGGTGGTAATGATGGGTTTCAATAGACGAAGAATGATTCGACATAAAATAGGCAAGGTCAAGCTGGAGGATGAAGAAATTGGCAGTAATGAGATAATCCCCAATGACCAGATTTTGGCATGACAAATACTATGCTATATTGCTAGAGCTGAGAATCAGGGCCGGTCCGGCCTTACAGGGCTGGCCCTTGACGGGCCAGGGCCTAACAGGGTCGGCCTTAAAGGGCTCGGGGTCAGGAAAATTACAATTTTTCAAAGCCCGACCCGCAGGGCCGGGAAATCCTTTTCACAATATTTAACTATTTTTCCTGAGTATTTTCCCCAGAGAGATATAATTAATAAATAAAAACGATTAAAGTTCTAATTTAATATATAAATGTTGTCAACATTAAGGTTTAAATAACACGTCTCTTGCAACAAATAAACACAGTTACTAATGTATAATCAAAGGTAAAATCATGTCCATAAATAACTCACACAAAGGCCAAAGTATAAGAAAGCAAGAAGCTAAATACTCTAACATCTAAACAACATGAGTATGACGACTATCATTTTCACCTTCTTCACCACTATCATCAATTTCAAAGACATTTGATTGTGTTTCACTTTGAAGAGTAGGTTCAAGTAGTCAAATAATCACAACCTCCATAAACAATATACTCTATCAAGCATAATAGTATATAATATGATTTTATTTTAAATAGGAGAACAATATACTCAAAAATCATACTAAAAAATCACAATATGATTCAATTAGACAAAACAATATACTCAAAAAATCATACTCTATACAATATGAGGATAGAGTGACATATAGATTCAATAAGGCAATTCAAAAATGTAACATGGTTCCTGTTCAAGCAAAAAAAATAAAAAATAAACGGGCTTAAAGGACGGCCAGAGGCCCTCCAGGGCCGGCCCTTTTAGGCCCGGCTCCCTTTTGAGACTACAATTTGCAAGCCCGGCCCTTGAAGGGCCAGGGCCTAAAAGGGCCGGCCTTCCCAGCTCTATATATTGCCAACTATTGGAATCTCGACTGTTAGGGCCACATACTTACAAACAGCTTCAACTGCTGTACCCCGCTTAGTATGACTCTAATTCTCGATGTGAATATCATATGGGCGCCTCGGGATACTCAATAGAGGATTGTGTAACATTCAAGAGAAATGTATTAGACTTAATTGATTCTAATCACATTCAATTGAAGAGGAACGACAACTCCGCTATCAACGCCAATGCTCTTCCAAGCCATGAAAACAAAGTAAATGTTGTTAATGAAATTGAGTTTTCTAATTATCCATTACTAGTAGGAGAAGATATCTGTGCTTGTTTAAAGGCAGCAGGTTATACGCCTCGAGAGGAGAAAGAAGTACGCATGGTAGGAAAAAGACATGTCGAGCTTGTCGTTAAGGAACCATATGAAAAAAGAAATTCCAATGTTGTTTCTTTTACCATCTTGATACCATTGCAACAGTCTTCAGTAACCATTAAGGTACCGACTCTTTTTCCATATTAGAGTAATCGCATCGCATCATGGAGGTATAAAGGCATTGTTGAGAATCCCTCAAGGCAAGTAATGGAAGCCGAGGCCGGCAACAAAACAATAGTTCACCTAGCAAGAGGAACATGAAGCGGGAAAGCTTATCTGTCAGAAAGTGTTGGATCGTCAAAGAAGGGAAAACAAGACAATATTGATATTCCAGCAAGTTCTGATTTAAAAGACATGGAAAATAAAGATGAAGAATTCCTTCAAATCATGAAGCAAAGTGAATATAACATAGTAGACCAATTGAATAAAACTCCAGCTAAGATATCAATTCTCTCTTTTATCTTGAGTTCCGAACAGCATCGACGTGCTCTATAAAAGGCCCTAGATGAAGCATATGTGCAGTCTAGTGTGACCCTAGAGAAGGTGACAAGCATTATGAATGTGGCGAGGGCGTTCTCTACCATCTCATTTTTAGGAGAAGTTGTCCAATCAACCGTTGATTAGCATAAAGCCCTCTACATTTCCCTAAAGTGCAAAGGGTTCATTGTGACCAAAGTGTTGATAGATGGAGGATTAATGTTAAATGTTTTACTACTATCTATATTTGAGCAATTGTTAGTAGAGGCGTCATAGGTTGAAAAGAGTAACATGGTGGTTAGAGGGTTCGATGGTACTTAAAGAGGCGTGTTAGGAATGGTCATTTTGTCTCTACATATTAGACCAACTTCATTCACAGTAGACTTTCAACTTATGAACATTGACCTATCCTCTCTATGCTATTAGGGAGGCCATGGATACACTTAACTGGGGAAGTACCTTCTACCTTACATTAGAAGGTCAAGTTCATCGATAGTAGGAAGATAGTAATAATCAAGGGTAAAGAAGAAATCATAGTGAGCAAGCTGAGTTCTTTTCCATACATTGAGGCTGCCGAGCACAAGGAAGGAATGGTTTTCCAAGGCTTTGAAGTTGAAGGACCTAAGGGATATAACAATGTCAACTCCATTGTAACCAAGATAATGGTGAAGAATGGGTTTAAGCATGGTCAACTCCATTGTGAACTCACCTCCAAGGCATCAAATCCCCCATAAATCTACAGGAGAATCATAAGTGCCAAGGGTTGGGATACGAGCCACCATTGGAAACACAGTTGAAAAAGCAAGTAAGCTTGAAGATAGGGAGGGAGGATGAGCATTTTGAAATCCCTCACATAAAGAAGACATTCCCGATGTCCTCTGAAGTGCTAGACAAGCCGACTGTTGCAACGATTTCAACAATAGGCGAAAGGACCTGCACCCAGATTTCAACTGATGATTCTGGAAGAGCTCTGGAAAATTGAGAGTTTGAGGACACTTTCAATTCTATTATCTTAGAGTAACATTGTAGAGCCCGGAAATTGAAAAACAAGGAGCCGCTACCAAAATTTTGAAAGAGGATAATTTTGGAAACCTTTTTAAAAATGGAAATTGGTCTACAAAAACCATTTAGGGTTTGGGAGTCAATTGTGAATGGGGAAGGTGTTAGGCACCCTACAACACTCATTCGTAAGAATGGTTACCCTAAGTTAATTATTTAAAAATATTATGGTCTTTAATTTTATTATAATTACCCAAATAAAAAATAATATTTACAAAAATAAATGCAATAAAAACTAAAGAAAAAAATGAACATTTATTTACAAAAAGAAAATAAGGAAAAATATATTTATTTACATAGTTGGACTTGACCCAGGAAGAGAGCCTAGGGTCTACGTACCCTTTAGAGGGATCAAAGGCCACATAATTCGGGGGTAGAAATGCATGTCACTTTGTTGATGTTTTTTAGAAAAAATGTTTATTTGAGAAAAATATTTTTTTTTGTTTGGTTTGTATTTTTTATTATTTTTTTAAAGCATTTTCTTTATTTTCTCATGGAAGAGAGTTTTTCCATTTTTTTTCATTTATAAAGATGTGTTAAAATATTTTTTGAAAGGGAACTTCAAAAAGGGACAAATAAAAAGAAGAAGAAACAACACAAGTTAAAAGAATGAGAAGCCAAAAATGAGGAGATTTATGCATACCTTTTATCCTTGCAAGCCATACACACAAGAAGGCAACATATTACTAGAACCAATAATAATGCCCAGAATATGAAAAAGGCCAACACATAGCATTCATCCTCACGCTTTTTAGCCACCTGGTTCATTATATTGAGCAGCCCCAACACATATAAAAAGCTATGGTGATTCACACATACATGAGGCAAGCATAAAAGACAAGAGTGAAATCATGAAAGCAAGGTGAGCCAAAACGTGGAGCATGCAATAGATGAAGTAACTAATATATTTACCATGTAATCACAATAAAAAAATTGTGATTTAGTAGCGGTTACAAATGTGTATTAGTAGCGATTGTAACCGCTACAAACGACATTAGTAGAGGTTGTAAAAACCGTTACAAAATCCATTGTTGCAAATGTATTTGTAGCGGTTTATAACAACCGCTACTCACGTAACACAACCGCTACAAATTTAGTAGCAGTTACTAAACCGCTACAAATGTTGGCACCACAATTTCGCGTGGCGGAAAATGAAAAATGGAAATTTTGCTCCAATTTTGTAGCGGTTGGAAAACCACTACTAAATTCAAATGGGAATTTCAAAAGCAACGCCAAAAATTTAATATTATTTTGAGTTTAAATTTGTAGCGGTTCTAAAATCGCTACAAAATTTTGGAATTTTTTTTTAAAAAAATTATACAATTATTTGAGTCCATTGTTATAATATTGTGTTGAATAGTTTATTATTTAAGTAACTTAAATGATATCGTTATTATTTATAAAGAATGATTAAATTAAGTTAGATAAGTATAAACTTTATATAGATAATATTATTGAGAATGTGCAAATAATGAGTATAAATATTATGAGAGTGGAGAAAATGTTGAAATCAAAGAATTGAAATTTCTTTCACTATATATGATCACCTTACTCAGCTCTTTGGCTCTTAAAAAAAATTTTCAGATGAGAGAAAAGGAAAGAAAAGAAAGGTTGAAAGAAATGGAGGAGTGTTTGTAATGAGGTGTGCTGAAGGTATTTATAGGAATCTGCGTAGCGCTTGTAGCGGTTAATGTGACAAGTTTTGTAGTGGTTAATATTTGTAGCGGTTTATGTGACATTATTTGTAGCGATTTTATTTGATTTTGTGGCGGTTTCATAACCCCTACAAATATTAGTCTGATTTTTTTTATAAAAATATTTCACACTTGTAGCGGTTTTATTTGATTTTGTAGTGGTTTCATAACCCCTACTAATATTTGTCTGAATTTTTTTTATAAAAAAATTTTAAATTTCAAATGTTCAATTTGTAGCGGTTTTGTTTGTAAAACTGCTACAAATATTTATACTTTGTAGCGGTTTATATATAAAAACCATTACAAATTCATTTTTTTATTTATTTTTTTCAAATGCATTATGTAGCGGTTATACGATAAAAACCGCTACAAATTTTCACCATCGTTGACAGGATTTGAAATTCAAATTTTCAATGTGCAACATTTTGTAACAGTTATGTCAAAAAAAGCGCTACAAATGTTCATGATTGTTAGCGAGAATTAAAATATTCAAATTTTAAATGAACGCTTTCTAGCGGTTAGTATTAAAAAACTGCTACAAATATTCATAATTGTTGGCGATAATTAAAATTTTTCAAATTTCAAATGTTCAATTTGTAGCGGTTATATTTGTCAAACCACTACAAAGTTACGTATCACTTTGTAGCGGTTTCATCCATTTAACCGCTACAAATATTTATATTTTGTAGCAGTTTTAAATATAAACCGCTACAAATGTTTTATTTATTTTTTTTAATAAATATTTATTTTAAATACATTCTGTAGCAGTTATACACTGTAAATGCTATAAATATGAGTTAAATTTTGTAGCGGTTATTTGTAACCGCTACAAAGAGGCGGCCCTCTAAATTCCGTAGCGGTTACTAATGTAAAAACCGCTACAAAAAAGCCGCTATAATAGTCGCGCTAGCTTCACGTAAAGCCGGGAATACGGGCCGGTCTAGTTAGGCTCGTTTCTTAAAAAATCCCCCATTTTTAAAGCCCACAGCCCTACAGAGCTAGCCCTTCAAGGGTTCGGGCCTAAACGGGCTTGAACTCATTTTAATTAAAAAAAATATTTTCAAATTTTACAATTTATTTATTATTTTACCTTAAATTGAAATACATTAATTTTAAAATTCATAAATTTTTAGTTAAAATAATCATCTAAAGTCCAAATTAGCCTCTTTTTTAAAGTTTAAATGAATAAACCATTGAAGAAAATAAAATAAATCAAACCAATTAATAAGTGTTTACTTGTTATTAATACTTTATTAGGTATTTAGGTGTATCTCATATTGATAATTTGATATAATGATATTATATATATTAATTTATTTTTGAAAAATATTAAACGGGCCTAAAAGGGCCAGCCTCACAGGGCTGCAAGGTTGGCCCTCCAAGGCTTATGGCCCTACAGGGCCGACCCTTTTAGGCCCGCTTCCTATTTTAGCCTTTGAATCATGAGCCCGGCCCTTGAAGGGCTCGGGCCTAAACGAGCTGGCCCTGACGGGCTTAGCCTGAATTCCCGGCTCTAGCTTCGTTCAAAGTTGGCGCCACATTTGTAGCGGTTAATATAGACTAACCGTCACAAAATAACCGCGACAAATTTGGCGTGGGTTTGGTGCCAAAATTTGTAGCGGTTATGTTTTGTAAACCGCTACAAATCGCGTTCCCTAACCCACGAGCCATGTGGCGTGAAGCATACTGATTTAACCTTGTTTTTACGCCTTGGGGTCAAATGCAAAATATTTTTTTAATCCAAGAATTACAGTACAATGCAAAACTTGGGTCGTCTCACTTGAGGAGCCTTTTATTGAATCCTAAGTAATCTATATGCCATGCGAATGTGCAATAAAAATAAAGGGAAAACAGTTTTTGGATTTTTCAAATTAATAATTAAAAGAAGGATGCAAATTAATTAAATTCCTAAACTACTATTTTTTTTATCTTTTTTATAAAAATGATGAAAGAGTGAATGGAAAGGAATTTGGAATTGGAAATATGAATGATGAATGTTTTTGGTAATGAAGAAGTGACAATCCTTGCTCAAAAAGATTATATGAGTTAATTTTCTCTAAGTCTTGAAAATAAAACCCCAAACGATCGCTCTGGTCTAGTGTTCTTAATTAATAGTTACTCCTGCGAACGCAGCTAGTAACTATCTCTTAAGGCACTATTAGAAACCACTTAGAGTGCAATTAAAATAGATAACTATAACTTGTTTCCTCTTAATATGAATGCGATAACATGACACTCAATTGATCCAATTCAATTATACAGTTTAACAATAACACGTAGAAAGTACAATATCTTTGAATCAATAAGGAAATGTATATATAAAAATCCCACAAGCTATAAAAATTCAATCTAATCACAAATATCAAACCAACAGAGACAGTTAACATCAATCTCAGTTCCAGAATCATATACAATAATTCCTAAAATTAGACAATTAAATATATAATTCTAGACTAATAGAATGATAGAAAAGAATCCCCGTGTATTTCATTGAGCACAAGCAAATATCTTCATCACCAATAAGCAAGCGATTTAGCCTCTCATGGTACCAACAGCAGCTGCAACCAATTCAAAATGCCCCAAATTCCATAGATGATGAATGCACTAATAGTTTCAATGAGAATGAAATTGGGTCTATCGGTTTAGTCATAAAGAGATGAAAAGGCTGGAACTCTGGAATTGGCACTGTGGAAGCTTGAATCAGAGAAGTCGCTGAGGTAGTTATGGTGGAAGCATAGTGTGTTAATGATGGTGGTGGTCTGTGAATGGAAAAGATGATGCTGGTGGTGTAGTGGAAACCGAGAACAGAGGAAGACTGGTGGTTCACGGTGGTGCTTGGTCTGGACGAACGGAGGAATGAAGAAGATGGTTCTGGTGTGTTGCAGCGCCTACTCTACTGTCAAAGCTTTGGTTTCTTCCCCATTGGAGAGCAGAACACGGTGGTGGCAGGCGTATGGTGGTGATGAATTTGATGATCAGTGGCCGTGCTCTCTTCCCTCACAGATGCAAGCTCGCGATGGCAATCTGTTTTTTTTGCCTTCAGCTCCCTCTCAGCTTGATCTGAACATCCCAAGCTCTGCAACAATGGTGGTTGAAGAGGAAAATGGTGGTTATAGGAACGGTGCTCGCCGGCGACCGTGGTGGGAGATGAAGCCGTCGGCGAGGTGGAAGAAGAAAGGAAGGAAGGAGATCAGATCCTGGTTAGACGTGTGGCGCCTTCCCTCAATGCCCCCAATGTGCTCTGTTTTTCGTCAATTAATCTTCCGGGTCTCTATTTCATCGGGTCTGTCTGCCACATTCGGCCCACATTATCTTTTTTTTTTTTTCAATTCAAAACCTTTCTTTTTGGGGTCCTTGGGCTCACATCTCTATCCCTTTTCTTTTACTACGGGCTCTCTTGTTATCAGCCTACTGGGCTTTCTATCTTTTTCTTTTCTTCTTCTTCTTTTTTTTTTTCTTTTAATATCAGACATGCCCCCTTTGTTTTTTTCAACCCATAAAAATATCTGACATGGGCCCAATATTTCCTTTCAAAATCAAGCCCCCTTCTCTCTTACCTAGCTCCCTTTTCTCTCATTTCTGAATTTGAGACCCTTTCAATGACATTAATTTGGGTTTTCTATTTTCTTTTCCAGCTTGCAATCCAATTTCTTCCAAGTGCCTACAGTGCAATATTTAAACAAAATGTAGCATTAAAAATTCAAGGGACAATATAAAAAATCATAATTAATGAATTTTGACCATTTTGCCCCTAATTCCCATTAGTTCAAAATAATTGTCCTTAACCAAAATTAATGTTTAATAATACAATAATGTCCCAGGAAATACATTAAAATCCCAAATTAATCATAGAAAAGTAATATAAAAATATGGTTTAATCACATACCATTGCAAATTTGTAGCGGTGTTGCTTAAAACCGCTACAAATCCTGATATTTGTAGCGGTTTATCTAACAACTACAAATGCACATCTACAAATTATCTTTTTTTTTTTTGGCAGTGAATGCAAGCATTCAATAGTCATCAAAATGCAAACAAACACCTCAAGAAGTACACGTGGCCAATAACTTAAATGCATAGTCTTGGAAAAACGAATGTTGCTTGGTGAACAGAGATAGAGAAAGGGACAAAATAATATAAGCAAGGAGCAATAAAAGGCAATATAGTTGTGGAGATTTGCTCAATATTTTAGTAAAATGCCTCCATCTCTGTGTAGAGATGTTCATTGGCTTGGCAAAGAATCTCTTTCTAAACAAAGATGAAATGACTCTATCAATAGCTACCCTTCTTCATAAGAATTATGTATAAATAATGAAATCAGAAAATTAAATTAACTCTCTACCTTACCTCCCTTTTTCTCCCAAAATTTTTTGTATCTTGCTTCAACCCTTGCTCCCTTATTTATAGTTTCAAGGTAGAATTCTCTTCATAAATGCTCATTCTTTTTTGAATTTTCATTTTTGATTTTTTTTTTGTCTTATGTTAAAAACTACCTAACTTAATCCAATCACCATCAATGGAGATTTTTTTTAGTTTTAGTTTTTTATTTTTTATTTTATTTTCTATTAATAAAACTTCCTAGCTTGACCTAATCACCATTAGTGGAGATTTTTTTTCATTTTTTAATTTTTTTATTATTCTCCCCACAAGTAGTTTCCTAATTTAAACCTATCAATATAAATGATATTTTTTTTTTATTTTTTATTTTCCCTTAATGAATGACAATGCCAATCATCATCAATGAGGGGATTCATTTTAATTTTTGATTTATTTATTTTTTCCTACAAGCAATTCCCTAATTTAAACCTATGAATGACATATATTTTTTTTGTATTTTTTTCTTAATGAATGACAATTCTAAGTTGCACTCCAATCATTATCAATAAGAGGACTTTTTTTTTTTTTTTTCCCTTAATGAATGACAATGCCAATTTGGACCATAATCATCATCCACAAGAGGATTTGTTCATTTTCGTTTTTCTTTTATTTTTTTTCCTTAATGATGATTGCCAATTTAGACACCAATCATCATCAATAAGAGGTTTTTCTTATTTTATTTTTTTTAAAAATTTTTTTCGTTAATGATGATTGCCAATTTAAGCACCTATCATTAATGAGAGGATTTTATTTTATTTTATTTATTATTTGCTAATTTTTTTTAGTGGGGCTCGGACAAAATGGGGTGTTCACAAACATGCCTAGCAAAAAGTTGTCCTTTTATGTTTTGTATGCGCCTTTAAGCAAGCTCTTATATGAACTATGAATAAAGAATGATGCGGATAAAATTCACTTATTTATATCCATCCTTCCTTTTTTTTTCCCTTTCTATTCATTTGTTATTCATTTTTCATCCTCTAGGAAATCGATTTCCTCGGAACTCCTGTCCAACACAGAGTTTTCTGAGTCTCTAAATGATGATTCGCTTGTTGCCATGATATGCATGATTACGAGTGTGATGATGATGAGATCATTCAAGTATACAAAACAATCTTCAAAGAATTCATGGATGTGTTCGTATGGTCCGATCAAAATATGCCAAGCCTTGATCCAGGGATTGCCTCACATAAGATTCCCTTATTCCCAGACACCAAGGTTAAAAAGCAAAAATTGAGGAGGCTCACTTTCAATATGTCTTTAGTAGTTCGAGATAAGGTGATGAAGCAATTAAAAGCGGGTTTCTTGGAAGTAGCTTGTCCTTGTCCCAAAGAAGGATGGCAGAATTTGAATGTGTGTTGATTATCGAGATATGAACAAAGCTAGCTCAAAAGATGATTTTCCATTGCCTCATATTGATGTCCTAGTTGATAATACGGCCCATAGCTATAGGTACTCATTCATGGATGGGTACTCAGGGTATAACTAAATCCCTATAGATGAAGATTGGGAGCTTATTGAGTCAAAAACCTGAAAGGGTGGGTTAAACAAATATTGAAGAAGGTTATCAGTCATAGCCCTATGACTCTCTTTACTTTGTTTATTTAGAAGACTCCAAAATCACTCGTCGAAAAGCGCATATCTCTGGCAATTAAGCAAGGCATCATTAAGGGGATTACACAAAACCGAAAGCGAAGGACCTCCTAATAGCATCACGTCTACACTAATATATGCTCGTTATTATGCATCCACTTGAATATTGGAAGATCATTTCTTTCAAATGAATCTTAACCCTTAGTATATCTTTCCCTTCTATTAAATCACATGTTAAACTTTATGTCATGATTTGTATAAGGGTAACTCTTTTTAATGAAAGTACAACTTTTGTCTGGATAAACTCTCACGACGATATACATGGTGCCCTCTACTCCCAATTAACTTGTATAATTTCAGGATCATTAGCTAAGGTCCCAGTTGGAATTCCTGTTATGGGGTCAAACAGTTGACAAAGGGACACAATCTAAACTGAGGGTTCTAGGCTGTGGCATCTACGTGAATCTCATTATACACACTTCATACATCCTATAAGACTGCGTGAGTAAGGGGGTTCTGGTTAGTTACCTGGACGAAGAAGGAGCAATATCACCTACCAGGCTATTCTTTAACACCACCATTATTGCACTCATTCACATTAGCATTTCATCATCTCCATTATCAATATCACTATTAACATCATTATCATCACTACTATCATTATCATCATCATCATTAGCATTATCGTTGTGTTCATCATTCTCATTAGGATTCCATCATCATTATCAGTGTCATTAATTTCTACATGACTTCACTATTTTCACATTCTCCTCGTCATCATGACCATTATCATCATCTTTATCATCATTGTTGTCATCTTCATTAGGATTTCATCATAACTGTCATCATCATTATCAATGTCAACATCTTCATTGGCTTTATCATAAGCACTACTCCAAGGGGTATCACATATTCATAGCACCCTTTCGAAAGCCCTGTACTGGTAAGTACCCTCAAAGACCAGTAACGGCTGGCACCCTTTTCAAAGCCCTATACCGGCAGGCATCCTCAAGCCTAGTAACGGTTGGTACAATTCTTTTAAAGCCCAATAATGCTTGGCACAATTATTTTAAAGCCCTATAACTGTAGGCACTATTCTTTCAAAGCCCTGTATCAGTAAGCACTCTCAAAGCCCAGTAACGGCTGGCACAATTCTTTTACGCTCTACCAAAGTCCTATGTAACTAGGTGCTTCACTTCTACCCCAGGTAATCATCTAGCTCCATTGGCGATCTTCTCCCCTATGAATCAAGTAAAGAGGGGCATGGGCACTATATTTTATCCAAATCATCTTTGGTTTCGAGGGGGCACCTTGTTCTTTGGCCGGACAAAATACGTGTTATTATCTTTACTTACTTCATAGACGAGAATCTCACTTTTCTTAGCTACGAAACAAGTAAAGAGGGGCAACTGTGAACACCCTATTTTTTCCGAGCCCCACTCAAAAATTAGGAAAAAAAAAATGAAAATCCTCTCATTAATGATGATTGGTGTCTAAATTGACAATCATCATTAAAGGAAAAAAAATAAAATCCTCTTATTGATGATGGTTGGTGTTTAAATTGGTAATCATCATTAAAGGGGAAAAATGAAAAATAAAAAAAAAAGAAAAGAGTTTCTCTTATTGATGATGATTGGTGTGCAAATTGGCTTTGTCATTCATTAAGGGAAAATAATAAATAAAAAAATGGAAAAAAAATTTCATTTATGTTGATAGGTTTAAATTAGGAAACTACTTTGTGGGGAGAATAATAAAAAAATTAAAAATTAAAATTAAAAAAAATATCTCCATTGATGGTGATTGGGTCAAGTTAAGTAGTTTTTAACATAAAATACAAAAAAAAAAATTCAAAAAAAAGAAGAAGGAGCATTTATGAAGAAAACCCTACCTTAAAACTATAAATAGGAGTGTAAGGGTTGAAGCAAGACACATAAGAATTTTGGGAGAGCAAGGAGGCAAGGAATCACCTTAAAAAAACTGCATGAATCACCTACTTTAATATGTGTTGGACGTGTCAAATCCAAGATCAAGAGTTTGGTGCACTTGCTTTCCATTGTTTCATTGAGGTATCTCACATATTGTTGCTGGACATGTGGCATTTGGATCAAGAGATATGTGCTGCCATGTCTTCTTATGATGCTAAGTGTCACACTTAATAAATATAGGTAATGTGTGATTGTATTTGCCCCTTGTTTATTTTGTGGTTCTATCACCCTATCTCTTGTTGTAGCGGGGTTCAAAACATAAAAGATACACACTCTCACCATGTCTTTATTTATTTTCTTGTCTTTTTGGACTTTCTACAATGAATGTGTGATGAGAATGTGATTCCTTGTTGGCTTAATGAACTTTTATTTTTACAAATAAAAAGTTTCAAAAAAAAAAAAAGTTCTTTTCTTAGAATAAGCAAATTTGGTTTCATATGATAAAATAAGGAAAAGGCCTTTTTTAAAAAATTAAAAAACACAAACCAAACAAAAAATATTTTTCTCAGATAAATTAAATAAACATTATTTTCTAAAAAACACCAACAAAGTGACACACATTTCTACCCCCGAACTACATGGGTTTTGATCCCTCTAAATGGTATATAGGTCCTAAGTTCTCTTCCTAGGTCAAGTCCAACTTTGTAAATAAATATATTTTTCCTTATCTCCTTTTTGTAAATAAATGTTCCTTTTTTTCTTCTTTAGTTTTCATTTCATTTATTTTTGTAAATATTCTTTGTTTTTAATTTGGGTAATAATCATAAGATTAAAGGCCAAACTATTTTTAAATAACTAACCTAGGATAACTATTTTTATGAATGGGTGTTGTGGGGTGCCTAACACCTTCCCTATACACAAACGACTAGGAATGGAAATAGGCCAGACCCTTAACAGGGGCCTACGACCTAACTTACATAAAGCCTAGCTTGGCCTATTTAGTAAATATGCCAGGCTCAGGATTATTGCTAGGCCTATTTAGATAAACAGGTCAGACCTATTTTTATAAGGCCTAGCCTACAGGCCTGGCCTATTTAACTTTTGTTAATTTATACTATTACATAAGTATATATAATATCATCTAAATAATTTTATAAATTGTTTATAAATTTACCAACTTAATTCTATGTTTCACATCCCATCATCATTACACTCAACTATCGCTTTCACATCAATCATTCACCTTACATCTCTTCTCTTCGATCACTTGAGATGACGACGATAACTCACTCACTCTCCCCTGATTTGATTGTCCACTAAAACATAATAATTGCTATGAGTTTATTTTAATGACAAATAAAATATTATAATCTTAGTAAGAGGAGTTTGTGCAATTTGTGTAGGAAGAGTAAAAGAGGTAAATTCTAGTTTTACATGTTGCTTGTTATACTTGGTCGATTTTAAAAAATATATCTCATTAGTCAACAGATGATTAGTTTTTTTTATTCCTATTTGCTCAAACAATTGTTGTTACTAGACATTCTTTTTTGTTTCTTAATAAGCCCTAACATTAAGACAATAATAGATGTTAAGCTTTTAAGACATAATGTAGGATTGTAAATAAGCATGAAGTGTTATATATGAATTTAGATGCACACATTTTAAGTAGGCCTTTAAATAGGCTTCAGACCTTTTGAAGGTCAAGGCTCAGGCCTAAAAATAAGCCTACATACAGGCCCAGGCTCAAGCTTTGAATCTCTGTTGCAGGCCCGGCCTGTTTAGGTAAAGCCTAGCCTAGCCTAACCTATTTCCACCTCTACAGATGACTCCTGAACCTTAAATGGTTTTTGTAGATCAATTTCCACCCCTATAAAGCCTAGCCTAGCTATTTCCATCGGCTCATTCCAAATGAAACCCTTATCGTCGTTTGCCTGTTTCTGAACTCATCTGTCTGTGTGTTATGCTTGAAGCCATGAAGCTTGCGGCCTTAATGCTTTTATCCCTCCATAGATCTGTCCAGTGATTTTGTTTGAATAATATTTTTGCCTTCTGCTTCTCCCCATCTCTCCTTTCTCTTAAAAATAATTCCTGCCAACCAAATATGATTTTGATATAACTTTTTTCATGTATGAGTCTTTTAGAGGTAATTTTTCCTTTTATTTTGTTGTAAACAGTTAGCCCTCTATGCCTTAATTACTCATATACATTTCACACACATCAAAAGTTTGTAGGAGTAGCATGGACCTGGCATGGTGTAACTATGCAAACATGTAGATATCTCTAACAGAGGATATGGTCAGTTGTATGTCCAAGAATCTTAAATTGAACTTCAGAGAATTGTTGTCAGGGCTCGATTTTAATCTCTGTTTTGTTGGTATAATGTTATGCTCAAAAAATTTTGAAGTATAAGTCATTCTTTTAATCTATTGCATTACATTATTAAAGATCGGATAACTTTTTGAGTATTTTGACTTGATTTGAATTTTGTATACCAGTCGTCTATCAGGGCATTAAGAGAGTGAAATCATTTCTTTCAGCTGTTGTAAAAAAATAGAGAATGAACTCATTATGAGCTGGTAAAAATTCAGGATTGGATAACTTCAATTTACTTGTGTCCTTCATAACGAAAGACTATTGAGATATTCAATAATTTTGAATATTTTTAAAATCCTTACAAGTATTTAAAGATGGCATTTCCTAAAATTACATATGCAAAGAGTGGCTCAAACACATGAGAAAGTACTAATATGATCATCACCCATCTTCAATCTCAAATGCTAACTATTTCTGTATGCTTTTATATGCAGCTGAAGTGCTAGTGCTAGCATTCCCATACCCATAAGCTACATGATCAAGCAAGTATTCACATTCTTCAGACATCATCTCCTTTCCCTTTACCTAAGGATGCTTTTTCATGGCAATTAGACCCTCTAATTCTATTGCTACTTCTTTCATAGTTGGCCTTTCCTCTCTATTCACTCTGATGCACCTCCTTCCTAAGAAGGCAACCTCCTTTAGTTTCTCTGCATTCTTTTGATCCAACACTCAATTGTCAAGAATCTCCCATAAGTTGTCTTCTTTCATCAAAGATGCAAAGTACATAGCCAAATTTCTCTGTTCTGGTCTACTGAATTTAACTACTTTATTCCCAGTGATTAGCTCCACAAGCACAGCCCCAAAGCTATATACATCACTTTTCTCATTCAATTGACCTATAAGGAGGTACTCTAGATCCAAATATTCAAGTGTCCCTTGAATCACGGTGGTAACTTGAGTTTCATCAAGACGAACAAGTATTTGGAGAGTAAAGAGCACATTGCGATAGTTACTCCAGTTGGAAGAAATCAAATTGGGAAGCTCAATATTGAAATTCCTCTCAAGGGTCCTCTGGAGTCTAGTTCTAAGAAGAAGAAGAAGACTGAGACTGAGACGAGTAAAATGGATGACACTCAGTCTTTTGCTCCAGCTGCTACTACCTCTTCACCCTCTTTTCTTAATGCAACACTTCATGAAAAATATGCTCAAGGGATTTCATGTAGACATAGCCAACACCAATGCTGAGTTGATAACTCACATGAATGACAAGATGGCTGAGTTGGTTGAGAGGATGGACAAAAGGCACGAGGAGTTGTTAGCTGAGCAACGTGCCTAGGGTGAGACTTTGAGGTTGATCTTAGCAAGATTGGACTCTATGGGTCCTGGACCTTCTGCTGGTCCATTATCTACACCTGAGGCATTCTCACCTCCAGAGAATATACCACCTCCAGAGAACATCCCATCTGAGCTTCATCACACTGAGGTTGAGCCAACTATCCCTGAACCTCTAGTCTCTAGTCCACTTGAACCAAGACCCAGAGATATCCTATGCTCAGTGGATAATCCTGAAACCAATGAGACTATCCATATCATCATTAAGGATTCACCACCCAGACCTCAGCCTGAACCTACTCCTACACCTATTCCTTCCCCTACTCATACAGAGGAGATTTCTCCCTCATCCTCTGGTCATCATTCTGCAGATGCCACAGAAAAGGTTGAGATCACCACTATGATTGTCTATCAGCCCCTTCCTGTTCCTCCAAGAAATGACATTCATATCCCTCCACTCAATCTTCCTGAACCAGAATCTTCCAGCTCCTCTTCTTTTGATTCTTCTGGTTCAGATGGTCATTTGGTTCTTCCTGTGAAGCCTATTTCTATGGTCAAGCCTTCTAGTCCTCCTCTTAATTGATGAAGACAAAAAGGGGGAGAAGAGCTTGAGTGTGATTTTGTGGAGTTTCTTAGTTTCTTTTAAGTTTTCTTTTATTTTGGGTATATGGGTGTACATGGGATTTAGGGAGCTTTTCATAGAGCTTTTTCATATTTGTAATGCAATTTTAAGTTCAATGCAAGCTTATTTAAGTTATAATTTCAACTTAAGTCCATTTAAGTTTTTAAGTTATAATACATTGTGGGACTAATGAGTTTATTATGTATGCAAGGTGAATATGTTATGTTTTCAACATTTTCCAAAACACTTTGAATTGACACTTAACAAGTTATTTCAAAAAGGTTTTCAAAATTACAATTGATTTCAAGAAGTGTTTATTTGAGAACTCAATTTCAAAAAAAAACTTTGTTCAAAATCACCAAGTTTTGTCATCATCAAAAAGGGGGAGAATGTTAGATCTCTCATGTTTTGATGATAACAAAGAGTGGTATGAAAAAGATTTGATAAACAAATAAGTTTGAACAAAGTAATAACAGGGCAAATCATCACTTGAAGTAAGCACTGGAGTAATGAAGAAAGGCCAAGAGAAAAAGCTGAGAAACTTCATCACTGGCAAAATTTCTAAAGGGTTACTCGAGTACGTACTCGAGTAATGAGACAGAAACTTGAAGTAACCAAAGTCAACCTTCAAGTAACCTGCCAACGTTACTCGAGTAATAAGGTATATTGTAAGATCCTCTCCTTAATAATAATATAATATTAACTTATCTTTAAGAATTACTCATTTTTTAACATATTTTAACTAAGTCCCTCTTTTCTTTTTATCCAAAAATTACTATTAATTTCATAATTATCTCTAAATTATAATTATATTCTAAAAATAAAAATCAGGATATTACAATTCTCCCTACCTAAATAGAATTTTGTCCCCGAAATTCGATTTAAATAATGTACAAGAATACAATCAGAATACAATAATTCAAAATAAACAAGCATAATCGCAACTTTAAGCAAACAAGTTAGGAAAATCACGACGCATTCTTTCTTCAGTCTCCCAAGTCACATCTCCAGGTGTCATACCCTTCCAAAAGACTTTCACCAATCGGATGGTCTTTTTTCGCTGTTGTTTGTTTTGGACATCTAAAATCCTCTTTGGTTCTGCTATATAAGTTAAGTTTTCTCTCAACTCAACTTCCTCAGGTTTAATGACATGAGACGGATCTGGATGATACTTCTTCAATTGTGATACATGGAATACGTTGTGCACATTAGACAAGTGCGGAGGCAAAGTGATTCGATAAGCTACTGACCCAATCCGCTCTAAAATCTCGTATGGTCCAATGAATCGGGGAGTCAACTTCTTTGCTTTAATTGACCTTCCAATGCCCGTTATAGGTGAAACCTTTAGGAAAACATGATCTCCTTCATTAAATTCCAATGGTCTCCTTCGACGATCCGCATAACTCTTCTATCTGCTCTGAGCTGTCAACAATTTCTGTCGTATCATTTCAATCTTTCACGATGTTTGGTCCACCAAATCTGGTCCAATAATAATTCTTTTCCTCAATTCAGTCCAACACAATGGCGATCTACACCTTCGACCATATAAAGCCTCAAAAGGTGCCATTTGAATACTGGAATGGTAGCTATTATCATATGTAAATTCTGCCAATGGTAAGTGCTTGTCCCAACTACCTGAGAGCTCGATGGCGCATGCTCTTAACATGTCTTCGAGTGTCTAAATAGTTCTCTTGGTTTGACCATCTGTCTGAGGATGATAAGCGGTACTGTACTTTAACTTTGTCCCCATGGCCTCTTGCAGGGATTTCCAAAAGTTTGAAGTGAACCTTGGATCACGATTCGATATGATACTTTTTGGCACTCCATGCATATGAACAATCTCTTTAATGTACAGCTCAGCCAATTTCTCTAACTAGTAGTCCACTCTGATCGGTAGAAAGTGTGCTGACTTGGTTAATCGGTCTACGATCACCCAAATAGCATTGTAAGTGTTCCGAATTTGTGGTTGACCTATAATAAAGTCCATAGAAATGCTATCCCATTTCCATTTAGGGATTTACAGGTTCTGGAGTAGTCCTGGGGGTTTCTGGTGCTCGATCTTGACTTTCTGACACGTCAAACACTTCAAGACAAAGTCTGTCACATCTCTCTTCATCTTTGGCCACCAATACTGTTGCTTCAAATCATTATACATCTTGGTGATTCCTGGATGCATAGTGTACCTGCTCCTATGAGCTTCTTCCAAAATGGTTTTCTTGATTTCATTGTTGTTGGGAACACAAATTTTCTTCTTGTATCTCAAGATATTCGTATCCCCAATGTCATAATCTAAAACATTATCATGTTCTAGATCTTCTCGAATTCTTTTTAGCTGGTCATCTTTCATCTGGGCGTCTCTCAGGTCCTGATAAAATCCATATTCACCAAGGACTGCATTTAAAGTAGCCCTTCTTAGATCTGGGACTACATGGATATCTCTTAATCCATTTAGCCAACTTTGTTCTTCTAAGCTCATTTGAAACAAGTGTATTGACTTTTGACTTAAAGCATCTGCAACTACGTTAGCCTTGCCAGGATGATACTTCAACTCGAAGTCATAATCCTTCAGGAATTCCATCCATCGACGTTGTCTGTTATTCAACTCCTTCTGATCAACAAGATACTTCAGACTCTTATGGTCACTGAATACTTCGAATTGAGACCCATACAAATAATGCCTCCAAATCTTCAGAGCAAACACCACAGCTGCCAATTCTAAGTCATGAGTTGGGTAATTCTCCTCATGAGGTCTCAACTGTCTAGAAGCATATGCAACGACTTTGCCTTCTTGCATCAACACGCAACCCAGCCCCTTGAAGGAAGCGTCCGTGTACACTATGTATGGACAACAAGGATCAGGAAGGGTAAGCACAGGGGCTGTAGTTAACTTCACCTTCAACTCTTGGAAAGCAGCTTCACAATTGTCAGTCCATATATACGGTTGATCTTTCTTGGTCAACTTGGTAAGAGGCATGGCAGTTTGAGAGAATCCTTTAATGAATCTCCTGTAGTAGCCAGCCAATCCTAAAAAGCTTCTTACTTCAGTCACCGACTTTAGGGCTTCCCATTTCAACATAGCATCTACTTTACTAGGATCAACAACTACCCCTTTAGCTGACACTATGTGGCCAAGGAAATTCACTTCCTTAAGCCAAAACTCACACTTACTCAACTTAGCGTACAACTGGTGATCCCTCAATATACACAATGCAATGTGTAAATGCTCTCGATGCTCCTCCTCATTCTTAGAATAAATGAGAATATTGTCAATAAAGACAATAATGAATCGATCTAAGTATGGCATAAAAATCCAGTTCATATAATCCATGAAGACGGCTGGAGCATTGGTTAACCCGAAAGGCATAACCAAAAACTCATAATGTCCATAGCGAGTTCGGAAAGCAGTCTTCAAGATGTCCTCAGCCCTAACTCTAAGCTGGTGGTAACTCGATCTTAAGTCGATCTTAGAGAACACTACGGCTCCCTTGAGCTGTCTAGTAAATCATCAATCCTAGGTAAAGGATATTTATTCTTAATTGTAACCTTATTCAGCTGTCTATAGTCAATGCACAGCCTCATACTTCCATCCTTCTTATTGACAAACAATACTGGTGAACCCCAAGGAGAGACACTTGGTTGAATGAAGCCTTTCTCGAGTAACTCTTCTAGCTGTTTCTTCAATTCTGCCAACTCTGATAGTGACATCCTATAAGGGGCCTTAGAAATTGGGGTTGTACTTGGCACCAAATCGATGGTGAACTCGACCTCTCGCTCCGGAGGCAGTCTAGATATCTCTTCTGGAAATACCTCAGGATATTCTTTTACTACATTGATATGATCGATCCCAACTTCTCTATCCACATTGATAGAGAAGAAAACTATATAGGCTTGACAACCCTTTCTGATACACTTATCCGCTCGAGCTGTTGACAACAACATCAGGACTATAGGGGCTTCTACGGATATGGTATTCATGGCGTAAGTGGCCACCTTCTTCTTACAATGAAGTATGGCATCATTGTCTACTAGCCAATCCATACCGATAATAGCATCTATGCCTTTTAGTGGCAGACATACTAAATCCACTATAGAATCTCGGTTTTCAAACCGAAGGGTAATACCCACACAAGCATGTACGGTCATCACAATAGCCCCGGCAGGGGTAGAAATTTTCAAGTCATATGGTAGAACAGATATAGGGAAATCATACTTCTTAGCACAATCAAAAGATATGAAAGAATGTGTAGCACCTGAGTCAAACATTGCAATAATGTCATGGCTATGAAGAGAAATAGTACCTCTAATAACATTAGGGGATGCTCCTGCTTCTTCCTGAGTCATGGCATATACTCTGCCAGGAATAGTGGGACGGCCACTTTGGTTGATATGCTGTTGCTACTGCCCCTCGGGACAATATGGCATTGGGGGGCCAAACTTATGACACTGAAAACACTGCCAACATTGGCCAGCATGAGACTTCCCACATTTTGGGCAAGGATCGTTAACGCTTGGGGCTGACATTTCCATTTCACGATGAGGTTGTTGGCTTACTCCAGCATAGCTCCTCTAACCTTGTTTCCTCTGGAAGTTACTCTGAAAATTACTCGATCGAGATCCACTCCTTTGCCCTTGACTCTTTCTACCAAAGTTCCTTGTACTCCCAGGATGAAATCCAAATGGCTTATTTTCTCCACCCACCGGTCTAAAAGTGGAGAACTTGCCCTGATTATCTTGGAGTTTGGCAGCCTCGATTTCACGCTTCATACGTGCAGCTATCCTCAAGTTGGTGCAAGTTTCCTCAAAACTTTTTATATCACGCATTGACACAAAAGGTTTTAACTCTGGCCTGGCCCTAGTAATCAGTTGACGTGATTTCCAGTCCGGGTCATCTTTTTGTTGTAAGTAGGTCACATATCTGGATAAGTCGATAAAAGTCGCAATAAACTCATCCTCGTGCATGTCATCCTGTCGAAGGGCATAAAATGCTGTCTCCTTCTCATGTCTTAATGCTGGAGGGAAGTAATGATCGAAGAACTTAGTTCTAAACTCCGTCCAAGTTGTCCTTAAGTCATCTAAACCACCCGTGCTTTGCCACCATCTTTGAGCATGATCCCTTAACAGAATAATGGCCACTCTGGCCTTTTGATATTCATTACAAACAACAGCTCTAAAGATAGTCTCCAAACTCTCGATCCAAGCTTCAGCCTTCAGTGGATCTAAATCTCCATGAAACTTTTCAGGATCATGATGATGAATATCTTTCCATACCTTATTAATAGCTAAATTTCATGATTGGGTTGTGATGATCCCTCACCCCCAACATTCTTCTCAGGGCCTTTATAATTAGTTGAGCCGACTGGCTCATTTTTCTGTGATGCTTCTATACTGGGCTCAGGAGCCTCATGATCTTTTGGCTTTGGAATGCTCCCCTCTTCTCTTATCTTCTTTCGAAGATCTCCCTCAAATTGTTGAAATCGTGCATCCATAGCTGTCAATAATTTATCCAAAAGAGTCTCGTTTTCCTGAGACAATTGTGGTTCAACATTTTGTGGAAGTGGGTTAACGTTAGTGACAGTCTTTCTTGTATTAACCATTTTCTCCCCACCTAAGGATGAAATCCTATAATAATTAGGATACAAGCCATAGTAATACAAAAACACAGGGAGGTTATGTGTGAAAGAATATATTTCCACTAAAGCTCTGATACCAAGTTGTAAGATCCTCTCCTTAATAATAATATAATATTAACTTATCTTTAAGAATTACTCATTTCATTTTTTTTAAAAGAAAGATTACCATGGTAGAAAAGAGTTCAAGTAACTATTTGAAAACTCTACCATGGTAATAAAGGATTTAAGTCCCTACAGTTATCATATCAAACATTTCCATTTCAAAACCAAGGTCACCCAACTTTATATGATAAACAGAGTACGTAGAGGAATTTAGAGTTTACAAAATATGGTCCATAATAAGTGGCAATATACATTCATTTAACACATAATAAACTACAAGAGGCTATACAGATATATATAGAAATATATCTATGCCTCAGGAGCTCCTCCCGACATTTCAGCAAGAGAATTATCACCTGAAAAATGTTAAATTAACGGGGTGAGACAAAAGCCTCAGTAACCAGCTATCCAACTCATTGCACATGCTAACATGTGTTTATGAGGTGCTAAGTGGAACAATTTATATAGCAAATTATAAAAATTCAATATCATAGTTTTATACATAAATTTCTTATTACAATTCCCATTGCCTCCCATCAATCCAACCGAACCACCTTATTTCCGCGCGACTAGACCCATGGGCTAAGTTACTAACCATGTGACTGGCCACTCAAAAAGCTCACTGGTCACGCGATGAGGATCGGCCAAACCCTCAGAGCACGTGCCCCGGACCATAGGTCTTTCCCCTTATCGAAACTGGTGGGGTGTCGCAGACCCTCATTGAAACTGGTGGGGCAGTCCCTCATTGAAGATGGTGGGACAATAAACAGCCAACCATCATGCACCAATGGAGGCTATACCACGTGGTAAAATAATATACTCCATCTTATCCCAAACCCATTATCACAATAATTTATCAATAATTATTTCAATGGGATTTTCCTGAATATATACATATTTTTCTCATTTCAAATCATAAAATTCCACAAAGCTAGTTTATATCAAAATACTTCACAATATAATGAAAACTTTCTCAATCACAATAAACCTTTACTCATTGGAGTAAATATCAAAATACTCACAAACATCATATCAATACAAATAATAAGTGGAAAGTGGTTACCTTTCGCCAAAGTAAAATTATAATCACAAGCTCTTAATCCAAGAGCTCAAATATACGCCAAAAATCAATCTACAATAATCAATTTATAAAATGGCTAAATTATAAATCATCATCCTAAAAAAATCTAAACCAATTAAAACCTCAAGAATACTTCTAATAATCCAAATAAATTATTTAACCTAAATTTAATCGGTTAAAAAGCCTAATATAGAATTATTCATAGATTAGTTATATAAAGATTTCATTATAAAATTATATGCTAACTAAGTAACAAAAGTAACTTGATTAAAATTAACTATTAATTATCCTCTATATTCCTATAGCCTCATATTAATAAAACTCAAATTTATCCAAAATCATAATCTTAAAATTTTCTCTAATCATCATAAAATTATTACCATATGAAAGAGAAAATTATTTAGAACATTTCCATAAAAATAATTCTGAGATGAGAAGTAATATTGAGTACCTTATCAATCTCCAAAGATATGAAAATACTCCTATTAAAGCTTCACTCTACACTTTTCTTCACACTTGAGGTGTGTGAAGTGAGGACGGGGGAGAGGGGGTATTTATAATACTCCCCTCCTCTTGAAACGGTGGGAGGCACCCCTGTTTTACTTTCAGATTGTGGGCACCTGCCCATAATTTGAGTTGAAAATGGTGGGAAGCCTTTTGCGCCTCCCCCCGTTTTCAACGTTGTCGGCGCCGTTGGCGCCCACAACCTTTTTTTTTGAAATATATATATATAATTTTATTATGTTATAATATTTATTTATTTATTATTATTTTTAAATATATATATATATGTATATTTATAATTTTTAATTTTTAATATATATATTATTATTATTTTAAACATATTTTAACTAAGTCCCTCTTTTCTTTTTATCCAAAAATTACTATTAATTTCATAATTATCTCTAAATTATAATTATATTCTAAAAATAAAAATCAAGATATTACATATATGACTTCCAGTTATTCTTGCCCTGCCAACGTTACTCGAGTCTGTACTCGAGTTCCTCTACTTCAAGAAATATGTTGCTCTCGGCATTTTCAATCCTGCTGATGTCACTCGAGGCGCTACTCGAGTAACCTACTGTGGTAAGCAAAACTTGAAGGTAATACTCGATTAACTTGATATGCTTTTATCACACTTCACTCGAGGCACTACTCAAGTATGCAGGTATTCAATTACTCTTTATCAAATATTTGAACTGGATTACTCGAGTCAGTAATCGGGTAATATGCAGAGTTATTTTTATAGCACTTGAAGTATCTACCCGAGTAAGCTATGCAGAAAATTGATGTTTACTCGAGTAAGTACTCGAGTAACCAGGTAAGCAACTTGAAGTGCTCTCAGCCTTATAATCCTTCCAACATTACTGGAGTAAAGCATCGAGTAACCTAAAGTTTATTTGAGATATTACTCGAGTTGCTACTCGAGTAACCTATGAAGAAAAGTGTACCATACCCGAGTAAGTAGCCGAGTAAACAAGTATTTCCAAGGTTTGCAAATTTGTTTACTTCATGCACTACCCGAGTTATGTGATTTTCATTTGTTAACTTGCTATCATTACTCTCACGATGATACTTGAGTAAGTACTCGAGTAAAGTTAATGAATACTCGAGTAACTACTCGAGTATGCAAGTCCAGAACTTCAGAAATCATTTCAAAGTTCATTGATTTGTTTCTTATGTGATTAACCCTTCATTGTATTAGTATTCTTAGTATATCCGCAGATAAACAATAAAGTGATCTTACCAAATAAGGAAAGTTAAATGCAACGTTCAAACGCTACCTACCGCCACCTACCGTAAACGGATATTTTTCAATTACTGGAAAAGTCAACAATAGCTGCGCATGCTCTAACAGGCAAGAAGAAAATGTTCCAACAATCATTACCAACACACACACACACACACATATATATATGGGAACTTCCAAACAGAGAAATAACCAGAACACACACACGAACACATTATCAAGTTCACTTTTCAATACTCTGTTTTTACACATACTTGTAATTTTGTACTTCAGTGATTCTTATTCACTCTATGACAGAGATATTTCATTCAAACTCAATATTTGTTATTGAGGTAACTTAAGGTTGTGGAATCTTGAGTTGGGATTGGATTACAACTTGTAAGGGGGAGCGAGTGTCTAGGCGAAGGAACTTGCTTGTACTGAGGTGCCAAAGACCCACTAAATCTTGGAAGTTATAGTGAAACTCTCAGAGATATTCTGAGGACTGGACGTAGGTCAAAGTGGTTGTGGCCGAACCAGTATAACTCCCGGTGTATACTTCGGTGATATTTCTCCTTACTCTTTACTGCATTATATTCACTGTCAAGTTTTTATATTTGCAACGCAATTTTTAGTATCACCCAATTCACCCCCCCTTTTGGGTGAAACGCTTGCTCTAACAAATGGCGCATGAAAGAAGGAAAAGAATTTGATTATGCATTATGTGGCAATATTAATTAATATGCCATAATTATTGAGAAATTGAAAGCATAGCCATAAATTAGTGATTAATGGGAGAAATTAATTACTAAGAGAAATGAGATGTATAACTAAATGGCTAATGGTGTGGTTAGAGTAACTAGTTGGGTTACTTGCTTTATGAAAGCCAATGAGGTGGAGACATGTGGCAAGTGGTTAGGATGAGAGAGGATGTTGGAAAAGTCAAATGGCCTTATTTTATTGTTTTCTCTCCCTTTCTCTCTCTCTTATGCGAATTGGCATGGGCTTGGGAGGCAAAAATCTGATCCCATCATGCTTCATCATCATCTTCTTCTCTCTTCCTTCTCTCTCTTTCGTTCAGCCATGGCAGCCCAAGGGAAAGGAAAAACTTTGTGTAAACGGTGAGTATTTGACCCTCTAAATGGCTTCTAATGGAAAAATGCTCTTCTATAAAGTTGTTCCTCTTGTTAAGAGCTTTCATCCTATGGTTTTAGATTTTCCATTGGTGGTGTTTTGAGCACACAAGGAAATCCATAAGTTGGAGAACTGAAGAACTTCTTTGGGAAAGTTGTTGAGGTGAGTGAAAGCTTCATTTTCATATAAGTTTTGTGGCAATTGGTTAGGCCTTGAATTTCTGGAATTTTAGCCCTAATTTTCGTGATTTAGGGTCATGGGGAGTATGGTATGTTGTTGCTATGGAAATGGTGCCTTGTTTGGTGTTTTGAATTGATAGAATTGCATTGAAGCTTAAATGTGAAGTTTGGCACCTTTTGTGTTGGTTTTGTGCTTTGCTCAAAACACGGCATGTTGATAGGTTATGATTTTGGTCTTTTTGAGGTTACCATTGTGTTCCTTGTGAAAATTTATGTGGAAATAGGCTTGATTGTTAATTTTGGAGCCATTGGACACTTTGGTAGAAAATTGGAAAATCTGTCCCTTGGAACTTTGTTCTGGGCAGTTTATTTGTATGGACGTTTTGAATAACCAAATAATTTCAGAAAATTGTGAAACTTTCCAGTCTTAAATTTCACATCCTAAGCTTCAAAATGGACATATATTTTGTGTCATTTCGTTTAGTATTCTGTGAGATATGGTTGTCCAAAGTTTGGGATTGAAACAGAACTCTGTTTTGGGGCAGTGATGAGTTTTTTGTAATTATGGGATTATATGGTGATTTCCAGTAATTTCTTATATTTTTCCTATGAAGAGGACTAAAATATATTTCAATGGGCTTTGGGTTCACCTCATTTCGATTTTTCTACAATTAATTATGAATTTTTGAAGTTGTCTTGGCTGCAGCGCAAAAGTTTTTGTGTGCGTTTTGGCCGCAGCCAGAAATTCTTGGCTGCAGCCAAAAACCTTCTGTGCACATTTTGGCTGCAGTCAGAGGATTCTTGGCTACAGCCAACCCCCATTTTCAGCATTTTGGGATTTTTAAAGGTGATTTCCAATATAGTACTTCCCAATCCTTTAAGCTTTCATTGACCTTATTATAGCCACCTAAAGGGTGTGAATGGTAACCGACCTTAAGTGATATGAAAATGAGAATTTGGAAAAGAGAATGATCCTATGTCCTTGATTTGGTTATAGGGTTTGATATTCATCCTGATCATGGTTTGATATCCGCTTGGATCGTGAGTAGCCGATGCTGGAGTATACGTGGAAAGGAAAAGGGTAGGGAACTTACCTCTCCTAGATGTATTGATATTTGTGTTTGTGTATTGATGCATGTTATTACTTTACTTGATTATGTGAAACATATATGAATGACTGAAGCTCTGTTTCTATTTATACTATGGCCATGAGTATGTTGTTGAAACATTGAGCATGCGGATATATCATTATGTGAGCACGAGTTATTGTGATGCAAGCATGTCATACATTAAATACTTATCTTGCATGCATATTGGTATATGTTTCCTACTGGGATTCTCTAGAATCTCACCCTCCCCTACCAACATTTTAGGCAGGACAGGTGGCTCGAGGAAGGAGTAAGCGACTAGGGGCGGCGAGAATCCCTTATGGGCATTTGGATTTGGTAGTTGGTTATTGTTATATGCTGGGATAATTGTATATGTTCGGATGATAGATTAGAATGTATAATTGGATATTGGATGTATATGTGTTTGGATGTCTATTGGGTTATTTGGTTATGTATTGGAGATGGATTTGTGTAATCCCGTTGAGGAATTGTAAAGGGCGTATGTGTCCTATGAATCTTTAGTGAAGGTATGAATTCGGGTTTGCCGGTATTATTATTGTGCACTCTGATATTTATATAAATGTGATTTATCTTCACAAAGTAATTGTATTCGAAATATGAATATGAGACCAGGTTAAAGTGTTTGTGAAATGTATTTGTGAAAATCCTATCTTAAGGATGGGAATGTAAATGAATTTGGATTATTATTGGTCTCTATTTCATTTTTAATCACGTGTTTCAGATATAATTACGGAGGGGGTTACAAAGCACAACCACTTCGTTGATAAAATCCTTAATTTGTCTGGAGTCACCTCCTATTCTAGACTTTTTAATGGCAACATAAGTGTTATCCGATAATATCCCTTTGTAAACCGTGCCTTGTCCTCCACGGCCAAGAATTCTGCTTTCATCAAAGTTGTTTGTGGAAATTTTGAGCTCATATTCAGTAAAAATTTGGCTTCTATCAATGTATCCTTGTTGTTGATAAAGTTGTTGCAACATATAATTTCCTCCATTTTGCTCAAAATGCTTTCTTCTTAGTTGTTTTAGTTCTCTTTGCTTGTTTCTCGAGAATAATGTGGAAACCACTGTTAAGAGAACAAGGAAGACTACAGAAGTGCCCGCAAACAATGTTCAAAATATTATCCAGAGTAGCTAGTAATTAAGTGGTGTTGTTTATCAATAAATCTTGGTTTTGAACACTAAATGCTAGTAATGCTCTGTTTGTGAGAATAACAGAAAGAGAGAAGAAGAGAAACTGAGAAGAGTAAAGTGAAGAAATGAATCTGAATTAATTATTGAATAATAAGTGAGTTCAGATACATATAGCTTGCTCACAACTACACGTGTCACTCTTACACTAACTTAGACAGTTACAGCTATACACTAACAAATAACAAATAGTGTAAGTAATCTATATACTCTAACATTCGCCCTCAAAACAAGCTACCCGTCTAGTCTATCCTTAACACCTAGGTGTCTTCGAAATGTAGAAAACAGATTATGAGACAAGGCCTTGGTCATGCCATCTGCAACTTGATCTTGACTAGGAATATGTTAAACAAGAAATTCTTTATTGATGGCCTTTTCCTGAACAAAATGGAGAGCAAGTTCAATATGCTTGGTGCGAGCATAAAGAATAGGATTTGCAGTAAGCATAACAGTGCTCAAGTTGTCACACAACACTCGGGCAGGTCCTGAGAGAGCAACATGCAGTTCTTGCAAGAGAGATTTCAGCTACAAAACCTCAGACATAGCTGAGGCCATACTACGATATTCAGACTCTGTACTGGAAGTTGCAACAGTAACTTGTTTCTTAGATGACCAAGCAACCAAATTAGAGCCAAAATAGATGCAGAACCCTGTGGTACTTTGGCGATTATTACAATCTGATGCCCAATCAACATCACAATAAGCAGAAATTTATCTGCTAGGACTTGAATAAAGTATAAGACTATGGTTTAAAGTTCCAGCCAAATAGCGAAGGATACGTTTAATAGATTTCCAATGAGAATGTAAGGGCTGATGCATGAATTGACACACTTTGTTAACAGCAAAACTTATATCAGGACGAGTAATTGTGGCATATTGCAAGGCACCAACAATAGAGCGATACAACTGTGGATTAACCATATAGTCATGACCTACTTTATACAATTTTAAACCAGAGGTCATAGGAGTAGTAACTCCCTTTGCATTCAACATCTTAGCTCGAGACAAAATATCTTTAAGGTATTTAGTTTGAAGCGAGTGCATAGAGCCATCATAATACCTCTTAACCTCTATACCAAGAAAATATCTAAGAGAACCAAGATCTTTAAGAGAAAACTTAGAATCCAAATCAGCAATGAGTTGAAGAATATTAGAGTAAGATGAACCTGTAAGGATGATATCATCCACATATACTAGGATAAACATAATCTCACTAGATGAATTTGAATTAATTATTGAATAATGAGTGAGTTCAGATACATATAGCCTGCTCACATCTACACGTGTCACTCTTACACTAACTTAGATGGTTACAACTGTACACTAACAAATAACAAATAGTGTAACTAATCTATATACTCTAACATTGTTTACTCTTATCCCCCTGTCTAATAGTCTATATTCTTTTGTTGCGGGAGAGTCTTGTGGGTAGAGAGATAAAGAAGCTGCGTGTGGTTTTGGACTCAAATTTGTAATGCTTTGAATAAAAACAAACGTTTCTACACCTATGGAAAGGAGGCATGAAACTTAATTGATCAATGTGACACAACTTAATTGATTCTCATCCCCCTGTCCATTATAAAGTTGCTGATGCATATTAACTGACTTTTGCAACATGTAACTGTGTATAATGCCAAAGTTGTTTATACCGGTCAGCCTGTTAAATTTTATTTTTATTCAAGAAATGGGATGAAAAACTATTTTTTAAATCCAAATCAATCCCATCAATTTATTATTGTTGGCTAAGATGAGTGGAACATTAACGTTTAATTACTGCTCCCTCATGTCCTTAATATATTATCTATTTAGGGAGTTGGTTTTCATCCTAAATATAAGACATATTTTTCATATTTGCCGATATTTTTTAATTTAGCCTTATTGATGCTCTCAACAATAATCAAAGAAGAGAGAGAATGAATAAATTAAGGGATATGATTAGGGTGTATTAGAAAATTCATATCATATTAATTAACTTGACCAACTTTCATAATCTAATTAAATTAAGTAAATATGCCTTATATTAAGGAGAGAAGGAGGGAGTCTTATATTCTTACCCAATGAAATTTCCATTACAGGGAATTTACAGCCTGATCCGTCATTATAGCCGTCACCTCTATAACTCCACAGAATGAACATGTATAACTTCCAACGACATTGTGGCATCTCTTACTGGAGTGATTCTCCTCGTCGCACTCATTAATATCTGCAAATTAAAATTAATCATTAAGCTGATTATACATATCTCTACGTACAGCTATTATAAATATCAAACTCTTGTACTACAAGTCATATCTCAAACAAACATAGCCATTTCTTTGGGAATTAAAAGAAAACAACCATCAGCTAAAAAAGAACATAAATTCGAATCTTAGGAAGCGAGCTTGTTGAGAGAGAGGTGGAAACCCTTAACTACATCAAATAATAATAAAAAAGAGAGTAATACATTTAACTTAATAAACATATAACACGAAAGTTGAAAACAGAGGAGCTCTGTTTCAAAAATTACAAAAGCTAAGGCTTACCTTGGCAGCTTGCATCGGGGTAAGAGAGGTAAGGGGTGCCATGGAAGCCATTTTCACATACGCAGTGATACCCAATACCAGTAGTCTCTGATTCCAAGCATCTGGCGTAGCTCTTGCAGGCATAGTTGCTTTCATTTTTCCAGGCTTCAACGCATGTATCATCGGCAACAGCCCAATCCAAAACCACAGGAAATTCGGTATTGATGCTGAGATCAATCAGGTCTTGATAAGAAAAATTAAAGGATCCATTCTTGGCAATAAGTGCATAGCCGCAAGGGTTAAAATAGCTTACGTCCGTGTAGTTGTTATCACTGGATAAACTGATACTATAGTTCCTAATGGCTTTAGGGAAACTGGTCTGGTAACATCCCACACCAAAGCATGACCAGTCCTCAAAGCTGTTGTTATTGTATTTCAAGGTGCAGCCAGTTTGAAACCTGCTTCCTGTCAAGTCTGTTATGGAAGCGTTGGTGTCACAGCCCACCACAGTGAATTTGTTCTTCGTGTTTGATATAGAGAACTTTTCGAGTCTCATCCAAATATACCAATTGTCTAAATTATAGCATTGGGAGGTGTTATGAAAGTATCTAAATTGTATAATTCTATTCACAGAAAGATACAATATATATATATATACAAAGAGTGAGAAGCCTGAATATTAATTGCTCCTAAATGAGGGGATCATAAAGGTCAATCAATCCCGCTAATTATGCTAATTGATCTAACAATAATGATAGAATAATTCTAATAATGATATAATATTTCCTTAACATTCCCCCTCAAGTTGGAGCATATATGTTAATTATGCCCAACTTGTTACAAAGATACTCAACCCATATCCCAGTCAACACTTTTGTCAGAAGGTCTACTAGCTGATCGTCCAATCGCATATGTCTTATAGATACAATATTTTCTTTGATCTTGTCCCGAATAAAGTGACAGTCGATCTCAATGTGCTTCGTGTAATATCCTAGATTGTGACCAAGGATTAGCAACTTCAAAATAATGTAATTAATATTAATTGAGCACTTTTGAAGCATATATTGTGTAACTTCAAAGTAATGTAATTAATACTAATTGAGCACTTTTGAAGCATATATTGTGCATTGTGATAATCAAGGGCAAAACGGTAAATTTACCGACTGACTGGTTAGTTACCAATGAGAACACTCCTTAGTAATCAAGATCAATGGCTAGGATTAAAAGAACAAGAGGTGGAATCTTGTGCATGCAAATCTATGTGAAATCATAGAAGGGAGAATAAGATGGTGCCAAGTGTCAAGATATGGACCATGGATGAGGTCAAAGTTTTCAAACTCATTCTCTCTTCCTCCTAAGTCAGCTAAGTACATAGAAAGAATGGAAATGTGATCATCTTCATCAATATCTCATTTCTCTCTCATCCTCCTCCATTTTTCGCTGAACAAGCTAAGGAAAGAGAAAGAGAAAAGCTTGAGTTGAGGTAAGTGAACATCTCCATATGCTCAAATGTTCTCTACTAATGTTATACAAAAAGTTGAGAGCTTTAAACCTATGGTTTCAGAATTTTCATTGGTGGTGATTGAGAGATTGAGAATTTTGGCAAGTTGAAGAATTGAAGAATTGACTTTAGGAAGAAGAAGAGGTAAGAATTAGAAGCACTTTGGTATGGTTGCTTTGATCATTGGTTGAGTCTTGAGGACTTTGGAATTTTCCCTGATTTTTGGTAAATTTCGAAAAGCATGACTTGGTTAGTGTTTAGTGTGGAAATTAGTGTCATAGAGTGTCTTTGTGCATTTGGAATTGGCTTGGAATTTTGGGTTGGAATGGATTGCAATGTGTGTGTTGATTGGAGATGTTAAGGTGACATGTGGTGATTGTGGTAGAACATGCTCATGGATAATGAATATGGTCATTTTGATGGCTCCAATGTGTTCCTTGAGCCAAATTGTGTGAAAATAGTATGTGATTTGAAATTAGAGACCATTGGAAACCAATTGGCAAAATCTGGAAAATCTGTCCAATGTAAGTCTGTTCTGGACAGTCAGATGGTGTGGACGTTTTGACTGGGCAAATGATGTTGAAAAATTATGAAAATTTCCAGTCTTAAAGTTCACTTCCCAAGCTTCAAAAAGGACATAAATTTTGTGTCATTTCGCTTTTTGATCTGTGAGTTTGAACTGTCCAAAGTTTGGCATCAAAGCTGGACCCTGTTTTGGTACAATGTTAGGTTTTTGGTAAATCTGGACTTTTGTGGTGATTTCTAGTTATGGACAATATTTTTCCTTGAAAGATGACTTAAATAGCTTTCATTTGGCTTTGGAATCACCTTATTTTGATTTTTCCTCAATTAGTTATGAT
This sequence comes from Inga leiocalycina, assembly GCA_963242795.1. NCBI lineage: Eukaryota > Viridiplantae > Streptophyta > Magnoliopsida > Fabales > Fabaceae > Inga > Inga leiocalycina. The sequence continues at coordinate 11,866,010 of OY725327.1, read as the reverse complement.
TTTGGGAAGTTTAGCCAAGAAACTGGATTTTCTTGGGCCGCAGCCCAAATGTTTCTAAGCGTCTCTGGACAGTTTTGGGCCGCAGCCCAAATATTTCTGAGCATTTCTGGGCAGTTTTGGGCCACAGCCCGTGGATTTTTGGGCTGCGGCCCACCCCCAAAAATCAGTATTTTACACTTGTAAAGGTGGTTCTTGGTATAGCTTTTCCCAACCCTTTAGGCATATGTTTAGACCTAGAATAGACACCTAAAGAGTTCAAATGATAACCAACTTAAAGTATTATAGAGAAAAGAACTTGGGAAAGAGATTGACGGGTTGTCCCTAATTTGGTTTACAGGATTTGATATTTGCCGTCCTCGTGAGCCCGCAGTGCCAAGAAACGTCGGGAAAGGATCAGGTAGTGACTCTCTCTTATACTATGTATAATGCTCTGTATGTGTGTGTTATCACTGTTATGTGATGATTCTTTGATGCTGCTACAATTACAGTTGGTGATAGCTGTCGTTTACAGCACAAGCTGTCGTTTACAGCGTAAGCTGTCGTGATTATTATTACAGCGTAAGCTGTCGTGATGTGCATACAGCCGTAAGTGCTGTCGTTTGTGGTGAAAACCATGTATCTTTGAGATTGCTGCTGCTGTTGCTGGTTGTGATTTATATACATGCTTTGTGTTATGCCTTGTGTGAGTGGTTTGTTACTACTGGGATTCGCTCGAATCTCATTCTTTCCTATGACTAACATTTCAGACAGGGTGTGTGGCTCAAGGGAGAGGCGGCCAACCCGGAGCACTTAGGATCTTTAGTGATACTAAGGATTTTTGAGATGTTGGTTATCTATTTTAAACTCGGGATTACTGTATAGTTTGAATTAGGAATATTATATTCGATTTTGGTTGTGTAATCCCCTAGTGGATACTTATAAACCTCAGGTTATATGTATAGAACCCAGGAGTTTCCGGGGATTTGGTTATATACTCTGATCTGATTGAATGTATATTAACTGCATAGGTAATTATATTCGAATATTGAAATTGAGACCAGGATGGGAAAAAGAGTTTTGAAAGTTTTGCAAAAATTTTACTGTGAGACTGAAAGTTTAAAACGAGGTTAAATCATCCAATGGTCTCTAATCCGATTTAAATATGCATTATCGAATTATAATTACGTGTTTAAAAGCAGGGGGTTACACTTCGTCCGCTCATAGAGCACAAAATTTGATGCTATATAAAGTGCTGCTTTATTGTCACACCAAAGCTTCACAGGTAATGTCATGACAATGCCAATTTCCTTCATGAGCTGAAGTACCCATACAATTTCTTGTACAGATTGTGACATAGCTCTGTATTCTGCCTCTGCGCTTGATTTAGATGCAACCCCTTGTTTCTTACTCCTCCAAGATATCAAGTTGCCACCAACAAATACCCAATAACCTGTAGTGGATCGTCTCGTGGCCTTGGATCCTGCATAATCCGCATCACAGAAACACTCAACTTTAGTGTGCCCAAAATACAAATAAAGAATGCCCCGACTTAGGGAGCCTTTCAGATAGTGCAAGATATGTTTTAAGGCTTCCCACTATGCCACTTTGGAGATGCCATAAATTGACTTAGTACACTAATCGAGAAGGTTATATCTGGACGAGTTACTGTCAGATAATTCAGCTTTCCAACTAATCTTCTATATCTCTCAGGATATGCAAATGCCTTCAATTTCTCTAGATCAATCTTCTTTTTTAAGTTATCAGGAAGTTCATCAAACATACTATCATTCAAGTCCAGGTATGGATTTGGAATCATGGGAAGGCTACTTGGTGCAGCTCCAAGCTTCCCAGTTTCCTTCAGGAGGTCGAGAACATACTTCCTTTGAGTCAACAGAATTCCTTTCTTGTTTCGCATAACTTCAATACCTAGAAAGTACTTCAATGGTCCTACGTCTTTCGTCTGGAAGTGGAGGTTGAGAAAGACTTTAAGCTCAGAAATTCTAGAAGTGTTACTCCCTGTGATTACAATGTTGTCAACATATACAACCAGAAGAATTATATCGGCATCGATCTTCTGATAGAACACAGAATGATTACTCTTGCTTTGGGTCAATCCAAACTTTTGAACCACATTACAAAATCTATCAAACCAGGCATGTGGACTCTGTTTCAGACTGTACAATGACTTTCTGAGATAGCACACTTTCCCATACTCCCCCTGAGCAATAAAACCAGGAGGTTGCTCCATATAAACTTCCTCAAGAAGGTCACCATTCAAAAATGCATTCTTAACATCCAACTGATGCAAATCCCAACGATAGGTGGTAGCTAGAGAGACAAGGAGACGGACAAAAGTGAGCTTAGCGACCGGGGAGAAAGTCTCAGAGTAATCAATGCCATAAGTCTGAGCATACTCTTTAGCAACAAGCTGAGATTCTCCAAGGAACCATCAGCCTTAGTCTTAACAACAAACACCCATTTACACCTAATGACCTTCTTCCCAGAAGGCAGATCAACAAGAGTCTAGGTACCAGCCTTTTCAAGGGCCATCATTTCTTCTTCCATCGCAGCACGCCAACTAGGATGAGCTAAGGCTTGGTGAAGGGAGGTAAGGGTGGTTATGGACTCAAGGGTGGCCACAAAGGAAAAGGAAATAGGGGACAATTGCTGGTAAGACATAAAGTTTGATATAGGATACGTGCAGTCAGCATAGCGTTAAGGAGGGCAATGGGAGCAGATACCTTTTTTGAGGGCAATAGGGAGATCATTAGACGGGTCAATGGTAAAATTAGGCACAACTGTATCAGGGGCAGGAGTGGGAGGGTCTGGGGTCATAGTAATAGAATCTGACGGTGAAGCATCTACTGATAGAGGTTCAGAATTGGTGGGATAAATCTTAGTGATAATATCAGAAACTGGAACAACAGCCTAAACTGGTAGGACACGATAAAAAAGAAATCATCTGTCGGATCAATGACTGAGGAAGATGCAAAGATGATTGAAGACTTGAAGAAAGAAGAAGTCTCATGGAAGGTGACATCAGTGGACACAAGATAACGATGAAGGTCAGAAGAGTAACAACGATAACCTTTCTGGACTCGAGAATAACCAAGGAAGACACACTTTAAAGACTTGGGATCGAGTTTACTGACACTCGGACGAACATCCCGAACAAAACAAATGCAACCAAAGATTTTTGGATCAACAGGGAAGAGTTTAGTAGTGGGGAACAAAACAGAATAGGGAATGTCACCATTAAGAACAGCCGAAGGCATGCGATTGATAGGAAAACATGCAGTAAACATGGCACCAGCCCAAAACGGTGTAGGAACACTAGAATGAAACCTAAGAGCTCGAGCAGTTTCTAAAAGGTGGCGATTCTTTCTTTCGGCAACACCATTTTAAGCAGGGGTATCGACACATAAGGATTGGTGAAGAATACCATGGCTATGCATGTAATCAATAAAAGGGGCGGAAAAATATTCTTTCGCATTATCACTTTGAAGGATTTTGACAGGAGTATTGAACTGAGTTTGAATTTCAGCATAGAAGTTTTGAAAATGATTAAACAATTCAGAGCGCTGTTTCATTAAATAAAGCCAAGTTGTTTGGGAAAAATCATCAACAAAAGTGGCAAAATAACGATAACCAGTCTGAGATAAAACTTAACAAGGACCCCAAACATCAGAATGTACTAACTTAAAGGGGGATGCAGCCTATTTATCGACTCGAGGTGCCAAATGAACACGATGGTGTTTGGCAAACTAACACGACTCACAATCCAAAGCAGATACAGAAGAAAACTGAGGATATAAACTCTTTAGAGATGAAATTGACACATGACCAAGACGATAATGAACTTTAAAGGGAGATAACCCACCAGAACATGCAACAGAACGCAGCACCTGATCATGTAGAATGTAGTGTCCACTATATTCATAACCTTTACCAATAATACGCTTCGTCGACAGATCCTAGATCAAACAATGATCAGGAAATAATGAGATAAAGTAGTTCAAATGACGAGTCAGTTTACTGGGAGATAAAAGATTAAAGGTAAGATCAGGAATATCAAGAACAGAAGATAGTGAAATAGAGGGGGTAGGGTTAATAGTGCCTGATCTAACTACACGAACGGGGGAACCATTGGCAACGTAGATGGAAGATGGGTTAGCATAGGCGGCATACGACAAAAATAAATGATGGTTACCTATCATATGGTCGGTAGCACCAGAATCAATGACCCACTTTAAGGAAGTGGTAGCAAGACCAGAAGGCAGAGTACCTGTAGATAAGGATGTGCCAGATGGCGAACCAGAGGTAGATGGATCAGAGGTCTGGGCAATATGAGCAAAACCATGTTGCTGATCACGTTGTTGTTTAATCTACAATTTTTGACAATTTTTCTTGATATGGCCAGGTTCCTTGCAATAATAACAGATAATACCGCCAGAAGTCATGCTCGGGGTACTGGAACCTTGTTTGGAGCCAGAATTCCTGTTGTCAAAGGGGCCTCGACCGGCCAAAGCACTCACATTGGGATCCACAGACGGGCGGGTCACACCATCAGCGCGAAGGACGCGTGCGAACACATCTTCTAGGGATGGGAGCTCCTGACTAGATAGGATCTGAGAGCGGATGGTCTCATAAGATGGATTAAGGGCTTGGAGAAAACCAATGATGGCTTATAGTTCTAGATTTTTAATGCGAGTCTTAAGATCTACTTGTGGCGACATGAGAACTTTCATTTCCTCATACAATTATTTATAATCCAAAAAGAAGTCCTTCAATAGACGACCCTACTGCTGAGAGTGATAAAAACCTTTACAAACTTCGTGAATCCGAGTAAGGCGCCCTTTACCAGAGAATATAAATTCCAGATAACCCATTATTTCCTTAACCGTAGTACAATGACTTACTGAAGACAAGATCTGGGGTTCAATAGAATTTCTAATCTGAAATAAGATTCTAGCATCAGCCCTTTTCCAAGCAACCAGTTTGTCTTTGTCATAAGGGGGTTTATCAGTTAAATGTTCTTCCTTCTCAATACCCATAATATAGATCTTAACAGTAGTGCTCCAATCACTATAATTAGTCCAGTTCAATTGTGAGAAAGTAATCTTAGCCGACATGGGTAACATTTCAGGAGTCTTAGGGTCAGCCATGGAGTCCAAAAGCAAAAAACAATAATAAAGAAGTCCAACAAATGAGAAAATCTCCAAATTTGGACACAAATAGTACCAAACAATACCCAAAACAGTACCAAATAGTGTTGAAACAGTACCACAAATAGTGCAAAATAGTACGTAACAGTAAAAATGTCCGAACAGTGTAAAACAGTACCAAAATAGTGTAACAGTACCGAAACAGTGTCACGCTACAGAACCGATGAACAGTGATGAGCTACAGTGATGCACAGTGACGAGCAACAGTCTGAAACAGTGCCGCTATAGGACCGATGAACAGTGATGTGCTACAGTGATGCACAGTGACAAGCTGCAGTCTGAAACAGTCGCTACAGTACTCGATGAACATCGCCGCTACAGTGCTTAGAACAGTACCGCCGTTTGATGAACAGTGACGTGGATGAACGGTTGTGCCGGAAAAATAATTTCAGAAAATGCAGAGTACCGCCGCCGATGAACAGTGCGTGCCGGAAAAATAATTTTAGAAAACCCTACTCTCTGATACCATGTTATGAAAGTATTTGAATTGTGTAAATCTGAATTGTATAATTCTATTCATAGAAAGATACAATATATATATACAAAGAGTGAGGAGCCTGAGTATTAATTGCTCCTAAATGAGGGGATTGTAACGGTTAATCAATCCCGCTAATTATGCTAATTAATCTAACAATAAATATAGAAAAATTCTAATAATGATATAATATTTGCCTTACAGTAGGAAACTTCTGCCGAGATGGTCAATTCAGGAGGATCCAGGGATATGTTGAGAACTTGTATTTCGCCACCCCTTAGGTACACTATGGGTTGTGCAGATGAAGAAGACAACTCGATGGTTGTTGTTGTGCAGTTGACGAAGAACCTTCCATTGATATAGCAACTTTTGCTAGTTCCAAAGGGATAGGGGATGCTCACGTCCCCACACGTGTTGTTGCAACCCGGTTTCGTTGGGGCCGCTGCGGCAGCGGCTATGTAGACAAGTAGCGCCAGTTTCAAATGCATTGCTTTAAAACCCATCGATCTAATCGAAATATCGAGGATATTTGGTGCGGATATATATTCAAGAATGAAAAGCTAGGCATCAAGATGTTATATATATATAGACAACTTCAAATGCTGATTATTTGAGCACAAGGATGAAGGAACAAGCTTGGAGCTCGACGACCTCATCATAATTTGACTTGGTATTTTCCCGCAACACGTCCAAATCATTAGCGTAGCACGATAGTGAGAGATAGAGGTCCTCTCACTCGCCGGAAAGGATTCTCTCCTACATTCAGAGGTCAGATGTCAATTAATAGATCACCAGAAGGCCACTTCTGCCGTCGCGTTTAAATGAAAGTCCGATCATTTGAGTACTCAAAGCTACATCTCTAAAATGATGCACAAGGATGAGGGAACCAACTTGTAGGTAGACGACCTCATCTTAGTTTTTGTTTTCCACGCTAGTCCAAATCATTTATGTTTACTTTTTTTTAATTTTCTTCTCAAACACATGTATTTTATTAAGCATGTAGTTTTAATCAAGTATAATATCTTTTTTCAAAAGTAGTCCATATATATATCCCTCTCGCCTTACATATACATATGTGTGTGTGTGTGTGTGTGTTTATATATATATTAGTTTCCACTTCCCAGAAAAATTCGTTAATTAACCCACTCTAAGTATCTGTTTCTCCTACTTGTTCTGCGAGTCTTGTATTAATTGGTCAATGGGATACATAAGTCTATAAATTTTGAGTTAAGCAGGAAATATACCTATAAAGCACTTCAATATATCTGGCACTGATGCTTACAGAGGTGATTGGCAAAATTTTATAATATAATGTAGGTTAGAATGCAAGTAACTCTTTCACACATTACTTTGAGTATTTTTGCTCTTTTAACTCTAAATTTTATATTCAATATAGGGAAAATTATTGTGCAGACCCATGCAAACAATCTAATAAATAAAATATTCCCTAAAATTACAAAATAATTTTGAAGTCCCTAATTAAAAATTATTATGTCAGACTATCAGTTAGGAAGTGAAAATTTCAATTCAATTTTTTTTTGGTCGCCTTAAAAAGTGTTTCATTCACTAAACTCCTCTAGCGCAGAATAATCCTAATTAAGATTTAAGGGTCAAGTAGTTTGTGGAGATTTTACTCAATTCCCTTGATCTTTGGAGTGCAATAATATCTATAAAAACTATAATTCAAATAAGTTTGATTCAGTCTACTCCGGAGAGATGAGTATGGTAGAGTCAATGGGCTTTAGGCTCAATGAGTACACAGTCTTCAACATTAAGAAAAACAATTTTTTTGTTACAATTAAGAAAAACAATTTGAACTCTTCCCCTCAAGACAATCCAACTACAACGAGGCGTCTTCGTCATTACTTTTAAAACTCCTTCAAATTCGTCCCCTCAATGTGCCTACCTCTCGCTGCACAAATATTACAAACAGCCACATAGACCGAAGCATTTTACGACGATCATTATTAATAAATTTGAACATTTTAAATCCTTACAAGTATTTCAAGACAATATACCGAAAGACTCCTACAATAGTGAAAGAGTGGAATGAAAACAGCTCGAACACATGAGAAATAGTAACATTAAATGATCATCGCCCATCTGCAATCTCAAATGCTATTTGTTTCTGTATGCTATCATAGGCAGCTGAATTGCTAGCACTAGCATTCCCATATTCATCAGCTACATGATCCATCAAGTATTCACATTCTTCAGACATCATATCCTCTCTCTTTTCCCAGTGATGCTTCTTCATAGCAATTAGACCCTCTAATTCCATTGCTACTTCTTTCATACTAGGCCTTTCTTCCCCATTAACTCTAATGCACCTCCTTGCTAGAAAAGCAACTTCCTTTAGCTGCTCTGCATTCTTCTGATCCAACACCCGCTTGTCAAGAATCTCCCACAAGTTGTCTTCTTTCATTGAAGATGCAAAGTACATGGCCAAATTTCTCTGTTCTTCTGGCCTATTAAATTCAACTGCTTTATTTCCAGTGATTAGCTCTACAAGCACAACCCCAAAACTGTAAACATCACTTTTCTCATTCAATTGACCTGTAAGAAGGTACTCTGGGTCCAAATACCCCCATGTCCCTTGAACCACAGTGGTAACTTGAGTTTCATCGACAGGAACAAGTCTTGAAGCTCCAAAGTCTGAAACTTTTGCTCTATGATTGTGATCTAATAGTATGTTGGCAGATTTAATATCGCGATGAATAATTGGAATAGAAGCAGTAGAGTGTAAATATGAAATAGCCCCAGCTGTTTCTACAGCTATTCTTAATCGGTTATCCCATAAAAGAGAGTGATCATTCTTTAATGGATCTATATGGTCAAGAAGGGTGCCATTGTCCACAAACTCATAGACCAACAAGGGAACTTCAGTTTCAAGACAACATCCAAAAAGTTTCACCACATTTCTATGATTTATTTGAGAAAGCAGGGCCACTTCATTGATAAAATCCTTGATTTGTCTAAGATCCCCACCTATTCTGGACTTTTTAATAGCAACAAGTGTATTATCTGGTAATATACCCTTGTAAAGAGTGCCTTGTCCTCCACGACCAAGGACTCTAGTATCATCAAAGTTGTTTGTTGCAATTTTGAGCTCATCTTCGGTAAAAATCTTAGTTCTATCATTATATCCTTGTTGTTGATAAAGTTGTTGCAGCATATTTCCTCCATTTTGCTCAAAATACTTGCTTCTAAGTTGTTTTAACGCTCTTTGCTTGTGTCCCCAGCATAATGTCGAGACCAATGTGAAGACAACAAGCAATCCTATAGAAATTCCTGCAAAAAATGTTCAAAATATTACTCAGGGGGTAGCTAGCATTGTTTGTCATTGAATCGTCGTTTTGAACAATAAATGCAAGGACTTTCTTTACTTCCCATCATCCCCAGATAGTCTCGTACATTTCTCTCTTGTTGTAGGAGAATATTGTGGGGAGGGAGATAAAGTGTCCACGAAAAGTGTGGTCCCCCACTAAAAAAATTGAAATGTGAATGGGAGATTTGCTAAAAAATCTTCCATTGTAAAGTTATTGTCCATATATACTTAACTAAGTACCCAAGTTTTTGAGCGGGTGCAACTCTTTTTAATTAATAGTATGCAACAACTATATGTAAATGTCTTCCATTCTATACTTAGATAAAGATAGGTTATATATAACGTATGAATAGTTGTACCTGCTAAAGATGTTTGCAGAGTTTTTAAATAAACTTTAGACACTTTTAGATAATAAATTTTAAAAAGTGAGGGTTTTTTCAGTAATTTTCTTTATTGGGAATCCATTGAATAAATACGGGAAGAAGGCATGCAAACAAGCCAAAGTGACACAGTTGACACAAATTGTTTGCAAATTGCCATTTATTTATAAAAAAGATGGTAGCACGTTCTCAATGTAATGGAGCTGATCTTTTTATTGACTTTGCAACTTGTAGCTAGCTACATGTATATTTCTAAAATATATCATCTCAAAATTGTCAATACCTAGATGATAAGCTATTTTTAAATCCAAATCAATAATACACCGCTTCACTCTAAACTGTTTGCACTTCCTTTGAAAAATTAAGAGGATATCTAATTATTCTTTTCTTTATCCACCCTTTGTTTATTTTATTACTAAATGATATTCTCCCTTGCCTTAATGTTTCATTTCAAATCATGTTTAATATATTAAAATTTATAAGTATTCTTTTCTTTTCTTTTTTTATTTACTCAAGGGTTTCCCCTTTCTAGTCTTAGGCCCTGTTTAGTATGTGGACTTAAGTTTTGATGGACTGTGACTGGGATTGGGATTGTCACTAGAATTGATGTTTTAAAATTATATTTGGTAGGAAATAATATTTGATAGGAATAACTTCATCAATTTTATTTATAATCTAAAATAAATTATGAAAGTACAATAATATCCTTCTCTAACCCTAAATCCCATCACCTGCTAATGACCCAAATCTGCGGAGGTGGGTGGTCGGAATAGTTTGTGGGTACGGACAAAGCTCGAGAAATTATTGTGCTTAAAATATTTAGGAAGCAATTCTCTGGTCAAATGTAGGATTCCAAACGATGAAACTGGATCCATCTTCGTTGCATCTTGGGATCTGCAGTGTGTGAGTGTGCGGACGCGCCCGCGCGCGTGTGGGTGTGTGACTAATTAAATCACAGCTGAGTGCTTGATTTTTAGCACCAGGAATGAATAACCAAAGGTCTCGATCGGTTTACTCATACCATCCACAAACAACGCTCTCACTATATAATAGCCAAATAATTAGCTCTTAATCACCTTCTCCAATTAAATTAGCAAGCTTCTATAGAGGGCTACATTCAGATTCAGTTCCTATTGCAGCCTTTACAAATGGCATTGAAATATATCTTTTTGTAATATCCCAAATTTTAGGTATAGAAGTTAAAGAATAAGTCTGAATTAAATAAACTATTAAACCATGTTGAGTCAAATTTCTTAAGCATGAGGAAAAGGTTTAAGATAATTATTAAAAGTATTTATGGGCCTTAGAAATTGAGGAAGAAAATCCTTATAAAGTATTAAGGAAAAAATTATGGAATTTATATGGTGAGCCAACACAAATAACGAAAGGGAAAATTAGTAATTGTATTATGCAGACACAAAAATCGGAATTAAGTTAAAGTTTAAGCCAAGTTATGAAACCCATACGTATTGCCCATGATCAAGAAATTGAAGTTAGATTTAAGAGATTTTAGTCTAGACAAATTAGAATAAATAAAGCCTTGTAAGTGAAACCAATGAGATGAAAACACAACTATATACACACTCACACTCAAATAAAAAACCTCACTAGCCTCCCTCCACTCTTATTTAGCATCTGAAACAAAGACAAGGAAGAGAGCATAAGAGAGAGAACTGAGAGAAAGAGAGAGGGGCCGAGAGAGTGAGATGCTGGAGATTTCGTCGGAAAAGAGGCCGGAGATCGCATGTAATCATAGAATCTTGTCTAGGTAAGCCTACTACACCCTTTTCCAACTTCATTTATGTCGATTGGTGATTTTCTTTGAGTTAAAATTGTGCTGAAGTTCAGTATTTTTGAGACAGAATTGTATCATCATGAAAGGTAAGAAAGAGCCACTGCATGTCGATTTACGGTGTGTTTTTGAGGTCTATGATTCTATAATTTTGTCATCGAAAATAGAGCATGCATTCTGGGTTTTAGAGGGTCAAAATTCCTGGAGTTTTAAGCCATGATTTGAGCATGCATGTACTCTTTTTCTTCTTGTTCTTCCAAATTGAAAAATAGAGTGCACATGCATGTGATTTCTGAAGCTAAAGCTTGAGTTTTTGGGTAATATTGGTTCAGTTTCTTTGAGGTTTAACGAGTTAAACATGTGTTTTGGAGATAAACTAAGAAGAACTCATATTAGGAAGAGATATGTGGTGTTTTTGAGGTTACATGGCAGAGCGTTGATTCTGGAAAGTCTGAGAGGTAGTAGGTTCCGAGTGAGTTTTGACAGGGCAAACGGTGTCCTCTATCTGTGAAATTTGATAAAAAAAAGTAGTACACATCTTAAACTTTAAAATGAATCCTATAACACATTAATTGTATAACTAGAATAAAAATTATGATTTTTGAAAGTTTGGATAGAAAACTGGGAACATTTTGTTATCCAGATTTTAAGTAGTGAGCAATTATGCAAATTACACGAGGTTACTTTCGTAATTTGTCATTTTGATTATTTTTTCTTTAAAATAGACTTGCAAATATTTAAATTAAGTACTAGAACATAGAAATTGGATGTGTATATTGTAAGTTATAAATTTTCAAAGTTTGGGTAGGAAAACTGGAATATCCTGTCTTACCAAAGGAATAGTTAGTATGCATGCTGGAATTGAGAAATTATGTCCATGATTTAATGCTGGATGTTATTTTTCATTTGTATAGGATTGAAAGAGCTTTAACTAGGAACTTGAATCACCTCATTTGAAGTTTCCTAGCTTAAGTTATGATTTTTCAAAAATCCTAGTTAAGTTATGACCACATTTTTAGGAAATTGAAATTAGTAATGGGTTTATGAGAGTTTTGGAATAAGTTTGGAGATCTAGTGTATTAAATTGGATGTCTAAATTACATAGGCAAATAGATATTCAATTCAATACGTTTTAGAAGGTGGAATTGTTTGCAAAGATGACTAAAGTATAAGTTTGGAGGCATTGATTAGAATAATAGAATTATGTAATTTCCATACCCATGTTTGCCCTAGTGTGGTTACAAATTTATGGCTAGAACTTTATAATGTTGAGATTGAAAATGAATTCCTCTTGTAAAATTGTGCAGAACACAGTAGGAAAAAGAGGAACAATAAAAAGAATCATTAGACAAAGAACAAGAAGTGGGAAAATCAAGGTAAAATGACCCAGTTATGGAGCTAAATGAATGGGTTATAAGTTGGGGCTTTGAGAGAGATTAGTTATGCTATGAAAGTTTGCTAAGATGAGTATTAATTTGTCCCTACATGAATAATCAATAGGGTTTGATAATTGCCATCAAGACCAAAGAGGAGGCAAAGCAAAGGAAACACAAGCAAGAGGAGATAATTTGGAAGAAGAAGCAAAAGATAGTAAAACTTACTCTTATATAGTTTGTGTTTGCATGTTTATTTGCTATATATATACCTTTGAACATGTAATATCCTTGCTTGAGTTTGTGTCATGGCCATGTGTATGTATTTGTAAGGTGTTGTTTTTATATTGGTCATTTACATGCTTAGTTGATTACCATGTTTTTTTTTTTTTTTGCCATGCTTAGTTTATAACCATTACACATTATATATTTAATGTTTTACTATTGAGATTCCTCGAATCTCACCCATTTCTCCCATATACCAATAATATGGGCAAGTACTCCTAAAGAAAATGACAAGCTAGTGGAGGAAGTTTGAAGGTGGAAGCTCACGAGAAGCTTGTTATTGTTACTATGCTATTAAACCCTTGAGCAAATAAAAAAAACAGAATACTTATAAATTTTAATATATTAAACATGATTTGAAATGAAACAGTAAGGCAAGCGAGAACATCATTTAGTAATAAAATAAACAAAGGGTGGATAAAGAAAAGAATAATTCAATGTCCTCTTAATTTTTCAAAGGAACTGCAAACAGTTTAGAGTGAAGCGGTGTATTATTGATTTGGATTTAAAAATAGCTTATCATCTAGGTGTTAACAATTTTGGGATAATATATTTTAGAACTATTCATTTAGCTAGCTACAAGTTGCAAAGTCAATAAACAGATCAGCTCCATTATATTGATAACGTGCCACGATCTGTTTTATAAATATATTGCAATTTGCAAAAAATTTGTTTCAACTGTGTCATATTGGCTTGTTAGGATGCCTTCTTCCCGTATTTATTCAATGGTTTCCCAATAAAGAAAATTACTGAAAAAACCCTCACATAAATTTATCATCTAAAAGTGTCTGAAGTTTATTTAAAAACTCTGCAAACATCTTTGGCAAGTACAACTATTCGTAAGTTATATATAACCTATCTTTTAACTAAGTATAGAATGGAAGACATTTACACATAATTGTTGCATACTATCAATGAAAAAGAGTTGCACCCGCTCAAGAACTTGCGTACTTAGTTGTTACACTTTTAATCTCAGCCCTTTCTAGATTCGTTTTGGGAGTTGGGACGTATTTCAATGTCAGCCTTTACAAAAGTCATTGGAATACACATGTAACTTAATCAATAGAAGAAAAAGGCTAAAAGGATTTAAGATAGTGAGATGTACAGAATGATATTGATATAAGTTAAAATTGATAGAGGGTATTTTTGTCTTGAAAATGTTATAAACAGGGATTTTTTTGTTTATTAAATTTGCAATCCTAAGATTGCAAACGCAATATTAGGGAAGGTGACTTTACAGCAATTTCACTTTCATGGTTCTCTTTATCCTGGGCTACCCTCAGTCTCTCATACCAAATAATATAATTGGTCTAATCACTGACTCAATCCCAATCTCTACCCCTTGTGCTACATACTGAACAGTGTCTTAGTTTCGCCCTTCCTAATAAATGTTTTTCACAAGATTCGAACTTATGTTCTGGTTGATGAAACCTCTTACCCCCTCAACCAATAGTTTATTAATAAAATTTATAAGTATTCTATTATTATGATTTTTCATGAAATATTAATCTATCCATACGACTCATGAGCATCTTGAAGTGATTAAAATTCTAAAATAAAAACTCTGGTAGCCTTTCTGTGTGTGAATGAAGGCAAAAAAACACCAAAAAAAAAAAAAAAAAATTCTGTGTGAACAATTGGATTCTCTCTCTACACTTTCTTATAAAATTTTTGTGCGAACAACTTCCTCCCGTCATTGTCTATATAATCTAACAATTAAATATCACATATAATATGTCATTATAACAGGTCGGTAACTAATTAATTAAGGTGAGTGGAAGGTCAGTGGGTTTAGAAAATTAGTACCTAATGAAATTTCCATGATAGGGAATTTGCACCCGGATCCGTCTTTATAGCCGTCGCCTTTGTATCCCAGCGGACAAGAACATGTATAATTGCCTTCCACATTGTGACATCTCTTACTGCACTGGTTCTCTCCCTCGCATTCATTAATATCTGCAAAGTTACTTAATATTGATCAATAGCTGATGATTTAACCAACAACATCATTAAAAAGAAAAAAGAAAAGAAAAAGAAGAAAACCTTTTACTAGAAGGTCATATATATCTCAAACAAACATTGAGAAAGAGCTGATTATATTTCTTCAGAAATAAAGGAAACGGAAGTGAAAGAGGGCAAGCTGATATTATGATCACAAGTAAGAATATATCATATTAGACTAGCCCATATTGTGGGATCTAGTTTCCTACTAAGCACTTTGCTTAACCAGGAGAGCTAAGCAGATATGAGTTGTCCAGATCTAAATTTTTTTAAAATGATGATTTTTTAAAAAATATAGACTTTTAAAAAATAAGATATGGACTAGCTAGATAAGATATGATGGTCCAGGTCTGCCTAGTTTGCTTAGTAGGCCACCAGTTCTCCTATTATGTCACTTGCAAGACTCTCCAACGTGAGACTATCCAATAAAAGCTAGTAAACTTACGATGGCAAAAAAAAAAAAAAAGCTAGTAAACTTACTCCTCCGGTGCCTAGTATAGGACCTTATAAGGGGATTGATATTGGTCTTAAATGCAATACATATTTTTCATATTTGTCAATATTTTCCTAATTTACCCCTATAGATTATATTAATAATAATCAAGTAAGAGAGAGATTGAGGGAATTAAAGAAAATGATTAGGATGTTATAGATAGAAAAAATGTCAGATTAATTAACTTAACTCCTTGAACTAATCAAATTAAGTTAATAGGTCTTATATTAAGGACGAAAGGAAGTATGTACCTTTGCAGCCAGTATCAAGGTTAGAGAGGTAAGGGTTGCCTTGGAAGCCATCTTCACATAGACACTGATAACCAATACCAGTGACTGAGTCAAAGCATCTGGTGTTTTGCTTGCAGGCATATCTGCTTCCATTTTTCTGTGCTTCAACACACGTCTGATCACCAACTGCCCAATCCAGAACCATAGGAAATTGCGTTCTGTTGCTGAGATCAAACAAATCTCGAGATGAAAAGTTAAAGGATCCATCCTGGACAATAAAAGCATAGCCACAAGGGTTAAACTCTCTCACGTCCCTGTAACCATTAAAACTAGTTATGTTGATAGTATAATTCCTTATAGCTCTAGGGAAACTTGTCTGACAACATCCCACACCCGAACATGACCAATCCTCAAAGCTATTGTTATTGCAATTCAAAGTACATCCAGTTTGAAACCTGCTTCCCGTCAAGTCTCTTATATAAGCATAAGTGTCACAGCCCACCACAGTGAATCTGTTCTTTGTATTGGATATAGAGAACTTAGTGAACCTAATATTGTTCCATACAGAAGTAAAAGCAGAATCATAGCACAGCCTGGAAACGTTCGCTGACACGGTTAATTCAGGAGGATCCAGAGATATGTTGAGGACTTGTATATTAGAGCCGTAAATTAATTGTGTTGTGGCTTCTCCAGATGGTGACGTGGTGGTTGTACAGTTGACGGAAAAAAATTCATCGATGTAGCAGTTTTCGCTAGTGCCAAAGGGATATGGGATGTTCACGTTCCCACACTTGTTGTTGCAACCGGGTTTTGTTTGGGCCGCCGTGGCCACCACTGTGCAGACCAGAAATATCAGTTTGAAATGCCGTGCGCTCACCAAACCCATCTCTCTCTCTTTCATTGATATATCCAGGAATATTGTTAAAAGCTAGGTGGTGAGGTATTATATATATATAGATAACTTCAAATCCTGATCATTTGTAATAACGCACGTGGATGAAGGAATTAATTATAACGAGCTTGGAGATCGGCTACCATCTTAATTTCTGTCTTTTGGCATAGCACGTCCAAATCTTTGACGCAGCGGGATATTCCGACTGGAGGACCTTGGCAAAAACCGAAGGCTCTTAATTTCGTTGTTTGATTTTTTTAATTAGGGAATGGTCTTCGACTGTTTATATATCCATACATATATATACTCATATATACTCGCTTGGTTGCTTATTACTCCTCCCGTAAAGGGAGAAAATTTTTTGGTCCAGGCATCACATTAATGTACTTTTTCCCTCTTTATTTATTATTATATTGATTATATTGTCACGAGGTCTAATGTATATTATACAGAGATAAAATTAAAAAATTATTAAATTTTATTGTAGAGTTAATAAAATTTAAATTTTTTTTAATTAATTTATGTGAAACATGTTAAAAATATCTTGTAAATAGAATTTGAAGAGTATAAAAGACGCTTTATGGATATGACATATTCGCTTTTATAAGAGACACACGGGGAGGTTGTTTGCAAACTATTTTGTTGTTTGCTCATTTCAGTTTTAGACCATTATTGAATGACTGGTATTGTTTAATCTTCACTTTCTCTTTGTTGATTTGATGACTAATTCTCTCCCCACCACACATTCTTAAAAGCTAGGCAGCAAGGTTTTTATATATAGATCGCTTCAAATCCTGATCATTCTAGTACACGGAAGCTTCATCATCAGCACCACATTTACAAGCTTGGAGATCGACCACCTCATCTTGATTTCTGCTTTTTCACGCGTGTCCAAATCGATGACGCAGCAGCACATTGAGAGATGGAGGACCTTGACAAAAACTATTGGCTCTTTGAACGTACTATATTTTAATATGTTATTTCATAATTAATTTTGGAATTTTATCATGTTAATTGAACAAAAAAATACATTATTTATGATAAATTTAAGGTAATGAGTCATTATTTGAAAAGGGTTAAAAAAAAGGTGTAATGGTCACTTTTTGTTGATTTTCTTGAGTGATTACTTTTTGTGTGAAAAGTATTACATTTGATTTTCTTTGCAGATATTTTAGAGAAAATTACAACAAGAACCTAAAACTTTTGAAAACTGTGAACTAATGCTGATGAGGATCAGATAAAATTACAGAAAATACCTAAAGCTTTTGAAAATTTCAGAAAAGCCCCAAAATCCGAAAAGCATCGTCTTCAGGCCTGAAATCCTTTACTCCATCCTCCAACTCCATCAATGACGTCATCCACCCTTCATTACCATCACCACCGTTGCACCTCCATTACTGTTGAAGGATCTGAAGCACTTTGGGAAGGGGGGCTAAATTCGAACAGAGGAAGCAGGGAAGGAATCGAAGAACAGAATCGAGCTCAACACCCTCTAATCCTCCACCTTTACATACTCCCAAACAAAACCCCAAAACCTATTTTCTTCTGTTTTTATAGCATCCGCATGATATTTAAATTACTTAAAAATCAATAAAAGATTCCTCAAGAAGAAAGAACGATTCTAGGTTTAGTTATACACAATTATTAGTTAATTTTTTATTAGGAACCTAAAGCTAACAATAAAAAGTTCTCGTCACTCTTCAATTTTTTGTTAGAATTTTTTCCCCATAAGAGAAGGGACTTTGTCTATTTATATATACATTTATTCTGTATATGGTCATGGCTGACCCTTGATGCAGACTTTGCTGAACCATGATTTCTTTCGGTGCTCCGTCCACACAGTGATCCCGAGGTTTGGTCATTTTACGGTATATATTTCATTTGATCAATTTTATAACATAATTATATCATATAGGGTTTAAGCAAACTTTTAAAGCAATAACATATATTTGGAGAGACTTGGGCTGTTAGGAGAGGAATCTCCCAAACATGCCATATAGTTAGGAGCTAAAGTTAGCTAGTAAACTAGAAGGCCACCTGATCTGCTCGAGCGTTTAAATAAATTAAAATCTCTCAAACATGTTTGGGATCACAATTGGTGATCCTAAAAGTGCTTATGCACATAAGTCAAGACAACACTCATCTCACATATTTACCTTATATACCGTAAATCACGATTGAAAAGTTGCTTTTGAATATTCAAATCACTATTTCAAACAAGCACATTTTGATTAAAAGCTCAAATACACAAAGCTTTAATAACGTCATGAGACTACAAATATGATCGAACTCATAACTTTCCACTAATAGAAAAAAATTATATACCATTAGACCATAAGGCTATTAGCTAAATTTACACATTTTTAAAATCTTTACAATACTTTCAACACAAGAGTGGAAAGAGGAACTCAAACACATGAGAAATATATATTAACATTAAATGATCGTCCCCCATCTTCAATCTCAAATGCTATTTGTTTCTGTATGCTATCATAGGCAGCTGAATTGCTAGCACTTGCATTCCCATATCCATTAGCTACTTGATCTAGCAGGTATTCACATTCTTCAGACATCATCTCCTCTCCCTTTCTCCAAGGATGCTTTTTCATAGCAATTAGGCCCTCTAATTCCATTGCTACCTCTTTTATAGTTGGTCTTTCCTCTCTGTTAACTCTAATGCACTTCCTCACTAGGGAAGCAACTTCCCTTACTTGCTCTGCATTCTTTTGATCCAACACCCGCTTATCAAGAATCTTCCACAAGTTGTCTTCTTTCATTAAAGATGTAAAGTACATAGCCAAATTTCTTTGTTCTTCTAGCCTATTTACTTCAACTACTTTATTCTCGGTGATTAGCTCCACAAGCACAACTCCAAAGCTATAAACATCACTTTGCTCATTCAATTGACCTGTAAGGAGGTACTCTGGATCCAAATATCCCCATGTCCCTTGAAGTGGTAGCTTGAGTTTCATCGAGAGGAACAAGTCTTGAAGCTCCAAATTCAAAAACTTTTGCTCTATGAGTGTGATCTAATAGAATGTTGGCAGATTTTATATTGCAATGAATAATTGGAATAGAAGCAGCAGAGTGTAAGTATGAAATGGCCTTAGCTATTTCTGCAGCTATCTTTAATTGAGTCTCCCATAAAAGAGAGTGCTCATTCTTTAATGGGTCTATATGATCAAGAAGGATGCCATTGTCCACAAACTCATAAACTAACAAAGGAACTTCAGTTTCAAGACAACACCCAAAAAGTCTTACCACATTCCTATGGTTGATTTAGGAAAGTACAACCACTTCATTGATAAAATCCTTAATTTGTCTGTGATATCCACCTGCTCTAGACTTTTTTATGGCAACATGCGTGTTATCTGGTAATATACCCTTGTAAACAGTGCCTTGTCCCCCACAGCCAAGGATTCTACTCTCATCAAAGTTATTTGTGGCAATTTTGAGCTCATCTTCAGTGAAAATCTTGGTTCGATTAATGTGTCCTTGTTGATAAAGTTGTTGTAACATATAATTACCTCCATTTTGCTCAAAGTACTGTCTTCTAAGTTGTTTTAGTGCTCTTTGCTTGTGTCGCCAACATAATGTGGAGACCAATGTGAAGACAACAAGTAAGCCCACATAAATACCTGCAAACAGTATTACCCAGAGTAGCTAGTAAAGTTGGTGTTGTTTGTCAATAAACCATGGTTTTTCATCATTAAATGCCAGTGCTCTGTTTAGTTCCCATAATCACCAAATAGTCTTGTACATATCTCTCTTGTTGTAGGAGACTATTGTGGGGAGGGATATAAAGAGGCCATGAAAAGTGTGGTCCCCACTCAATAAATAAATAAATGAATAAATCAAATTGGGAATCCATTTAAAAAATAAATAAGCATTTCTCTGAATGCGGGAAGAAGGCATCCAAACTAAGCCAATGTGACCAAGTTGAAACAAATTGTTTGCAAATTGCAATTTGATAAAGAAGATATATATAGTGGCACGTTATTATAATGCTGCTGATCTGTTAATTGACTTTTGCAACATGTTGGTGAGTTGGAAGGTCAGGGGGTTTAGAAAATTAGTACCTAATGAAATTTCCATGATAGGGAATTTGCAACCGGATCCGTCTTTATAGCCGTCGCCTTTATATCCCGGCCGACAAGAACATGTATAATTGCCTTCCACATTGTGACATCTCTTACTGCACCGGTTCTCTCCCTCGCACTCATTAATATCTGTAAAGTTACTTAATCTTGATCAATAGCTGATGATTTGACCAACAACATCATTAAAAAAGGAAACTTCTTACTAGATGTCATATATTTGTCAAACAAACATGGAGAAAGAGCTTATTATACATTTTATTTTTTCAAAAAGATGTTACTCCTTTCGATACTTAGTATGAGCCATATTTACATAATTTGATTATATTAAAAAAGTTGGTTCAGTTAATTAATATGACATAATTAAAAGTGTGGTCCCCACTCAATACATAAATAAATGAATAAATCAAATTGAGAATCCATTGAAAAAATAAATAAGCATTTCTCTGAATGCGGGAAGAAGGCATCCAAACTAAGCCATTATGACCAACAAGTTGAAACAAATTGTTTGCAACTTGCAATTGATAAAGAAGATATATATAGTGGCACGTTATTATAATGCTGCTGATCTGTTGATTGACTTTTGCAACATGTTGGTGAGTTGGAAGGTCGGGGGGTTTCGAAAATTAGTACCTAATGAAATTTCCATGATAGGGAATTTGTAGCCGGATCCTTCTTTATAGCCGTCGCCTTTGTATCCTGGTGGACAAGAATGTGTATAATTGTGATAACTACCCATTTTTAATATATTTGATACACATTTTGATATAATTGAGGAGTTATCAATACTAATTTAAGATGATTTTCTTGAGATTTTATAAGATATCAGTTAGTGCATTATTTGGGGATTTTATTTTAAATATTATAGTTTTCAATATTTTAAAAATAAAAAAATAAAAAGATTTCATATTATATTTATTTAGTTTTATGTTAGTTTTTGTTATTATTATTAAATTTTTTTTTTCTTAGGTGATAAGATGACATGGTTGGAGTAAGAAGTGAGATGACTTTTTCAAATTAAAAAAGGAAGCTCCTCTCAGCCAAGAAGAAGACGACAGTGTTTTGGCTGAATTGGAGGAATAGGAAACCTAAGCTAAAGGAGATCACGGTATTTTTTTGGGCTGGACTTCACCGAAGACTTAGAGAAAAAGGGAACCGAAGACCTAGAGAAAGAGGGGGGCCGCACAGAAAAGAAGAAGGAAACAGAAGGGAGCCGACAAATTGAAGAGCATCATCTTCCTTTAAGCGGGAACCGGAGGAAGAGTAGCGAGAGAGTCGGAGAGGGAAAGGAACGCACTTCAAGGCTGGGCCTGGGGGAGGCGATTTCAACTCAGCTCTGCATCTTCTTCCCCAAGTCCGACAAGTACTCGGAGAGCGAGAACAGAGCGGAGTGAGGACCGCTTTCATGGAGCTGAACTAAAGAATGACAGGGAAAGGAGAGGGAGCTTGACCTCAATCACTCATTCTTATTCTTCTTATCCACAGTCACCCACTGCAATTCCCACCACTGCCACACTCTGTTTGCAATTCATTATTTCCCTTTTCTATTTCCCATTGTCTATTGTTTTACTGGCCATTTATGGTATGTGATGTAATGAGATTTACTAAAGTCATGTGTGGCTAGATTGTCTTTTATCTAAAGCAACTATCAAATTAATTTAGGGATTTGAGCATGTATGAATCATTAATTGTGTTTAATGTTAATTTTTGTTTACTTAATACTGTATTGATTTGTCTACTTAGTGCTTGATCACCATTAAGTATGAATTTGGGGAATTTAGATTAGCCTTGGAAGAGGGATCGATCTTTATTGGATCATAGGATTAAGTAATGTGGGATTATAATTTATTCTAATTTGCTAATAGGATAGGAATATACCTGTTGGACCCATATAATCATGTTAGAGTAAATTTGGATATTTATTGCCTCTTGAGTAAATTAGTTAGGAATAACAATTTTAACTTGAGATAAGGGTATAAGTGATTGGAAGATACTTATATTCATTTAAACTCTAGATTAACAATTTAACATTAAATACTTTTAAATGGGTAAATGCATACTCTAAAACTTAAAGAAGGGATTAGCCACTCTAGGTTGTTCTTTTCAATTAAAGTCTTTAAATCATTATATTTGTTTCTTTTGCATTTATTTAAATTGTCTTTCAATCTCTTCCTTTGATTTGCTCAATTTAAATGAAAATGGGAATTTTAATGCCTAATTATCTATTACCTTGGATCTCTGTGGGACGACATTGATTTACTATTATACTATTTTAACGGCCCGTACACTTGCGGCTTATTTAAACTTTAGTAGCATCAAATTGCCTTCCACATTGTGACATCTCTTACTGCACCGGTTCTCTCCCTCGCACTCATTAATATCCGCAAAGTTACTTAATCTTGATCAATAGCTGATGATTTAACCAACAACATCATTAAAAAAGGAAACTTCTTACTAGATGTCATGTATTTATCAAACAAACATGGAGAAAGAGCTGATTATACATTTAAAAAAAAAAAAGATGTTACTCTTTTCAATACTTAATATAAGGCATATTTATATAATTTGATTATATTAAAGAAGTTGGTTAAGTTAATTAATATAACATATATTTTCTAAAACACCATAATCATCTTCCCTAGTTCCCTCCTTCCCTCTTTTCCTTAATTACCCATCCGGTTCTTAATACAAGATATATTTACCTAATTTGATTAGATTAAAGAAGCTGGTTAAGTTAGTTAATATGACATATATTTTTTAAAATACCATAATCACCTTAACTCCCTCATTCCCTCTTCTCCTTGATTATTGTTGAGGAAGTATCAATAGGGGTAAATTAAGAAGAGATTGATAAATGTGAAAATTATATTTTATATTTGAGACTAATATCAACTCTCCAATATATCTTATATTAAAAAACAAAAAAAATATAGTCACAAGTCTAAAAAAAAAAGAATTCATCCCAAATAACTAGTCTATTGAGTAGGAAAACTCTTTAGACTTATAAACTGCACTTGTGGGATGCAGATAACAGATAAAGTGGTTGAGCTATCTAAATTCAAGTCAATAAAGTACCTTTGCAGCCATAACGAGGGTGAGAGAGGTAGGGGTTGCCTTTGAAGCCATCTTCACAAAGGCACTAGTAGCCAATACCAGTTACTGACTCCAGGCATCTAGTGTTGTTCTTGCAGGCATAGCTACTTCCATTTCTCTGCGCTTTAACACATGTCTGATCACCAACCGCCCAATCCAGAACTATAGGAAATTGTGTTCTGTTTTTTAGATCAAGCAGCTCTCAAGATAAGAAATTGAAGGATCCATCCTGGGCAATAAAAGCATAGCCACAAGGGTTGAACTCTCTGACATACCTATAGTTGTCAAAAGTAGTATGTTGATAGTATAATTCCTTATGGCTCTAGGGAAACTTGTCTGGCAACATCCCACACCAGAACATAACCAATCCTCAAAACTATTGTTATTGCAATTCAGAGTACATCCAGTTTGAAACCTGTTTCCAGTCAAGTCTTTGATAAGCAAAGGTGTCACAGCCCACCATAGTGAATTTGTTCTTCGTGTTTGATATAGAAAACTTCTCAAACCAAATTTCGTTCCACGAAGCAGTAAAACTAGAATCATAGCATTACTTGGAAATGTTTGCCAAGATGGTCAATTTAGGAGGATCCAAGGATATGTTGAGAACTGGTATATCACTACCTCTCAGATAAGCTATTGGTTGTGCAGATGAAGATGAAGAAGACTCGGTGGTTGTTGTTGTGCAGTTGATAAAGAACCTTTCATCGATATAGCAGTTATTGGAAGTACCAAAGGGATATGGGATGCTCAAGTTCCCACATGATGTTAGAGTAAAAGCATAATTAGCATTTGTGTATCGGTGTAATATTTACAGCTGTAATATTTGTAGCATATCTTCAAATTAATACGTGTAGGGTGTAGATCATATCTGTAACAAATTCTGTTAAAGCCATATGCTATATATACCAGGAAAGGCTTGAGGTAAATTCAACTCAGCATTATTCATTTCTTACACTGTCTTTCTTTCTTGTTATCAGAGCATTCTTTAGCTCGCTTCTACAATGTCGCTCTCCTCTCATACTATCGATGATGCCAACTCTGGGTACAGCACTAGATCATATTCGTTGTTTAATTCTTCTAGCCAAACCACGTCCATCAAGTTGGATCGGACTAACTTTCTGGTCTGGGAATCTGTCGTCTTTCTACTGATATAAGGAAATCGTTGCAGTTGCATATTGACGGCACATGCTCTGTTCCATCTCCGACTCATGTGATTCCAAGCACCCAAGAGGTTGCTCCCAATCCTGAATTCGATGATTGGTATGCTGTTGATAGAATGCTTGTTGGATGGCTTTGGAATACTATGACACAGGACATCGGTGCTCAATTGCTTCATTGCCATTTGGCGTTTGATCTTTGGACTGGTGCTAGATCTTTGACCTCGGCAGTTTCTAAGTCACACATCATGGTGTTTAAGTTTGAGCTCCATCAGACTAGGAAAAATGCTCTCAAAATGGAAGAGTATTTGGCTTGGATGAAAACTGTTGTAGATCAGTTGGCTCTCACTGAAGCTCTGATTACTACCGATGAGCTCATTCTTCACTTTGAATGGTTTGGATGCTGATTATAATGCCATTGTTGTTAAACTTGTTGATCAACCTGGACTTACTTGGGTAGAAGCCCAATCTACTTTGCTTGCTTTTGAAAGTCATCTCGATCAGCTAAATCAATTTTCTTCTCTCACTCTGCAACCTTAAGCTAATATAGCTACTCAGGATGTTGACCATTCACAATCCTATGGTTCCTTGCGTGGAAATCGTGGATCTCATAGTGGTCGTCGGTCACAAGGTCATCATTATGCCTATAGTGGCAACAACAGAGGAGGTGGATGTCATTACTGTGATCTCTGTGAACGATCTGGTCATACTGTGGTCAATTGCTTTAAACATTTTGATCGAACCTTCCATCCTCCTACTTCTTCTCCCCACTCGCCTCAGGCCTACTATGCAAATTTTGATGTTGTGGCTGATCCTGACTGGTATATAGATAGTAGAGCAAATCATCATGTTACTCCTAATGCTACTCAACTTGATAATTTGGTAAGTCTCATCTATATACCTGCATTGGAGATAAGACACGGATTTATGGTATTGGATCTACTTCTCTTCCTTGTTCTGACTCTAATCTCGTGCTTAAAAATGTTTTGATTGTGCCTCATGCTACTAATATAAGAATCTCTTAAGTGTTACTAGATTAGTTGAAGATAATTATGTTGCAGTGACTTTTACTAATGATGGTTGTACTGTGAAGGACAAAGTCATAGGACGTCTTCTGATAAGAGGAACACCAAAATAGAGGCTGTATCCAATGAGTAATGTGGTTTCTCAAGCTCAGGCACATGTTACAGTTACTTCAACAGATGATGATTTTATCACTTGGCATTACAAGCTCGGTCATCCGAACAATAGGATTTTAAAGCAAGTTTTGAATAATTGTGATGTTAATGTCAAAATCAATGACAATTTTGTATGCGAAGCCTATCAATGTGGAAAATCAAAACGTTTACCATTTTCCAATTCCAAATCTCATGCCTCTTCTCCGTCAGAACTTATCCAAATTTGTTCTCTGGGGACCTTCGCCTGTTTAATCAGTTCATGGATATCATTATTACGTTCATTTTGTAGATGATTACAGTTGATTCACTTTGTTATATCCACTTAAACACAAAGGACAAGCAGTTATAACATTTCATTATTTTCGTGCTATGGTTGAAAATCAGTTTTCCTCTAAAATTAAAGCATTTCAATATGACAATGGTATTGAATTTAAGCCACTCATTTCCATAGCCATGAAAGCTGGTATACTCTTGCGCTTGACATGCCCATACACTTCTCAAAAGAATGGCAAGGCAAAGCGAAAACATAGACATATAACAGAAATAGGATTGACTCTCTTGGCACAGGCGAAAATGACTTTGCCTTACTGGACTGAAGCATTTCAAATGGTTGTTCATTTGATTAATCGACTTCCAACACCTGTGCTTAATGGAATGTCACCTTTGTTTCGCTTGTATAACACAGAGCCTGATTACCAGAGTTTGAAACCATTTGGCTATGCATGTTATCCTTGTTTAAAGCCATACAATGCTCACAAACTTGCCTTTCAAGTATTATCTAGCCAGATAGATGTTCGCTATGTTTCTTCATCCCATCATATTGCAAACAACTTAACAAAAGCATTGTCCCATTCGCAATTCACACAGATGAGAGGCAAACTTGGTCTATGTCCAACACCCCTTCGTTTGAGGGGGAATGTTATTGTAAAAGCATAATTAGCATTTGTGTATAGGTGTAATATTTACAGCTGTAATATCTGTAGCATATCTTCTACATAATACGTGTAGCGGTGTAGATCATATATGTAACAATCTGTAACAAACTCTGTTAGAGCCATGTACTATATATACCAGGAAAGGCCTGAGGTAAATTCACCTCAATATTATTTATTTCTTGCGCTGTCTTTCTTTCTCATGAGCTGTTGCAATCTGCAACTTTTGTTTGGACCAAAGTGCAAAAAAGCAATACTAATTTCAAATGAAAAGCATCTTTCAGATCAACAAGCTTCATGTGTAATGAACGACCAGTAAGCCTTATCTTTTTCTAACTTAGAAATATATATATATATATATATATGAGCTTGATGCAGAAATTTGCTTGGTCATGTCTTATATATGCGGCTCCGTGCTCATACAAGGATCCTGATATTTTCTTCATTCTTATCTATCTTTTACAAATTATTGCCATCTCCATGAGTATTTGAAAAGGAAAGTGGGGCTTTTTAGAAGGGAAAATTCTAGAAAACTACAAGCAAAATTAGAAAAGGACAGAAAGGTTGGGTGAAAATAAGAAATCCCAAATCAGTTGCTCATGAGGAATCTGGCATTTGAAATGTTAACAAAATGACCTACATGCCCTCGTAATAGACAACAAAAAGGAAAAACGTCAGCATAACCAATGTGCAGTGTTATGGTGCGAAAAAGTGACGAAACAGGAGGAAAAGTTACGGAAATCAGAGGCAAGCCACGGCTAAGTAAATTTGAGAGAGAAATGATCATTATGCTATGTTTCTTGAATGTTAATGGAAAAATGTTTATGTGGTTTGTGGTTGCGATTTACGAAATCAGAGCGGACGCATTATGGGTAAGGGGGTGTTAGATGATCGGACATAAAAGTAATGGCTTTAAGGTAATGGGACAATGTTGATGGTTGTACGATGGATTCGATTGTGTTTTGTTGAGTGATTGATGAAGCTTGTGCCATTTTTGTTCACTGTGAGTGCTTACGGGATAGGTGTTGAATCAAGGGAAAGGTGGGCTTGCGGTGGATAGTAAGGTTGGGTGAGAATGGTGTTATTAGTGAGTATGAAGATGTAAAGACCTATTGGCTGGGTGTTAATAATAGAGGCAGAGTGACGACATGGGTAGAGTGTTGTTATTTGTGAATATGGAGATGTAAAAGTACATTATGTTGTTGTTAATATGAGATATAGGGTGATGATTTGTTGGTGTTGTTAACAGTGAATATCGAGATGTTAAAGAACATTATGTTGTTGTTAATAGGACATGCTGGGTAAAGATTTTTGGGTGTTGTTAACAGTGAGGATGGAGATGTTTAAACATATAGTATTGTTGTAAATTGCAGGTGGTAGGTGATGGCAAGGAAGTTAGTCGGTGTAATAATAAATTTTTGTCCAAACAAGCTTACTGGTGTGAGATTATAAAGAGTGGTGTAACTTTAATTTAATTATTTTTTTTTGTTTTTCAGGTAAGCATGAAAAATGACATGTAATGAAGGTTCATCATCTTTGAAGGAACTGTTTTATTTTTTTCATGTTGGAGGCAAATTAGTGTGTAATGATGAAGGTAAAATTCAATATATTGGAGGTTATGTGAAGGTGAAGTGGCTAAAACAGTTGATAATACTAAAAGATTTGAGGTTGATGATATCATCATGGCTTGGGATTGATTGTAACATGTGTGAGATGAAATATACAGTGAGCTTTGATGAGAAGACACTAACAGATTTAAATGATGATGGTGAAGTTAAGAACTTGTATGACTATAATGAAAGGAGTGGGCATGTGTATATAGCAAAAAAAGGGAATGATAATGTGTCAGATATATCAGTTGAAGCAGACATGTAAGTGAAAAATTTTGTAAGTTTTATAGTTGTTATTTATGAAGCTCTTGTTGGTTATTAACAAACTACAGTTGTTATTCACTGCAGGGCTGAAGATCTACTGGGACTGTCACAACAAACATCCACTCAATGTCGAAGCATTGCGGAAAATGATTATGAACCAGTCAGTTATGAAAGTGTTGCTGCTTGTTTGATGGCTGAAATTAGTGGAGGATGTAATAGGCTGCCCTGTGGAGTAGAGAGTGCACCTACACCAATGACAGAGTTGAACTGTACGAAATGCAGGTGATTACTTTCAGGAGTCATGCAGAGTTTTGCACATGCAAAAGCTTTTAAGAAGGCGCTGTACAAGTACAGCATAGCACACAAGTTTGAGTTTGAATATGTGAGAAATAATAAGGACAGCATTTCAGTTAAATGTAAGATTTTTGGATGTCCTTGGAGGGTAACATCAAATGCTATTGGTAAGACGAGCCCATTACTACGGGTAACGGCATTCAGAGATGAACATTTTCATAGTGCCCAAGACAATCTTCAGGTTAGTCATGGTGGAAGATCTAACTTGACATCATCAATTATAGTTGATGAGGTGAGAAATCACATTGAGAAACGTCCAAATGAAATAAGAAATACGTTGCAAATAGAATATGGTGTAACTCTAACGTGCAAGCAAGCATACCGGGCGAAGGAAAAAGCCATGGAAGACATACAAGGAAGACCGCAAGATTCGTATATGTTGATACCTTGGATTTGTGACCGTTTGAAGGAAGCAGATGAGAGGACTGTTGCTGAATGGGAAGCAAGCGTGAATAACATATTTGAGCGAGTATTTATTGCATATGGTTGCTGTATTGACGGATTCATGACTGGTGCTAGACATGTGCTATACATTGATGGCACCCACTTGTCTGGACCATACAAGGGAACGATGCTTTCAGCTTCTGTGTATGATGCAGACAATGAAATGTTGCCTTTTGCAATCGTTATTGTGAAGGGGGAGATATAAGAGGATTGGTCATGGTTTTTACACAAGATAAAAAGAAATAGTTGGGTCAATTGAATTAACAATCGTGTCTGACCGTCACAATGCAATTAAAGGGGCCGTGAGGACAATTTTTAGGGGGGAAGACATGCTTATTGTTATAGGCATGTGGAGGAGAATTTTAGTTCAGAATTGCTGAAAGTAAATAGAGGCAAGAGGAAGACTAGTGGGTGTTCAAAGGAAGATGCATTACGGTTGCTTGATAATATTGCATATGCAAGGTTGGATGCTGATTTCAATAAGGCAATGGACTACATGCAAAATTCCTATCCAGAGATGTATGAGTGGCTGAATCAGCAAGGGGATATTGATAAATGGGCATTGAGCAAGTTCCCCTTCCGAAGATGGGATAACATAACTACTAACATTGTTGAATCATTTAACGTGTGGATAGTGAAGGAAAGGAAACACAATGTGGCCCAACTTATTCATGAACATCGTGAGAAAGTTGCCAAGAAGATGTATGCATCTGTATGGCAATGAGTAAGTGGAAAAATGGGATAGGCCCCAACATAGAGTCAATGCTAAAGCAAAATGTTGCTCATACTGAACATATGTCCCCTGAAAATTATGGTAGGGGTAGCCTTTGCGTTCATACCAAATATGGATCATTAAGTGTTGATCTTTGTTTACGTCTTTGCAATTGTCAAGTATGGCAAATATCGGGGATCCTTTGTACACATGCTTGTGCAGCCATAAAGCATGTTCATGCCAATGTGTATGAGTAGGTTGAAGAATGCTACAAAATCACATCCCAACAAAAGATTTATAGCCGTAGTATGGTTCCAATTATGACAATCAACAAACCTGACACAAACAACTATATGTTAGAAAATTTTGCAGGTCAAACTTTTTTGTTGCCCCCAAGGACCAGCCGACCTTCAGGTAGGCCAAGAACCAAAAGGCGTGAATCGCAATTCCAAAACCAGAAGATATACCACTGTGCAAGTTGCCATAAAGCCGGTCACACTAGAAGGACATGCAAAAATCCAAACCCAAGCTGATATTGGATGAAGTGAAATTGTCAACATGAAGGAGTTGCAATATTCTGAAGTGAAACTTTTTTATTATGGTTTTGTAAAGGTGCTGTCAACCCACTTATGGTTTTTTTGGGAGATGGGTTGCTGTCAGTTGTGTACTCCAGTAGGTAGTTACTGTAATTAGTGTTTGATGTAATCCAATGTTTGTGACAAGGAAACATTATGTACTGGTCCATAGATAATGTTCCCTTGTCATGAAATATGTCAACGTGTACAAGGGGTAGTGTGTAACTCTTTTTTGGGATTTATATGGTTGCTGGATGTAATTATGCAGATTGTGATCTGACAGGAACTGATACATATATGAACGTGTTAATCAACATAACCATGTTGTTATTATAGAGGCACATGGTGTTATTATGCTGGTAATATCTTTTTTTGCAAACTTGTTCCTACACACATCTTCTGTTGTCCGTGTGAATGGAAGATGTGAAAGGTGTTGCGTTAAGGCAGCGATGCTAAAAAGTTCACATTTCTTGTTGGGTAGATGTTAACGAACGAAATAATGTTGTTAATATTAAATATAAAGTTGTTAATAACAAGAAGAATGATGTTATTAGGGGTATTAAAGTTGTGTTTTCCCATCTACATAACGTCGTCCTAACTTGTTATTAGAAGATGTGAATAGGCGAGGCATAGTCGTTAACAATGAAAGCAAAGATGTTATTACGCGGACACAAGTTGTGTTTTCCCATCTACATGACGCCGTCCTAACTTGTTATTGGAAGATGTGAATAGCGAGGCATAGTCGTTAACAATGAAAGCAAAGATGTTATTACGCGGACACAAGTTGTGTTTTCCCATCTACATGACGCCGTCCTAACTTGTTATTGGAAGATGTGAATAGCGAGGCATAGTCGTTAACAATGAAAGCAAAGATGTTATTACGCGGACACAAGTTGTGTTTTCCCATCTACATGACGCCTCCTAACTTGTTGTTGGAAGATGTGAATAGGCGAGGCATAGTCGTTACTAGCGAAAGCAAAGATGTTATTACGCGGACACAAGTTGTGTTTTCCCATCTACATGACGCCGTCCTAACTTGTTATTGGAAGATGTGAATAGGCAAGGCATAGTCGTTAACAGCGAAAGTAAAGCTGTTATTACGCGGACACAAGTTGTGTTTCCCCATCTACATGACGCCGTCCTAACTTGTTATTGGAAGATGTGAATAGGCGAGGCATAGTCGTTAATAGCGAAAGCAAAGATGTTATTACGTGGACACAAGTTATGTTTTCCCATCTACATGACGCCGTCCTAACTTTTTGTTGGAAGATGTGAATAGGCGAGACATAGTCGTTACCAGCGAAAGCAAAGATGTTATTACGCAGATACAAGTTGTGTTTCCAATTTACATGATGCCGTCCTAACCTGTTCATTCGATGCTATTAATTACCGAGGCTAAGTCGTTAATAACAAATGTAATGATGTTAATAGCAGGCAGAGTTGTAAACTCGACATGTGATGTTATTTTAGAGGTTTGCTCTGTTAATGTACGGGTTGCTGGTGTTAATAAAAAATGTACATCAGGTGAGACAATAAAGTCAAATAATGAACAAACATGCGACACGTCATTACATTGCACTTTCAATAGCAGCAAAGTAGTGTCTAAACTGGGCGACCAAAAGGCACAACATGTGCACACAACTAGCATGCTTTTCACAAAATAATGTTGCCCATAACAAAAAGGTATATGCCAACATGTTCCTATTGTGGCAGACAATATCACTAAAGTCTACTATGTAAACCGTTGTCGTTTAGTGGGTGGCTTTGCCAACAGACTAAGAGTGTCAGCTCGAGATGAATTTCGAGGATGATTGACCAGCCACCATAAAATATCCTTCTGGTACCGTGTAACTTGATCCTACAGAAAATAAAGTACGCATCAAAAGTAGAGAACATTTTCATGAAAAGTTGAGTGCACATGTAAAGTGCACATGCAAAAGTACATACATTTGTGTAATCGAGTGTCACATTTGGGCTCTATTGAAACAACCATATCAACACGTGGACACCACAATCTTTCCTATAATTGCAAACAACAGTCACTTCCTTCGTAACACAAGTGAAAAAGGTCAAATTGTGATACACAGCAGATAAGGTAAGACATACAGATTATTTTGCAGTGGTATAGGCGCCCGAATGATATTAGCCTTTGGGTTCTTGCCATGCCGATTATGACTGACAAATTGGACTATATCATGAAACCTGTCCCGCTGAACCCGAAAAAAATAATAACATCAGTGGAGTTGTGATTTGTACATATTAAATGAAAGGAAACGGTAAGTGATAAAGCACAGTACACATGTCTCCACTGCGTAGTCTTGGGGATTTTCAAATATGCTATTTTTCTTTTCTTTTTTTGTTGTAACTGTCGGTTGCATAGAGTCCAGAACAAAGAAATTCATGGTTTTCGGCTCTAAGGCAACACAAAACCAATGTTCACGCACAAGTACGGGGCCAATAACCAATTCACAATCCGCTATATTGTAGCCTATTCGCTCCGGCAGTAAGTGACCCTTGTAATCTGATGGTCTCTAATTCTTACCTTTGCCGACAACGAGCTTCTACAAAATATACATATTAGTATCAATAAAAAAATGCACAACCCCTGATTTCCTCATAATATACTGACCATAAAGTCGGCATAAAAAATGTGCCTCTTAATAACTCCTTGTTCCTTCATATCTGCCATCAAAGTCTTGCAAACAAGCGACACCACCTGCAGTCCAGAATGATATAATCAAACATTGGCCATTTACTAAACAATATACAGCATATCATCTACATTTGGTCCTACTTACCCGATTGTTCACCTTATGAATTCCACCTAAAGAGTATAGCTCTTCTTGAGTGACATATTCGTCACACATGGTCACTATTTCCCTATCATTACATTCAATAACAAGGCAACAATAAAACAAATGTTACAAAACATTATTCAATTGCTCTAAAATACAAATGACAAGTAAGGCAAACATCGATCACTCACATATCTCCACCTATGCTTGGAGGGAGCAGGGAAATTATATGGAAAAACCTTTCCTTGTCATCCACTTCCTTCTTTTTCTGCTTAATTTCCTTAGGCATAACATACGAGGATTCTATTTTCTTCTCTTTTCTAACCCTACATGATCTGCGCAACACTTGACCCATGCCAACCTCTTCGTCCTCCACAACGTCCCCTCCTTTTCCTCCATTATCTGATACGCTAATGGGAGAATCACCAATATCACTTTCAGAAGCCTTCTCTTCCTCCTCATCATTTTCTTCTACTTTAGCAGAAGTAACGTTATCATTATCGTGTGCATGAGGGTCCATTTCCTTCTTGTGATCTTCTTGTCCTTCGATCTTTTCCTGCCCTCCTCTCTTCACTTGGACTTTTATCAACTCCTCAGCAATGACCCTCGTCAATCTTCTATACATATATTTCAGGTCCTAATCACGACAAATGAAATGTCAATGTTATGAATTTGTTTGTAACGTACAACTACGGGAAGTTAGATACAAATACCTGGTCCAAATGGTCAATTCCTATGTTGTCCTCTGGCTGCACATATGTTTGGGAGGCCGTTCCTCCAAATAGTATGCCCATATTGCTTTCCCTCTCTAATTTAACCATTTCTTTAAATCTCTCCTCAGTCCAATACTTAATAGCATCACCATATTGGTGTCTCTCAGTTGTCACCATTGCGAAATGCTCACCGAAATATACCTGCCCATTCAATCACATATTATCAGCTAGATCAATTGGCAATTGAAGCATATAAATTGGAAAAAAAATATAAATACGTACCAACAATAAGTACACACATCCACCGACATTCGTGTTGGTAGTCTTCTTCTTCCTAACAGCTCTAACATAGTCTTCCATCTCTTTCCACAACTCTTGAATTATGAAGGTTGCCCAATCAAATTTCTGAAAGCCCTTTATGGTCGCACTCATCACCTTCAGTACCCAATAACTGACCTTTAGACTTGCAGTGGGAGATAGAAACGTTCCAAGTGTGTACAACATGAACAAGAACTCGAAATAATCATTCTCTCTCCCCCATAATGGCCTAAAAAATCTTGCTATATAGGCGTCTTGAATACTCACTCTTTAGCTTTGTGTACACTGGGTCATCATCATCCACATCAGCACAAATAAGTTCACCTCCGTGTGGCACACCAAGTAACTGGTGCACATCAACCGCTGAAATTTCCCTTGTCTTACCCCTAATTTGGAATTGGTGAGTTGGTGGATCATATGACCGGAGCATTGATGCAATAAGATCTTTCAGTAACCGATTGCAACCTCCAACCTCAAGCAACTTTCCGAAACCTAATCTCTCAACCCTATCCTTTAGACTTGTGTTTTTGCTTATGAAGTCAGCCAATTGCTTGAATTGCCGGATTGAGGAACATGTGATAAAAGGTATTTTCCTCTTCGTACTTTTCTTCTCCATTATTGATTTCTTTTCATTCTGAGTATATTTTGCCTTCTCATAATATTCCTTTCTCTCTCGGTCACTCAATGCTCTCCATGCTTGTAGTGCATCATTGAAGGATAGAACACATTTATCACCTTTTTCCCCTTCAATTTGTTGAAAAACTCTATTTTAAACAACACTAAGCCATTTTTCAATGCTTTAGTTGTCTCCCCTTTTCCCACCTCCTTGTTCCCTTGTTCATCCAAATTCTGCCCTCCTCCCACAACCTTATGCCCTTCTTCAACGATCTCATGGCCTTCTCCACCAACGTTTTGCCTTTCTCCTCCTCCCTCTTGCCCTTCTTCAACCACCATGTTCTGCTGCAAAACAACTTTCAACATCCAAGTACAGGGAGCTTAACAAAATAGACCCTAAACCAAACATGTATCCAATTATACAATCCAATCAACTCTATGCATGAGAATACAAACCTCTACAATGTTACACTCAATCAAATTAGTCATATTCATAAACACATTCAAACCTCATGGCCATCGATCTAATTCCTATTTCTGTCACTACAGGAATAACTGCAAAGCTTACAGTTTTTAATCAAAAATTTTTAGTTCTTTGTTATGCCTGAAAACAACATCTCTCTCACTATTAACAACGTCAGCTTCTTTATTAACAACATCCCTCTCACTATTAATCAAAAGAAATCAACATATGCACATGTAAAATATATAAATGTACTAGTGCGAGTTAATGAACCAAGCAAAGATTAAGGATTAGTACAAGCAAATCTACTAGTGGAATGGCACTGGCCATTAGTGTGCTTATCGTTCATTATGGTGGTTTGCATTGAACTACATGACAGTGCATACTTTGGCAGCATTAGTACAGTCACTAGAAGTCATATTGTCCATTACTTCCCCATTACCATCCTTTCAGTACTAATTTCAACCTATTCTAGCTCAATCAATCAAAGTTTCTGCAATCTCTATTTATGTTTAAATGTGAAAAAATCTGTATGTGCATATCAATTCTTGTTGCACGAGTTAAAGAAGATTGGGATTATATTCACCTACTGACAAATGCCAAAAAATCATACCACAGCCATGAACATTATTGGCAATACCTATAACAGACGGGTATGAGGTCCTTCCAATTCCAGTTCAGCTTTTCTCTTCACCTTCTTTGATTAACCAACAGCAAAGGGGCTCCGCCACTCCGTGCCGCGCCTCACCGTGCTACTCCTCCCCGCCTTCCCACACCCCCACACTCGTCTCGACTCGCGGCTCCGCCTTCCCACACCCCACACTCTCCTGGCCTTCTTCTCACCTAGCTTCTCCGCCTTCCCACACCCCACACTCGTCGGACCTTCGTCTCCCTTCGCCGTGCCGCCCAACGTTCCCCACTGCACCCTCAGTTCGATCTCCTGTCTCCTCGTTTGCCTCAGCCAGCGCTCGTGTGTCCTTGTTTCCCTCAGCCCGACATCGTGCCCTCCTCCTTTCCGTTTTGAATCGTGTCTCTTCCTTTCTCTCCCTCCCTCCGTCACTCTCTGCTCGTGTCTTTAGTTCCCCTTTTTAGGAGGGTATCTTGGTCATTTTGTTAACATTTCAAATGCCAGATTCCTCATGCCTCACTGATTTGGGATTTCTTATTTTCACCCAACCTTTCTGTCATTTTCTATTTTTGTTTGTAGTTTTCTAGAATTTTCCCTTTTTAGAATGTAGCTCAACAATTTGTAGTTAAATACTAATTTAACATTTCGTGCGTATATTTAATTCATTCAGTCTACTCCATGCACATTTTGGCAGACATTATTCGCAGAATGGAAAATTCTACCCCCCCTATATATACACACACACACACACACTACTCCGGTCCTTAATATAAAATATATTTGGGAAGTTAATCTTGATTTTAAATATAAGACATAGTTTCCTTATTTATCAATCTTTTCCTAATTTACCCCTATTGATACTCCCTAACAATAATCAAAGTGAGTTAGAAATGAGGGAATTAAGGAAGATGAGTAGGGTGTTCTAAACAATAGATGCCATATTAACTAATTTAACTAATTTTTTTAATTTAATTAAATTAGGTAAATAGATGCCATATTTATCAATCTTTTCCTAATTTACCCCTATTGATACTCCCTAACAATAATCAAAGTGAGTTAAAAATGAGGGAATTAAGGAAGATGAGTAGGGTGTTCTAAACAATAGATGCCATATTAACTAATTTAACTAATTTTTTTAATTTAATTAAATTAGGTAAATATATCTTCTATTATTGATCGGAGGAGTATATATTTAATATAATAAATAGGTGAGAACTTTTGATTGGGTGGGGATGTTTGGTGAAGGACATTGGAGATAGATTAATATACACGCAGCCAACCCAGATTGGTCGGCAGGGAAGAAGTCAGTCAAATCTTTGGGATTTTTGTTTTCAATTAATTAACTCACAACATATTTGAATTCAGCATATTATTTATTTTAATTTGATTCAATTAAGAATATTTTACAGTTACAATAAGTTCTAAATACCACTCTCATGGTCAGTGTTGGCGTACTCCTATCAATAGAAGCTTCCAAGCCATCTTTTTCCTGCAGCCAAACAGGGAAAAACACCTCCATGATTAATTGAGTATTCTGAAACATCCTCAACTATATGACTCCATTTTCTCTCCAGATGCAAACAAAGTACTAATATTTTGTGTGGAACTTACGAAAATATGGCCTTATTGGGCTATTTCAACAAGGCTTGAAGATGCATTATATTATATTCCAGCCCTCTCACACCTTTCAACCTCATTTTGATTCCACTTGATAGATCAAATAATCTATCTCATTTGCGGAGATAATATAAATAACATCTCTTTTTCCACTTGTGGATTCAAATTCAATCTATCTCCTGATGAGAAAATATGAATTCTTCCCCTCAAGATGATCCAAAAAAGAGAATGAATTAATCATTATGAACTGCTGAAACAGAATTTGATAATTGTAATTTACTTTTATCCTTAATAGCCAATGACTTTCAAGGTATATATTCAATAAATAGAACATTTTGAAAATCCTTACACGTCTTTCAATAGAGTATATCCTAAAAGTCTAAAACTCGTACATTTGCTAAAAAGTGGAAATAGCAGTTCAAACACACGAGAAATAGTAAGATTAAATTATCATCGCCCATCTGCAATCTCAAATGCCATTTGCTTCTGTATGCTATCATAAGCAGCAAAAGTGTTAGTACTAACATTCCCATATCCACCACTATAGCCAGCTGAAGTGCTAGCAGCAGCATGACCAAGCAAGCATTCATGTTCTTCAGACATCATATCCCCTCCTTTTACCCAAGGATGCTTTTTAATAGCAATTAGACCCTCTAATTCTGTTGCTACTTCTTTCATAGTTGACCTTTCCTCTCCATTAACACCAATGCACCTCCTTGCTAAGAAAGCAACCTCCTTTAGCTGCTTTGCTTTCTTCTGATCCAACACTCGCTTGTCAACAATATCCCACAAGTTGTCTTCTTTCATTGAAGATACAAAGTACATAGCCAAATTTTTCTGTAATGGCCTAGTGAATTCAACCGCTTTCTTGCCAGTGATTAGCTCCATAAGCACAACCCCAAAATTATATGCATCACTTTTCTCATTAAGTTGACTTGTGCGAAGGTACTTTGGATCCAAATATCCTTATGTCCTTTGAACCATAGTAGAAACTTGAGTTTCATCAAGAGGAACAAGTTTTGAAGCTTTAAAGTCAGAAACTTTTGTTATATAATTGTGATCTAATAGTATATTGGAAGATTTAATATCACGATGAATAATTGGGGTAGAAGCAGCAGAGTGTAAATATGAAATGGCTCTAACTATTTCTATAGCTATCCTTAATCTAGTCTCCCATGAAAGAGAGTGCTCATTCTTCAGTAGGTCTATATGGTCCAGAAGGATGCCATTGTGTACAAACTCATAAACTAATAAAGGAACTTCAGTTTCAAGACAACACCCAAAAAGTTTCACCACATTTCTATGGTTGATTTAGGAAAGTACAATCACTTCATTAATAAAATCCTTACTTTGTCTGAGACCCCCTCCTACTTTAGACTTTTTGGTGGCAACATGCGTGTTATCTGGTAATTTACCCCTATAAACAGTGCCTTGTCCTCCACAACCAAGGATTTTGCTTTCATCAAAGTTGTTTGTGGCAATTTTGAGCTCATCTTCTATAAAAATCTTGGTTCTATAAGTGTAATTAATTACTAAGATGAGTCGAACATTAAGGGTTAATTAATTAATTACTATGATCTTACCTAATGAAATTTCCATGATAGGGAATCTGCAGCCTGATCCGTCGATATAGCTGTCGCCTCTGTAACCCCACCGACATGAGCAAGTATAATTTCCGTCGACATTTTGGCATCTCCAACTGCAGCGATTTTTTCCTTCGCACTCATTAATATCTGCAAAATTAATCTTTAAGTTTATTATACATATCTCTTAGCAAACTCATAAATATCATAATTTATCTGTTTTTGTGTGATCCTGGGCCTAATAAACTGCGTCTGAACCAAATTAATAAACCAACCCCTTAAACATCACTCATGTTGCTACATGCAAAATGAAAAAAAGGAAGAGAGGACAACAATTTATCTCACTCACGGATGGATATGGAGTCAGGACTCACACAAACGGGCCCTGTTCTGCTGATGACAAATATCTAAAACGTAAACTAGCTTTATAGGATGGATTATTGATCAGTCCAACGAATTCTTTTCAGCACAAAATTGATCAAATACTTAAGTGCATAGGTATCAGTTAACATGGATGTCAATATCAATATAAAATACTCCATCCGGTCCTAATTATAAGACAAAATTGACTTTTTTTGGAGAATTTAAGGAAGTCAATTAAATTACTTTAGAGTGTTTATATTTTTAGTATCCTTTGATTATATATTAGTTTATTAGTCAAATTAATTAATTTGGAGAAAAACATAAAAATATAAAGACTCTAAAATAATTTAATTGGCTTCCTTAATTTCTCTAAAAAAAAGTCAACTTTATCTTATAATTAGGACCGGAGGGAGTAATAAAATCTACTAGTAGACAAGATACGCTTGAACACTCCATAACATATAAACAAGAGTGGTGATCGATTTGAAAGTTGAAAACAGAGTAGCTCTGTTTGGAAAATTGCAAAGGCTGATTGAGGCTTACCTTTGCAGCCATTATCAAGATAGGGGTTGCCTCTGTACCCTTGTTTACATACACAGTAGTACCCAATACCACTCGCAGAGTCTTGACATCTACTATTTTCCTTGCAGGCATAACTGTTTGCATCTTTCTGCGCTTCAATGCATGTCTGATTGCCAACAGTCCAATCCAAAACGACGGGAAATTGTGTTCTGTTCCTGAGATCTTAGAGGTCTCGAGATGAGAAGTTGAAGGATCCGTACTTGGCAGCAAACACATAGCCACAAGGATTGATGTCACGCACGTCCCTGCTTTCGTTAGAACTAACTATAGTGATAGCAAAGGTCCTCATTCAAGTAAAAAGCATCATTCAGACGCATGATCCCTGTGATGGATATACTCAGGTAACTCAAAGTAAGCAAGCAAGCTAGCTAATATATCACTGGAGGAGGAGTCGTATAGTCTAAGGACTTTTCGAGGAAGGAATCATCCAGTCTTGGGGACTTGTTTTAATGTTTATCTATTTACATCTTGCTTGCACTCAGATATGATATGCCAAAGCGCGTGAAATATTACTAGATTCGGTAAACTCCTCAATAATTTATTTCTTACACCATTCTCACTCTCAGATCAGTTTTCTTTTCATGGTAAGGACAACTGAATTAAGAATTTTAGAAACCAATAGCTTTTGAGAGACTCATGCGAGTTTACTCCATATGTGTATTGATTAGTATGAGAATATCCGCAATCCGTGGCTTATTGTCTAGTTTATATATAGTAATATAATACTTATATTGTTGATTTTTCTACAACAAACGCAAGTATCTCCAAAGGCTTGTAGGGAAAAGCATGCTTGGGTTTGTTTTATAAAAACCAGATGAGTGCTTCTGAAATCGGTGAAACATCATTCTCACTATATTAAAATTGCTTTATCAGTCTTGGAAACACAACATTTTAAAGAAACTGGTGCTGCAATTTTATTTTCTACACCTATTGTACAATCAGTATAGAATGTTGAATGCTTCTCCGTTCTTTAATATATGACATGTTTCTCTAATTTGATTAGATTAAGGAAATTGATTAAGGAAAATAGATTAAGGAAACAGGTCCAAGGCTCTTTTGAACCCCATCAAACAACCCACGATTCAGCTGTGAGGTATTCACCTTCTTCCCATCTGAACATAAAACCTTCTAACAAAGAATTCACTCCTTCTAAGACACCACCACACGCAACTTTCCCAAGGAAGTGAGAAAATGCACCATCAACCTCTACCACGTAGTTCAGCTCTTCAGTACCTAGAGCAGGTGGTTGATGTTGCTGCGGGTTAATCCTGACCCCATGAAGCTTAGTAGATGTGCGCCGCACGCATCCCAAGATCGCAGACCCTTGCGCCTGGACTGTATTAAGCTTTGTATTGGACCCAGTATGAATACGCTCGTTTTAGTCTGGCCAAAGAAGCCAACAAATAGTGAAGAATATATCCTTCCAATCACGCTTGATAGTTCAATTAATCTACCTCATCTCGAGACAATATAAATAACATATCTTCCACCAGTGGATTCAATCTATCTCCTGATGAGAAAATATGAACTCTTCGCCTCAAGATGATCCAACTACAACCAGGCGTCTTTGTCACTTCTTTCAAACTCATTTCTCTCCTCAAATTTGTCCCCTCAATGTGCCTGCCACTCGCTGCACAAATATTACTAGCAGCCACATAGCCTGCAGCATTATAAGGATCCAACTCAAGGAGTCGTTTGGCAGCATGCTTAGCAACATTTGAATATGCTTTGTTCAAACCACATACCCCAAGCAGTGCCCCCCAAATGGCATGATTCGGTTCGATAGGCATCTTCAAGACAAACTCCTCAGCTTCCTTTACCTTCCCTGCTCGACCCAGAAGATTGATCATACTAATGTAATGTTCTAAACCAGGTTGAAGTTCATAAACATTAGTCATGTCAGTAAATAATTCCCACCCTTTGTCAACAAGCCCTGCATTACCACATGCTGTTAGGATGCCCAGAAAAGTTACAGAATCGGGGTAAATCCCAAGCTCAAGCATGGTTTCATACAACTTTAAGGTTTCACTGGCCATCCCATGATCTGATAGGCCCATAATCATGGAGTTCCAACAAACTATGTCCCTGTAAGTCATGTTGGAGAATATGTTATATGCATCACATATCTCCCCACATTTTGCGTACATTGAGATCAAGGAATTCTTGAGAATCAAATCGTACTCATATACTGTCTTTAACTTCAGAGCATGAAGCTGCCGTCCCTGGTCAAGATATGCCGTTGCACCTATGGCTCCAAAAAGAACAGAATATGTAGAATTTAGTGGTGAAACACCCTGAGACCTCATTTCTGCAAATAAACTTATGGCCTCAGGAATTAGCTCGTTTTGAACATAACCATTAATCATTGAAGTCCATGCAATGGCGTCTCTCTCAGGCATGGTATCAAATAGATGGCATGCTTTTGATACTTCTCCTGCATTAAGATAGCCAGCAATCATGCAAGTCCATGCAATTCTGTTTCGGACGGGAACCTTATCAAACAGAATTTGAGCCTTGTGTAACAGACCAAGCTTAATATAACCATTGATCATAGAATTGATAGAGTGACTGTCACAGCTAGTCAAGTTCTTGTCAAATATCTTGTGTGCATAATCCATAAGACCAAACACAGAGTACATCTGAATGAGACTTCTACATAGCCTTCCATCAAAATCATCTTGATCATAGCCTTTGATAAGTATATGAGCATGTAACTGCCTGCCAAGACTCGGAAAACCTAAGCTTGCACATGCATAAGCGAGAGAAATGAAGGTTTCTTCGTTTGGTTTTATATCAGAAAATCTCATTCTGAGAAAAAGCAACAAGGCCTCTTCATACAAGCCATTCCAAGTGAACCCACTAATCATGGCTGTCCAAGAAACAACATTTTTCTCCGGCATTGACCAGAATAAACTATAAGCCTCTCCCACATTGCCCGCACGACAATAACCAGCTATCATGCTAGTCCAAGTTATCACATTCTTGTATTTCATCTCATCAAACAAAGTTTTTGCTTCTTCCATTTTACCATTTTTGGTGTAACCTGCTAACATAGCATTCCAAGAAACCAGATTTTTATTAGGAATTTGATCAAACACTTGCCTTGCTTCCTGCAACCTTCCATTACTAATCAACCCCATAACTAACGAATTCCAAGAAACAACATTCCTCTCAAGCATTACATCAAACAGCTTCCTTGCATCTTCAATCCTCCCTGAATCGGCCAGCCCACTAAACATCGAAGTCCACGAAACAACATTCTTATACGGCATCTGATCAAAAAAATGACAAGCTTCACTTAACCTCCCGGATTGGAGATAACCCGATAACATCGCATTGTAAGTAACAATATTTCTACAAGGCATGATGTCAAACAAGACTCGAGCCTCGTCCACATAACCCTCTCCCGAGTACTTGGAAACCAACGAAGTCCAAAGAACAAGTCGTTCACGGAGATCTGTGACGTGGGTTTTTTCAAGTAAGTTTCGGGCTTCCTGATGCCAGCGTTTAGATAGATAATGGAGAAGTAGAGAGTCATCGAACATGGGTTTCGGGTCATTGTTCCTGGAAAATTCAACCCGAGCTGGGAAAGGCAGAGAATGGTTTTTACAAGAGTGAATATTAGAAGAGATTTTGGAAAAAGAAGAAAGACGAATCATATAACTGAAAGACGAATCACAAAAAGAAAACCAGCAGAAGAGTCAGAATAATTACATGAG
This sequence comes from Inga leiocalycina, assembly GCA_963242795.1. Classification (NCBI taxonomy): domain Eukaryota; kingdom Viridiplantae; phylum Streptophyta; class Magnoliopsida; order Fabales; family Fabaceae; genus Inga; species Inga leiocalycina. Next base: position 11,821,745 of record OY725327.1, on the reverse strand, counting down.
GTCGTTACCCTTGAAGGCAGTGATTTAAGCATATAGGAACGAAAGGGCAAAGGCTTAGATTAAATTTCACAAGAGGGTGACAAAAATATAAGGGTAAAGGTGCATCTAGTGCTCCGACGTGTAAACAGCATCCCAAAGTATTTAAAGATACAATCAGTACTCTAATGTATTTTTGGAGGTGCAATCAGTACTCTAATATTAAAAATGGAGCAATTACACTCATTTCTTAATAGAATACTAATTCTGTTTGCTGACACACTCTTTCATTTCCTCTTTCATCGATCTTCGACATGTTCATCCCTTTTTTTTTGTATTTAAGGGTACAATTTTGCCCCTAATATATTAAAAATGAAGTAATTGCACCACTTCACAACAGAATATTGGTTTAGAGTTTATCTTTCCCATCATAGTTCCTCTATCATTGTGATGAAAGTATTTGGCTTTGGTCTTGTTGAATCTTGAGACCCAAATAAAAGAAGAAGCCAAGTCGAAATTAGAGGGGACTTTTATTTATAGTAAATTATCAATTTCAATCACATACGCAGGAATATATTAAATTGTATTAAATTTCCCAAGTGAAAGGGTGTAATTGCTCCATTTTTTATACATTAGGGTACTTATTGCACCTCTAAAAATAGTTTAGGGTGCTTATTGTAGTACGGTGAAAACGGTTCGGCCCGTTTAGGCCCAAGTCCAAAACATCCATTGAAAGTTGCAGCCCGACTTGTTTGGGTGAAGGCCCGCATGCTTCAAGCCCATTTAAGAGTTTTTTGCTTCTTATGCACTTGAAAACTAAAATACTTAATTTAAAATATAAATATCATCAAAACTAAATTAAAATATCAAATCTTTAACAAAATACAAACACTAAGACCTAAGTCCAATTCAAGCAGACTTCATAAAATAGGAAAATCAAGCACCGAAGCACGAATCCAACAAATGATCAAAGACAAATTTAAACTTAGAGTCTGCCAACTAAACATATAGATAGACAAAAAGCAAATAAAAGAAGAGAAGCTTGAAAAAATATAGAATTGTTGGGTCTGACCCGTTTAGTTGAAGCCCGCTCGGGCCTACCCACGAGCTTGGGTCCATTTAACACCTTTTATATTCCTATATTCTTGAAGACTAAAATGCCTAATTTTAAGGGAAAATGACCCAAAAAGAACTTTGGATATATTAAAAGACAAAAAGGTGTTAGAAGATTTGGAAATCCCTCAGAAGTGCTAGCACTTGTCAGGAATTTACAATTTCAGGGAAAAATTATCATTTTACCCTTACCCATATTTTTATTAAAATAATAAAACATCTTCCACCGGCCGGCCGCCGGTGGCGGCCAGCAGCTGCCCGGCCTCGACGGCAGGAGGTCGCTGCCGGCAGGGGCCCCGGCCAGGGAATATTTCTTCGGGACGGAATATTCCCCCAAGCTTTGGGAAAAAAATCCCAAAGTTTGGGGGTAGGGGTTAAAATTTGATTTTTAACTAAACCAACTAACAAGTTCAGATAAGGAATTGGCAAATTGATAAAAGAAATTAACAACTTCATATAAGAATTTCACAATTTTTGTTTTTTAAGCAAAAAATTCACCTACTCTCTCAGACCATTCACTAGTTTAGATAAGGAATTCCCAAGTTCATATGACGAATTAACAAATTGGGAATTTCTTATCTAAACTAGTGAAATTCTTTTATGAAGTTGTTAAAAACGAAAATTGTGAAATTCTTATATAAAGTTATTAATTTCTTTTATCAATTTGCCAATTTCTTATCTGAACTTATTAGTTGGTTTAGTTAAAAATCAAAGTTTACTATATATATTTTTTGCATTACAAATAATGATGGCCTTCCTTAACCCAGTGGTTATGCACCAAGGTGCATGACCACAGGTGGGGGGTTCAAACCCCCTACCCCAAACTTTGGGATTTGTTCCCCAAAGCTTGGGGCAATATTCCTTCCCGAAGGAATATTCCTTGACCGGGGCCCCTGCCGGCGGTGCTCGCTTGTCGTCGAGCGGCCACCGGCCGGCGGAAGATTTTTTATTATTTTAATAAAAATATGGGTAAGAGTAAAATGGTAATTTTTCCCTGAAATTGTAAATCCCTGACAAGTGCTAGCACCTCTGAAGAATTTCCAAATCTTCTAACACCTTTTTGTCTTTTAGTATATTCAAAGTTCTTTTTGGGTCATTTTCCCTAATTTTAAACATAAATATTATTAAAACTAAGTTAAAACATCAAACATTATCGATGTTTAACAAAACACAAACACTAAGGCCCTGTTTGGTACGAAGCACTGGGGGGTAGGGCTTGGGATTTGATCAAGGATTGAGTCAGAATATATTGTTTGGTTTGAGGGACTCCAAATAACTAAGGATTAAGAGTACCACGAAAGTGGGATTGCCGCAAAGCCACCTCCCCCTTGGTATTGCGTTTTCAATCCTGGGGTTGTAAATTTTAGAGATAAAAATATAAAGTTTATAATATTTTCTTGACAAAAATACCCTCTATCAATTTTCTCCTAAATTGGAATTCATCACTTTATTTTATCACTCATCATTGCTCTCATGGGTGTTTTGGAGTATGGCCGTTATAATCACTACCATCACTTATGGAGAATAGCCGCTGCAGCTGCCAATGGAAAGTCATACAAAGCAATGTTAGGGAAATCATCACAGACTAAAACAATGTTAAGAAAATCATCACAGACTAAAGCAGAACAATCAACTCCCCTTGTATCATTAGGAAGACGACTAAGGTGATCCGCTATATGATTTTCTGCTCCGGCTCGATCCTTGATCTCAATATCAAATTCCTGTATAAGAAGAGCCCAACAAAGCAGTCTTAGCTTAGACTGTGGCTTTTTGAACAAATACCTGACAACTGCATGATCTGAGAAGACAACAACTTTAGAGATGATTAGATATGATCTAAATTTATCCAAGGTGAACACAATCTTTTAAAATGCAAAAGTAGATACAATCTAAATTAACAACGATGTTTTTCGTCATGAACGTTTAAGATGCAAAAGTATATACAATGTTTTAAAATCTATGCAACTTTATCAATTTAAATTTACCCTAACGTTTATTATAAGGGTTTGGACCAATTAAATGAAATTGTTAAAATTAGTCCTTTTTAGAATATTGTAAATTTTGCAATTTGCACATTTTAAAATTGAATTGTGCCAGACGGCAAAAAAACTTCATTATTAAAAGGGTTTTAACTCTTTGTCCTGTAATAGCTGCAAGGAAAATCCTTGATTAAATTTTAAAAAAAATTAACTCACTTATAAGTTATAACTCAATTCCTTAACTATGACTTAGTATAATTCAATTCCTGGATTTTTGACTCGCCTATAACTCGGTACTTTATCTCTAAATTTTTTATATTATTGCCCTTATAATATATAACCCACTTTGAGTCATCCTATGCTGCATGAACTTTGCTTCCAACTCAAAGAAGGACGTCTGGAGAGGACGGTGAACAAACAAAAGCATGTCAAAGAGAAGGCAAAAACATAGGCTGAACAGAGACAAAGCCAAAAGATATACCTTGTAACGGCCAAATATGCAATGTTGGGTTTTAAGATTCAGGTACAGGCATCAAAAGGAAATAATTTAAAAAAGAGGGAACGTCTGTAATAACAGAGCTTTTGTGTGGGTGTCAAGGTGATTCTAAATTATAAGATTTAGCCATTAAGCTGAGGAACGAAGGAGAGCCTATGAATGAGATCTTAAAGGAGATGGTGTTTGGTTTTGAAGGAAGAGAGAGAGAGAGGGTACATATAAAGAGGAGGGAAAGTCTTAGACTGAGAAAGTGGGAGAATTTATATTCAAAACGAGCATGTGCTACCCGTGCGTTGCACGGGAGATTTTACAAAACAATAAACTATGTATCATGAATTAAAAAAGAAAATTACATTCTTCAAATTTAAGCGTACTTTACATGAAAATGGAAAAGATTAACATAAACAATAGTTTGGCTTAATGTAAACAAACAAACACAAATATGTCATATAAGAAGTTCAATCAGAAGAGGAACAACACCCTACCACATTACATTTACATTTCAAGAAATCTTTTTGTAAACCACACTTTTTGTTGTGGATTTCCCTCCATCATCATGGTCTCCCAAAACAATCTTTAAACCTTCCATACTTCTTATAAGCGCCAATTGCTAACATTGAATGAATAGAGAAAGCACAGGCTGAAATGGAAAGGCCGGGCATTGTATCAGCAAAGAATTGGGCTCAATGAGAAAGAGTTGAATAGGGATTTCCATGTATCTGATGTTTGGAAAAAAATGAAAATCAAATACTAATATCCTTGTAACATGTTAGCAAAGGGAGTGCGCAAAAATAAGATGGGAGAAACCATAAAAAAAAGGAAGGGTCAAAAAAACATTTAGTTCTCATTGACGCATATATAGGAATTTAAGTTTATACTTATACAGAAGATAGTAATGATTCACCACATGAAAAGAAAGGTAATGATTCACCATAAGCAATAAAAGCCTTACCAGAAACATTATAAGGCACGGTTAACAAAGTCTGAGACAAACGGTTACCATGCCCACAATTAACATCTCCATGTATGCTGCTATATGGACCAAAGCAAAAGCAAGAATTGTTGACCGATTAAATCATAGTGTTTGAAATACTTGTGTACACAACTAAATGACAACACTTTCACAAAGGATAAAAAAAAGAAAAGAAACCATACATCCACATGTAAAAAATTTTAGTAACATTATTGGGCCTTACATGATATTGGAACTAAAAAGATATAGTTAGGTAACCCTATTGTACTTGGTTTAGATAAAAGGTTTAGTTAATGAAAAAAGACATGTCCCATCAAATAACCTATTAAAGAATAAAAAGCATGCATCCACATAAATGAAAAGTTGTCCTACACCAAGAGAAAGTGTTCTCATCACAGTCATTAAAATAGAAAGGTCGGTTTTTAGACAAACTTGTATAACTACTGGGACCATGTTTTGAAAAATAAAAGTTATTTGATTTAAAATAATATTCCAATTGGAGTATAGGATGATTTAAAATAATTGAGGCATGTTTAGTAGCCAAACAAACAGTAATTAAATCAAAATTAGGGGCATGCTGACTTAATTAAATTTGTCTAATTCAGTTGGCCTCTTCTTCTGTTGCGAAAAGTTCTGGGAAGAGAAACTTTCTCATCATCAGGGCGAGTTAAGAATGAAGACTTGGGCACTGGAGAATTGGCAATTAACTAATTAAGAGTGACCTGAAAACAAATTAACAAAAGATTAAGGAATGGAATTAGATAATAAGGATTAATTAGAGGTCAGATGAATGAAGCAAGATTAGATTCAAGAAGAAGAATCATGTGGGGTCCAAGGTTTGTGTGGAGAAAAAATAATTTCATGTCGAAAATAGGACAGTGTGTTGTGAGCTTTCATCATGTCGGGCAAAAAGCAAAATTGAAAATGCTCTTTTGGCTGTGATGGCCACCCAAAAAAAAAAGAAGGGAAAAAAGAACCTCCATATGCCTTCTTTTTTATAACCATTAATCAACCCCACATATGTCTCTGTGTGCCTTCCCTTTTTCATCATTAAAGAAGCTTAATTAAGCTTCTTCTTTAAATTGGCTATTTGGCTATATGTGTGTGTGATGTGAACTACTTCACTCTCATCATGAGTCATAAAGTTTCAAGTTCCTCCGAGTGCCCAGTACTGTAATCAATGCTCTCCTTCGATTCTTGTTTACATGTCACAACAAAGTACGTTAAGAGTGGGTGGGGCAAGAGGTACTCAGGAGAGATGTGGATGACTGATAAAAGAAAAAATTGATAAAGTATTACTTAAAGTGAAAGATGTGTAGGCTGCAATTAAAGGGGACAGGGCTAGTATGAAATTATATGAGAATGAATAAGAACAAAACAGAACAGTAAAAGAAAAGTAATCATATTGCAAGTAATAATACAAAGGATGGAAACAATAAGGTAGAAGAGACTGTAGCAATGGAAAGCATGGACTGAATAGGCATTACATTAAAGTGAAAGATATGTACAGTGAAAGAGACAACTTATAACATTATAACCATTATATCAGAACTTCAACAGACCACTTATAACATTGAAGAAATGCCAAGAAGATGAATATATCCATATTTTTCAACTGTAGTTGAATTTTTAAAAAGCAAACAAATCCCATAAAAATTCAATCATCTACACATAATCCATATTTCAACCAAAACGGAAATAGCGAGTAATAATTGATGTGAAATAGTACCCTTGTGATATTCAAAACTTCCTTTCAACTTAATATGTCCAAAATAAGAATATATAGCAAAGTAATGAATCATATAAATCAAATATTCAACACTAATATAGTGATAGGATTAGTCCATATTAGATGCAGAATTGTTTACATGCACAGGTGTTGTACAATTCTCATTATGTGGGTGATGTACCTGAGATGAAGAAGTTCTTTGCCTTTGTCAAGGTTTATTTTCTGTTTTGGATCATCAGCAAATGTTTAAGTTTATTGAAAAGGCAAATAAACTTTATTTAAGTTGTGCCATGCATGAGGTTCTTTTCTCTGCTGATTAGACAAAAAAGAAACCATTGTTCACAGTATCTACATTATGCTACACGGATCAGATTTCTTTTTCTGCCATTATGCTCATTAGATGACACTGATGGAAAATGGTAAAGTGAAAAATGTGTTGAGTAAAAGAGAGTTGGTATTTGATTTATAATGAAATTAGGCAGAGTAAAAGGTATAAAAGAAAGAATAGATAAAGTAAGCATCAAAGATTTGCACGCTGCAAGAAATTGCATGGGAATGAATAACAACAAAAAAGCACAGTAAAAAAGAAGTAATCATATTGCAAGTAATAATGAAAAGGTTGACAATAATAAGGCGGAAGAAGAGGAGTGCAGCAAAAGGTAGAATAGAAAAAGAAAACAATAATAAGGCACATTAAAAGAAGCAGCACAGTAAAAGAGAGGTAATATATAATATAGGATGACAATAATAAGGTACAAAACTATATAAATACCTCCCCTAACAAACAAACAAAAGGCATAAATATATAATATTATTCCTGCAATTATCTCCTTTAGGGAAGAAGGCATCTCCCAAGTATATAAATATAATATGCAGGGTCGCATCATAATCACAGATAAATAGAGAAGGATCACGAAGACAAATAAGTGATAATATATTTTTAAGTCCTCGTAGGTCCAAGGCATTCCCTATATTTGAAAGAAATAGCGAGTTGATACCACCAAGCTATGAACAGGACATCACTTTCCATTGACTGATCAATCAAAGTTCCTTTTATAGCATTTTAAGTTCACTAATCACGGACTGGGACAGTTATGATGTTGATAGGAACCAACTTTTTTTAGTGAGAGAGAGAGAGACTCATCACTCACGGGCAAGGCAAAAAGATATTTTGGGTTTGTAAATATTCTTTGGTATTATTATATTAATTAATGGTGACATTTAGAAAATTTGGAAGTCATGATGACATGTTAAGAGTCGGTGGGGTAAGAGGCACTCGGGAGAGATGTGAATGATTGATAAAAGAAAGAATTGATAAAGTATTACTTAAAGTGAAAGATTTGTAGGCTACAATTAAAGGGGACAGGGCTGAAATTGCATGAGAACTTTGACCAAAAAGAAAGTGCATGAGAATGAATAAGATCAAAACAGAACAGTAAAAGAAAAGTAATCATATTTCAAGTAATAAAGGTCGTTTTCAATGTTCGGGCCATATGCTTTTGTTCCGTGCTAAATTTCCTGATAATAACGGAGGCAGCTTGCAAACTACTTTAGTGCGTGGAGCAATGTGACATAAGAGAACCTGTGATGCCAAATTATTGAGTGGAATGCTTTAGTATAGGTTTTGAGGTAATTAAATAATTATTTTCCTCATTCATGAAAACATAGCATAGACCTACTACTGATACAAACACAATATAGCCTTTATAAGAATGTGATGAAGAAAACATAGCATAGACCTACTACTAATGCAGTGCTTGTCCTCTTTTATGACCCACCTAAGCACATGACCTTCTCTCTCTCTCAACTCTCAATGCTACACCTCACTTTATTATTTTCATGTAGCAACAGGTTAAAAAATTGATTGTTGAACGATCATATATAAGAATTATACTCAATTTGAATGAGAAATTTTGGTTTAAAAATGCTTTGGTTTAGCAAATGGCTCATGCTCTGTTGCAGCTAACGTGCTGCCCAAAGTAAATCAAGTTTCCTAAAAAAGAGACAAATTGTAGCCCAAAAATCATAATGGAAATAAATCCAGATAAATCAAAATATCAAGAAAAGTAGAAATATCGCAATATCCACAAAAATCACATGTCAGTGTAGAGCAAAAATATTTCTTAAAAAAAATGAAGCATACCTTTGTTAATGGAAACCTCTGGTTCATGTCTTTCTAGCTCCTCTTTTTTTCTTTGTCCTTTTCAAAGCTTGGCAGCTGCCACATTCTACGCAGTTAAAACTAAAAAGCAAGGTTGGGTAGCCTGGTTCATACAAATAATTTGATCTTATTATCTATCATCAACTACCATAGTTATTATACTCATCTAAAATGTTTTATTATTTACTAGTGTAAGAAGTTCCACGACTCAATTCATTATCACCAGACCAACCAATATGAATCAGTGAAATAAGGAGAGCATGAGAAAATAATATTAATGCTTCTTTTAATAACAGAAGATTATTTGTAGAAAGACAACGTTATGCTGTATTGTAAATCATAGTTCTTGACCGAACATATGATTGTATGTCCTTAATAGAGGTTAATGTGAAACTCACAAAGTTCGGCACAATGGTTATAAGTTGTAACATTGAAACAGGGTTTATGGTGGTTGGTTCTCCATCAGGAAATAGCGTGTAAAATGACAACAACTTCATGACCATGTTCAAGCTATCCCTAATTGTGAATCATCATTTCCTTCAAATACTGAAGAGGGAAAATTCAAATAGGTCAAATTAATCTACAGGCAAAATTCAAAAATCAAAGTTTGGATCCATAAGAAGTGGCTGTGAGTAGTGTCAGACAGAGGAGAAGCAAGAAGAAAAAAGACACATATCCGCAGCCCAAAGATTCCATAAGAAGGCCATAAAAAGGTAGGGATTGACAGTAATAGTGTAAAATCCACAAAATGACATAGAAATTAAACCCATCTCCCTCATATCTCAGTACGAAAAAATTGGTGACAGACATCAGATCGAAGGAGTGTCTAGGCATTGAGTCCCCTGTTTGCCCCAAGATGTTGGCGGGGTGAAGTTGGAGATGGTATCTCTCATGTATATATCTACCAAACTCACAAACCAAGAAGTCAGAGATGGCCAGTGGTGTCTCGCAGGTGGGAAGAAAAAGCCACAGCTTCCTTGCGGTTGCTTCTTCGCTGCTGACACCACCACAAACTCTCCAATAGGTATGCAAGAGGAGAAACCGATTAAGAAAAAGAAATAGGAAACTCGATGGAAGGAACCTGGAGATTAGACGCCCACAAAGACCCAAGGTGAGAGAACAGACGATGATGGTGGACCGGAGCTTTCGTGTGCAGCAGGTGAAGCAATTTGAAAAACCCTAAAGCTATGGCAAAAGAGAGATCGGGAAGGATGGGCGCAAAGAAGAAACCGAGGAAGAAGATGAAGAGAGAGAGGAGAGGTCGTAGTCAAAAAAGAAGAATGAGGCTGTATAAAGAGGAAAGAGAGAGAAAGTGTTTTTTTATTGGGTGCCAACCTAAAGGCATGTGATTTTGATTTGAATTTTAGCCCAACAACTGTGTCGATGTTTGGCTGTCATGGAGCCCAAAAAAATGGGAGGCGGCTTATGAACAGTAAAATGTGTCTATAGCTGATGGATAAGCCGCATAAGGAACTGGCTTGGTGGAAGAGATTTATATGTTATATTGATAAGGAAGGGTTTAAGATTTACAGAGGGGGAAAAACGAAGGGTGAGAGCAGGAGTGAAGGAAGGGAAGCTAAGGGGGGAAAGAGAGGATCATGAACCTTCAAAATCAAGATCAGACCAGATTTGTGAGGCTGTGATATTGCCCAGGCAAACGTTGGCGTAACCTAGTTTTCCTCTTAGAAGTTCATATTCTACTTCGTCTGTCCGCTCCAGTGGTTCCTTCTTTTGTTATGTAGAAGCAAGTTTTCAACTAGCTTTCACGCCACATAAGATAACTCAAAGTGAATCATAGATGACAAGTAATATAAAAAATTAAAAGATAAGAGATTGAGTTGTAAATTTGTTAAAAATTGGAGGTCTAAGATTAATTTTCCCAATATTAAATCTGAACATTGAGAATACGAAAATAAAGGAAAATGAGGGATGTTTCCAAGCTAACGAGACTCAAACGAGCTTCTTAAACACATATTTAGCTGCTCTACATTCTTCTTATCCAACACTCGCTTGTCAAGAATCTCCCAGGAGTTATCTTCTTTCATTGAAGACACAAAGTACATAGCCAAATTTCTCTGTTCTGGCCTTGTGAATTCAACCGCTTTCTTGCCAATGATTAGCTCTACAAGCACGACCCCAAAACTATATACATCACTTTTCTCATTAAGTTGACCTGTGTGGAGGTACTATGGATCCAAATATCTTAGAGTCCCTTGAACCACAGTGGTGACTTGAGTTTCATCAAGAGGAACAAATCTTGAAGCTCCAAAGTCAGAAACTTTTGCTCTATGCCTATAATCTAAGAGTATGTTGGCAGATTTAACATCGCGATGAATAATTGGAATAGAAGCAGCAGAATGTAAATATGAAATGGCCTCGGTTGTTTCTACAGCTATCCTTAATCGAATCTCCCATGAAAGAGAGTGCTCATTCTTTAGTGGGTCTATGTGATAAAAAAGGGTGCCATTGTCTACAAACTCAAACTAATAAGGGAACTTCACTTTCAAGACAACATCCAAAGAGTTTAACCACATTCCTATGGTTGATTTGGGAAAGAACAATCACTTCATTGATAAAATCTTTAACTTGTCTTGGGTCACCTCTTACTCCGGACTTTTTAATGGCAACAAGTGAGTTATTCAGTAATATGCCCTTGTAAACCGTGCCTTATCCTCCACGACCTAGAATTCTGCTCTCATCTCATCTTCAGTAAAAATCTTGGTTCTATCAGTGTATCCTTGTTGTTGATGAAGTTGCTACTACATATAACTTCCTCCATTTTGTTCAAAATAGTGTCTTCTAAGTTGTTTTAGTGCTCTTTATTTGTTTCTCTAGCATAGAGTAAAGATCAATGTGAAGATAACAAGCAAGCCTACAAAAATGCCTGCAAACAATGTTCAAAATATTATCCAGAGTTACTAGTGAGTGGTGTTGTTTGTCAATAAATCTTAGTTTTGAACACCACATGATAGTGATGCTTTGTTTATTCCCCATCATCTCTCGGTTCAATGGTGTTGATTCTCTCTTGTGCAGGTGAGTCTTGTGGATAGAGAGATAAAGAAGCTTGTGTGTGGTTTTTGAACTCAAATTGGTAATGCTTTGAATGAAAACAAAAGTTTCTCTAAATATGGAAAGGAGGCCTGCAAATTAACCATTGAGACATAACTGAAATAAATTGTTTTGCGATTGACACAGATTAAAAAAGATATTGTCATGTTATTATAAAGCTGCTAATGTATTAAATGTTTTGATTTGTAGCATATAGCTACATGTGTTATTTTAAAAATATAATATCAAAATTGGTGACTGCCTTTTATTTTTTATTCAAGGAATGGGATAACAAAATTGTTTTTAAATCTAAATCAAAATTGGGTCAATTTAACATCGTTAGCTAAGATGAGTCTAACGATAAAGGGTTAATTACTATGATATTCTTACCCAATGAAATTTCTTGGATGGGGAACTTATAGCCTGGCCCGTCTTTATAGTCGTTGCCTTTATAACCCCATGGACATGAACAAGTATAATTTCCATCATCATTGCGGCATCTCCAACTGCAAGGATTTTTTTCGCACTCATTAATATCTGCTAAATTAATCTTTAAGCTGGTTATACATATCTCCAAGCAAAGCTATTATAAATATCAAAATCTTGTTCTAGATGTTATATCTCAGAAAAACTCAGCGGATTTAAAATTAAGGGTTAATATAATATTTGCTCTCTCAAGCGTTATTCTGTTTAAAAATTGGATTAAGTTGTAATTTTAACAATGAATTTTTTCGCCATTAGTGTCTAGTGCAATTAAGTTTTGAAGCGTTCAAAAGTAGACACAATTTTTAAAAACAGAATAATTTTAACAATTCCGTTAAACTAACCCAAACATAGATATCTTCTTTTTTTATGTGGGTCCCACTTGTTCTCCCTCTATCTTTATAACGGACATTTAGGTCAATTTTATGGAATTGCTAAAATTGCACTAATTTTAAAAAAAATTTGTCTACTTTTGCATCTTTTAAAACGTAATTGTACCAAAAAAATAACATTGGTTTTTAAAATTGCACTTTAACATAAAATGTTAGTCCTTATAATTTAATAAAAACCTATAGTGTGTTTGGATTAGCTTCTGGAGGATAGGTTCTGGAGAAAAAGTGGAGAATAACTTTTGGAGAATAGATTATAAGGAGAATAGATTATGGGAAAAAAGTGATTTTGATAAAATGAGAGTGTTTGGATGTTGTGATCAGAATAGCTTTTTTCATAGTCAAATTACTAAAAAGGATATTAACTTTTGTAATAATTACATGTAAAGAATAAGATTATATTTTATGTATTATTTAAGATTTAAGGTCCAAATTTAATAGCTAAGTTTTTCCTGAGGTGCGTCTGGTAAAAATAAGAATGAACAATTAAAAAGGATTTAAATTTAACAAAACCGTTAAATTTGACCTGACAGTGTTAAATTATAAGAGAAGAAAACCCTTAACGACATTAAAAAGGATACATCTTAACCCATTATTTAATATTAAATTTCATAATTAATACCAAAAATGAAATAAATTTTTCTATATGTAATATTAATTAACTTAAATATTTTTTTAATATAATCAAATTAGATAAATAGATTTTATATTAAAAATAGGAGGGAGCATTAAAATTAAAAAAATAAAAAAGGACGAAGAGAGAACAGAGGAACATTGAATTCAAAAAAAAAAGATGAGAGAGAGGGAGTGGTGTGGGACCCACATACAGAAAAAGAGAAAAAAAAAGATTATGCCAAAACCATAGTTTTGGATTAAAAAGGGATTATAGCATTTTGTAGGGTGTTTGGCAAAAATTTCTCAAAACCTTGGTTTTGATTGTAAAAGCGCTTTTTCATTGAAACCCAAACACACACCTAGACTATTTTGCCTCGTATGGGATAAAAACCATAGTTTACAACTAGAGAGACTAAAAACCAAAATAGGGACAAAACTTGAAGCATTAAAAAATATATTAACCCTAAAATTAAACAATAGTAGTTAGTAGAAAACAAGATATTTTGGGTGCAATTTAGATTGTAGTAAATTTTCTTGTTTTGGTTCCTCATGATCACCTTCCACCCTCTATTCCTCCAACTTCATTGTCGATTTGGTCGACTGGGAGTAGAAACAAGAACATGGGCAAATAGTTACTTTCACAAGATTTTCGCATGGAAGATTTCACTTTCCTCAAGTTATTGGTAGGAATCCATTATAAATGAAAATGGGTTCAGATGGAAAAATATTTTCTGATGGAAATGGTGAACCAAACGGCCGCTGCCGCAGAAAAATCCAATTCCCTTTCCCCCATCTGTTTTTCCTTGAACTAAATGGGCCCTAAGCCCCTGACTGCCCATATACACACACACACACTTATAGTTAATAAGGCTGTCAATATCAATACAAAAGTGTTTAAAAAACTAATAATTTATTTTTCTAAAAAAGAAAATAATACCCCGGAACAGGACATCCCAAGATCCTAAAAAGTCTTGGGACGATGACGAAAGTGGTGATTGTTTTGAAAGTTGAAAACAGATTAGCTCTGTTTGGAAAATTGCAAAAGGTGATTGAGGCTTACCTTTGCAGCCTGTATCGAGGTAGGGGTTGCCTCCGAAACCTTCTTTACATACACAGTAGTACCCACCATTTGAGTTTTGACATCTACTGTTTTGCTGGCAGGCATAGCTTGCATCTTTCTTGGCATCAACGCATGTCTGATTGGAAACAGCCCAGTCCACAACCAAGGGAAATTGTGTTCTGTTGCTGAGATCAAGCCGATCTCGAGATGAGAAGTTGAAGGATCCTTCCTTGGCAATAAACGCATAGCCGCAAGGGTTGAAGTCACGCACGTCCGTGTAGTAGTTGCCCTAGTTATCTATGGTGATATTATAGTTCCTGATAGCTCGAGGCAAACTGATCTCTCACAGCATTGCACACAAGAGCAAGCACCTTCCTCAACACTCCTCTCGTTACTGCAACTCGGAGAGCAGCCAGTTATAACCGTGCCGTCCAGGTCCCAGATGAGAGACAACTTGTCACAGCCCACCACAGTGAATCTGTTCTTGGAGTGTGATATAGAAAACTTATCGAACCGCATTGTAAACAGGGATGAAGCATCCTTTGATTTACTGCAATGCTTGGAGACGTCTCCGGAAACGGTCAATTCAGGAGGATCCAGGGAGATGTTGAGAACTGGTGTATTAGAGCCGTAAATCAATAGTGTTGTGGCTTCTCCAGAAGATGGGGAAGTGGTGGTTGTACAGTTGAGGAAGAACTTTTCATCTTTGTAGCAGTTCTTGCTAGTGCAAAAGGGATATGTGAGGCTCACGTTCCCACACTTATAGTTGCAACCCGGTTTCGTCTGGGCTTCAGCTGCCGCAACGGTGACCAGCAATGCCAGTTTCAAATGCAGTGAGTTCAATAAACCCATCTCTCTTATCGATATACAGATCAGATTTACAGTCTGGGATATACACGGATTAAGAGTTAGGTATGTAGCTAGCTACTCCCTCCGGTCCTAAATATAGGACAAAGTTTGTAATACAAATTGCACTACAAACTTTGTCCTATATTTAGGACCGGAGGTAGTATTATATATGGATCACTTCAAATTAATCCTGATCATTCAGCAGAACACGAAGCTTCATCTGATCTGCAACGAACAAACGATCTCATCTTATTAACGGCGCGTCCAAATCATTGACTCAAAGGGTCTTGGTCTTCTCTCTTTCTTTTTTGTTTTTTTTTTTTGAATTAACTGGCAAGCAAACAGCTTGAAATATTACCCGACATGAGTCACAAACTCCGCCATATAGCTGTCAATCTTGTCCCTTTCTAACCTATGTTGACTCAAAGGGTCTTGGTCTGTTAGAAATAGAATGTTTGTGTATTTTGCATTTAATTAGCTATATATGGACCTTGATATCGTATCATCTCAAATACGGCAAATGCCAGGACTATATATATATTGGACTTGTCTTGGTTATTTGGTGCGTGGTGTAAACATTTTGGTTTGTGAACAATGAGAGGGCTGATTCTCTATGGGCTGTGCTTGTCTTAGAAGTTAGAAGTGTGTTATTCATGGACCTGGCTTCTCTCCACTGCTAGGTCCCATCCGCTGCTTTCCTTTTCTTAAAAACTACATTGTTTTAGTGTAGTTTTGAGAGAAGGAGAGGGCTGAAATTTTTTTTTCTCCTAAAAAAAAATGGTATTTAGTATTTTAAAATATTTTCCTTGTCATATCTAGTATCTTAAAATATTTTTTAAGTACTATGTAGTATCTTAAAATAATTTTTAGTCTCTTTTCATAAAATTCATTTTGGGATGGTCTAGGTATTAAATACGAGTGTAATTTCTTTTATAAATTTTACTTCTAATTAATTTTTTTCATATGTCATCTTTCACTATATTTCTCATTATTACTTTCTTCCATTTATCCATTTATAAACCAAAGCATACTGTATTTTTTTATAAAAAAAATATTTTTTACATATTTATTATTTTTAATTAATTTTAGCAGTTCCATTATTTCAATATCAGATGAAGGGGATGGAGCCCGCATTACCTGCTAAGCGGGTTTATGAGCTCATCCCGCAACACGACGTAATTTTGTTCAAGAAACCCAATGACAAACTCATGACTCTCTGAGCATGTAATGTGGATCCAAAGCAAGTAGAGATTGTTATGGTGTGTGGGGGGTGAGTGGATTGGGGGGGGGGGGAATGGGATAGTGGGGAGGCATTGATGAGGAAGAAGAAGGGGGAGGAGTTGAGTGGGGAACAAACTTTTTTAAAACTGCGAAAACGGTGAAGTTTGACTCATGAAAATAACGAGAATGCCAACAGATGAGTTTGGGTGTGAGTGAGAGGGGCTGAGTGCTTTTTTGACAAAATGAAAATAGAGTCACCAAATCCACAAACACAAAACCATGTCTCTGGTATGATGACCAACTCAATCAATCAAAGTGCCTCTATCATTACATTCCTTCATTCACAATACCACCTTATCACTATCTTTATCATTTTTCATTTTCTTACATTCAATAACCCATCATGTCTTTTCTTACATTCAATAAACCATCATTCTTCTCCCACTCCATCAAACAATAATCTTGGACATGGATGTTTTCCTACGCCCAATTATAATATTTATTTTATTTATAATAAATTTATTTCATTCAAATATCCATATATTTTCAAACACCGAGCCCCTCTTAAATCCGTTGTTGATCAAATGGGTGGTTTAATGAATTCTCATTCATTGTTTCCAACGTGTTTATCGGAGTTTCCGTGTCCATTTTGATGGTGGCAACACAACTGACTTCCTATTTCACAATTTGGATTACAGTATATGTTGGTGGTGTGTTTTGTTTTTATTTAATTCGTGTAGTTTGGAGTTAGGATTTTTTTTTTTTTTTTGCACTTCAATTTCTTTATGCCTTGTTGACTTTTTGTAATATTGTTTATTTATGAAAATAATTACTTTTTTTAAGCATCAAACTTCATATAAAATGAGTCACCAAGAAGAATAGGGATGTTTAATTGTGTTTGAGACCAAAAGAAAAAGAAATAAAGAAAAAATAGTGAGAGAATTGTAACTGTGACTTCTGCTCTATTTCTATTATGCATAGAATGCAAAAAGAAAAAAGAAAGAAAGAAAGAATATAAGCTTCTATGTGATTTATTCACATTATTCAATGGCAACTGCAAATCATATATATATATATATATATATATATTTGTTGACAGCAACTGTGAATCAAATTGTTCATGGAGAAATCATGCTGATCATATATTGAGCGAGAAATCAATTGTTTATGGTATTTCATGAAAAACTTAATAATATTGAAAAGCTTACATATTAAAAGGAATTATGAGGAGCGTTGAGTTGACTGAAACTAACATCCCACAAGAGAAGAGTACAACACACAAAAAGTAAAAAGCATGAAATAATTTGGAGTGTGAAGTATGGCATATTTGGTTGCAGTTGCACAGTGCTGTAACCCTGCTGACGCTCCAGAATGATCGTAGAGGCAACACTATTGGTCCTGTGCATGTTCAGATTCAGACTACATTCCGACTTTCCCATTCCCACACAGTCCCGACCACGCCAAAATCAAATTCTACGTCGTACACTTCCTTTTGTTTTTTGTGGTTTTTTTCATCCAATTCCCTGTTCTGTATAAAATGTTAAGGGTGGAAGTGTAATTTTAATAATAATGTTTTATCTTAGGGGCATTTGATACCATTAAGTTTTTTAAGGTGCTAAAATACATATAATCTTTACAAACTGGGACAATTTTACCAAACTGTTAATCTGAAGGAAACGGACGTTATATTCGGGTTCCATATGTATTTTTTTAAAAAAAGCGATTGCTTCTTGCTCCTTCTCTCGAGTGGATAATTCCACAAAGAGCAGTAGATAATAATGTTTACATCGTGCTCAATGGTCCATCTGAAAAACATGGTTTTAATGCCTTTTTCAACGAATATCATAATTTGCAGAACAAGCCCGGTAGCTTTTAACTTTATATTTTTACTGACGTATATAAATTATTAAAGCTGTTGGGGAAAACAGTTTACCTGTTTCAACAATGGGAAAGATGAAACTAGGTGAGCGAATAGTTAAAGATTTCAAAGGAAGAGCTGCATGTTACAAATAAGACTGGGTAAGAAATTGCAGGGGAGAGCAAGAGCAAGAAGCAGTAAATTCACTATGTGGGACCCACACATAACATCTATTTGCTTTCTGTTAATAAGTTGGTAAAATTGCTCCAGTTTATAAAGTTTATGTGTATTTTAGCACCCTTAAAAACTTAATGGTGCTAGATGCCTCTGAGATAAAACATAGTTATTAAAATTGCACCTTCACCCTTTAAAAAAATACTTGTGGGACCCACATATAACGTCCATTTCCTTCAAGTTAACATTTTGGTAAAATTGCTCCAGTTTATAAAGTTTATGTGTATTTTAAAACCCTAAAAAACTTGATGGTACTAGATGCCCCTGAGATAGAACATTATTGTTAAAATTGCACCTTCATCCAATTTTTATTAGATAACTGGTTATGATGTAATTTTAATAACGATGTTTTTCGTCATGAGCGTTTAAGATACAAAAATAGACACAATCTTTTAAAATCTACGCAATTTTAACAATTCCACTAAATTCTCCCTAACGTTTATTATAAGGGTGTGGACCAATTAAATGAAATCTTTAAAATTACTCCTTTTTAAAATATTGTTAATTTTGCAATTTGCACATTTTAAAACTAAATTGTGCTAGAAGGTGAAAAACTTCATTATTAAAAAAGTTTTAACTCTTTCTAAGAGTTGCAGGGGAAACCCTTGATCAAATGAAAAAAAAAAAAAATTAACTCACTTATAACTCAACCCTCTAATTATGACTCAGTGTAATTCAGTTTCTGGATTTTGGACTCGTCTCTAACTCAGTCCTTTATCTTTAAATTTTTTATATTATTGCCCTTATAATCTATAACTCACTGAGTCATCTTATGCTACATGAAATTTGCTTCTGGAGAGGACGACGAACAAACAAAGGCTTGCAAGAGAGAAGGCAAAAACAGGCCGGAAAGAGACAAAGCCGAAAGATCATAGATATACCTTGTAATGGCCAAATATGCGATGTTGGGTTTTGAGATTCAAGTACAAGCATAAATAGGAAAGAGAGAACGTCTATGTTTCTGCCGTAATAACCAAGGTATTAAAACTCAGATCGGGCATTGAACCGGTCAGGGTACTAGGTTAAGAGTCAGTGGGTCAAACCGGGGCCAAACCGGAGCTAAACCGGGATCAAACGGGTGAGAAATTGATAATTTTAGACTTATAGTATGAAATTCTAAAGGAAAACTTGAAAAAAATTTAAATGTGAACCCGGACCGGACCGGTTTACCGGCCGGTTAGCCTGTTTCCGGGCCGGATCGTCCAGTCCGGTCCAGGTTCAGGAACATTGGTAATAACATAGCTTTTGTGTGGGTGTCAGTCAAGGTGATTCTAAATTATAAGATTAAGCCACTAAGTTGAGGAATGAAGGAAAGCCTGTGAATGAGATTTTAAATGAGATGGTGTTTGGTTTTGAAGGAAGAGAGAGAGAGGGGTACGTATGAAGAGGAGTGAAAGTTGGTGCATGTTTGGATTAGCTCTCATGTTTGTATTAGATCTTATAGAATAGCTTTTACGATTTACAAGGTATGTACGTGAAAGAAGTTTTATCTCGACTAGCAAAAAATTGCTTTTGAAACCATAGTTTTGTGGTTTCCAAAACACCCACTTAGACTGAGAAAGTGGGAGAACTTATATTCAAAAGGAGGAAGGGTTTAAGACTTGTAGAAGGAAAAAACCAAGGGTGAGAGTAGGAGTAAAGGAACGGAAGCTGGGGGGAAAGAGAGGATCATGAAACTTTAAAATCAAGATCAGAGCAGATTTGTGAGGCTGTGATGTTGCCCAGGCAAACGTTGGCGTCGAACCCAGTTTTCGCCTCAGAAGTTCAGATTCTTCTTCATCCGTCCGCTCCAATGGTTCCTTCTTTTGTTATGTGGAAGCAAGTTTACAGCTAGCTTTTATGCCACATACGATAACTCAAAGTGAGTCATAGATTACAAGTATAGTAATATAAAAAAATTAAAAGATAAGAGATTGAGTTATCGACGAGAGTCGCACAGAATCATAGTCAGGGAAGTGAGTTATAAATTTGTTAAAAATTGGAGGTCTAAGATTAATTTTCCCAATATTAAATTGAGAAAACGAAAATAAAGGAAAATGAGGGATGCTTCCAAGCTAACGAGACTCAAACGAGCTTTTTAAACACATTTAGTGCTCATTTGGAATAATTTATTTTTAGACAATAAATACTTATAAATCGTGATTCACGGTATACGAGGTAAGTACGTGAGAGGAGTTTTATCTCGACTTGCGTGATAAAGACTTATTTGCCCCCAAAACGTGTTTCCAAACACAGCCTTAACTTCCATTTGTTTTTCCCTTCATAACATCAACGGCTTCATAGATCATAACCATTAACCACTAGATATTTTTTATATAGCAAAAAAAAAAAAGGGTTTAGTATTTTTGGACAAAAAGGAGACATGATTGAAGAATGCAAGAATTGTGACCACCTTGAGAGTTTTCATTTTGGTAAAAAGCGCTCTAACTTTCGGTGGCCCCAAAAAAATTAAAAAATAAAAGGCCCATAAGGGGCGCAAATGTGAAATCCTGCACGTTTGAGCAGAAGATATATGCACTCCAAGAAAAGAAAAAGCTGCAAGTCCACAGTTATCTTGTTATGGGACATCCGAAGGGGCAAACCATTCACATCAGTGCGAGATACAAATCGATGCCATAAAATTTAACTATAGCAAATGAAAGCAAAAACCATATAAAGCCAGCGCCTCCTTGACGCAACAGAAGCATACGACCTGGTTTTCTCATGTGGCTAGGGTCGGACTCTACAAATAGACCTTGTACACTGTTGTAAAATATGATTGTGAGCAACAAAATTAAAGCACCATATAACTGCACGATTTGTATTCAAAAGGCAGGCCATTCACTTCTTAGTTTCCGAACTGACAATCAAAATACAATTTCTCTGGAACGGAACTACAGATAAACTCACAATGCCTATTTTCTTCTGGGGGAGGTAAGAGAAGATTAACAAAAGGACCGACTATGTCATGAGATGGAGCTGCAACAAAATATCAAAATAAAAAGGCAGCGAAGGTCCCGGTGGTGTGCTGGAATAGTATACTCTACAAGAGGAGCACGCATCTACAGAGTCCATACCTGGGATGAGCATGGTGGCAAAATGTACAAGCACTTGCATTTCCATCAACAAGGAACTTAAGAGGGACCCAATTCATCGATATGGCCAAACATGATCATCTCCTTTTTGCTAATTGTGGCAAACATTCGCCACTCATTTGGTCAACCAAAACCAAAATCATGCCAAATACCTGAATAAATTAGCATTATCTTTGTCTCTTTCCAAGTAGTCTCGAGAGATTAAATCTTCAATTCGCTTTTTAATTGCCTTCACATCAGGCTGTAAAATTACAAAATCAACAACCCCATTAGAGAGAGACAGAGATAAGGCGGAGATACAATTTGATATAAGCAACACCATACAGACCTTGAACATGCGACCCAACTGCTCAACACACTCCATAACTAACTGTTGGTAACCCAAAACTTTCCGACTTTTCATGATGCGTACAATTGAGGCATCAATGGCATATCTTCTGTCCTTGTCTACATCCTCAATTACTTTTTTCTTCTCATCCACAGGAGGAAGAGGAATCTGCATGATGATGCATCATGTCATTCAAATTTCAATCACAGGAAACTGCACAGAGAAAATAAGATAACCAAAGATAAAAATAAAGTAGAGAAAATAAAAACGTAATATGAAATACCTTGATCCTCCTCATTTTGTCAGTAAATTTTGAATTGAATTCAAAATAATCAGTAGAAGATATTGATTTTGTGTTTGGTTCCTTGTTAAGGATCTTGTACTTAGCACAGGACAAAGAGTGGAGTAGTCTAGTAACATCATCATCCGACAAGTTCAATTGAGTCATTATCTCAGAATAACTCAATCTATCTGAGGAATTAAAAAGCAGCAATGCAGAAGCCTATTGAAAAACAAGACACAGCATTGAATCAGCTTACAGAAACACGCAAGAAACTAAAGACCTCATAAATGTACAGCATGCAAGAATGGCTAACAAAAGGAATACTAGCAAATATTCAAAGGTTTTAAAAGGGGCACTAGATAAATGTGTAAAGGTAAGTATGTGGTAAGAAATACAACCTGGTAGGTTGTAACGATCAGCTCCATGGTCTTTGGTTCAAATTTGCCACTGATGTTACAGGTACCCAATGAGAAAATCCATGTGAGTTTTCGGTGCTTTGTTTTTGTTTGATAGAAGTCCTTAAAAACTTCAACGCATCTTATCTAAAAGAACAGAAATAAACAACATATAAGTGGTCAAATATAATCAACTAGATCTAGACTAATATTGAAAGCTTAGCTTTATTGTTCATATAAACAAGATCTGGATGTACCATTTCAGCTGGAAGATTGAGATCAAAAGATTTGTAGCTGGGCCAGAAGCCAGTAGTCAGAACTGTAACTGTCAAGTCAATTCCAGGGTCTGCATTTGGATTACTGCTCAAATACTCTTCAAAGTTGGATTGATTTTCCTTTGCTAGTGTCAAATCTGTAACCTAGTGGATTGGATAATCTCATTCAACATCCTACAGCAGCACTAGAATTGAAGATATGACTTGAAAAATAAATTGAGAACACTGACCATTCCCTCCATCTTTGATGTGAACTGACCACCGCATTGTTGCTTCAACTTTGTCAAAATGCTTCTCTCATGATCATCATTGGCACTTTTGTCAAACAAAAGCCTCCGTGCAAGCTTCTTCCTGAAAGAAATTAAAAAAGAACCCTATAAATATTCAATTCAAAATATCTTATTAAGAAAAAAGGGTGTGCTTTTGATATTTCAAAACACACCACTGGAGATTGCTGTGAGAATAGCATTTGAAACAATGTCAGAACCAACCTTTTTTAGTATTATTTTACGAAGCTCTTTGGTATAAAAATAATAATTAAAAATTTGACAAACTGAGCTATCAATCCGAAAGCAGCAGCAATTTTTAAAAACTCAGTTGCCAAAGAGCCTGGAGGGACATCAAACTATTGCTAGAACAAAATTAGAAGCAATACCACTCAGCCAAATCACCCCTTAAAATGCTATTTTACCTATAGAATTCAGCAAACAAGTCTTTGTCACTGATATAGGCAAGCAGCTTGACCACCTGCAAAAAGGGGAATGAAAATAATTCCAAAGTAAAAAATCTAGTTAGTTTCTTTTGTAAGTGTCTGTAACGCAGAGAGGAACAGAGACCTTTTCAAGTGTTTCTTCAATTGCTTCATCACTCAATTTCTCACTTCCACCTTTCTTAAGAATATTATCGCAAAACGTGGCAAGCAGTTCTGCACTTGAACCTCCAGCAACACCCTTGTTACAGAACACCTCAAAAGCTTCCTTAAGTGCCTGCAGAAACAAAAATTCAGATTTTCAGGCGCACAAGAATAATTTGAAGTAGAATATAACAGCTTCAAGCCATCCTCTGATCAAAACCTTGTGGAAAAGAGTATGGTTCTGGAAACACTCGTTTACATATGCCAGGTATTTGTCATGCAGCTCAATCACTTTCCGAACAAACACCTGAAAAGACAAGTTTCAATTTCTACAATTGAGTGAAAATATAGTAAACTTGAAAATTAATAATTAAGGATTTTACCTGTTCCTGCAAACCTACAGTATCCCTTTTCTCTGCCTGCAAATATTCCAAGTTTTAAAAACAAAAAAAAAGGAACGAACCAAAGATCAGCCAAAATAAATAAATAAATAAATAACAATGAAGGAGTACAGTGTAGTACCCCACTAGATCAGGTTTCAATGGCTTTGCTGAGCATAAAATATGCAAGACAAATCGTTTCAATTCCATTATCACTATCTTGATATGATAACAAACAGATTTTCTGAATTTGTTCAAGGAAAACGTTTCCATGGAATGATAAAAAATTAGCCAAAAAGATATTCAAACCCAAGATTTGAACTTTCATTTCCACTTTTTTCCTTCCATAAACAGGCCTCTTTGGGTAAACAGTATATAGTTTGGAACAGATACGAGAAATCAACAATTCAACATAACCCATAAGCACCTAAGATAGGTGCATACTAGCATATACTAGTCTTTCCGAATTACTGAGGATGATGAACTTTCCAACAAGAAATGAGAAGAAAAATTACTAATGCAGACTCAGACCTTCTTGTTACTAGCTGCATCTTCAGCCAGCTTTACCAATGCCATGCCTTCAGTAGTAACATGCTGTATTAAAGGAGAGAAAGAAAGTAATTAATAAGCAAGCTAGCAAAAATTAAAATAAGATTTAAACTTAGAATGAAATATACAAAGGAAAAGATGAAAAATAAGAAAACGGCACCAACCTGCTTAAATATACTAGAAACAGGATCTAATCCTCGAGGAATTTTAGAGAAAAGTCTGAACATCCTTGACAAATCCTCAACCTAAGCAATTCAAGGAAGATATGAAAACATGGCATCATATATGTCTTGAGCATCGTGAGAGTTTAACCACATACCTTGTCATCTCTAAGTAATGCATGACATCCAGAGTGTTCCTTCTCAAGAAGTTGGTTTGCATACACGGATAACAGCTCATGTTGAACTTTCTAAAGGAGAAAAAATGTCCAGAATAACAATAAGATAGAAGTGGGGGAGAAAGGAAGAGAATATTAGGAGAAATAAAATTATGGAAGACTAACCCTAGGCGTAGGAAATAATAGATTTTTAAAATTGCGGTGTTCTAGGCTTACGTATTTTCTAAATTTTATTTTATTTTTTTTCCTATATTTTGGGCTCCCTATAAATAGCCTTGTTGTAGCGTAAGTTGGCATTCATTTAAATCACATCATTATCTTTGTGTTTTCCTCTCCAACTTCATCACCCTTTAACCTTCTATTTTATCTTCCCCTCTTTCCCATTACTTCCCCTTTTCATCAACATGGACCGATACTAAATTAATTCCATCCTTGATGTTATAACACATTTTATATGAAACTAGAAGCCGAGAACAAACCTCAAGTAACTTTGGCTCACTACTAGAATGCAAGTAATGCGCAACCCTCTCTTTCTCCCGTTTCAAGCACTCCTCAGCCTATAATAGCATGTACAAGAACAAGTAGTAATTATAAGTATCCAGTAACAAAACAAAATAACAAGACACACCATGCATAAATGAGAATTCACACCTTCAGCATATAATCAGGGCAAGAATCTTCTAAGATCCAGTTTGAAGCCTTCCGGGAATAATAGGAAGAAGTGTCTTTGAGCATGGCTGCTTCAAAATCATTCTCATAGCAATCCATTTGCCCCATACCAATTTCAACAAATATATCTAAGACATTCTTTAACAGAGCCCGATCAATCTGCTCTCCCTCACGTTCTTGATCAATCTTTACATTTCAAAGAATTGGATTAATAACAATCTAATTTCCCAATTTTGAAAATCATGGTTATTAAAGCAGAAAAACATACAAGAGAAATTACTGCATCCCTCACTTTCCCATTTATTTCCTTGTAGACCTGGTAACAACACAGCAAATAAGATTATCTTGAAATTAAGCAGTATTAAACTGAAACAAAGACAATGCAATCAAAATTTAATTAGCAGTAGTACTACAAGGTTAGTATGACTTCATGACATGTAATCATTACAATTATAGATAGAAAATAGCCAGAACAAAGTGTCAGGTTAAGTAGTAACAATACCAGCTCACGGAAGCAAGTCAATCCAACTACATTCAGGGGTGGAAGTGACCTCCGAGCAATGAAATACCGATCTAGATAGTGAAAGAAGCGAGACAGCCACCTAACCATAATTTTGTGGTTTGCCCACCTCTTTACAAGTTCTCTCAACATAAATTCGTCATGTTTTTCTCTCAAAGCAGGTAGAACCTAAACCAAAAAAGTAAGAAAGCTTATCAGATGCAATCATGAAATTTAGAACTGAAATTTGTATGAAGCATATCAATCAAAATAATTGACAACTAATAAACATAACATATTCCAGAAATGAATTGTGCAAGAAATCAGGAAACTGCCAACCACATTACTCAGTAATCATGTAGGAATGATAAATCCCAACATTGATATCATATATCCCAGTATTAAACGTACTCCTCATCAATACCCATATGATGGCATTACTCACCGTTGATAGTATATACTCTTCAAAAGACTCCCTGTACTTGTCATAGAGTTGTTGGGAATAATCGTGGGGAGGCTTTTGAGTACACATATTATAGATAGTCCTGTGATACAATTTAAGGAAAATTTAGCCCCTGACAAAAAATAGAAAATCACCTCTAGTAAATATTCAATCATGTAAGGAATTGTAACAGAAGGATACGTATATAGCATCATGTAGTCCTCAGGACTGAATTGTTGCTCGGGCAGCCCTTCTAGAATGTTCTTCAGCTTCGTGATGCCTTTTTGCATAAAGTCCCATCCTTGTTCTAGGTCGATGGTCTTGCGCTCACTCATCGACATTTTGACAAATTCGTTTTACCCGGGTGCCAAAATCTGCAAAGTAGACCTAAAATCTTTAAATGCCAACGAGAATTCCAAACTTCAATCAAACAGATGACCACTTCAATACATCCATACCCAAATCAAAAACACCAAACAAAATGTCACTAAACCCCAGAATATACAACTTCAAATTTGCCCCCAAATTTTCCTGTCCATCAACAAACCACAGACGAGTAACTAAACCTCTAGCATAACACCGCCATCAAGTACAAAACCAGAAGATTAAGCAGAAGATAGCCGATACACGAGATCACCGAAAAAGGGCAATGAAAAAAGATACATACGATAAAAAGATGACCACTGTTGGTGCCCTGAAGAAGGAGACAGCCCCAATCGAAGCAGTAAGTCAAAACGAAACCCTAGAAATAATCGGTAAAGGAGAGAATGTTCCAAAAGGACGAAGAAGACAATGATGAGAAAGGGGAAATTCTTGAGCACGAAAAATTGAAAGGGACTTGGGGGTTATATGCACCTGCTTCTCCGGTCCGGATTCGGATGATTTTACATAAAAATGGAATCGAAATAAAATCTAAAATTACTGACTGCTTCGGAACTTGGAAGTTAAGATGGGGGCGGAGGCGAAAAAGTATTGGGCCGAAATTTTTTGCTCTGAATCTGGAAGGGAGAATCCCGATCTTGAAGGTTGAAGGCTAGAACTGGAATGCACAATTCATCTTTTTGCCCACGGATAATTCATCTACTCTTGGAAAAAAATAAAGGGAAAATCTCGTTCAGGTCCAAAGGAGAAAAAGGAGAGAAAGAATTACATTAAGTCCAGTCCAAGAAAAAAACTAAAAAATTGGTCCCATAGAATTGTCATACGCACCACTAGAATTGTTACTTTACACTCCTGAAATTGTTAATATCACCATTTTTTCTTTTTTTCTCTTAAATAAGATCTGAATGTGATTCTCTCAAAAAGATATTAAGAAAGTCCAATTATAGATTCCCTTATCATAAAAGTCCCTAGTGATATAGATTTCAAATATAAACTTACTTTATTGACAAGTATATATGACTATATTGACAAGTCAAATAGCAGCCATCGATAAGCTTATATATATATTAACTAAAATAACTCCTATTGATAAGGGTATGTGATTATATTGACAAGTTATAAAGTGGTTATTAACAAACCCATATATGTTAACCGAATTAGCTCTCATTGACAAGAGCGTGTCATTATATTGACAAGTCATATAGTGATCATTGACAAGCTCATCTATGTTAAATAAAACAGTTTCTGTTAACAAGTGTATGTAACTATATTGATAAATTATATGATGATCATTAATAAGCTTATCTATGTCAATAAAATAACAAGTGATTTTTTTATAAAAAAAATCTATAACGTAACTTTTTTAATATTTTTTTTTTGGTTCTTTGGATGTGGGTGGGATTTTTCCAAAAATAAAATCATATCCTGTTTAAACTTTAAAATACATCCATCGTCAATTAAATCTCCTACACTTTCGTATTTTATTATTTTTGACTCGCCTTTGAATTAATTCATATATGTATCAAAACAGTTAATTGATTAATTGATGATCCCGTATTTTTTATTTGCTAAAATAATTCCATCTTTTCAAAATGCAATGCTTATAAAAGCATACAAGTAGGAACCAAAAAAAAGAGAGTAAATTTTGGAATTTTATTTCAAACTATACTCTCCGATCCGTGAATGATCAACATTATTTTGAATATGCATGCTTGGTTGCATACGCTCATTTTTTATCTTATTAAATAAAGAACTTAACTCATTATCATATTTTTGGCAAAGGATTTGAGCATGTTTAGGAAAATACAAAGCTTTTCAACAAAATATACAACACAGCTGCATTTTTTTAATATTCAAACTTGAGACGCTTGATTAAACAAAGTAGAATTTCTTCTTAGTTGAGCCAAATGCTTAGTGATATATCCTAAATTATGCTGAAATGACATTATGAAAATTAAGATAAAAAAATAAGACAAAAAAAAAACCTTTACTTTTATAGAATTTGCACGTCGAAAACAAGGATTCCACTTGAATTTATTTGATTGCCGAGTTTTTCAGTGCTTGAGAAATTCTATATCTTTTTTACCAAAAAAGAAAAAATGCAACTCGGTCCAAGAAAACAGTGTAAACGAATAGTAAAAACAGTATCATATAATCTTGATTAATACTACTATGATATATGAAAGACTAAGCCATCCAATGTTAACTCAAATGGTAAAAGGCAGAGTAAGACAAGCCGTGCATAGAAATACAGGTTCAAACTCTCTAGTCGTATCAAAAAAGAAAAACTAAGAACTACTGGAAGTATATACTACTATAATGGTTGATTTACTAAATTCTTTTTAAACTGTATATTCTTGATTCTCTTACATCAAACACTAACCAAAATACAGAAAAATTGAATGGCTCCAAGGAAATATGATCACTTTAAAACACCAAATGAGCCAACAGAGTGCAACAAAATGATACAGGGATACGAGGAATAACATTGAGAAAATCTCAGAAACTTCAGCAGCTAACCCTCTAATTTGATCACCGAATCTCCTTAAGAAATTCCTCTTTTTCTTCTTTGGGGTGAAATTCATCCTTGATGTTTAACATCTTGCGAATTTCCTAAAGTAATGTTTAACAAGAAGTCTCCTACTTTCTGGCATGCCAGATCCATCAAGCTCTTGATGTTCAAGTAGTTTGAAGCCAGAATGAGATCACACAGTGTAGCATTATCAACCTCCACAAATTTGGCATCCCATTCCTTGAGATCAGCTCCCGAGGTTTTGTCCTTGGAATTGGAAGACTCAACATGCTTATGGCAGTACTGGATGACCTTGATCAAGATCTTGCTGCTCACTTCAAGAGGAATGGTGCTATTGGCTGTAGAATTGGCTTCAGATTCAACCATGTCCTTGATTGACTCTAGCATAAGTGCAACATCATAATCAACTGCAAATATATCACCACCAGAGCTCTTCAAAAAAACTTCCTTTGTTGGCTTTATTGGAAGAACTTCTTTTTTCTCTTCCTGCAACCATTAGTAATCCGGAAATTAATTAGCATAGTGGGGCAGGGCAGCACAAGGAGGAAAACAAAGGGGAAAAAACCCATGATTAATACTCAATACTCAAAGTTTTGCATGAATCTGACTGAGAATCTAATATATTCCATGATTTTACAACATATCCCTCCCAACATAAATTTGTAGCATTCTAGCCAAGTGTCGGATAGGTAAACTGGTTTGTTTTGGTCAAATTTCAAAACTGTTACCCTTTGGTCCTTGATGTAAAACCTATTTACCTAATTTGATTATATTAAGGAAGTTATTTAAGTTAATTAATATAACATTTTTTTTTAAACATTCTAATCATCTTTCTTAATCCCCCAACCTCTCTCTTATTTGATTATTGTTGAGGGAGCATCAATAGGGGTAATTTTAGAAAAGATTGATAAATATGAGAAATAGGTCTTATGTTTAGCACCAAGATCAACTCCTAGGTCATACATTAAGTACTAGAGGAATATATCCTAATCATTTACTGAAATCTAGGTGAGGATAGTAAAGACGGGAAGAAAAATAAATGGGGAATAAAATGGCACCAACCTGCTTAAATATACCAGAAACAGGATCTAATCATCGAGGAATTTTAGAGAAATCCTCGACCTAAGCAATTCTAGGAAGATATGAAAACATGGCATCATATATGTCTTGAGCATCGTGAGATTTGGCCACGTACCTTGTCTCTACGTAATGCATGACATCCAGAGTGTTCCTTCTCAAGAAGTTGGTTTGAATACACGGATAACAGCTCATGTTGAACTTTCTAAAGGAGAAAAATGTCCAGAGCAACAATAAGAAGATAGAAGTGGAGAAAGGAACAGAATATTAGGAGAAATGAAATTATGGAAGACTTACACTAGGCGTAGGAAATCATAAATTTCTAAAATTGCGGTGTCCTAGGTTCACATATTTTCTAAATTTTATTTATTTTCTTTGTCCTATTTTGGGCTCCCCATAAATAGCCTTGTAGTAGCGTAAGTTGGCATTCGTTTAAATTACATCATTATTTTTCTGTGTTTTTCTCTCCCACTTCCTCACTCCTTCACTTTTTCTTCTTTTCTTCCCCACTTTCTCATTACTCTTCCCCTTTCATCAACATGGACAATACTAAACATATTCCATCCTTGATGTTAAAACACGTTTTATATGAAACTAGAAGCCGAGAACAAACCTCTAGTAACTTTGGCTCACTACTAGAATGCAAGTAATGAGCAACCCTCTCTTTCTCCCGTTTCAAGCACTCCGCAGCCTGTAATAGAAGGTACAAGAACAAGTAGTAATTATAATTATCCAGTAACAAAACAAAATAACAAGACACATCATGCATAACTGAGAATCCACACCTTCAGCATATAATCAGGGCAAGAATCTTCTAAGATCCAGTTTGAAGCCTTCCGGGAATAATAGGAAGCAGTGTCTTTGAGCATGGCTGCTTCAAAATCATTCTCATAGCAATCCATTTTCCCCATACCAATTTCAACAAATATATCTAAGACACCCTTTAACAGAGCCCGATCAATCTGCTCTCCCTCTCGTTCTTGATCAATCTTTACGTTTCAATGAATTGGATTAATAACAATCTAATTTCGCAAATTTGAAAATCATGGTTATAATAAAGCAGAAAAACATACAAGAGAAATTACTGCATCCCTCACTTTCCCATTTATTTCCTTGTAGACCTGGAAACAACACAGCAAATTAGATTATCTTGAAATTAAGCAGTATTAAACAGAAACAAAGACAATGCAATAGAAATTTAATTAGCAGTAGCACTACAAGGTAATCATTACAAAAATAGATAGAGAATAGCCAGAACAAAATGTCAGGTTAAGTAGTAACAATACCAGCTCACGGAAGCAAGTCAATCCAACTACATTCAGGGGTGGAAGTGACCTCCGAGCAATGAAATACCGATCTAGATAGTGAAAGAAGCGAGACAGCCACCTAACCATAATTTTGTGGTTTGCCCACCTCTTTACAAGTTCTCTCAACATAAATTCGTCATGTTTTTCTCTCAAAGCAGGTAGAACCTAAACCAAAAAAGTAAGAAAGCTTATCAGATGCAATCATGAAATTTAGAACTGAAATTTGTATGAAACATATCAATCAAAATAATTGACAACTAATAAACATAACATATTCCAGAAATGAATTGTGCAAGAAATCAGGAAACTGCCAACCACATTACTCAGTAATCATGTAGGAATGATAAATCCCAACATTGATATCATATATCCCAGTATTAAACGTATCCCTCATCAATACCCATATGATGGCATTACTCACCGTTGATAGTATAT
This sequence comes from Inga leiocalycina, assembly GCA_963242795.1. Lineage (NCBI taxonomy): Eukaryota > Viridiplantae > Streptophyta > Magnoliopsida > Fabales > Fabaceae > Inga > Inga leiocalycina. The sequence goes on along the minus strand of OY725327.1, from coordinate 11,789,744 downwards.
ACTCTTCAAGAGACTCCCTACACTTGTCGTAGAGTTGTAGGGAATAATCGTGGGGAGGCTCTTGAGTACACATATCGTAGATGGTCCTGTGATATGATTTAAGGGAAATGTAGCTCCTGATAAGAAATATAAAATCACCTCTAGTAAATATTCAATCATGTACGGAATTATAACAACTACGAAAAGGATACGTATATAGCATCATGTAGTCCTCAGAACTGAGTTGTTCTTCGGGCAGCCCTTCTAGAATGTTCTGCAGCTTCGTGATGCCTTTCTGCATAAGGTCCCATCCTTGTTCTAGGTCGATGATCTTGCGCTCACTCATCGACATTTCAGCAAACCACGTTTTCAGCCCAGATACCAAAATCTGCAAAGTACACCTAAAATCTTTAAATGCCAACGAACATTCCAATCAAACAGATGACAACTTCAAAACATCCACACCCAAATCAAGAACACCAAAACAAAATGTCATTAAACCCCAAAAAGAATAACTTCAGATTTGCCCCCAAATTTTACTGTCCATCAATAAACCACAGCCGAGTAACTTAATCTATAGCATCAATCCGCCATCAGGTACAAAACGAGAAGATTAAGCAGAAGGCAGCCGACGCACGAGATCGCCGAAAAAGGGCAATGAAAAAAGATACATACAGTAACAAGATGAACACCGTCGATCCCTGACGAAGGAGACACCCCAATCGAAGCGGCAAGTCTAAACGAAACCCAAGAAATAATCGGTAATGGAGAGAATGTTCCAAAAGAACAAAGAAGGCGGTTATAAGAAAGGGGAAATTCTTGTTTCTTGAGCGCGAAAAATTGAAAGAGACTTGGGGGCCACTCAACTTCCAAGTTCAGAAGCAGTTAATAAAATCTCAGACACTTCACTATTTTATTACTACTATTTCTCCTTTTCTATTTTATTATTTCTTACTGACCTTGTATTCAATTAATTCATATATGTACAAAATAGCTAATTTTTTTTGCCAGCAGTATCAAAATAGCTAATTGATTAATTGATGGCCCCTTATTTTTTATTTGTTAAAATAATGCCATCTTTTCAAAAATATTTTCAATAAAATGTAATAAATTCTAATTCAATATTAGAAATACTGATTTTTCACCATAATTATTAAACAAGGCACAGAAAAATTATTAATTGCATTTAAAAAGTTTGAAATGCTTATAAAGCAAACACGTAAGAACAAAAAAAAAGTAGATTTTAGAATTTTATAACAAACTATACTCAATTATCGTTATTAGATTGCATACGCATGATAGGTTGCATGCACTCATTTTTTTTATTTTATTAAATAAAATAAATTAACCCATTATAATTAATATTATCAAGAAAAAACTAACAAACGGACATGGGAAAAAAATACTTTTGCATATTATTTTCGCTCTAATTAATTGAGAAAATACGAAGCTTTTCCATAAAATAGTTAACATAGCTGCATTTTTTTTAAGATTTAAATTTGAGACGTTTGCCTAAACTTGTACAATTCCTACCGGTTGAACCAATTGCTTACTGATATATTTTAAATTACATTGAAATGACTTTAGGCAAATTAAGAAAAAATATGACACAAAAAATATTACTTTAGGCAAATCAAGAAAAAATATGACACAGAAAACAAGCTTCATTTTTGTAGAACTTGCATGCTGAAAACAAGGATTTCACTTGAATTTACTTGGTTGCCGAATTTTCAGTGCTTGAGAAATTCTATATCTTTTTCCCAAAAAAAAAAACGCAACTCAGTCCAAGAAAACATAGTAAAAAGTAAAAATAGTAACTCAAATGGTAAGGCAAAATGAGACGAGATGTGGATAGAAATACAGCTTCAAACTCTCATGTTGTATCAAAAAGAAGGATCAAGAACTGCTAAAGCATATGCTACGATAATGGTTACTGATTTACTAAATTCATTTTACACAGTATCTTTTTTATTCCCCTGCATCAAACACTTTCAAAATACAGCAAAATTGAGTGGCTCCAAGGAAAGATGATCACTTTGAAACACCATATGAGCCAACAGAAAGTCACAAAACAATAGAATGATACACCTTACATAGAATAACACACAGAAAATCTCAGAAACTTCAGCAGCTACCCCCTCTAAAATGATCACTGCTTCTCCTTAAGAAATTCCTCCTCTTCTTCTTTGGGATCAAATTCATCTTTAATGCTAAACATCTTGCGAATTTCCTCGGGGGTCTTCCCTTTCATCATGTCTCCTACTTTCTGGGATGCCAGATCCAGCAGACTCTTGATGTTCAAGTAGTTTGAAGCCCGGATGAGATCGAACAGCATGGTATTATCGACCTCCACAAATTTGGCGTCCCATTCCTTGAGATCAAGGCCCGAGGCTTTGTCCTCGGAATCAGAAGACTGAACATGCTTATAGCAGTACAGGATGACATTGATCAAGATCTTGCTGCTCACTTTAAGAGGAATGGTGCATTTGGCTGTAGAACTGGCTTCAGATTCAACAATATCCTTGATTGACTCTAGCATAAGTGCCACATCATAATTAACTTCAAAGATATCTCCATCAAAGCTCGTCAAATAAACTTTCTTTGTTGGCTTTATTGGAAGATCTTCTGATTTCTCTTCCTGCAACCATTAGTAATCCAATCCCTTAATTAGCATAGTGGGGCAGCACAAGGAGGAAAACAAAGAAAAAAAACCCACAATTCTTAATATACTCAACAATTTTGCATGAATATGACTGAGAATCTACCCCATTCCATGATTTTAAAACATATCCTTTCCAACATAAAATATTTTGTAACATTCTAGCTAAGAGTGAAAATCAGAACTTACCCTCAAATGACACATACCAAGTGTTAAAATAAGAATGAGTTCAGAGTGACAGACCTTGTTTTCATCAAGGAAACTAAATGATTGACCAATAAATTCATGTAATTTATGCTAATGCTTTAAGTATAAAATAGATTAAACTAATTGACCTTGGGTTTGGGATCCTCATAGAAGTTACTTGCCCTCCAACTTGAAGCCTCATCAAAGTAGAATGCAGTATTGCCTTTAAGCATTTCCTCAAAGCCTTTTGAGTGATATTTTCTTGAGACGCCTCCGAGATCCGTGTAGATAGCGAACACATTATTGAGCAAAGCACGATCAATGTGCTCTCCAGCATGTTCCCTACCAATCTGGCACGTTCATGTTGATTATCTATTAGCAAGATGTTAAATCATGACACCAGGAAAGAATCCCAAAACGAGATTGTTGAACCAAAATTATAAATTATTATGTTTTCCAAAAAATCTGAAATCTGTGCTGCTCATCAAGCATGGAAAATAGTCAAAGTCAAGAATCTTTTTGTTTGCCAACAAAACCATTTTAACCCCATTGATCAACATTTGGGTGAAAAAATAAATTGAAATCAACTCAGACTGAAATCTGGTTGAGGATAGTACAAGAAGGGAAGAAAAACAAATGGGGAATAAAAGTAAATTCCATGAAAGGAACCAGATGATTAATTAGAGAAAAACACAAACTCGTCACCTAAATCAAGTCAAGAACAGATTTCAAGCTCCAAGAATTGGAAAAAAAAAAAAAAAAGCTGAACCAGAAAATGAACCAAATAAAAAGAAAGAAAGAAAATGATAATTTTGGATTTCACGACTGCAAGAGGTCTCCACTACCAAAACACCCAGATTCTGTTTACCCCTCACACCTCTCATACCCTTTTTATATTCACATGTTCATTAAAAACCTCCTCTAAAATTTCCCAATATTAGCTCTGACATGCCTCTCACCAACTCAACCTCCTAGATATTTCTCAAGGCAGTTATCCAGGACTACAATATTTTGTCCTTGCCCCAAAATTCCCTTAATAATACCATACTCCCTTATAACATGTATGCTTCAATTTGATGATCAATTAGAAATTATACAGAGAATGCTACTTCTCTATATCTTTCCAATCTTATTGGATGTCCCCAGAGGGTCAGAGAATACTACTTTGCTAAGCAGAAAACTTAATATAGTGAGGATGAAACTGAAGACTGCAGGCTGAAAATGGAAACCTCATGGTGAACTTAAAGATTGAATGAAGTGCATAAGTTTTCAAAGAGAAAATATACAATATTAAGGGAGGTGAGGAAGATTTACCATATACAATACAGCATCCATTATCTGTTTATTCATCTCTCCATAAACCTGAAACAAGAAGTTAAGTTTGCGGATATGATTTCAGAGAATAAGAAAGTAAGATGCAAAGTAAACTTGTTCAAAGATTTTCATCACCAACCAAGTCATGGAAGGACAACATGCTACTTTCTTCAAGAGATGGAAGCCCCCATCTAGGGATATAGTATCTGTTAAGATAATGAAAAAATCTTGAAAGCCAATAAGTCATAATTTTGTGATTTGACCATCTTCTAAGTAGTCCTATCAACAATGCTTCATCTTCCTCTACTCTCAAAGATGGTAGAACCTGGTAAAAGAAAAAATGAGCTACTAGTATTCAATCAAATCATCAATAATGTCTGTGCTCTTGGCCTTCCATATGTGGGCAAAATTTGGTTACTGGTGTAAGCAAGCAACTGTACAGATACTAGTAATAATCTCAAGACTATACTTACAGTGGAATTAATGTATTCCTCAAAAACCTTTTTATACTGATCATAGAGCATCTTGGAGTTTTTCTCGCCCTGGCGGTCTGTACACAATTCATAAACAATTCTGGATACTTGAGTTAAGACCATACAAAAGGAGAGTAATTTTGAGGACATCGGATTCCATGTATAATTGTTACTTTCAAGTCCAGATACAGGGGAATATATGGCTATTACACTAGCGCTTATAATTCATAGATAACCAAGTCTTACTGAAATCATATCAAAACTTCATACTGTATAACATCTTATATTCCAAGAAAGATGTTCTTAGGTAAAGCCAAAAGCCAGCTCTGAATACTATAGAATGGAATTCAGTCCTAAAGTCTTACAAAAAGACTGTTTTACAATATTTCTTTCTCTATATATATATATATATATATTTTCTTTTTGGTAAACAACAGTTTTATATTAGTTTGTTTATTTAAAATGGGGCAAAAAATTAAAGAGGGGGAACTAAACATGCATTGAATTTTTTTTTTTTTTTTTGCTAAGCAGAGGCATATTCCTACTAGAGACAATTCTATTTAAGACACTATTAAGTACTAAATACGAGCATCTCTCCTAATGGGGATTTGAATCTTGATTCGCCACGTTGTGAGGGATTAGCGTCTTTCACTAGACCCAACCCCATTGGTTAACATGAATTGAATTTTAAAGTAAGGCATCATGAAATGAGGTGGCCAAAAAAGCATTGCAGCCCAGCAGCAAAGATGTACAAAAAACCACTTGGCATCAAATACTAATAGTTACCCAAGTACTGTTCCATGCAAGACATAAGTTACGCTGATGGTCATGAATGTAAAATGGTGAAAAGAAATAGGGAACTAAAAATGTGGAAGAAATGGCTCAAGTGTTGAAGCTCTCATTCAAATGAAAATCAATTACCATAAAGAATGCTTTCATCCAGCAAGAAAGAGAATGATGTATTCAAACCATTGAAACCAGGCAGTATTAAAAGTTTTAACAAAATCAGAGAAATCGTAATCCATACATAAATTTAATTAGACTAAAATCTAACATTTCAGACCCATATTCTATGCTTGAGTTGAAGAAACGGATGAGAACGGAGTAAAATCGTGCATCTGACTGAAAACCTTTTCCCCTTCCCTTTCCCTCCATTCTCCTCAATCCAAACATACAACAGGGTTCTGTTGCTTTAACTGCCAGCAACTAAATAATCATGGAAATCCAATCATAATTAAAACCCAGTGATCACAAACGAAATTGAAGGAAGGATACGTATAATAAGACATGTACTCGTCAGAAGTGAAACTAGAATTATCAAACCCTTCAATTTGCCCAATCACTCTGTCCACAGCGGTCTGAAGCCGAGGCCATTCATCCCTGAAAGTTTTACTCTTACTAGGGTTATTGCAACGATCAGCGTCGGAATTTACAGGCTTAGACGCAGAAGCTACAGCGAAGAGGTTGAGATGAAGCCACAATAGAGAGAGAAGCACCAGACACGAAAGAATGGAATTCATGGCGATGACGATTGAAGTAGCTAAGAGCAAGTATTATGCATCTTTATCAGATCAGCAGCTGTGGAATTGCGGACCATCTTAATTTTTTTGGTCAACGTTTACCTCTCATTCCACGCCCAGTTTCGATCCTCTTCCAAGCCTCATAGTCGCATGTCTATAGGCTATTAACAGGGGAAAGATAAGAGGAGTTCGGAGGGCCCACAGATATCAAGTTTGAAAAACTCACCCTTGTGGTTTTTGGCCAAATCAATTAATCTCTGCAACTTTTTTTTATATATAACCAAAAAAAAAAACGAGAAAGAAAGCACGTTGGATGGGATGGGATGGGACAATGAAGGGTGTTTTCCAGGAAGTTGCATTTCATTTTAAAACCAAAATTGATGGGTTAGGTACGAGTGAACCCACCGATCATCAATGTCCTTATGCTCCCAACTTACTCAAGCGGTGTGCTTTTTGGCCTAATGTTGCAGCTTCCCTTGCAATATTTGACGTCTGAAACTCAACTACATCTTACCAGGCATCATAAATAGGGCTTGATTCATCTGTTCGGGTCCATCACATTGAGTTAAGTTGGGCGTGATTAACCCATACCGATTTAAACCCTTTTTTTCTTTTCATTCTCTTCAGCCGCTCGCCGCTGCCGCTCCGTCCTGGATAGTGGCCGTCATCTCCCCCGTCAGGAGGTTAGTGTAGAATATTTATCCATTATGATTGGTCTTGATCTCATTCTAACCCATGTTCCCAGGGAAAATCGCTTAATCCTCGGTCTCCACTCATCTCTTTCGTTAACATTATCGAATGTCTTCCCATAATGCTGTGTGGTGTGAAAAAAATGGCATGTTTTGCTGCAAAGTCTGAAATCTGATACCTGCACTTTTGACAGAACCGTCTTTGATTTCTTTTGGAAGGAAGATAATTAATATAATCAAGGAGATAGTTAATAAGCATGTATAATGAATCATTTGTCAAGGAGACAAAAAACCAGATTAATGGAAAATTCCCAAACCTGTTTTATTAATTATGTGCCCCAACCACTCTCATTTGGCTTTTGATCAATCAAATGATAATTTCCCCTCCTAATGATGCCTCCCTACAGCAGCATAACTAGTTTGTTTTATGGGGGAATATAATCATAATTGAACTAGATCTGAGTATTAACACATGACCCTGTTCAACTACCCCGTCCAATTAAAGAAAAAATACGATTACCCAGAAAAAGCTTCATTAATTGGATTGGTCGCGTCCAAGGTGGCAGAGTTATTGTGATTCATGAAATTTTGATGGTTTACTTGTAATACCCCTAAAAAATAGCAGCAGTAATTTAGTTAATTTTGAAGCTTTTGTACCAGAGCGACAATAGCTTTACCTTTCTCGCGCCAATTCAACTTAGGATCCATGGCACCAATAGACTCAGCTTTTGCCGTCTGTCAGTGAACTAGGAGAGAAGGATTTGATTTTGGCAATGAAAAGTAAAAGAGAATTGAGTGATTGGCATTGATTGGATCATAAGCCTCTCTTGCTACTCATGACTTTACTTCTTTGTTCAGCATTTCTTTTAATATGTTATTATTCATCTTTTGATGCCTATTGTCAGTTTGATTAAGCTGCAGTTCTGTTTGTGTTACAATTATTCATCTCTTTTCCTATTGATTAATTAATTTGAGATTATTGAGCTAAGTTCAGAGTCATGTCTTGGTTCCATATTGGTTTTGCATCAATCTGTTTGAAGATATATTCATTATTGCAAAAAGTTGTGGATTTTCCTCTTTGAAGATGTATTTACTCAGAGCCTGACAAAAATTCATTATGTGCTGGTTTTGCAGGTTCTTTGCAATATATAAGCATTAATGGCTTTAAGGACGCCCGGTTTAATTGTTTTATTTGATGTCGATGGGACTCTCACAGCTCCAAGGAAGGTATATATTTAATCTGGAGCCCAAGATTGTTCGTGACTTTAATATCAAGTATAGCGGCATGATATATCAATGCAGCAATTTGATATGTTTCTATGAAAGATCTATTGTTTTTATTAATGTCATCCGAGGTTGTAAGATGCTCATTACAAAATTTAATCAATGAGTTTTTCTTCACTCCCTACTCTTGTTTGGCGAATAAGCTAGGACTCCGGATTTATTCTATTAAAATGTTGCAAGTTTATGTTACCTCTGCTTAACACGTTGAACTCAAATGCAGGGCGCTCACCTCTGAGATGTCGAAATTCATGCAAGAACTACGGGAGTACATAATTGGAAATTCTCAAACTTTCTATCCTCTTTCTATGCCCATCTATCTTGTTACGTATAGATATTTTCTAACTTGTTCTGTATCTGGTAATGTCTAAGTATAAGTACAGGTTGAAACAGTTAGAGTTGTAGGAGGATCTGATATGAATTTGTAATATAAATCCCTAATCCTTATTTGTGAACCCTAATTTTAGAATGTTAGGTGAGTTAGTTAAGTTAGTTAGGGGAAGAGCAATGTTAGTGAGAGTGGCATTAGCTATTTTAGAATAGCACTAGCCAAACACATCCTAATTGTATCCCTTAGCTAATTAGATAGGATTAGTGATTATAACATAGCATTAATTACAGTTCTGTCCCTAATCCCATGGCTCTCTATATAAGAGCTATTGTTCCCCATTATTTGTTGTTGTTGACTGATCTTAATGAGAAAGAATTATTCAGCAGCCCACGCGTCTCTCTCTTTTTCCCTCTCAGAATTTTTGTTTCTTCTCTCCTCTATTCTCTCTCCCCTATTCGACCTTTCTGTCTCTTCTCTTCTACTCAATTCTACTTTTCAATTCTAGTCTAATATTCCAGAAGCATATCAATGGTATTAGAGACTTGATTCCTCTGCCAACACGCTGATTACTACATGGTCGAAACAAGAAGCCAAACAAACGCAAGAATGGCCGATGAGCGAATTCAAGCAATGGAACGACAGATTCAGGCATTAATGGCTAGCATTCAAGATTTGGCCACCAGAGTTAATGCCAGCATAACGACCTTGCACCAGGAATTTCAAGAATGTGTCAAGGTTCCCCCTAACAACCCACGCAACGGTGACCGCCGACAGCCAGATCCGAATAATCATACATATCAGAGACTGACCCAGTTCAAGAAACTTGAATTTCCAAGATTTAATGGTGATGACATTCTTACTTGGCTCCTCCGATGTGAACGATACTTCGAGATCGATGAGACGCCGGAAGCCAACAAAGTTAAATTGGCGTTAATGGCTCTCGACGATCGCACCTTTCAATGGCATCGCGCCTTGGAACGCCACCTGAGAGGGCAACTACTGCCATGGCAGGAATACGTGGTGTTACTGCAGGATAATTTCGGTCCTCCCTTTGAGACACTGATGAGTGATCTTGCGCACTTGAGGCAGCTGGGTCCCTAGCTGACTTTAATGCCGAGTTCGATTTAATTTCAGCCAACTTGGATCTCCCGGAAGACTACTTGGTTGACCTTTACGTGGCAGGCTTATGGATTGAATTAGTGGGTCCAGTTCGCTTGCTCAATCCAAAGACTTTGACTGAAGCACGACGCATCGCACGAATGCAAGAAATCATCATGGCCAGCTCAACTCCCAAACATTCAACCGACAAGTATGGCTGTAACGCATCGTCAACAGTGGCGTCCTCAACCGGTCAACCTTTAACGTCAGCCAGGTACCTCGGGTCTTCTACTTCTTCCTATCGGTCGGCTCTATTAACAGCCAAACCCAACGATGCCAATAAACCAACCATCACCGATAAATCCAACGGAATTATTCCCAAGACTCAATCTTTGATTCCTAAGATTTCAAATAAGCCTTACAAACCACTTACACTTGAGGAAGAAATTGAGCATCGATTAAAGAATTTGTGCTTCTATTGTCATGCACCCTTCTCGCGTGAGCATAAGTGCCCCCAGCGACAGAGACTCCAACTTCATTATGTTGATTATGATTCTGAACCTGAAGATTCTGGTAAAGATGGTTCTGATACGCTGCTCAGTGAAGACATGCCACCCTGCATATCTCTTCATGCAATTGCAGGGGTTGATAATACTACTTCGATGAGAATCCCAGGACAAATTGGTAAGAAGCTAATTCAAGCCTTGATTGATAGTGGGAGTACCCATGACTTCCTTGACTTGGGATTGGCTAGAAGATTAGGATGGAAGGGCGATAACTCTGTTCTTCCCTATGTGGAAGTCGTTGGAAGCAGAACACTCAAGGTACATGGTGTATGGAAGGGCTTTAAGTGGAAAATGCAGGTTCTGGAATTCGTATTTGATCTCAGAATTTTGGAGCTCAATACTTATGATATTGTTTTGGGGCTGCAATGGCTAAAAAGCATCAAGAATGCTTTCTAGGATTATGATTCTTTGACAATGTATTTTTGGTATAAAGGTGATCTTAGAAAGTTGCAGGCTGCACCACCAAATGCTTGGCAAGTAATGCACCCCAATAAGCCTGAAATTCACTCCATTCAACAAGACCAATTATTCCTTCTTCAGTTGGTCTAAAGGCAACCTTCCAATAACCCTGGGTTTGCTAATTCTGGGTCTGAAACTGCCATTCCAGTAGAGATTCAGTGGATCCTTAGTAAGTTTCAAGACCTTTTTGAAGAACCTAGGGGCCTTCCACCCTTTAGGGCCTTTAGGGAAGGCCATAATCACCCTATAATCCTTAAAGAAGGCACAAACCTCATTAGTTTGAAGCCTTGTCGCTACCCAGCAGCCCAACGAGACACTATTGAAAAGCTGATTGATGAGCTGATGCAAGATGTGGTTATTCAACCAAGTTCTTCACCCTTCTCGGCTCCTATTGTATTGGTGAAGAAGAAGGATGGCACATGGCGCATGTGCATTGATTTTTGTGAGCTTAACAAATCAACGGTCAAGAACCAATATCCTATACCATTAATAGTGTAATATCCTGAATTGTAATTAAGGGCTAATAACTTCAAAATGATGTAATTGATAATAATTAGGCACTTTTGAAGTATATGTTGTGCAATGTGATATAAAGGTGCTTAGTGATGGTTTAATAAGCATTGTGACGATCAGGGGCAAAATGGTAAATTTACCAACCGACTAGTCAGTTACCGAAGAGAAAACTCCTTAGTAACTGAGATCAATGGCTAGGATTGAAAGAGCAATAGGTGGAATCCTATGCATGCAAGTCCATGTGAAATTATGGTAGGAAGAATAAGATGGTGCCAAGTAGCTAATATGAACCATAGATGAGGTCAAATTTTCAAACACTCTTCCCTCTCTCTCTTAACTTGGTGAAGAAGAATGGGAAATGGGAAAATGAGATCATCTTCATCAACTCATCTCTCTCTCACCATTCTCCATTTCCGGCAGAACCAAGGAAGAAAGAGAAAGGAAGAGTTTGAATTTTAGGTGAGTATTTGACTCTAAATGCTCACTTCACCTGCATTGATTTTATTCAAGAGGTCAAGAGCTTCATTCCAATGTTTTCAGATTTTTGATTTGTGGTGTGTGGAAACTTGAGGAAATTTGAAAGTGGAAGAATCAAGGTTTTAATTTCAGCAAGCTTAAGAGGTAAGCTTTTGATGAATTTTGGTATATTTGTTATAACTTTTGGTTTGGTTTTATAAATTCTGGATTTTGCCCTGATTTCTTGTAATTTTAGATGATATGAATTGAGTAGTGTTTGGTGGTGGAATAGATGCCAAATAGTGTATGGGTATCAATGGTTTTGGTTTGGATTTGAAAATAGGAAGTTTGGTCATTGGGTGAATTTGGTTGCAAGGTGGTTAGAGGTGTTGAAGGTGTCATTATGGTAAGATTTTGGTAGTTTTGAAGTTACCAATAGGTTCCTTGTGTTAAAATAAGTAAGAATGAGTTTTAGTACAAGCTTTAGGACCATTGATAGTAAATTGGTCAATTCTGGAAAACCTTATCAGTTGATGCGAATCTGGCTTCTGGTAGGCTTCACTCGAGTGAGGGAGGGTCTCACTTGAGTGCGGTATGAAATTCTGGGTATTTTGGTTGAGTCTTCAGGCAGAAATCACAGGTGCACTTCTTCATCTTCGAGTGACGTGCGTCATCACTCGCGAGCATTGGGAAGTCACTCGAGCACTAGGGCTGGTGCTCGAGTGTACTTGTCGCTTGGGAGTTGGGTTGCTCTCGGGTAATCACTCGCTGAGCCTCACTTCTTGGTGCTCGAGTGCATTTAAGGTTATCACTCGAGTAAAACTTCCAGTGCTCAGGTGAGTGTGAGGGATATTGTGAGGTTTGCTCTCGGGCAAACACTTCCTGTGTCTCACTCACTGGGACTCGAGCACAACTATGGGTATCACTCGAGTGAGGCGTCCGTCACTCGAGTGCGGAAGCCCAGAATTAGTGTTTCTTTTTCCTAAAAAGGTATTTAGGGGTAGTTATCCCAACCCTTTAGGCATATATCTAGGCATTTAATAACCACTTAAAGAGTTCATATGAATACCAACTTAAAGTATTACGGAATTAAGAACTTGGAAAAGAGATTGATCTATTGTCCTTAATTTGGTTTATAGGATTCGACATCTGTCGTCCTCGTGATCCCACTGAGCCAGCAAACGTCAGGAAGGAACGAGGTAGTGACTTTTCTTTTATACCATATGTGATGCATTGTATGTGTGTTATATCATTGATTTGTGATAAATTCGTATGCTGCGATATTTGTGGATATGTGTAAGCACCGCCATGCCAATAGTCCCTGAGTCGCTAACAACGGTTCGAGTTAAGACAGTGTGCCTTCCCGGCGATAAAAGGGGATGAGAATGGGGTGTGATATGTGAGATTATATGAAAAGCCGAAAGGCTATTTGTGAAGGCCGACGGGCCAATTGTGAAAGCCGGATAGCTATATGAGCTATAAGGCTATGTGTATGCACTGCCACACCAACAGTCCCTGAGTCGCTAACAACGATTCGGGTTAGGACGGTGTGCCTTCCCGGCGATAAAAGGGGATGAGAGTGGAGTGTGATTTGTGCTACTGCTGCTGTATGATGATTTGCTTACATGCTATGTGCTTATGTGTGGTATGAATATTACTACTGGGATTCTCTTGAATCTCATTCTTTCCCTTGACTAACTTTTCAGACAGGGCAAGTGGCTCCAAGGAAAAACGTACGACCCGGAGCGGTTAGAACCCTATAGGGACATTTTGTTCGAGCCATGTTGGTTAATCATATTGGACAGGGATTTCGTAAATTATTTTGAGGTTGTAATTATTAGTTGAATATAGTTGTGTAATCCCCTCTATGGGAATTATAAACCTTTTAGTGAATGAATGGAACGCGGGGGTTGCCGGGATTTTTGTTATATACTCTGATATGTATGAATGTAAATTAACTGCACAAGTGATTATATTCGATAATTGAACCTGAGACTGGGAAAGGAAATAAGTTTTCAAAATGTTGTGAAAACCCTACCTTAGGGAGGGTGTTTAAAATAAGTTTCAAACTATCCATCAGTCTCTAATTCATTTTATTATGTGTTATCGAATCTTAATTACGCCAATTAAGGCAGGGGGTTACAAATAGAAGAATTATTTGAGGAATTGGGTTATGCTAAATGGTTCACTAAATTGGATTTGAGGGCTGGTTACCATCAGATCAGAATGGAACCTGCTGATATACATAAGACAGCATTTAAGTCACACTCAGGGCATTATGAATGGTTGGTAATGCCATTTGGCTTGACCAACGCATCGGCTACATTTCAAGGAGCTATGAATGACCTCTTCCGGGCACACCTACGTAAGTTTGTGTTAGTATTTTTTGATGACATTTTGATCAACAGTTTTACTCTTGCAGAACATGCTACACACTTAGAAGAGGTGCTGACCCTATTGCGAGACAGCCAATTCTATGTCAAGATGTCCAAATGCATCTTTGCAGCCGCCATTGTGGAGTATTTGGGGCACATAATTGGGGCTGGAACATTGTCTACAGACCCTAAGAAGATCCAAGCAGTTGTTGATTGGCCTCTACCTACTACCATCAAGCAAGTAAGAGCTTTTTTTGGGCTTGCCGGCTACTACCGGTGTTTTATTCGTGACTTTGGTACTATAGCAAGACCCCTCACATCCTTACTTAAGAAGAATGGTTTTATATGGTCACAAGAGGCTACGGACGCTTTTCATAACCTAAAACGGGCACTCACTTCAGCCCCGGTCCTTTCTCTACCTAATTTTTCAAAACAATTCATGGTTGAGGCTGATGCATGTGGTTCTGGTATTGGGGCTGTTCTCATGCAAGAGGGGCAGCCTCTAGCTTATTTTAACAAGGGGTTATCTCATAAACATAAAAAATTATCAATTTATGAGAAAGAACTCATGGCGGTAGTTCTAGCTGTGTTGCATTGGCATCAATATCTAGAAAGGAACCGTTTTGTCATACGTACAGACCAACAAAGCCTCAAATATCTCCTTGGACAGCAACTAAAGACTTCATTTCAGATGCTATGGGTGGCCAAGTTAGCTGCTTTTGATTATGAGATTCAATATAAGAAGGGGCAAGACAACTCGGTAGCTGATGCACTTTCTCGCATGCCTAAATTGTAGCTGTTACAGATGGTATTTGATACTTCCTCACCTGATCTGTTGCAGCACATTAACCAAAGTTGGGCACATGATGAGTAGTTGCAACAATTAATACCTCAAATTCAAGCTACGGAGGGAGCTCTCCACCATTTTACTTGGAGTGATGAGCTCTTAAGAAGGAAGGGTAAGCTAGTGGTAGGCAATGATGCCACTTTGAAAAAGAAGATCCTTGATGGGTTGTATTCAAGTCCTCAAAGGGGGCATCAAAGCCCTCTTTTGGTGGAGAAAGAGGATGGATGATGTTACCTCTTATGTGAAGACTTGTGCACATGTGCAAGGTGTAAGTATGAAACTGTTGCATCTCCTGGTCTTCTACAACCCCTACCTATTCCTAGTCGTGTATGGGAATCGATCACCATGGACTTTATTGAGGGTCTTCCTAAATCTAATGGTAAGGAAGTTATTTGGGTTATAATTGATAGGATGAGTAAATACTCCCATTTTGTAGCCCTTTCTCATCCCTATATAGCATCCTCACTAGCTCAAGTCTTTTTGGATCATATTTACAAACTACATGGAGCTCCTACTGAAGTTATTAGTGATCGGGATCCACTCTTTGTAAGTAATTTCTGGAAGGAGTTCTTGAGAGTTTTGGGGATTGAGTAAAGGTTATCTACCGCCTATCACCCACAAACCGATGGGCAATCGGAAGTACTCAATAGGTGTCTAAAGACTTATTTGAGGTGTATGTGTTGGGAGAAGCCCAAGGATTGGAGCAAATGGTTATCCCAAGCTGAATGGTGGTACAACACAACCTTTCACACCTCTACTCAAGTCTCTCCCTATGAGCTCTTGTATGGTCAAAAGCCACCTATTCATTGTCCCTATTTGCCTCACAACTCGGGTTTAGAAGCTGTTGATAGAACCTTTGAAGCAAGGGAACAGGTGCTAGCTATGCTTAAGTACCATCTGCACCGTGCTTCCAATAGAATGAAGCAAAAAGCTGATCTACATAGGTTTGATAGGGAATTTGTGGTTGGCCAATAGGTATTTCTGAAATTGCAGCCCTATAGACATATTTCGGCTGCTGTGAGGATCTCTCAAAAGTTGGCTCCAAGGTATTTTGGGCCTTATCAAGTGCTAGAAAAGGTGGGTCAGGTTGCATATAGGTTGGAGTTACCCCCTGATTCGAGGATTCATCCTACATTTCATGTCTCACAGCTCAAATTATGTCCTAACCCTGTTGTACAGCCGAGACATCCTTTTCCGGACTTCCTTGAGCCTCCACCTTCCTTGTTTCCGGAGAAACTTTTGAATAGAAGGTCTATTAAGAGGCGTCGAAGGTTGATTACTAAAGTTCTTGTGCAATGGAAGGGATTGCCGGATGAAGAAGCTTCTTGGATACCATTATTTCCAAGAACAATGTCCAAATTTCACTGTGTTACATCCTCGAGGGCAAGGATGTCAAAATGGGGGGTATTGATATGAATTTGTAATATAAATCCCTAATCCCTATTTGTGAACCCTAATTTTAGAATGTTAGGTGAGTTAGGTGAGTTAGTTAAGGGAAGAGCAATGTTAGTGAGAGTGGCATTAGCTATTTTAGAATAGCACTAGCCAAACAAAAATTGTATCCCTTAGCTAATAAGATAGGATTAGTGATTATAACATAGCATTAATTACAGTTCTGCCCCTAATCCTACGGCTCTCTATACAAGAGCTACTGTTCCCCATTATTAACTTGGTAATACAGGTTTGATATGAGTTGATTTTTTTTCTCTTTCGTCAAGCTATAAATGTTAGAGCCTTTGCGTTTGAATGAAGTCCAAAGTTTGGTATGCTTGTTGGCTGAAAATGTTACTGTTTGCTCGATCTTTCCATTCTCTTTTTTCTTCTTCCTTGCCCTTTCCAAAAATTCATAAAGTAGGGAAATAGCTATGCCATATCTTTTAGCTCAACTTTTATCTTTGTAGTCATCAGCGACTATGATTTTGTATTCTCTGAAAATGGTCTTGTGGCACACAAGGAGGGAAAACTCATTGCGGCTCAGGTTCTGTGTATCACCAACTAAGTTGGTTTCTGGATAAATTTGAGTAGATTCTTGGAGTAATTGAAAACTACACTTGCCACTTCCTCTTTTTTCTCCCTTTCTTGTATAAAAGGTGGAGCTATATTGTGAGGATTATAAAAAATGAATCCTGATATGGTGAGCTTTTTTTGTTATGTACATAAAGGATGTTTTATCCAAAGATTTGGTTTTCAATAGAGTACAATAGCGTCGTACGATCCATGTAACCGACCTCACCTAGTGAGATATAGGCTTTGTTGTTGTTGTAGTACAAAGAGGATGTTTTAGCCATATATGGTTGTAGAAAGCTGCATCATCTGCAAAATTTTAGAAATTGGGAAGTTCAGTACTTAGCAAACTCTTCCACCCCCTATCCAAAAGAAAAAGGAAAAAAAAAACTTTTTTATATGATCCTTTTCCCTCAAGTGTACCATGCTAACTTGTGTGTTTCCTTCTTTCCAGAGCTTGAAGTGATTTCTTGTGGAAGAAAAGCTCAAGGCAAGGCTATTTTTTGTGTCTCTTGAGGCATCTTACTTTAGAAAGATTGAAAATTTATTACAATCTAAAATTATTAGGATGCCATATAACTAGACAAAAATGACCAGAAAATTTGAGTTAAACTGAATGCTTAAGAATGAAAAGCAAGTGAGTAAACGAGATTATATCCTTGACTTTGTGCGTTAATTTCACTACTTTCAGTTTGCTGTTGTAATGATAGATTGGGGACTATTTTGCAGGAACTTATAAATTTTACACTTCATTACATTGCTGACTTGGATATTCCTATCAAGAGGTTAGTGAATCTAGAGACTGATCATATAATTTTCATATTGATTCAACACTTACAGGAAGCTGCTGATCTATATGATGTAATAATATTTTTTTAGGGGAACATTTATATAATTCCGTAGTAGCGGAATGCTGAATGTGTCACCAATTGGTCGAAACTGTAGTTAGGGGTGGAAATAGGCTAGGTTAGGCTTTACCTAAATAGGCCTGGGCCTGTAACAGATATTCAAAACCTAGGTGTGAGCCTGCATATAAGCTTTTTTTTAGGCCTGAGCCTAGGCCTTTAAAAGGTCTGAAGCCTGTTTAAAGGCTTACTAAAAATGTATGTCTTTAAATAGCCTTTAAAGCCTATATAACCAAATTCATATATAACTCTTCACGCTTACTTACAATCCTACATTATGTCTTAAAAGCTTAACATTCATTCTCATTGTAAAATCAGGGCTTACTAAGAAAAAGAAAAGAATATTCAGTGACGACAAATTATTCGAGCAAATAGGAATCAGAAAAACTAATCGTTTGTTGATTAATGAGATATATTTTTTAAAATCGATCAAGTATAACAAGCAACATGTAAAACTAGAATTTACCATTTTTACTCTTCCCACATAAATTGCACAAACTCCTCTTACTAAGATTATAATATTTCATTTGGCAATAAAATAAACTCAGCAATTATTATATTTTAGTGGACGACCAAATCAAGGGAGAGTGAATGAGTTAGCGTCGTTATCTCGAGCGATCGAAGAGAGGAGAGGTAAGGTGAATTATTGATGCGAAAGCAATGGTTGAGTGTAATAACGATAAAATGTAAAATTTAGAATTAAGGTTAAGTTGATAAATTTATAAATTTATCAAATTATTTAGATAATATTATATATACTTATATAATAGTAAAAATTAAAAAAAGTTTAATAGGCCAGGTCTATAGGCCTAATAGACCTGAGCATGAACTTGACCTATTTACTAAATAGGCTAGGCTTTATATAGGTTAGGCCGTAGGCTCCTGTTAGGGGCCTAACCTATTTGGCTATCTCCATCTCTAACTGTAGCCAAGAAGAAAGAGATGAATTTGAAAAGTATGACAAGGTGATGTATTCTGGATAATATCTTATGTTGAGTTTTCATAAATTGATATCACACTGGATAATATGCCTTTTTCTGAGATTTTGCATCCTGAGTTCTCATATTCATAACATTCGCCCAAAAATGGTTTCTGTCCTGCGCGAGAAGTTTGCTCATCTGAACTTGACATTTTCGATTGGAGGACAGATAAGTTTTGATGTGCGTGACTATCATGATTATATTGTGATTTTTATTTGTCAAAGGGAAAATTAGTCTTGTGATCCTATAGTTTTGACTAGATTGTAATTAAGTCCTTGAACTTTGATTTACTATAACTCAATCTCTATAGTTTTAATCATTTTATAATTTAGTCACTGACCTTTATTATATATATGATTTTATTTTCTAAAACATAGGGAATAAATTATAAAATGATTAAAACTATAAGGACTAAGTAACAACCGACTGAAAACTATAGGGACTAAGTTGTCCCAAGTTAAAATATAGGGATTGAGTTACAACTAAGTTAAAACTACAGTGACCAAAATATTAATTTTCCCCTTATCAAATGATTGGCCAACTGTTTTTAATCTGAACCCACTCTGTAGGTTTTTCCTCAAGGTTGGGATAAAACTTACTGCTTGAGGTACCTTGATGGCTTCAATGAAATCCACTTCTTTGGTGACAAAACCTACAAGGTCAGTCTATAAGTTTATTATGTATTTAAATTGTTGAATGCTTTTGGAAGAATATTCTGCGATGACAAAACCTACAAGGTCAGTCTATAAGTTTATTGTATTTAAATTGCTGAATGCTTTTGGAAGAATATTCTGTGATGTATTTACTGAGAAGACAATACATCCATTTATTGGGAAGATATAGCAACATTCCTGCTATTCAATCCCAGAAAATAAGCCTTGAATTATGGAAGATTTACATAGTGAAAAAGGGCTATAAACACTGGGAATAAATCTGACTAATAAAAACTATTGTTAGCCTCCAAAATTGTTAAGTGTCGAATTGAACATCTGCATCATTGTCCATTTTCTGCCTCCATTAGAACAATTGCTAGGTCACTTTGATCTCTAATCAATCTGCATTTGTTAGCCTGTGCCAATCATGATAGGTCAGTCGCCTGATGGAAGGACCATAATGGGGTAGTATCTGTTCTTGAGATTGCCCGGAATCCTTTTTTTCTCACTTTAAATCTTCTTGTAAAGTATGCTGCAAAAAGAAGTTTCTCTCATCTTTCATTCCTTCTTTAAAGGAATGTCTAATAGTAGCACAAAATTGAGGCATTCCATTTCTTCTTCCCGTATCTTATTATCCATGGCTTGTTTCATGTGCTTCTATATCCTTCACCAAATCACCATTGTGTTCTATTATGTTCTAGTGCCTGCTAATTTTTATATTAACTTTTGCTTTGATCAGGGTTGGAATGACCATGAAATTTATGAATCAGAGAGAACTGTTGGGCACACTGGTTAGTTGTTTTTCCTGACTATAGATCAACATCTGTTAGGTGATTCCAAGTTCCTAATATGTTTTGTTTGCTTGCTTTTCAGTTACAAGTCCTGAAGATACAATGAAGCAGTGCAAAGCCCTCTTCATGGGAAAACCCTAACAGCAATTATCTTAAGATTATTGCAGCATCATTTTGTATGCTTTACTAAATAAGTCATTTGCTGGTCTTCCTAAATGCTATTTTTTGTGTTGTGAAAGGACAGAGGATTGCACTGTCAATATAATTCCTATTTGTTTTTAGCACTTTATTTTTTGTGCCAATAAGCACTGACGTTTTAACTAAATATGATTCTCAGTACCATTTGGGGGGTGAGATTGATTCTGCTGGTGATCTGATGTGAAAAGCATGTAGGCAGTGATAATGCCACAAACAAGCATTCAAAGGAGTTCTTACAATCATATTACACAATCAATCGATTCGTGAAATTGGTGATTTAACAAATCTCATCACTTGAATTTAGAGAAAAATATAAGTGATTTTCAGATATAGCTTAATGATTTGTTGTGTAGATATTTTATAAAAAGCAAAAGAAAAAGAAAATTATCTTACATTTGGTTACAATCATAAAAACTGATTTATTACAAGGTGGTTTTTCAAATTTCATGATGTCAATTTTAAGACCTTTCAATGTATCTTCGTATATAATTTTACAAATTTTACTTCTAGAACCTCAGCTTAATTGTTCAGTTTTTTGCCCTGTTTAATCCTTTCATAGAATAAAAGGTTACATAATGATGTAATCCGGTCGACCTTAATGGTTTGCTTGGATGGGAGTAAAAGTAGGGAAGAAAGAAAATAGGAAGAGAGAAAATGAAGAGAAGAGAAAAAGTAAGGAGAAAACATAATCATTCTCCTTGCTTGATTGAATGGAAGAAGACTGAAAGAAAAGAAAATAAATAAATATTTGATGACTAAAATACTATTATCCCTATATTAAAATAATCATATTTAAAATTAAATTAAGTATTACAATGACAAAATCATTTTAATTCTAACATCATCAAATTATTTAAAGTAATAAAGATATATTTAAAAACCAAATAATTTAATAAAAATGTTTTTTAAGGTAAAAAATAAAAAGTGGATAATTTTTTCAAATTAAATATAAGAAAACAAGATAAATAAATTATACATTATTAATAACTGATTAAAAATATAATATAAAAATAAAAGAGTTAAAATGTAATATAAAAAAATTAAAAACATTTTTAAAAAAATAAATATACATAAATTAATAAAACAACTTTTTAAATACTACTATTCTCTTTAAAGATGCGTACGGTAGGCAGATTATTTTTCTTGAGGTTTTAATCATTTATGCATAAAAAACAAAAAGTATGTGTTTCGTTTTGTGTGGCAAGGCGTTGTCGGTGACTATTCTCATAAAATCTCTCCACTTGTGGAGAGAAGTTTGGGAGGAAAATGGGGCGGGCCCCATACACTATTTTCTTTCCTATTTTTCCTTTCTCTCCTGTTCTTTTTTTGTCCAATCAAGGCAAAACTCCCTTTCTCTTATATTTTCTATCCCACTTTTTTTTCTTCTCCTATTTTCTCTCAATCAAAGCAAGACCTAACTATAAAGGAACTTACCATGCAACACTCTCTTAGAACTTAGAAGTATGGTCAATGAACCATGAGATATAGCACAGTTGGCATTTAACTAGTTTTTTAAGCATCTAGTTAGAGGTTCGATTCCTAACAATATGTATGGAGAGGGTCTCGTGACTAGTACAAAGCCCCTTCAGGAAATTTGTAGTGCAAAGGGGATTAGTTTCTACTACCGACATTAAATACCATAGGCCAAACAAAAAGAAATAAAAAGAAGTACTATCAATGAGATAAAGAGTACTTCCTCCGTCCCTAATTATAAATTATATGTATTTTTTTTCAACTGTACCCTTATTTATAAAGAGGACAAATTAGATTTTAGGAAAATTTTAGAAAAATATAATTAAAAAAGCGAAAAGACAAATTGATGCTGCTAATTTATCAAATCCTATATCAAAATTGAAGTAGAAATTTGGAATTTCCAATTTTGACTAAAATGACCAAAAGGCCATGAGTTAAGTTGCGAAACATGAAAGTGAAGTCATTAATGTAAAATCTGATGTATTAATATATATACAAATATTGTTATTGACCCCTGAAACTTGTTGATTTCAAAATTATTCTCAGGCATGTGTTGATTTTTGGGATATGCAGTTGTAAAACATGAAAGTATATTCGTTAATGTAAAATCTAATATTGTTAATATAGATACAGATGTTGTTATTGATCTCTGAAACTTATGTTCTCAATTAAGGACAATTTGATCATTTAATCAGAATTGAAAATCTTAAATTCTTATTTCAATTCTAATATGAGATTTGATAAATTAGCAGCACCAATTTATTTTTTCCCATTTTTAATTATATTTTTCTAAGATTTTCCCTTATATTTTTGGACACGCCTATTCAAAAATTTAAAGATTATATTTGGGACAGAGGGAGTATTATCATGAGAAGCTGATCAACCACCTATTATGATCATATATTTAGAGAAGAGAATTGTTGCTAAAATTGGTTAGCTCAATATGTGTAGGCCGTAGGGAGCATATTGCTTTTAGTTAGTTTATTTTTCTCTCTTTTATTTTATGTATGAGAGAGAGAGAGTGTGTGTGTGGTTAAAACCAATGTTCTTGAACCCGAACTGCCCCGAAAACCGGCCGGTAAATCGGTCCGGTCTGGGTTCACATTTTTAAAAAAAAATATTTTTTAAAATTTTTCCTTTAGAATTTCATACTATAAGTCTAAAATTTTCAATTTCTCACCGGTTTAGCCCCAATTTGACCCACTGACCCTTAACCCAGTACCCCGACCGGTTTAATGCCCGGTCCAAGTTTTAATACCTTGGTTAAAATGATGTTAACTCTAACATTAAAATAAAAAGAGAGATTCATTATATATAAAGTTAAAACAAATTCTTTTTATCTCAAAAATATATGTGATCTAGCTAAGCCGCGGGCGGAAATTATCCTTGAGTTTTTTAATTTTTTTCCTAATACTAGTATTGTATTAGTGTGTATTTTTTACTCTACTAAGATTTATATAAATTTTGTATATTATATGTGTTTTTTAATTCCAATCTTCTCGTTTTTTAAGATACAAAGTACATAGCCAAATTTCTCTGTTCTAGCCAAGTGAATTCAGCCACTTTCTTGCCAATGATTAGCTCCACAAGCACGATCCCAAAACTATATACATCACTTTTCTCATTAAGTTGACCTGTGTGGAGGAACTCTGGATCCAAATATCCTAGAGTCCCTTAAACCACAATTGTAACTTGAGTTTCATCAAGAGAAATAAATTTTGAAGCTCCAAAGTCAAAAACTTTTGCTCTATGCCTGTGACCTAAGAGTATGTTGGCAAATTTAATATCATGATAAATAATTGGAATAAAAACAGTAGAGTGTAAATAAGAAATGGCTTTGGCTATCTCTGTAGCTATCCTTAATCAGGTCTCCCATGAAAGAGAGTGCTCATTCTTTAGTGCGTCTACGTGATCAATAAGGGTGTCATTGTTCACAAACTCACAAACTAATAAAGGAACTTCAATTTCAAAACAACACCCAAAAAGTTTAACCACTTTCCTATGTTGATTTGGGAAAGAACAATCACTTCATTGGTAAAATTCTTAACTTGTCTTGAGTTACCTCCTACTCTAGACTTTTTAATGGCAACAAGTGAGTTATTCGGTAATATGCCCTTGAAAACCATGCCTTGTCCTCCATGACCTAGAATTCTACTCTTATCAAAATTGTTTGTGGCAATCTTGAGCTCATCTTTAGTAAAACTCTTCGTTCTATCAGTGTCTCCTTATTGTTGATGAAGTTATTGCAGCATATAACTTCCTCCATTTTGCTCAAAATATTGTCTTCTAAGTTGTTTTAGTGCTCTTTGTTTGTTTCCCCAACATAATGTAAAGACCAATGTGAAGATAACAAGCAAGCCTGCAAAAATGCCTGCAAACAATGTTCAAAATATTATCCAGAGTTGCTAATAAGTGGTGTTGTTTGTCAATGAACCTTAGTTTTGAACACTACATGATAGTGATGCTTTGTTTATTCCCCATCATCCCCTGGTTTAATGGTGTTGATTCTCTCTTGTTGCAGGAGAGTCTTGTGGGTAGAGAGAAAAAGAAGCTTGTGTGTGGTTTTTGAACTCAAATTGGTAATGCTTTGAATGAAAACAAAAGTTTCTCTAAATATGAAAAGGAGGCATGCAAATTAACCATTGTGACACAATTGAAATAAATTGTTCTAGGATTGACACGGCTTAAAAAATTAAATATATTGGCATGTAATTATAAAGCTGCTGATGTATTAAGTATCAAAATCTGTA
The DNA here is from genome assembly GCA_963242795.1 of Inga leiocalycina. Lineage (NCBI taxonomy): Eukaryota > Viridiplantae > Streptophyta > Magnoliopsida > Fabales > Fabaceae > Inga > Inga leiocalycina. The sequence goes on along the minus strand of OY725327.1, from coordinate 11,765,244 downwards.
ACATATAGCTACACGTGTTATTTTAAAAATATAATACCAAAATTGTTCACTGCCTTTTATTTTTTATTCAAGGAATGAGATGACAAAACTATTTTTAAATCCAAATTAAAATTGGGTCAGTTTAACACTGTTAGCTAAGATAAGTCTAACGATAAAGGGTTAATTACTATGATATTCTTACCCAGTGAAATTTCTTTGATGGGGAACTTGCAGCCTGACCTGTTTTTATAGCCACCACTTCTAAAAACCCATGGACATGAACAAGTATAATTCCCGTCGTCATTATGGCATCTCCAATTGCAGGGATTTTTTTCGCACTCATTAATATCTGAAAAATTAATATTTAAGCTGGTTATACATATCTCCAAGCAAAACTATTATAAATATCAAAATCTTGTTCTAGATGTTATATCTCAGACAAACTTAGGGGAATTAAAATTAAGGGTTAATATAATAGTTGCTCCCTCAAGTTTTATTCCGTTTAAAATATTGGGTTAGGTTGTAATTTTAACAATGAAGTTTTTCGCCATTAGTGTCTAGTGCAATAAAATTTTGAAGTGTTTAAAAGTAGACACAATATTTAAAAACAGAAAAATTTTAACAATTCCGTTAAACTGACCCAAACGTTCATATCTTCTTTTTTTATATGGGATACACTTGTTCTCCCTCCATCTTTATAACGGACATTTAAGCCAATTTTAATTTTACGGAATTGCTAAAAATGCAATCCCATATAAAGTTGCTTGAAATAGAAAAATTTTAAATTAGACTGCTAAATTCAATAAATCTTTAATTAAGTTATCAACCCGATTTAGGATTTTAAAATATGTTTCAAATGATTTTACTGCCCTATCCAGTTTCTTCTCTTCTATTAAAAGAGTTTCATTGCTTTGTAAGTTTTTTTTTTCAACAACTATACACACACACACACACATATATAAACATTAACATATAATAAAATACAACATGACTCGCTTGAATCAAAGAAATTTTGTGTTCCAGAAGGATGATCAAGAACAATTAAAAGGAAGCTTTAACCCTGATATCAATTAAACGATTTTAAATTTAATATTAAGAATAAAAAATTTTTAATTGAATTTTTTTTGAGAAAAAAATCAAGCTATGTTAATCCCAAGAAAAAAAATATGACATATGTGTGATTTATCAAAATATATATTAAAGAGTTCATTAACTACATATAATAAAAAAGAGTTTCATTAACAACACAAAAAAAGAGTTTCATCATCGTTAAAAGAAAGCAACATATATATCACACAAGTCAAAATTGTGTGATTAATGTAGTTTGATTTTCTTTTTCAAAAAAAATAATTCAAATTCTTTCAAAAATAAAATTTACTATTCACAATATTTAACTAAAAATCATTTAATTAATATTTGGGGTTATGATTTTCTTTTCACTTTTTGGCTTTAATTGTTCATAATGATTCTTCTAAAACACAAAAAATTCCTTTAATTTAAGCGAATTATATTTCTTTTATTATGTATTAATGTTGATATATATATATATTGAAAAACTAAGTTACCAAGCAATAAAACTCTTTGAATCATAGCAATGCTTGGAGATGTCTCCGGAAACGGTCAATTCAGGAGGATCCAGGGAGATGTTGAGAACTGGTATATTATCGCCGCGAATCAATAGTGTTGTGGCTTCTCCAGATGATGCGGAAGTGGTGTTTGTGCAGTTGAGGAAGAACTTTTCATCTCTGTAGCAGTTCTCGCTAGTGCCAAAGGGATATGGGATGTTCACGTTCCTATTAGAAGATAGGGTATTTCTGTAATTGTATAAGTAATTTGTAAGTTGGTAAATTTGTAATTTGTAGTTGTTTAGTGTTTATTACTTGTATCAGGTAGTGAGAGCCCAACGGTCATATGAGTAATGATCTGGATGATGTCATTGACTCTCACGGGTTACTAAGTCTATATATACGTGTGTAAATGCTGTTTGAAGGTGAATGAGAAATATTTTTTTTCATCTGATTGGATTTGTGTTTTGGGCTATTAGATTAACATGGCATCAGAGCGCCGGGTCGGATCCAACTGATTCACGGTAAATCAAGAAAGCCCAAGAAGACACGTGACACGGGCAAGAACGTTCATCTGGTTCAGTTCCTTCAACACCTTCGATCGTCGAATCTCTCGAGAGGAAAAGAAACCCTAAGGTCGCGTGCTTTCGTTCCTCGATCTGCCACGATTTCACCATGGGAGAGCCGAAATCGCCAGCCGATCTGCTGTCTTTCACTCACCCGCTGTTCCTCCACCCGTCGGACACCCAAGGGTCCTCTATCATCTCTCACACTCTCACCGGCGTCGACAACTATACCGTCTGGAGTCGAGCGCTGAGGATCGCTTTGAAGGGGAAGCACAAGTTGGGGTTCATTGACGGCAGTTGCAGAAAGGAGTCTCAGCCGAAGGAGCTTCAAGATCAGTGGGAACAGTGTGGCTCAGCGCTCTGATGAGAAGGTGTATGGTTCCATGTGCTTGGATTGACAAGCAACCAAAACATTATTATCATGCTTGGATTTTCCTGGTTACTAAACTCAATCTCTAAGGAGTTGGCCAGCGGTATCATTTTCTTTGAGAGCTCACACCATGCCTGGACCGATCTCAAGGAACGGTTTGACAAGAAGTCTGGCTCGCGCATCTTTGCCCTGCACCGAGAGATCAATTGTCTTCGACAAGGTTCGGCCTCTGTTACCTCATATTATTCGAAGTTAAAAGAATTGTGGGAGGAGCAGTCTGCTATTCTGGCCATCCCATCATGTAGTTGTGAGACCGCAAAGGCTTATGTCGAGGCAGTGCAACAGCAGAAGCTTCTGCAGTTCTTAATGGGACTAAACGAGTCCTACTTTCAGGCAAGAAGCCAGATCTTGCTTATGATTCCATTACCTTCTGTGAACGACGCATATGGCATGATCATTCAGGACGAGACTCAGAAAGTCATCGCCAATGGTGAGAAAAATACACCGAGTGAGGGAATTGCCATGTTTGCAAAAGGAAGGGGTCGTGGCCGAGGAAGAGGCCGCGGAGACACTGGAATTGAGTGTACTCACTGTTCAAAGAAAGGACATTTACGAGAAAATTGCTTTGAGCTAATAGGGTATCCTCCCAATTTCAGAGGAGGAAAATCCAAGCAGACAAAGGGCCCAAATAGCAATGTCTCGGGTTCCTTGAGTGATGCTGAGGCGCACACTAATGACGGTAGCACAGCAGCACTAACGTTCACAAAGGAACAATATGACCAAATCCTCCAGATGCTGAAGCACTCAACTGAGCCCACCGTATATGCTTTGACTGGTACAGGTTTGGCTATTCCCTTTGATTGCATATCTGCTAATATAAACTGGATTTTGGATTCTGGAGCCACAACCCATATGGTTGGGGATTTGACTTTATTAGATAACTATAGGATTTATAATGGGCCTATTAAATCTATAAGAATTCCAGATGGTAAACGTGTCCCTGTCACTCATGTAGGATCAGTTAAACTGATAGAGGGAGTAACCTTAGATGATGTCTTGTATGCTCCTTTACTTCAATTTAATCTCATATCAATTTCAAAGGTAACCAAAGACCATAATTGTTCTGTGTCCTTCTACCCTGAACTCTGTTCAATGCAGGGCCTTCAGGGTGCGAAGACGAAGATGATTGGTAGACAAATTGGTGGATTATTCATATTGACAATTCCAAAGGACTGTGATACTGTTAATATAGTTCAAAGTAGAAATAATGTTCAGCATGATAATAAGTTTTCTGTATGGCATAAGAGAGTAGGCCATGCGCCACTCTCTATCATGAAGCATATGCATTTTACTGATATCAAACATACTCCTATGTTAGAAGATTGTGAAATCTGTATTCAGGCAAAGCAAACCAAATTTCCCTTTTCTTCAAGTTGTATAAAGACACGACAATGTTTTGAATTAATACATGTAGATGTGTGGGGTCCATATAAGATCCCAACACATCAAGGGTTTCAATATTTCTTGACTATTGTTGATGATTACTCTAGATCTACTTGGGTATTCCTTATGAGAGCTAAATCTAAGTCTTTAATGCATATTAAGAATTTCTATGCCTATGTTGAAACACAATTCTCTAGTAAGATTAAGCGAGTTAGAAGTGATAACGGGAGTGAGTTTGTGAATCATGAGTCTAAACAATTCTTTTATCAAAAGGGGATGATACATGAGACTAGCTATCCATACACCCCTGAGCAAAATGGAGTGGTAGAGAGGAAACACAGGACTATTATGCAATTAACGCGGGCACTAATCCTCCAAAGTAATGTTCCCCTAGAATATTGGGGGGAAACAGTCAAGATGGCTGCCCATTTATTAAATAGATTACCTTCTAAAATTCTAGACTATAAGAGTCCATATGAGAAGGTGTATGGTTCTGTACCTAATGTGAACTCTTTACGTGTTTTTGGCTGTTTGGCATATGCTACTAATCTACAATCTAATGACAAGTTGCAGGCTAAGTCCATCCCTTGTGTGTTTCTTGGATATCCTGACAATAAAAGGGGATATTTGTTGCTGGACATTCAAAATAAAACTGTTTTTGCCAGCAGACATGTAAAATTTCTTGAGAATCAATTCCCTTTTATTGATATGGAACCAAAACAGCAAGGGGGAGCACATCAAAAAGGTAAAACAATGTTTTGGTATGATTTAGAAGACCAACCTGAACTGCATGATAAAGAATTACAACCAGATTTCTTTAAGAAACAATCAGAACAAAGTGATAAAGAACCAGAGATGACTCAATTTAAATCCAATGAACAGATAAAATTACAATCAAGTTTTAATAATTCTGATGAGTCAACCACAGTTAGACCAGTGAGGGAAAGGAGACCCCCAATATGGTCAAATGACTTTGTTTGCAGCTTGCTTACATCTGGACAGTCCACAGGTAAAAGGAGTAAGTGCACTTATCCCATAGAAAAATATATGTCATACAATAATATTTCTGCCAGACACATGTGTTTTCTGTGCTCTATAGATTCTGTTGTAGAACCATCTAGCTACCATGAGGCAATCAAGAATGCAGAATGGATTCAAGCAATGCAAGAGGAAATGGAAGCACTTGAAGCAAATCACACTTGGACAATTGTAAAGCTACCTAAAGATAGGAAGCCCATAGGATGTAAATGGGTCTTCAAGGTAAAGTATCACTCTGATGGAACTATTGATAGGTATAAGGCTAGGCTTGTAGCTAAGGGATATAGTCCAGTAGAAGGAATTGATTACCATGAGACTTTTTCACCTGTTGTAAAAATGATTACAGGTAGAATGGTTATGAAATTATCCGCTGTTAATAACTGGAATGTCTACCAAATGGATGTGAGTAATGCCTTTTTGCAAGGAGACCTTGATGAAGAGGTATACATGAGTATACCTCAGGGATATAAGTGTGAGGGGGAGCACATGGTTTGTAAGTTAAATAAATCCCTTTATGGCTTGAAACAAGCCTCAAGACAATGGAACCAAAAATTGTCAGAGGCATTGGTAAGAGGGGGTTTCCAGCAAAGCAAAAATGATTATTCATTGTTCATATCCATTAGGGACAGTGAGATTGTGTTAATATTAGTATATGTAGATGATCTACTCATAACTGGGAATTCAGAAACTGCCATTGCTAAAACCAAGAAACTATTGCGTGAGAATTTCAAAATTAAGGATCTTGGACAAATGAAATATTTTTTAGGGATTGAGATATCAAGGTCCAAACATGGAATTTTATTATCACAAAGAAAGTATGTGCTTGATCTGCTGTTTGAGACAGGTTTGAGTGGCTGTAGACCAGAGAGTGTACCTATGGCACCAACCTTGAAGCTTATGGCTTATGAGGAAGGTGTTAACAAAGAAGAAGAGCTTATGAGAGATCCAGGAAGATACAGGAGACTGGTTGGTAAGTTAATATACTTAACAATAACTAGGCCTGACATCTGTTTTTCTGTGCAGACACTCTCACAGTTTATGCAAACACCAACGAAAGCACACATGGCTGCAGCATTGAAGGTAGTCAAATACTTAAAAGGAACCCCAGGAATGGGAAATCTCTTAAGTGCAGAAGGTGCAGCAGAACTGAAGTGTTTCTGTGACTCTGACTGGGCATCATGTGCCACAACGAGGAAGTCAGTAACCGGATATCTCCTAAAGTTTGGAGGCTCCCTCATCATGTGGAAGAGCAAGAAGCAGAGCACCGTTTCAAAGTCTTCAGCAGAAGCAGAGTATAGAGCACTCAGCATGGCAACTTCAGAAATCGTTTGGGCTTTGAAGCTACTGAAAGATTTATCCATTGAGCATAAAACTCCAGTAGACATTTTCTGTGACAGCAAGGCGGCCATACATATTGCCGCAAATCCAGTGTTCCATGAGCGCACCAAGCACATTGAAATCGACTGCCACTTTGTGCGAGAAAAATGGGCACAAAGGGTAATTGATTTGAAACACATAAGGTCAAGGAATTAGCAAGCAAACCTTCTCACAAAGGCTGTTGGGAAGAATCTGCAGGAGAGTCTCTTGAGCAAGTTGGGGACTGTGGATTTGTATGCCCCCAAGCTTGAGGGGGAGTATTAGAAGATAGGGTATTTCTGTAATTGTATAAGTAATTTGTAAGTTGGTAAATTTGTAATTTGTAGTTGTTTAGTGTTTATTACTTGTATCAGGTAGTGAGAGCCCAACGGTCATATGAGTAATGATCTGGATGATGTCATTGACTCTCACGGGTTACTAAGTCTATATATATACACGTGTGTAAATGCTGTTTGAAGGTTAATGAGAAATATTATTTTTCATCTGATTGGATTTGTGTTTTGGGCTATTAGATTAACAGTTCCCACACGTATAGTTGCAACCCAGTTTCGTCTGGGCTAATTCAGCCGCTGCAATGACCAGCAATGCCAGTTTCAAATGCAGTGAGTGCAACAAACCCATCTCTCTTATCGATATACAGATCGGATTTACAGTGTGGGATATACACGGTTTAAGAGCTAGGTATGTAGCTAGCTATTATATATGGATCACTTCAAATCCTGATCATTCAACAAGACACGAAGCTTCATCTGATCTGTAACGATGTCATCATATTGATGGCACGTCCAATTCATTGACTCAAAGGGTCTTGGTCTTCTCTCTATTATTTTTAAAATTAACTGACAAGCAAAGAGCTTGAAATATTACACGACATGAGTCACAAACTCTGCCATATAGCTGTCAATTTTGTCCCTTTCTAACCTATGTTGACTCAAAAAGGGCCTTGGTCTGTTAGAACTTAGAAATAGAATATTTGTGTATTTTGCATTTAATTACTTATATATGGACCTTGATATATTAGGTGTTGTATTATCTCAAATACGGTAAGTGCCTGTATATATATAGGACAGGACTTGGTTATTTGGTCCGTGTGTAAACATTTTGGTTTGTGATTAATGGGAAGGCTGATTCTCTATAGGCTGTGTTGTTCAACATGGTACCAGAACTCAAGATCCGAGCCAATTATTCCTTCTCATAATAAAGAAACCCCAAGCTGAAAATCAAGAATCACAGCCTTTGAACGAAGAAAGGAGCCTCTGAGATTTGTCAGCAGAGATTGCGCCACCTGTTTAAAGGAAATGAAGGCTAGTCACTAAAGCCACCTATTTGCACAAGAAACAAAAAGCATGTTTGTTTGAACTTATAAAAATTTATAAGTTGCTTTTTACGTAAATCGAGACACAACTCCTCTCACATACTTACTTCGTATACCGTAAATCACTATTAAAAAGCAACTTATAAGCAATCGAATCGCTCAAACAAACATACCCAAAGACCTTCAGATTTTAGGAGCCAAAGTTCACACCGTTTGTTCCAAAATTCCAAAAGCAACGGTGGTTAGTCTTGACTTTTGCAACAAGAGAAACAGAGGCAATTATGATGCATAATTGGACTGGGAAGCATTCACGACGTGCGCCATTTTCAGATTGAAAAACATTGACGACGTTAGCTTTTCACGGTGATAGATTTTGGGGTTCAGCTTTTCTAATACCATCCGCTGCCAGTCAGCTGCTTTAAAACGGCTGTGTTTTAATATGACAAAGTGGTAAAACTTAACTAAGAAATTACTTTAAGAGTAAAATTGGACAACAAATTATTTGAAGGTGTTAAATATAACTTAAAAGATGCTTTAAGATATTGAATGCAAGGTTTAAATGGCATTGTTTTCAAAATTAAGGGAGTAAAATTGCTTCTTAAAACATAAGAATAAAATTGCATAAAAAATTATTTAATTTTACTATATATATATAGATATAAACTTTATAAAAATAGAAGTTATTTATTATTTATCTCATAAATACATTTTTATATTTTTTAGCCAAAAATAATCCAAAACCAATGAATCCAACTATCCGAGCATTAGGCTTCACCAACGCTTCTGTTGCTATTTTCCTCCTTTACTTGTGTTGCGTGACTTGCGTCTCATCCCACTCGTTCAGATTAAAACACAGCCCTTTTAAAGCAGCGAACAGGAAGCAGATGGTATTGGTAGCGGAGAGAAGCCAATCCCTAGACTTTGTGTGTGTTTGGCAACATCCCAAGTTATGGTTTGCGTAACCCGAGATAAAAATTCTCTCATACACTTACCTCGTAAGTCGTAAAAACTATTAAAAAAAGCTAATCCAAACACACATATCGTCCTTCTGCAATTATCGCACTGTCCTTTTTGTTTTTCTACAAAACTGAATATCATCATTTTTGTGATAGTGTTGGCCAGATTTTAGAGCGTCTTCCTCGCAAATATTTGGACATATTTGTTTTAGTGTTGAGATTATTTATAATCTACTTTTTATATAAATCAAGACAAAACTCCTCTTATATATTTATCTCGTATATAGTAAATCATGATTGAAAAACTGCTTTTAAGTATTCCAATCGCTGTTCCAAACGAGCACAATTTTAATTTTTCTCTTTGAACCTTTTTAATAATTTTACTAACTTGCTAAGACGGTATAACCTAAAACACTTGCATTTGCAAAGAGTGGAAAGTGTAGCTCTAACACAAGAGAAATACTAACATTAAAATAATTTAAATGATCATATTGCCCATCTGCAAATATACCGGAAAAAACGCTTATAGGGAAAAGAAACAGAAAGAGTTCAAAAGCACCGAAAGAGCCTGTGAGTTTAAAGTGCAATAAAGAGTTCAAGAGCACTGAAAGAGCCTGTGAGTTTAAAGTGCAATCTCAAATACTATTTGTTTCGGTGCTTGTTTGTGATAGTTTATTTTTAGGAGTTTTATCTCGACTTATGTAATAAATACTTATTTTCTAAAACTAAGTCATTCCAAACACTCACTTAGCATACTATCAAGGGCAGTTGAAGGGCTAGCACTAGCATTTCCCATATCCACCAGCACGTGACCAAGGAAGTATTCACATTCTTAAGGCATCGTATCCTCTAATTCTGTTGCTACTTGTTTCGTAGTTAGCCTTTCCTCTCCTTCATCTTTAATACACCTCCTTTCTAAGAAAGCAAAACCTCCTTTAACTATCGATCGGATATACAGTGTGTGTGGGATACACAGGGACTAAGAGCTAGATATGTAGCTAGATATTTTATACGGATCATTTCAAATCCGGAAAGAAACAGAGAAAAGAGAAGAGGAGGCATAGGTTAATAGAATAGGTCTATCTGTAATAAATGCTGAAACCTTTTTTCTTTGCTTTATATAATAGGTTACAGCTAGGATATAGTACAATAGCTCAATGTGAGCCATTCACGTGTATACAGTGGGAGTAGATTATCACTGTAGTTTATTCTTTTTGCCACTTCCTATTATACCGTAACATCTCCCCTCATCTAGTCAAATGAGAGGGTGTAATCATCAGCCCAAGTTTGCTTCGAAAATAGGAAAATTGAGTGTAAGTTAATGCTATGATGAGACAGTCAGCAACTTGAGACGAAGAAGGAACAAATCGCACAGCAACAAAGTGGGTTTGCTCCTTGCATGTGAAACTGAAATTCATTTGTAATTTCAACACTCCATGAAATTGAATTTTTTTTAGATGTTTTAGAATAAAAAGATTGAAATTAAAAAAAAAAAATCTTAAATCTTGCTGCCTGGACCTAAACCCTCACGTTTAAAATCTGACCGGACTCAAAAAATAAATGAATTTTAGGTAGACTACTTTTTAAGTCTAACTCTTTTAAATTAAAGCTTATCAAAGGCTAACCCTTTAAAACTCAACCGACCAGTATTAAAAGTTTTTTATTCTCTCTCACATTATTCTTCTTTAAATTTCATTTGTTTTTCTTCCTTTTCATATAATCTTTTCCTTCCCGTATACATTTTACGTAATTTCATGAGAGTACAACGATAAATATTAATGGCTCATTATAAGATTGAATGTTATTAAATAGCCTTATCTTTGTTCATTTTCAAAGTTCTTTTATTCTATTCTCTTAATTTCATAATTACAAATGAAAAATGCATGTTTTTTTTTCATAACATTCAAAAATAAAATGCATATTTTAATTTGCCATCTCATCGGAAATTTTTTAAAACACTGATTTCATTTCACATTTTTATTTTTTAACTCCTTTTTCTCTCTTCAACTCGTTTCTGTTTTTTTAAGCCATATCCATACATTTAAAACATGAGAATAATACTTTTCAAGTAAAAGGCATAGTTATAGTTCTGCAATAGTTATTGGTGGTGCTAGAATCATATGCTTGCAGTCATTGAATTGAGTCATATTGGTAGTTAGAATATTTTTCAAGTAGTACAAATAAGATATTTAGCTATCATAAATTCATAACAACTCAAAAGATTATACATGTGAGTTGGAGTTATAAATGTACAAAGGAGCAAAGACCGAGGTAAGATCGGTTGACAAACAGTAGAAACATGCGGATTAACAAAAACAAAAAGCCTTAACAGAGACTTGACGCAAAATACCTTTGATCAAAGGCATATGGCACTTTACAATGATGATAATGATCCAAAATTTGCTACATGGGTGGTAGCTATGAACTGAAGTTCAAAACCATTCTTATATTATGCCCACTTATTCCCTTTTTTTTTTTCCTAGGCCTTATACAAAGTTTAGATGCGAGCGGAATTGGACAATATCAACACACATCGACACACTTAATAGAGATCCTAGCTATTGAAAAACCATTAAAGGTCGTCCCAAATAAATCAGCAAATTAAAGTTTGGCATTTTAATGTAATGCTATCACTAAGCCAAAGGTGTTTGGTTCCATCCTTTCTTTTCTTTTCATAATCTCATATCCACCTTTTGATTAAAAAATATAGATATTTCATATTCAATATATTATAAAATTATTATTAATAATATAAATAAATAAATTTAAATTCTTAAAATCTTATATGCATAATTCATAACCACAATACATACAACATAATAAATTATAATAAATAACTAGTTAAGATGTAATTTTAACGACGATGTTTTTCATCGTGAGAGTTTAAGATGCAAAAGTAGACACACTCTTTTAAAATCTATGCAATTTTAACAATTCCATTAAATTCACCCTAACATTTATTATAAGGGATTGGACCAATTAAATGAAATTGTTAAAATTACTCCTTTTTAAAATATCGTTAATTTTGCAATTTGCACATTTTAAAACTGAGTTGTGCTAAACAGCAAAAAACTTCATTATTAAAAAGGTTTTAACTCTTTACCCTCTAAGAGTCATAGGAAAACCTTTGATCAAATTAAAACAAAAAAATTTTAACTCACTTATAACTTAATCCCCCTAATTATGACTCAATGTAATTCAGATTCTAGATTATTGACTCGCCTATAACTCAACCCTTTATCTTTAAATTTTTTTATATTATTACCCTTATAATCTATAACTCACTTTGAGTCATCCTATGCTGCATGAAATTTGCTTCCAACTCAAAGAAGGACGTTTGGAGAGGACAAAGAACAAAGGCATGTCAGAGAGAAGGCAAAAACATAGGCTGACAAGAGACGAAACCGAAAGATCAAAGATATACCTTATAACGACCAAATATGTGATGTTGGGTTTTAAGATTCAGGTACAGGCATAAACAAGAAAGAGATAACGTTTAGGATTTTGCTGTAATAATAGAACTTTTGTGTGGGTGTCAAGGTGATTCTAAATTATAAGATTAAGCCATTAAGCTGATGAACGAAGGAGAGCCTGTGAATGAGATTTTAAAAGAGATGGTGTTTGGTTTTGAAGGAAGAAAGAGAGAGAGGGTATGAATGAAGAGGAGGGAAAGTTAACGCCTGATTGGATTAGTTCTTAAAGAATGGCCTTTACGATTAATGAGAAAAATGTGTTAAAGGAATTTTGTCTCGACTTATGGAAAATAACTTTTGAAACCACAGTTTTGTGGTTACCCAAACACTCACTTAGACTTTGAAGAAAGGAGAGGAAGGGTTTAAGACTTGCAGAGGGGGAAAAACGAAGGGTGAGAGTGGGAGTGGAGGAAGGGAAGCTGTGTGTGTGTGTGTGTGTGTGTGTGTGTGTTGGGGGGGGGGGGTTGGTTAGATCATGAACCTTCAAAATCAAGACCAAAGTAGATTTGTGACGCTGCAATGTTGCATATGAACGCAAAAACCATAGAAAGCCAGCGAATCCTTGATGCAACAGAAGCAAACGACCCGGTTTTCTCATGTAGCCAGGGTCGGACACTACAAATAGACCTTAGACACTGTTGTAAAAGATGATTGTGAGCAACAAAACTAAAGCACCATATAACCGCAGGATACAAAAAGCAGGCTATTCACTTCATAGTGTCCGAACGGACGAGCAAAATACAATTTCTCTGGAACAGAAAGACAGAAACTTGTACACAATACCTATTTTCTACCGGGGGAGGTAAGAGAAGATTAGCAAAAGGAACGACTATGCCATGAGATGGAGCTGCAACAAAATACTACCTCCAATCCTAAATATAAAACAAAGTTGACTTTTTTTAGAGAGATTAAGGAAGCTAAATAAGTTATTTAATCATATCATGTTATGTATCTTTAGATTAAATATTAATTTATTAGTCAAACTAATTAGTTTGAAGAAAAAAATATAAATATAAATATTTTAAAGTAATTTAATTAGCTTCCTTAATTTCTCTAAAAAAGTCAACTTTGTCTTATAATTAGAACTGGAGGGAGTATCAAAATAAAAAGGCCGCGAAGGTCCTGGTGGTGTGCTGGAATAGTATACTCTACAAGAGAAGAGCACGCATCTACAGTAGTCCATACCTGGGTTGGGCATGGTGGCAAAAATGTACAAGCACTTGCATTTCCATCAACAAGGAACTTAAGAGGGACCCAATTCATCGATATGGCCAAACATGATCATCTCCTTTTTGCTAATTGTGGCAAACATTCGCCACTCATTTGGTCAACCAAGACCAAAATCATGCCAAGTACCTGAATAAATTAGTATTATCTTTGTCTCTTTCCAAGTAGTCTCGAGAGATCAAATCTTCAATTCGCTTTTTAATTGCCTTCACCTCCGGCTGTAAAATTACAAAATCAACAACCCCATTAGAGAGAGACAGAGAGAGGGTGGAGATACAATTTGATATAAGCAACACCATACAGACCTTGAACATGCGACCCAACTGCTCAAAACACTCCATGACTAACTGTTGGCAGCCCAAAACTTTCCGACTTTTCATGATGCGAACAATTGAGGCATCAATGGCATATCTTCTGTCCTTGTCTACATCCTCAATTACTTTTTTCTTCTCATCCACAGGAGGGCGAGGAATCTGCATGATGATGCATCATGTCATTCAAATTTCAATCACAGGAGACTGCACAGAGAAAATAAGAAAACCAAAGATAAAAATAAAGTAAGAAAATAAAAGCGTAAGATGAAATACCTTGATCCTCCTCATTTTGTCAGTAAACTTTGAATTGAATTCAAAATAATCAGTAGAAGATATTGATTTTGTGTTCGGTTCCTTGTTAAGGATCTTGTACTTAGCACAGCACAAGGAGTGGAGTAGCCTAGTAACATCATCATCCGACAAGTTCAATTGAGTCATTATCTCCGAATAACTCAATCTATCTGAGGAATTGAAAAGCAGCAATGCAGAAGCCTATTTAAAAACAATACACAGCATTGAATCAGCCTACAGAAACACGCAAGAAACTAAAGACCTCATAAATGTACAGCATGAAAGAATGGCTAACAAAAGGAATACTAGTAAATATTCAAAGGTAAAAAGGGGCACTAGATAAATGTGTAAAGGTAAGTACATGGTACGAAATACAACCTGGTAGGTTGTAACGATCAGCTCCATGGTCTTCGGTTCAAATTTGCCACTGATGTTACAGGTACCCAATGAGTAAATCCATGTGAGTTTTCGGTGCTTTGTTTTTGTTTGATAGAAGTCCTTAAAAACTTCAACGCATCTTATCTAAAACAACAGAAATAAACAATATATAAGTGGTCTAACATAATCAACTAGATCTAGACTAATATTGAAAGCTTAGCTTTATTGTTCATATAAACAAGATCCGGATGTACCATTTCAGCTGGAAGATTGAGATCAAAAGATTTGTAGCTAGGCCAGAAGCCAGTAGTCAGAACTGTAACTGTCAAGTCAATTCCAGGGTTTGCATTTGGATTACTGCTCAAATACTCTTCAAAGCTGGCTTGATTTTCCTTTGCTAGCGTCAAATCTGTAACCTAGTGGATTGGATAATCTCATTCAACATCCTACAGAAGCACTATAATTGAAGATATGACTTAAAAAATAAATTGAGAACACTGACCATTCCCTCCATCTTTGATGTGAACTGACCACCGCATTGTTGCTTCAACTTTGTCAAAATGCTTCTCTCATGATCATCATTGGCACTTTTGTCAAACAGAAGCCTCCGTGTAAGCTTCTTCCTGCAAGAAATTAGAAAAGAATCCTACAAGTATTCAATTCAAAATATCTTATCAAGAAAAAAAGGGTGTTTTTGATATTTCAAAAGACACCACTGGAGATTGCTGTGAGAATAGCATTTGAAACAATGTCAACACCAACCTTTTTTAGTATTATTTTATGAAGCTCTTTGGTATAAAAATAATAATTAAAAATTTGACAAACTGAGCTATCAATCTGGGAGCAGCAGCAATTTTTAAAAATTCAGTTGCCAAAGAGATTGGGGGGACATCAAACTATTGCTAGAACAAAATTAGAAGCAAACCCTGAGAAGCAATACCACTCAGCCAAATCACCCCTTAAAATGCTATTTTCTCTTGTTTACCTATAGAATTCAGCAAACAAGTCTTTGTCACTGATATAGGCAAGCAGCTTGACCACCTGCAAAAAGGGGAATGAAAACAATTCCAAAGTAAAAAAACTAGTTAGTTTTTTTGTCAAGTGTCTATAACACACAGAGGAGCAGAGACCTTTTCAAGTATTTCTTCAATTGCTTCATCACTCAATTTCTCACTTCCATCTTTCTTGAGAATATTATCACAAAACGTGGCAAGAAGTTCTGCACTTGAACCTCCAGCAACACCCTTGTTACAGAACACCTCAAAAGCTTCCTTAAGTGCCTGCAGAAAAAAAAAATCGGATTTTCAGGAGCACAAGAATAATTTGAAGTAGAATATAACAGCTTCAAGCCAGCCTCTGATCAAAACCTTGTGGAAAAGAGTATGGTTCTGGAAACACTCGTTTACATATGCCAGGTATTTGTCATGCAGCTCAATCACTTTCCGAACAAACACCTGAAAAGACAAGTTTCAATTTCTACAATTGAATGAAAATATAGTAAACTCGAAAATTAATAATTACGGATTTTACCTGTTCCTGCAAACCTACAGGATCCCTTTTCTCTGCCTGCAAATATCCCAAGTTTCAAAAAAAAAAAAAAAAGGAACAAACCAAAGGTCAGCCAAAATAAATAAATAAATAAAAATGGAGTACAGTGCACTACACAACTTGATCAGGTTTCAATGGCTTTGCTGAGCATAAAATATGCAAGACAAATCGTTTCAATTCCATTATCACTATCTTGATATGATAACAAACATATTTTCTGAATTTGTTCAAGGAAAACATTTCCATGGAATGATAAAAAAATTAGACAAAAAGATATTCAAACCCAAGATTTGAACTTTCATTTCGTCTTTTTTCCTTCCATAAACAGGCCTCTTTGGGTAAACAGTATATAGTATGGAACAGATACGAGAAATCAAAAATTCAAGATAACCCATAAACACCTAAGATAGGTGCATACTAGCATATATTAGTCTTTCCCAATTACTGAGGATAATGAACTTTCCAAAAAGAAATGAGAAGAAATATTACTAATGCAGACTCAGACCTTCTTGTTACTAGCTGCATCTTCAGCCAGCTTTACCAACGCCATGCCTTCAGTAGTAACATGCTGTATTAGAGGAGAGAATTAAACTTGGAATGAAATATACAAAGGAAAAGATGAAAAATAAGAAAATAGCACCGACCTGCTTAAATATACTAGAAACAGGATCTAATCCTCGAGGAATTTTAGAGAAGAGTCTGAACATCCTTGACAAATCCTCAACCTAAGCAATTCAAGGAAGATATGAAAATATGGCATCATATATGTCTTGAGCATCGTGAGAGTTTAACCACATACCTTGTCATCTCTAAGTAATGCATGACATCCAGAGTGTTCCTTCTCAAGAAGTTGGTTTGCATACACGGACAACACCTCATGTTGAACTTTCTAAAGGAGAAAAATGTCCAGAATAACAATAAGATAGAAGTGGGGGAGAAAGGAAGAGAATATTAGGAGAAATAAAATTATGGAATACTAGCCCTAGGCGTAGGAAATAATAGACTTTTAAAATTGCGGTGTTCTAGGCTTACATATTTTAAATTTTATTTATTTTCTTTTTCCTATATTTCGTGCTCCCAATAAATAGCCTTGTTGTAGCGTAAGTTGGCATTCATTTAAATTACATTATTATCTGTGTTTTCCTCTCCAACTTCCTCGCCCTTTAACCTTCTATTTTATCTTCCCCTCTTTCCCATTGCTGTTCCCCTTTTCATCAACATGGACCAATACTAAATATATTCCATCCTTAATGCTATAACACATTTTATATGAAACTAGAAGCCGAGAACAAACCTTAAGTAACTATGGCTCACTACAAGAATGCAAGTAATGCGCATACGATGGCATTACTCACCATTGATAGTATAGAGCCTTCAAAAGACTCCCTGTACTTGTCATAGAGTTGTTGGGGGGGAGACTTTTGATTACACATATTATAGATAGTCCTGTGATACGATTTAAGGAAAATTTAGCTCCTGATAAAAAATATAAAATCACCTCTAGGAAATATTCAATCAAGCAAGGAATTATAACAACTACGAAAAGGATACGTATATAGCATCATGTAGTCCTCAGAGCTAAGTTCTGCTTCAGGCGGCCCTTCTAGAAAGTTCTGCAGCTTCGTGATGCATTTCTGCATAAGGTCCCATCCTTGTTCTAGGTCGATGATCTTATGCTCACTCATCGACATTTCAGCAAACCACGTTTTCAGCCCAGATACCAAAATCTGCAAAGTAGACCTAAAATCTTTAAATGCCAGCGAGAATTCCAAACTTCAATCAAACAGATGACGGCTTCAATACATCCATACCCAAATCAAAAACACCAAAACAAAATGTCACTAAACCCCAAAACATACAACTTCAAATTTGCCCCCAAATTTTCCTGTCCGTCAACAAACCACAGACGAGTAACTTAACCTCTAGCATCACACCGCCATCAAGTACAAAACGAGAAGATTAAGCAGAAGATAGCCCATACACGAGGTCACCAAAAAAGGGCAATGAAAAAAGATACATACGATAAAAAGATGACCCAGACGTATGGAATTGATTATCAAGAGACATTTACTCCATTAGCCAAGCTAAATACCATCCAAGTGCTATTATCAATAGCAGCCAACTTGGATTGGTCGTTGCACCAGCTAGACGTGAAGAATGCCTTTTTGAATGGAAGCTTAGAAGAAGTAATATATATGGAGATTCCAGATGGAATTTTAGCTCCTAACAACTCTGTGGGTAACTCAACAAGTCGTTGTATGGACTCAAGCAGTCTCTAAAGGCATGTTTCGGTAGATTCACCAAAACAATGAAAGAACTTGGGTATACTCAGGGACAAGTAGATGACATATTGTTCATCAGACATGTTAATGACAAAGTCACCATCTTGATCATCTAAGTTGATGACATAGTCATTACAGGGAATGATGAAGAATCCATTGCTCAACTAAAACAAGACTTGTCAACTAAGTTCCAAGTAAAAGTTGGACAAATGAAGTATTTCCTAGGTATGGAAGTGGCAAGAACTAAAAAGGGCATCAACGTATCTCAACGAAAGTATACCCTAGATCTGTTGAATGAAACAGGAATATTAGGGGCACAACTTGAAGGAACACAACCTGAAGGAACACCAATAAAAAAAGGTTGTCACTTAAGAATCAAACCAAATGGTGTCCCAGTCAACCCAGAACAGTACAGAAGGCTTGTCAGGACACTCATATACTTGACCCACACACGTCCAAACATTAGCTATGCAGTCGGAATAGCAAGTCAATTCATGCACCAGCCATAGGAAGAACACGTGGCAGCTGTGTACAGAATCCTAAACTATTTAAAGTTTAATCCTGGAAGAGGAATCTTCTTTAAGAAAGGCACTGTTAGAAATATTGAAATCTACACTGATGCAGATCATGCGAAACACAGAGAGACTAGAAGGTCAGTCTAAGGGGACTGCACATACATGTGGGGAAATATGGTTACTTGGAGAAGCAAGAAACAGACCGTGGTGTCAACAAGTAGTGCAGAAGTTGAACTGAGAGCTGTTAACAATAGAGTACATGAAGGAATTTGGGTCATCAGATTACTGAAGGAGTTGGGGATTCCACATGAGGGACCAATACAAGTTTGGTGTGACAACAAGGTCAGCATTGAAATGGTCAAGAACCCAATCTATCATGATAGAACAAAACATGTTGAGATAGACAGACACTTCATTAAAGAAAAGATTGAAGCACGCATCATGAATTTATTCCACATACGATTTGATGATCGAATTGAAGATATGACGACAAAACCACTAAGCAGAACTAAATTTGAAGGATTTTGGTGCAAGCTGGGAATGATCGACATATACTCTCCAACTTTTGAGGGAGTGTTAAAAGTCATATCGAATTTCCGTTCAAGCCTGAAGTTTTTGACTTGCACCGAAATCTCTTTCTCTTTCCTTCAATCACTCCTCATTGTCTCTGTTTCTCTTTCCTCGTTTCAGATATGTTATTTACTATATATATGTGCATTATAATCTCTTATTTTAGATCAATGTAATCTGAAGCTCTATGCACTAATATAAACTAAGTACAATTCCTACTTAGTTGAGCCAAATGCTTAGTGATATATTCTAAATTATGCTAAAATGACATTAGGAAAATTAAGATAAAAAAAATACAACACAAAAGAAAAACTTCACTTTTATAGAATTTGCATGTCGAAAACAAGGATTTCACTTGAATTTACTTGATTGCCATATTTTTCAGTGCTTGAGAAATTCTATATCTTTTTCACCAAAAAAAAAAAAGAAACTCGGTCCAAAAAAACACAGTAAACGAATAGTAAAAATAGTATCATATAATCTTGATTAATACTACTACGATATATGAAAGACTAAACCATCCAATGTTAACTCAAATGGTAAAAGGCAGAATGAGACTAGACGTGTATAGAAATATAGGTTCAAACTCTCTAGTTGTATCAAAAGGAAAAACTAAGAACTACTAGAAGTATATACTACGATAATAGTTGATTAACTAAATTCGTTTTACACTTTATCTTCTTGATTCTCTTACATCAAACACTAACAAAAATACGGCAAAATTGAATCGGGAACATCCTGGACAAATCCTCAACCTAAGCAATTCAAGGAAGATATGAAAATATGGCATCATATAAGTCTTGAGCATCGTGAGAGTTCAACCACATACCTTGTGATCTCTAAGTAATGCATCACATCCAGAGTGTTCCTTCTCAAGAAGTCGGTTTGCATACACGGATAACAGCTCGCGTAGAACTTTCTAAAGGAGAAAAAAGGTCCAGAATAACAATAAGATAGAAATGGCAAGGAAAGGAAGAGAATATTAGAAGATATAAAATTATGGAAGACTAACCCTAGGCGTAGGAAATAATAGATTTTTAAACTTGTGGTGTTCAAGGCTTACGTATTTTCTAAATTTTATTTATTTTCTTTTTCCTATATTTTGGGCTCCCTATAAATAGCCTTGTTGTAGCGTAAGTTGGCATTCATTTAAATTATATCATTATCTTTGTGTTTTCCTCTCCAACTTCCTCACCCTTTAACCTTCTATTTTATCTCCCCCTGTTTCCCATTACCCTTCACGTTTTCATCAACATGGACCAATACTAAATATATTCCATCCTTGATGTTATAACACATTTTATATGAAACTAGAAGCCGAGAACAAACCTCAAGTAACTTTGGCTCACTACTAGAGTGCAAGTAATGCGCAACCCTCTCTTTCTCCCATTTCAAGCACTCCTCACCCTGTAATATGCACAAGAACAAGTAGTAATTATAAGTATCCAGTAACAAAACAAAATAACAAGACACATCATGCATAAATGAGAATTCACACTTTCAGCATGTAATCTTCTGAGATCCAGTTTGAAGCCTTCCGGGAATAATAGGAAGAAGTGTCTTCGAGCATGGCTTCTTCAAAATCATTCTCATAGCAATCCATTTGCCCTATACCGATTTCAACAAATATATCTAAGACATTCTTTAACAGAGCCCGATCAATCTGCTCTCCCTCACGTTCTTGTTCAATCTTTACATTTCAAAGAATTGGATTAATAACAATCTAATTTTGCAATTTTGAAAATCATGGTTATATTAAAGCAGAAAAACATACAAGAGAAATTACTGCATCCCTCACTTTCCCATTTATTTCCATGTAAACCTGGTAACAACACAGCAAATTAGATTATCTTGAAATTAAGCAGCATTAAACTGAAACAAAGACAATGCAATCAAAATTTAATTAGCAGTAGCACTACAAGGCTAGTATGACTTCATGACATGTAATCATTACAAAAATAGATAGAGAATAGCCAGAACAAAGTGTCAGGTTAAGCAGTAACAATACCAGCTGACGGAAGCAAGTCAATCCAACTACATTAAGGGGCGGAAGTGACCTCCGAGCAATCAGATACCTATCTAGATAGCGAAAGAAGTAAGACAAACGCTCAATCATAATTTTGTGGTTTGCCCACCTCTTTACAAGTTCTCTCAACAAAGATTCGTCATGTTTTTCTCTCAAAGCAGGTAGAACCTAATCCAAAAAAGTAAAAAAACTTATCAGATGAAATCATGAAATTTGTATCAAATATGTCAATCAAAATAATTAACTACTAATAAACATCATCATATTCCAGAACTGAATTGAGCAAGAAATCAGGAAATTGCCAACCACGTATTACTCAGTAATCATATAGGAATGATAAATCCCAACATTGATATCATATATCCCAGTATTAAACGTACTCCTCATCAATACCCATATCATGGCATTACTCACCGTTGATCGTATATACTCTTCAAAAGACTCCCTGTACTTGTTATAGAGTTGCTGGGAATAATCGTGGGGAGGCTTTTGAGTACACATATTATAGATAGTCCTGTGATACGATTTAAGGAAATTTAGCTCCTGATAAAAAAATATAAAATCAACTCTAGTAAATATTCAATCATGTAAGGAATTGTAACAGAAGGATACGTAAATAGCATCATGTAGTCCTCAATACTGAGATCTTCTTCGGACAGCCCTTCTAGAAAGTTCTTCAGCTTCGTGATGCCATTTTGAATAAAGTCCCATCCATGCTCTAGGTCGATGATCTTGCGCTCACTCATCGACATTTCAGCAAACCACGTTTTCAGCCCAGATACCAAAATCTGCAAAGTAGACCTAAAATCTTTGAATGCCAACGAGAATTCCAAACTTCAATCAAACAGATGACCGCTTCAATACATCCATACCCAAATCAAAAACACCAAAACAAAATGTCACTAAACCCTAAAATGTACAACTTCAAATTTGCCCCCAAATTTTCCTGTCCATCAACAAACCACAGACGAGTAACTTAACCTCTAGCATCACACCGCCATAAGTACAAAACGAGAAGATTAAGCAGAAGATAGCCGATACACGAGATCACCGAAAAAGGGCAATGAAAAAAGTACATACGATAAAAAGATGACCACTGTTGGTACCCTGAAGAAGGAGACGGCCCCAATCGAAGCAGTAAGTCAAAACGAAACCCCAGAAATAATCGGTAAAGGAGATAATGCTCCAAAAGGACGAAGAAGACAGTGATGAGAAAGGGCAAATTCTTGAGCACGAAAAATTGAAAGAGATTTGGGCCAGGTTCTTGACACCGGCCTGAAAACCGACGAACCGGCCGGTAAATTGATCCGGTCTAGGTTTATATTTAGAAAAAAAAAAAAGTTTAGTTTTTTCTTTAGAATTTTATACTATAAGTCTAAAATTTTTAATTTCTCATTGATTTAGTCTCTGATCCACTGACCCTTAACTCAATACCCCGACCGATTCAATACCCGGTCTGAATTTTAATACCTTGGATTTGGGGTCTATAGGCACCTGTTTCTCCGGTTCGGATTCAGATGAGGTTGGGAGAGGGCCTCTCAATTTTCCTTCCCTCCATTTCCTTCCACTTCTTTATTTTTACTGTTAGATTATATTAAACAATTAAAATTTAATATCATATAAAAAGCATATATATATATAATACTTTAATAAAAATGTAAAGATATGAACTAGTTATATCAAATTTTAATAATTTAAATTTATTTATATATTTTTTTTATTATTTAATATCATATTAATATTTTTATAAGATATTAAATCTCAACCATTCAGAGTTAATTTAACTATGTGAATAAAGAAATGGAGGGAAGTGGAAGGTATAACTGGAAAAAGGGCCAGCCCGGTCCTACAGGGCTTGCCCATGACGGGCTCGTGGGCTGGAGTCCAAAAAAGTACCCTAAATATGCGGCCCGGCCTGTTTAAGTAAAGCCCGCAGGCTTTAGGCCCATTTAAATTTTTTTTTCTTGTTTTTGCCATGCTTTTTTTTCTCTCTTATTTCCTTAAAAACTAAGATAGCTAATTTAAAACATAGATATTATCAAAACTAATTCAAAACACAAATATTATCAAATTTTAATACTCCCTCCGGTTCTAATTATAAAACAATATTTGAGAGTTGATCTTTGTCCTAATTATAGGACAAAGTTCTAATTTTTGTCAATTTCTTCTTAAAATACCCCATATTGATACTTTCTCAATAATAATTAAACACCATAATAATTTAATAAGTGTATATCGGAAGTTGCTGAGGGAGATTGACGATGCCGGATTTTGTGAGAACTTGGAAAAGTCGTGTGTGAAGCAGAAGAGGATAAAAAAAAACAGAGAATCAACGTAATTCAATGTCATTTTAAATTTTAAATAAGGGTATTTTGGAAAAATAAATATGATTAATTAATTTAACCATTATCCTTAATTTCTCCAAAGTTAGGTAAATATGCCTTATAATTAGTATCGGAGGGAGTAAAAAACAAACATTAAGACTTAAGTCTAAACCATAATTAATGTTCAAAACCAATTAAACAAGTCCACAGCTACAATCAAGCAAGTTTATAAGCTTCAAATATTAGTAATAATAGAATACCTGATTTGGATTTTGGCGTACACATACAAAAAAAAAAATCAAAGAAGAAAAGCTTCGAATGAGGTATGAGTAAGTGTGAGAACGTTTCTGATATGAGAGTTAAGTTAGGTTAACTCAGCCCCCTGACCACTGCTTGCTGCCCTGTACCCCAGTTAAAAAAAAGTTAAATAGGCCTAAAAGGGCCGGCCCTACAGAGTTGCAGTAGGGCTGGCCCTTTTAGGCCGCATCCTTTTTTGCTCTAAGTGAGTGTTTGGGAAACACCCAAACCGTAGTTTCAGAAACTATTTTCCGCAAGTCGAGATAAAACTCTTATCACACACTTACCTCATAAATCGTAAAAGTTATTCTCAAAAGCTAATTCAAACACACATTGAATCTGAAAAGGAGAATCCCGACCTTGAAGGCTAGAACTAGAACGTACAATTCATGATAATTCATCTACTGTTGGAAAAAAATAAAGGGAAAATTTCATTCAGGTCCAAGAAACAAAAAAGATATAGGAAAGTCATATTCCTTTATCAAAAAAATCTCTAAAAACCTCAGTGATATAAATTTCAAATATAAACTTACTTTATTGACAAGTGTATGTGACTATATTGACAAATCAAACAGCAGTCATTGACAAGGTTATATATATATATTAACTAAAACAGCTCATGTTGATAAGTGTAGGTGACTATATTGATAAGTTAGAAAGTGGATATTAACAAGCCCATATATATTAATTGAACAGCTGTCGTTGATAAATGTATGTCACTATATTAACAAGTCATATAATGATTATTGAAAAGCTCATTTATATTAATTAAAACAGATTTCGTTAACAAGTGTATGTGACTATATATTAACAAATTATATGATGGCTATTGACAAGCTTATTTATGTCAATAAGATAAATAGATCCTTTTTTAAAGAAAAATGTAAGACTTTTTTTATATTTTTTTCTTGTCTTTAGGACTTGAGTGAGGTTTTCCTAAAAATAAAATCACATCCTGTTTAAACTTTAAAACACTATATTGTCACTTCTAAATGTCTGTTCAGATTAACTTTTGGAGAATAGCTTTTACGATTTACGAGGTAAATATATGAGAGGAATTTTATCTCGATTTGCGAAAACCAATTTTAAAACCATGATTTTGCTAATACCCAAACACACACAAAAACATCCATTGTCAATTAAATCTCCTACGCTTTCCTATTTTATTACTATTTCTACTTTCCTACTTTATTATTTTTGACTCGCCTTTTAATTAAGGGAAAATCCCTCAAAAAGAACCTTAAAATTGTTAAAAGACGCAGACATGCGCGGAAATATAATATCCCGTATCAGTGCGAGGACGTTAACTGGAATATTAGAATTGAAGGAAAAATGACAAATTTGTCCTCTGATGATGAAAGAAAAGAAGTTGATGACAAAAGAAAGTGACGCGAAACAGGGAGAGCGTCATCGAACGGGAACGTAAGTGGGAGGCGATACAAACAGCAGTGAGGTATGTGCTTCATTAGTCGACAATGTTCTTCCCCCTGTGGTCGAGCTGAAGCAAAACCATTTTCGTCTTCATTTGGGTGGGAAACTTTGCGGGGTATTTGGGTTCGAAGGACATGAATGTTGAAGAGTGGTATGGCGAAAAATGCAGATGCTGCCTAAATCGGGGAGGAGGTTGGGATGGTTACTTTCAGGGTTGTGGTTGAAGAGAATAAATGGGGTGGATTTTTTAAGAAACGATTAATATGAAGTTGAAAAACCCTAATATAGATTTGTGAAAGATTGAGGTACTCATGTAGTTTTGTGTTTGTCAACTAACTACATGTTATTTATTTGTTGCAGGAAGCATAAAAAAATGGATGGTAATATTGGTTCAAGCTGTGCAAAGGAGTTGTTTTGTTATTTTCACGTAGGGGGGAAATTTGAACATAATAATGACGGTGAAGTTAAATATTTCGGAGGCAGCGTGAGGGTAAAGGTACTAAAAGATGGGATAAGAATGGAAGATCTAAGAGAAATTATATCAACATTGACAGGTCATGAAGGGAGTAGTTGTGACATTAAATACACAGTAATGTTTGATGAGAGGACATTAATTGAGCTTGACAATGATAGTGAAATTGAAAACCTTTTTCGGTTCAATGAAAGCAGTGCGCACGTGTTTGTAGCCCATATAGAGAATGGCAATGAATCCTTGCCAATGAATAATGCACATGTGTAAGTTAGTAATATTTTGTTCATTCCCAAGCTGATAATAAGTTATAAAGTGTTGTAATTGTTGTATGCAGGAGCCACAGATTATTGGAACGGTCACCGGAAGCAGAGGTATCTCCCATGACACATGGCAATGATCTTGAGGCTGTGTCATTTGAAATTGGTGGTGGGTGTATAACTTATGAGACACATCAAACAAATTTGAGTGACACTAGCTATTTGAAATGGTCAGGATTAATTTCCGGGGTCAGGCAGCATTTTCCTCATGCCGATGCATTAAGAGAAGCCTTGTACAAGTATAGCATTGCACATAAGTTCATGTATAAATATGATAGGAATAGTAAGGACAAGATGTATGTCACGTGTAAAGTAGAGGGTTGTCCTTGGAAATTATGTGCGTCTGCAGTGGGCAGGAGTTCTGGAATACTTTGTGTGACAAAATTCATCAAAGATCATGTTCATTCAGCTCAAGATCATTTGCAAGTGAGCGGCCATGGTGCAAGATCTACTTTGACATCATCAATAATAATTGACGAGATTAGGAATCACACCGAGAAGCGTCCAACTGAGATTATGAAGACACTGCAAAGGGAGTATGGTGTGAAGCTAACATATAAACAGGCATATAGGGCAAAGGAAAAGGCAATGGAAGACATACATGGAAGACCGGAACAATCATACATGTTAATCCCATGGATATGCCAAAGGTTGAAGGAAACTGATGCTAATACAGTTGCTGAATGGGTAGTAGATGGTTGCAGGTTTGAAAGAGTTTTCATTGCATATGGGTCATGTGTACAGGGTTTCATGGGGGGTGCAAGGCATCTACTATATGTTAATGGAACTCATTTAAGTGGGCCTTATAAGGGGACTCTACTTGCAGCTTTAGCCTATGATGCGGATAATGAGCTGTTGCCGTTTCCCATAGCAATTGTGAAGGGAGAGACACTGGACGATTGGACTTGGTTCATGCATATGATTAAAAGGATTGTTGGTTCTATGGAGTTGACAATTGTGTCAGATCGTCACAATGGCATAATAGGTGCTGTGGCAGCAATATTTGGAGGCCATCGTCATGCATTCTGTTATAGACATGTGAAGGAGAACTTCAGTACAAAGATACTGAAAATAAACAGGGGCAAGAGAAAGACCAGTAACCGGTCAAAGGAGGATGGACTGATGCTTCTTGACAAGATTGCATATGCAAGGCGTGTTGATGACTTTGATAAAGCAATGGAAAAGATGCGGGAGCACTGTCAAGAGTTATATGAATGGATTAACAATCATGGTGACGTTGATAGGTGGGCTCTTAGCAAGTTCCCATACAAACGATGGGATAACATAACAACCAATATCGCCGAGTCATTCAATGCATGGATGGTGAAGGAGAGGAAGTATAATGTAGCCCAATTAATTCACGCACATCGTGAGAAAGTAGCAAAGAAGATGCATGCCTCTTATGTGGCAATGAACAAGTGGAAGAATTGTGTTGGACCAAATATAGATGCAAAGGTTATTGAAATGTGAGTGGATGTGAGCATATGTGGTGTGAAGATTATGGGCAAGGTAGATTCAGTGTGCATACCGTACATGGAGACCATGGGGTTGACTTGCTATCACGACAATGTAATTGTGGGGCATGGCAGATGAGTGGGATTCCATGCACACATGCGTGTGCAGCTGTCAAGGTTGTGCACGGCAACATCTACGATTATGTTGAGGATTGTTATAAGATAGAAGCTCAACAACGGATCTACCAGCACAGCATGATTCCGGTTGTGACAATAGACATGCCGAACGTCAATGATTATAGGGATTATCACATGGAAAACATGTCTGAAGCTACGTTCCTCCACCCTCCAATCACAAGTCGACCTCCTAGAAGACCAAGAGTAAGGAGGCAGGAATCACAGTTCCAAAATAGAAAGATCTACCATTGTACACGGTGCCATGAAGCAGGACACACAAGAAGGACGTGCAAAAATCCCAACCCATGTTGAACTCTAATGATCATCTTTGATGCTTCATCTTTTATGTTGTATATATGTTTTGGTTTGACCCTTCAATGGTTTTTGGAATGAAGGGATGGGGTGCAGGGGAAGGAGTTTTTATATGTAATGTATGCAGTGTCGTGTCATGTCAGTGACAAAAAAACATTAAGAAGCAGTAAGATCTTAATGTTCTGTTGTCACTGAAAGTTGAAAGTTTATATAAGTAGCCACTGCTTTTGTACACAAGTATAGTGTTGATTATGTATAGTTTGGCAACTATTTCTCAAGTTGTAATCAATATGGAAATACAAATGTATAGTTTATCTGACTGTCAGTTGGTTGGAATGCTGCTGCTCTCAAGTTCTAAGACATAGTTGACCACAGCATCTATGGCACCAAAATATCATCACCTTATAAGACATACTTGACCACAGCACCTATGCCACCAAAAAAGATCTGTGTTCATATAACCCAATGTTAGTACACAGTAAAATGGTGATTAATGAATGATGTACATATACTGATGTTCTGGAGATGATACTTCTTGCTGATGTTTATATAGGCTTTGTCAAGTATATTGTTTGTGCATCAATGTACCCTGCTTCAGATCTGTGTTCATGAACTTCTAACATATAGTTCACCACAGCAGATATGCCACCAAAAAGATCTGCTATCACGACCTTCTAAGACATACTAGACCACAACATCCATACCACCATAAACATCTCCTATCATGACCTTCTAACACAAACTTGACCACAGCATCCATACCACCATAAACATCTGCTATCATGACCTTCTAACAAATACTTGACCACAGCATCCATACCACCATAAACATCTCCTATCATGACCTTCTAAGACATACTTGACCACAGCATCCATACCACCATAAACATCTCCTATCATGACCTTCTAACACATACTTGACCACAGCATCCATACCACCATAAACATCTCCTATCATGACCTTCTAACACATACTTCACCACATCATCCATACCACCATAAACATCTCCTATCATGACCTTCTAAGACATACTTGACCACAGCATCCATACCACCATAAACATCTCCTATCATGACCTTATAAGACATACTTGACCACAGCATCCATACCACCATAAACATCTCCTATCATGACCTTCTAACACATACTTGACCACAGCATCCATACCACCATAAACATCTCCTATCATGACCTTCTAACACATACTTGACCACACCATCCATACCACCATAAACATCTCCTATCATGACCTTCTAAGACATACTTGACCACAGCATCCATACCACCATAAACATCTCCTATCATGACCTTCTAAGACATACTTGACCACAGCATCCATACCACCATAAACATCTCCTATCATGACCTTCTAAGACATACTTGACCACAGCATCCATACCACCATAAACATCTCCTATCATGACCTTCTCACACATACTTGACCACAGCATCCATACCACCATAACATCTCCTATCATGACCTTCTAACACATACTTGACCACAGCATCCATACCACCATAAACATCTCCTATCATGACCTTCTAAGACATACTTGACCACAGCATCCATACCACCATAAACATCTCCTATCATGACCTTCTAAGACATACTTGACCACAGCATCCATACCACCATAAACATCTCCTATCATGACCTTCTAACACATACTTGACCACAGCATCCATACCACCATAAACATCTCCTATCATGACCTTCTAACACATACTGGACTACAGCATCCATACCACCATAAACATCTCCCATCATGACCTTCTAAGACATACTTGACCACAGCATCCATACCACCATAAACATCTCCCATCATGACCTTCTAACACATACTTGACCACAGCATCCATACCACCATAACATCTCCTATCATGACCTTCTAAGACATACTTGACCACAGCATCCATACCACCATAACATCTCCTTTCATGACCTTCTAAGACATACTTGACCACAGCATCCATACCACCATAAACATCTCCTATCATGACCTTCTAAGACATACTTGACCACAGCATCTATACCACCTTAAACATCTCCTATCATGACCTTCTAACACATACTTGACCACAGCATCCATACCACCTTAAACATCTCCTATCATGACCTTCTAAGACATACTTGACCACAGCATCCATACCACCATAAACATCTCCCATCATGACCTTCTAACACATACTTGACCACAGCATCCATACCACCATAACATCTCCTATCATGACCTTCTAAGACATACTTGACCACAGCATCCATACCACCATAAACATCTCCTATCATGACCTTCTCACACATACTTGACCACAGCATCCATACCACCATAACATCTCCTATCATGACCTTCTAAGACATACTTGACCACAGCATCCATACCACCATAAACATCTCCTATCATGACCTTCTAAGACATACTTGACCACAGCATCCATACCACCATAAACATCTCCTATCATGACCTTCTAAGACATACTTGACCACAGCATCCATACCACCATAAACATCTCCTATCATGACCTTCTAACACATACTTGACCACAGCATCCATACCACCATAAACATCTCCTATCATGACCTTCTAACACATACTTGACCACAGCATCCATACCACCATAAACATCTCCTATCATGACCTTCTCACACATACTTGACCACAGCATCCATACCACCATAACATCTCCTATCATGACCTTCTAACACATACTTGACCACAGCATCCATACCACCATAAACATCTCCTATCATGACCTTCTAAGACATACTTGACCACAGCATCCATACCACCATAAACATCTCCTATCATGACCTTCTCAGACATACTTGACCACAGCATCCACACCACCATAAACATCTCCTATCATGACCTTCTCAGACATACTTGACCACAGCATCCATACCACCATAAACATCTCCTATCATGACCTTCTAACACATACTGGACTACAGCATCCATACCACCATAAACATCTCCTATCATGACCTTCTAAGACATACTTGACCACAGCATCCATACCACCATAAACATCTCCCATCATGACCTTCTAACACATACTTGACCACAGCATCCATACCACCATAACATCTCCTATCATGACCTTCTAAGACATACTTGACCACAGCATCCATACCACCATAACATCTCCTTTCATGACCTTCTAAGACATACTTGACTACAGCATCCATACCACCATAAACATCTCCTATCATGACCTTCTAAGACATACTTGACCACAGCATCTATACCACCTTAAACATCTCCTATCATGACCTTCTAACACATACTTGACCACAGCATCCATACCACCTTAAACATCTCCTATCATGACCTTCTAAGACATACTTGACCACAGCATCCATACCACCTTAAACATCTCCTATCATGACCTTCTAACACATACTTGACCACAGCATCCATACCACCTTAAACATCTCCTATCATGACCTTCTAAGACATACTTGACCACAGCATCCATACCACCATAAACATCTCCTATCATGACCTTCTAAGACATACTTGACCACAGCATCCATACCACCATAACATCTCCTATCATGACCTTCTAAGACATACTTGACCACAGCATCCATACCACCATAACATCTCCTATCATGACCTTCTAACACATACTTGACTACAGCATCCATACCACCATAAACATCTCCTATCATGACCTTCTAACACATACTTGAGCACAGCATCGATACCACCTTAAACATCTCCTATCATGACCTTCTAACACATACTTGACCACAGCATCCATACCACCATAACATCTCCTATCATGACCTTCTAAGACATACTTGACCACAGCATCCATACCACCATAAACATCTCCTATCATGACCTTCTAAGACATACTTGACCACAGCATCCATACCACCATAAACATCTCCTATCATGACCTTCTAACACATACTTGACCACAGCATCCATACCACCATAAACATCTCCTATCATGACCTTCTAACACATACTTGACCACAGCATCCATACCACCATAAACATCTCCTATCATGACCTTCTAACACATACTTGACCACAGCATCCATACCACCATAAACATCTCCTATCATGACCTTCTCAGACATACTTGACCACAGCATCCATACCACCATAAACATCTCCTATCATGACCTTCTAACACATACTTGACCACAGCATCCATACCACCTTAAACATCTCCTATCATGACCTTCTAAGACATACTTGACCACAGCATCCATACCACCATAAACATCTCCTATCATGACCTTCTAAGACATACTTGACCACAGCATCCATACCACCATAAACATCTCCTATCATGACCTTCTAAGACATACTTGACCACAACACCTATGCCACCAAAATGATCTGTGTTCATGACCTTCTGAAATATACTTCACCACAAGACCTATGCCACCAAAAAGATCTGTGTTCATGACCTTCTGAAATATACTTCACCACAACACCTATGCCACCAAAAAGATCTGTGTTCATGACCTTCTGAAATCTATTTCACCACAACACCTATGCCACCAAAAAGATCTGTGTTCATGACCTTCTGAAATATACTTGACCACAACACCTATGCCACCAAAAAGATCTGTGTTCATGACCTTCTGAAATCTACTTCACCACAACACCTATGCCACCAAAAAGATCCATGTTCATGACCTTCTAAAATATACTTGACCACAACACCTATGCCACCAAAAAGATCTGTGTTTATGACCTTCTGAAATCTACTTCACCACAACACCTATGCCACCAAAAAGATCTGTGTTGATGTAAGGCAATGTTAGTAGACAGTGAAGTATATTGTTTGTGCATCAATGTACCCTGCTTCAGACAATCCGTTCCACAGGTGGAGGGTGGGATGACAATGGTGTTTTTATTTACACAACTTTAAATCACATCAAATTTCTTCTTCCAAACGGAGATAATATGTTAATAACAACAACACTTGATGTCCCAATTTATATTTCAAAGACTTGTGGTAATAATATCTGCTATTTGGATGGCGATGGGAAAAGCAGGCCCATGCCTATTGATGCTACCGACTGTTTATTCAAACTTTCTTTGGTCAGGAAAAGGTATGATCTTGTTATGAATATGATAAGAGTAAGTGATAACTCGAGTTTGATGGAATAGAAACTCGAGTTGTACGCATCACTGGAGGGTCACCAGCCAGTTATCGTGTGTATGAGAGGAGAACTCGAGTTGGACGATGCTCACTCCAGTGTGAAACTCTGCTCAGACGACGTGTGGACTCGAGTTGGGCCATGACAAACTCGAGTTATACGCATCACTGGAGGGTCACCAGCCAGTTATCGTTTGTAGGAGAGGAGAACTCGAGTTGGACGATGCTCACTCCAGTGCGAAACTCTGCTCAGACGACGTGTGGACTCGAGTTGGGCCATGACGAACTCGAGTTGTACGCATCACTGGAGGGTTACCAGCCAGTTATCGTGTGTAGGAGAGGAGAACTCGAGTTGGATGATGCTCACTCCAGTGCGAAACTCTGCTTAGACAACGTGTGGACTCGAGTTGGGCCATGACGAACTCGAGTTGTACGCATCACTGGAGGGTCACCAGCCAGTTATCGTGTGTAGGAGAGGAGAACTCGAGTTGGATGATGCTCACTCCAGTGCAAAACTCTGCTCAGACGACGTGTGGACTCGAGTTGGGCCATGACGAACTCGAGTTGTACGCATCACTGGAGGGTCACCAGCCAGTTATCGTGTGTAGGAGAGGAGAACTTGAGTTGGACGATGCTCACTCCAGTGCGAAACTCTGCTCAGACGACGTATGGACTCGAGTTGGGCCATGACGAACTCGAGTTGTACGCATCACTGGAGGGTAACTGGAAAGTCACGAACCAAAAGGGAATACTAACTCGAGTGACTGAACTATAACTTGAGTTAATCAGGATTTCACACTTTAATTCCCTCAATCACCAAACATTTCTGTTCACTCCACTCGACGTCCGACTAAATAAGCCCTCGAGTTAACTGACGAGAAACGTACTATTTGTCAGTTGAGTTCTACATATCCGTAAATCTCGTTCAACTAACCGTGGCGTAACAGCTCCATTCCCCCTAACCCTCAGTGAGTCGAGAAGTAGAGTTTGGACTAGCCCTAGCATCGCACTTTGTCATTCTTGCATCTAGTGCAATGGTGCGAACCAAGGGCTCCGACAGTGGGAAGAAAGATTCTCGTGATTCACAGAAGTTGCCGTCCAAAGGGAGTAAGCCGTTGAACAAACCGAGGAAGACTCGGCCAAAAGTTCAGGAGCGACTACCACCAGAACAACCGAGCAGGTCACAAGGGGTTGTGATAGCAGAATCACAGCAGAAACGGCCAAAAGTAGCCTCTCCCATTTCCAAGGAACTAGTCGTGTCAGTGCCTACAGAACATTTAGCCTCAACCTCT
The DNA here is from genome assembly GCA_963242795.1 of Inga leiocalycina. NCBI lineage: Eukaryota > Viridiplantae > Streptophyta > Magnoliopsida > Fabales > Fabaceae > Inga > Inga leiocalycina. Next base: position 11,730,807 of record OY725327.1, on the reverse strand, counting down.
ACTGATAAAACAGAAGAAGACTTAGAGCGGAAGATAACAAAGATTGTGACTCAATTGGTTGATCAGACATTGCATGTACCCACAAAATCCAGATATGGGGGTGCATCAACTTCAAATCAAAAAGCAAAGTATAATGTACCTCCTGAACTGGAGGATGAGCTTCTGGGACCACCACCAGGTTTCAATTCAGAGACACTAGAGGCTAATGATAAGAGCAGGTATGACGATGATTTCGCTCATAGATCATTCTGTCCTGTTGTTTATCTGGATCTACAACATATTAAGGACACACTCGCTTTAGATCTGTACCCTTGGTTTCAGTACTATGAACCTTGGTTGACCATCAAAACGTCATATAGTCCCTCTGTAGTGAGGCACTTCTACTGTAACTTGGAGGTGGTTGAGGTTTGTGATGAGGTGGGTGAACTGATAGAGGAAAGATTAGAGTCAACTGTTAGGGGCCAAAACATTCAACTATCTGCTGCATTGATTAACACTTACCTTGGCATAGACAATCCTCCAACAGGGCCTGTAAAAGAATTCAGTGATGTAGAAATATGTCAGATTCTGAATCCAATTGGTGGAAGTAAAACTTTAACTTTCAATCCTAGCTCCTTGAGTGATGTACATCGGATTGTGTGGTACATATACTCACGATCTATGGTCAACAAATCGAACAATTTCACTCACTTCGTGGGACAAGATTACCAGCTGATGGCCTCAATTCTGTCTAAGGAACAGAGGAACATAGGGCAACACATTTACAATGAAATAAACAGATACAGGAAGTCTTCCACAAGGAGTACCCCTCTACCGTTTCCCCAACTGATCTCTCACTTTCTGACGCTGCACAATATCTTGTACCTCGAACCTAATGAGCAAATTGTTCGTATTCCAAGGTTTGACAGCATTCACCTGAGCAGAATGAATATTAAGCTGCCAGTGGGTGCTTCTACAAGTATAACAACGAAGAAAAGGAAGGAGATGGAATCTGAGAGACCCAAAGTGGATAAGGGACAATCATCAAAAGCTGGGTCTCCTGGACCCCCATTCATGGCAGCCACAATTCAGACCTATATCCAGGATGCATTGAAAACAACCACAGACCACATAAAGTTCTCAAATGCCTATCTGGTCTAAATGGTTGACCATCAAGTCAAACGTTTGGTTATTGGCATTAATGAGAACTTTGAGAGGCTATTTCAAATGCAAGATGCTCATACTCAGCAGTTGAGGGAATTTAATCATCGCCTTGATACTTATGAAGGTGTCCTCAGAGAACACTTCAACTTTCGTCCTTCTGATATGCCGTCACAGTGTAATGCTACACCTGTTCCTTGTGGACCTGAATCTACAACTCCTGCAAACTTAGTCACTCAAAATGCTCCATGTCCTCCTACGTCATCCAATGTTATGTTGACACCCCTGGATCCTGCCACACCGTCAAAGGTTCCCATCCCTCAGGACCCAGAAGCTATTCCACAATCCAGTTGTGAGCCCTCAGGCACTAATCCCATACAGGACCCCTCTCGTACATGCTCTGGCTCCCATGATCAAACCTCTGCCCCCATTGAACCTGCCACTGTAGTTACACCCTATACACCACCTTGTTGTACCACAGAGACAGACCCTATTCCACCAGTAGCTCCTCTTCGCATTCCACCGTCTTCCTCTGCAACCTTGGAATTGTGTACGACATTTACCCTTCCAGATGACGACAACAAGGGGGAGACATGACCGTGAGACATATTCCTAGTATGAGCCCGCGTAAAGAGCATTGCTTCTCTGTATAATGTCTTCTTCATGGTTCATCTGTTACTGATAGTCATGTTGTCTGGTACATAATGATTATGGTGTGATGGCCTATAATTGCAATGCCAATGTTTATTCTGTAGAAGGGGCTGAATGTGTTGCATGGTGCCTGACGAATATATTTGTGGTTTGATTTTGCTGTAATTAAGTAACATAAACCTTAGTCTGTGGAAATTTTATAAGTTTTGTCATCATGAATACAGATCCTTTTAGTGGCACTTCTGCTGTGGTCAAGTATGTTTAGAAGGTCATGTAATTGCATGTTGTACCTCTCATCATGTGACTACTTAACTGGAGCGTGTTATTTTAAACTCAGGCTCGGTGCATCTTGACACCATACGTGCTCTGGATATAATATGACCTTCAGTTCAGTTCATTAATGTGCATAAATTAATAATTACAAAATATATACGCGTGGCCATCACAAACACATTCACTTCTAAAACAAAACACAGTTCAAACACAAAACGGAAGGAAAAAAGACATGCAATACCACATAAACGTTACATGCAACATAACAGACTCACATTACTAATTTCAGTTACGAATGTGAAGCACTCTAGTAACCAGCAATGAACCCACGACATCAAAAGGCGTACACCACAATCAACCAAGCTCCTTGACCGCCACGTTCCACCCACCACCACGAACAAAACTAAAACCCACGATAAAATAAAACGGCCACGCTTGGTCGTGCACTAAAAACTACAAATAGTCCACACACCCAATTATTTAGGCCGCAGGCAACAAAACAGTCTTGCAGGAACAAACACGAAAAAAGACATGGCTGACTTCCCACCAGACCACTCCAGACATAGAAGAACGACCAGCAACGATGACTCACCGCTTCTGAAGCTTCCGCAAACAATATTAATAGAACTGATGTGCTACATAGCATCATCAAGTTTGAAAGACTATTATCACTTCAAGAATTCATGCCGCATCCTAAGGATAGCAGGAAATTCAACAGAATTCTATAAGAACGTGCCACTGGAGAACTATGATCATCTAGGATGGACAAGAAGCGAGCAACAGATTCATTTCCTGCTGACATGTTTCCATAACGGTAATCCATTTAGTCTATTCATTAGAGGGCTTAAATACTACACCAGAACAGCAGATACAGGAGAGAAAGGACTGTCACAAATACGGGAGGCTGCAGTGCTAAACAATTGTGATGCAAGTTACTCATTTGCCATATTAGTGCTTGCAAAATGGAGTAAGTTTAACGACACACCAGAAGGGAACGAAGCAATACACAGACTTCAAGCCATTATCGACTCAGGCCAAATATCTTCAATTAAAGAGCGAGTGACACGACACCTACAATCAATGAACTAGGGACTGAACAGGAACATATTCGACCGTCCCAAACATAGATTATGTGAGAACCAACCATGCCAGGCCGGATGCAAAAATTGCATATACGACACAGAAGTAAGCTGGCTCTACCATATTATGAACGAACCAGAAGGACCCAATGTTAAACCACAGGCGATTGAAGGAATCGACGCATGGGAGGAGGAAGAAATTAATGAGGGAGTCGACAACGATGAAGACGTTAATCCAGATGCCTAGACGACGATAGTCCCCACGTTTTTTTTTAAATTCTCGTCACATGCAGTTCAGCAAAGAAATAATTTTAGAGTAAATGTTTCAAACAGTTCGTCCATGCGTCAGGTTTAACGACGTTCATATGGTTTATCTTTTTTTTTTTCTACGGACCCCAAGTATGACCAATTACGTGTTGCTTTTTGCACATTACTTATGCACATTTAACAACAACAAACACAATCACCATCGGGTTACCCTCCAGTGATGACGAGAACTCGAGTTGGTCATCTGGAAACTCGAGTGAGCTGCATAAGTCATCCAAGAACGGAGGCGAGTGACCTTCTACGCAACTTGAGTTCGGTGCCGCTTCTCACAATCACCATCGGGTTACCCTCCAGTGATGACGAGAACTCGAGTTGGTCATCTGGAAACTCGAGTGACATTCGTAAGTCATCCAAGAATGTTGGCGAGTGACCTTCTACGCAACTCGAGTTCGGTGCCGCTTCTCACAATCACCATCGGGTGACCCTCCAGTGATGACGAGAACTCGAGTTGGTCATCTGGAAACTCAAGTGACATTCGTAAGTCATCCAAGAACGTTGGCGAGTGACCTTCTATGCAACTCGAGTTCGGTGCCATTTCTCACAATCACCATCGGGTTACCCTCCAGTGATGACGAGAACTCGAGTTGGTCATCTGGAAACTCGAGTGACATTCGTAAGTCATCCAAGAACGTTGGCGAGTGACCTTCTACGCAACTCGAGTTCAGTGCCGCTTCTCACAATCACCATCGGGTGACCCTCCAGTGATGACGAGAACTCGAGTTGGTCATCTGGAAACTCGAGTGATATTCGTAAGTCATCCAAGAACGTTGGCGAGTGACCTTCTACGCAACTCGAGTTCGGTGCCGCTTCTCATAATCACCATCGGGTTAACCTCCAGTGATGACGAGAACTCGAGTTGGTCATCTGGAAACTCGAGTGACATTCGTAAGTCATCCAAGAACGTTGGCGAGTGACCTTCTACGCAACTCGAGTTCAGTGCCGCTTCTCACAATCACCATCGGGTGACCCTCCAGTGATGACGAGAACTCGAGTTGGTCATCTGGAAACTCGAGTGATATTCGTAAGTCATCCAAGAACGTTGGCGAGTGACCTTCTACGCAACTCGAGTTCGGTGCCGCTTCTCATAATCACCATCGGGTTAACCTCCAGTGATGACGAGAACTCGAGTTGGTCATCTGGAAACTCGAGTGACATTCGTAAGTCATCCAAGAACGTTGGCGAGTGACCTTCTACGCAATTCGAGTTCGGTGCCGCTTCTCACAATCACCATCAGGTGACCCTCCAGTGATGACGACAACTCGAGTTGGTCATCTGGAAACTCGAGTGATATTCGTAAGTCATCCAAGAACATTGGCGAGTGACCTTCTACGCAACTAGAGTTCGGTGCCGCTTCTCACAATCACCATCGGGTTACCCTCCAGTGATGATGAGAACTCGAGTTGGTCATCTGGAAACTCGAGTGACATTCGTAAGTCATACAAGAACGTTGGCGAGTGACCTTCTACGCAACTCGAGTTCGGTGCCGCTTCTCACAATCACCATCGGGTTACCCTCCAGTGATGACGACAACTCGAGTTGGTCAACTGGAAACTCGAGTGAGCTGCGTAAGTCATCCAAGTACGGAGGCGAGTGACCTTCTACACAACTCGAGTTCGGAGCCGCTTCTCACTATCACCATCGGGTTACCCTCCAGTGATGATGACAACTCGAGTTGGTAATCGGACAACTCGAGTCCGTACGGCTAAGTCTTGACGCAAGCACTGTCTGGAAACCGTCCAATTATGCAAGTAACTCGAGTTGTAATCCTCAAGTCCAGTGGACATGCGGAAAGAAACGCAAGGCTCTAAACAATAAGTCGCTTGTTACCGTCCAGTGCTGATATCAACTCGACTGCTTAATAGCCATCAATTCAGAGACACCAAAGCACTGTCTACGTAACATCAAGTTATGACCGCGCTATAGTGTATATGCCTATGGATTTGTTGCCGCCAGAGATAATCAGAGTAATGGCAGTTGGAAAAGGAAGTGTCACACTTGGTTAGCAGGGTGTATTGACTGGACACAATCATTATGTAATGTGTGCATCATCATTGTTCACTATGGATTGTTAGCAGTGCTGATCAGATTATTGGCAGTTGGAAATGGAAGTGGCGCACGTGCGTAGTATCCTTATGTAATGTGTGCATCATTCAACCCTAAATTGCATATTATTCATTGTGCCTCATTACATCAGCCCTTTCTGTTAGGGATATTAGTTCTCTTAAAAAAAATTTTAACCTGCCTTTGGTAAGGACATAGTTACATTGCGAAAGGGGAACACAGATATTGTTGGTGGCATACAAGTACGTTTTAGAAGGTCATGATAGAGGAGTGAACTGGGAAACATTGCATCCCGCAATGGCAACATATATGTCATTAATGTACCTTAAATTGCATGTTCTGTCCTGTCAGTGCACTCTACAGTACATTACTCTATGACGTTAACAATACTTTACATGGACAAGTGTTGACATTACTATATCGCGGGGACATAACCTAAGCACGTCTTTTGCTGGACTTTTGTCCAGAGAGAATGAGGGCCAGAGCTGTGTCCCGCAACAAATTCAGCGGATGATTAACTAACCACCACATAATGTCGCTCCGCAATTGCTGAATTTGTTCCTGCAAATAAGTAATTCCATCAGTGTAAGGTTCAATGGAAACCATAATGGAAATCACAAGTAAATAACAATGCGTACAGAGGGAAATCTGGACCACTTACATTTTCGTAATGGAAATCACCTTCCGGGGTCCACTGGCTCAACCAAATAATAACATGAACACCACAGTCCCTCCTGTACTCTCACCCATATGAAAACGTAGTGTTACTTAACGAAACAATGGAAGCTTAATTGTAAGAGGCGAATGTGAAGAAGCTTACAGATTATTCTGTTGCACAACAGGAGGCCACACAATATCTGACATCTTCTTCTTCCCAGCCAGATGCGGGTTAACAATGTGCATGATGTCAACGAACCTATCTCTATGAAAAAACAACATTTATGCGTCTTACGATGTGGGTCAACTGAAGTAAACCACCTCAACTACAGCAGTGGAGTCAGGTGAACTTACAATTAAGTTTAACACAAATATGTAATCATCTGTCACGCCACCCTTCCTCGTAGCCTTCTTGCTGCCTAGATCAGGCTTCATTGAGTCCAGCACGTAGAAGGTCATAGTCTTTGTCTCTAACGCAACACAGAACCAGTGGCCACGGACAAGTGCCGGACCCATTATCAACTCACACTCGCCTATATTGTAACCGACGGTTTTGGGAGAGAATTCGTTACTCGCGGAAGACACTTTCCACCCTATTGGGTGACCTACCAACTTTGTCTGAATAATAACACATAGTCCTGACTAATGTGCACATAATTTTGTCAAATTAAATGTTGTTCCACTACACAACAAATGCGTAATTACCATGAACCATGCATAAAAAATATGGCGCTTCGGCTGTCCTCCCTCCACCTTGAAGTGATACATTAAAGCCTTACACACAATCGACATCACCTACAGCAGCAAAGAAACCATTGCATAAACTATATATAATATTCACCATAACTTAATGAAACCATTCTCCACGTAAGCCATACATACCGTATTACTTAGTCTTTGAATTCCCCCTAGCGTATACAACTGGTCTCGACACAGTTCTTCATCCAAAATCTGAACCAACGGCCTACAAAAACATTTCAAATGCAATGCCAGTTAGTTCATCGCTTCCCATGTTGTGGTAATATACTAACTACATAACAGTCATTCAATCACATGACGTTGATACTTACACTTTAGCCTCAGCACCTCTGGCCATTGTGGAAACTATGTTGAACAACGTTTTCTGATCATGCGTTGGTGTCTTCCTTTTTCGACTCCCATCCAATTGTATAAATAGACATGTCATCGCTTGCAGTGGCTGCCTCTTTGATCTCCGCAGTTGTTGAGGCCTCTGAATTGCATGGTCATCCGTGGGGACTTTTTCCGCCACCTCAATTCCCTCTGCATCATCATCTTCGTCGTCATTAACATGATAACGTTCTCTGTCTGCATCATCAGAATCTGACTCGTGAGAAGCATCTGTCGCATCATCATCATCCTCATCTGTATGTTGCTCATCTACTGTCACACCAGGGCCGTCTTGTTGTGCTTTGTCCCTGGCCTCTCGTGCGAGCTGGACATTGAGTAGCTCCTGCACCACCACGTTTACAAGTCTGTTTCGGTTTTCATCGATAACTTTTACCAACCGCGCATAGACCTCCTTCAATTCCTACAGTGACAGCACAACTTAATTTGTCAATTACATGATTAAATCATTTTTGCATTTTAAATTAGCTTCCACAGACACATACCGGGTCTAAATATGGCACATTATCTGTGTCCTCATTCCCTGCCCTAACTTCAGAGCCTTTTCCTTTATACAAAATTCCCATATTGCTCGTCTTCTCAGTCTTCACCATTTCGTTGATCTTTTCCTTTGTCCAGAATTCAATCGGTGTGGTGGACTGTTCGCGAACACTTTGTTTCAAAGGGAAATTTTCCCCAAAGAACAACTGCACCATAGAAAATATATGGATCATTATTTTCGGCTTGAATGATAGCAACACATTTAATGTAAACAGTGACATACTAGGAGTAAGTACAGGCAACCACCCACGTTGCTACTCCCTTCCCTTTTCTTCTTCTCCCTGTACTCTTTGACATAATCACTCATTTCCTTCCACAAGTCTTTCATCATGTATGTTGCCCAGTCATAATGTTCAAAACAGTCCATTGTGCATAACATAACCCTCAACATCCGGTCACTTATCAGCCCACTCGAGGTAGGGCATAACAAAGTCCCTAAACTGTAGAGCACAAACATAAACTCAAATTTATCGCCAGCTGTCCTAGAATTTATGCCCTTCAGAATGTCCGTATATTTCTTCCTCCCATACTCCCTCTTCAACCACTGATATCTTCTATTCGAATCCTCCATATCCACCTTCATCTCCTCCCCTGAATGAGGTATACCGAGCAACTTGTGCACATCTGATGCTTCTATTTCTTTTGTCTTCCCCCTAATCCTGAATTGATGTGTTGCTGGGTCATATGCTCTCAGCATGGACACAATCAGGTCACGGGGGAGTTTGTCCAATTGCACCTTCAATAGGTTTCCAAATCCTATTCTCTTAACCCTCTCCTTCAAATGTTCTTTACCGTTCACAAACTGCACCAACGATGTAAATCCTCCCAGTGAGCAGCGGGTATGAAATGGCAGTTCCTTTTTCCTCATCTCCCTTTTCGGCCATCCTTCCATAGCTTTATCATTGTACACCTTCTTCTTCGCCTCTGGCAACTCATGCCATGCCTTCCCTGCCGACCTACTTTCATCTGCCATCCTTCTCTTCTTCTCCCCTAACTTGGCCACATACTCGTTTCTAAACACCATAAACCCACTCATCACTGGTTTAATCTGTTCACCATCGCCCTTTATTGCCTCGGACTTTTCACTTTCTCTCGTTACTTCTCTACTCTTGACACTTGTTGCCTTTACTTGTTCTGCCTTTGATGTCTCACCTTTGTGTCCCCCCATCTCCTTTTACCTGCACAAAATTTAGTTTACACTCATCAACTATGGATTTCAGCACATTTAATAACATTTTTATTCGTACATGACAAGTTAACGCATCTAAGCTATGTTATCGCAACTTCTCATACCATTTTGCAACCTTCCCATCACAACCACAACTATTGGAAATATCTATTTCCCCACAGTTAAATAAGGTCTCACAACTTATGGAGAAAAATTCACAACTTCTGCATAAGGATTCACAAGTTCGTCTACGAATTTCACAATTTCCTCGCCTAAATTGACCTCTACACATATTTACCAACTTTTCATTACGCTTTCACAAACTCCGATAATGTTTTCACAGGATAACATTCGATTTTCAAATGTTATCTTAGGGATTCAGCACTTCACTTAAAACAATCCACACTGTCCATAACATTTTCACTACTGTGAAATCGGCGATTCCTATATCTACAAACCCTTTCGCAACTTCTACTCACATCCACAACTTCATATGCTGTTTCACAAGTTACCAACGTGTCATTACCGTTTTCACAGATTCTTCTTTTGTGTTCACAACTTAACATGCAGTTTTCAGAGGTTTTGTTTCACAACTTCACTTAAGCCATTCGCAAATGTATGTATAAGATTTTCACAACAATAAAATCACAATACCCTACGTCTGAACACCCTGTCACAACTTCACAAATTGACGCGTTCATATGCTGTTTCAACGGTTTACAAATTTCAAAAGTTGCAATTCAAACTTCCCAACTTAGCAACTTATTTTCACAACTTCCCCTCAACGATTCCCAACTTCGCACCACTTCATAGCTTTTATCCACATTTCCCAAACTAATTTTAACCCAACGAATTTGAACCCCCATTCTAATCAAGTGGATAAGTTAAAATGAAATACAATTTTAAACACAACCACTTACCCAACTTCAACACCGGAGCTCAAATTCGCAGCCGCAAACTGGTGCCTCTGCAACTGTCCAATGCCTTTCACCACAACCTCTTCTCGCCTTCGCTCCTCCTCAAATCCACCCCAAATTCGCCACACAATGTCGCTACTACTATCCTCTCTCAACGCCACGGAACCACGCTCCACCAACGAGAACGACGACGCCGGAAGAAGATGAAGAGTCTCGACAGAGTTTTCGCGCAATTTCGCCCTTCTTATTTCCTCAACGTTTTTCAATTTTAAAACTTCCAGGGTTACGCACGTCATTTTGTCTAAAATTTCAATATCCCAGATCAGGTACTCGCACTTTTGTGGAAATATGGAATTTCGGAACACCTTTCCATCTTTTTCTATTTTAAAAGTTCTTTTTGAGGGATTTTCCCTTTAATTAATACAAATACGTCTCAAAACAGTTAATTGATTAATTGATGATCCCATATTTTTTATTTGCTAAAATAATCCCATCTTTTCAAAAATATTTTCAATCAAATGTAATAAACTCTTATTCAATATTAAAAAATAACGTTTTTTCGCCATAAGTACTCAACAAGGCACAGAAAAAATATTAATTCTTCTTTTAAAGTTTGCAATGCTTATATAAGCGTACAAGGAGGAACCAAAACCAAAAAAAGAAGAAGCAAATTTTGGAATTTTATTTCAAGCTATACTCTCCTGTTCGTGAATGATCAACATTATTTTGAATATGCATGCTTGGTTGCATACGCTCATTTTTTGTTTTATTAAATAAATAACTTAACTCATTATAATTGATATTATCAGTAAAAAAAAATACTAATAAACGGACATGGAAAAAAAACCTTTTGTATACTATTTCTATTTCCCCTCAAATATATACCATTGAATTGAGTGGAAGTTCGCTGCCAAAAAAATATTGAGTGGAAGATCATGAAACCAGTTGTCAGTTGTCACATCTAATCAAAATATTGGATTTAATCGATGTTTTTTTTTGCCAAGGATTTGAGCATGTTTAGGAAAATAAAAAGCTTTTCAACAAAATATACAGCACAGCTGCATTTTTGCATTTTTTTTAAGACTCAACTTGACTTGAGACGCTTGATTAAACTAAGTACAATTCCAACTCAGTTGAACCAAATACTTAGTAATATATTCTAAATTATGCTGAAATGACATTAGGAAAATTAAGAAAAAAAATAAGACAAAAAAAAACCTTCACTTTTATAGAATTTGCACGTTGAAAGCAATGATTCCGCTTGAATTTACTTGATTGCCGTATTTTTCAATGGTTGAGGAATTCTATATTCTTCTTACCCAAAAAAAAAAAAAAAAAAACTCAGTCCAAGAAAACACAGTAAGCGAATAGTAAAAATAGTATCATATAATCTTGATTAATACTACTATGATATATGAAAGATTAAGCCATCCAATGTTAAATGGTAAAAGGCAGAATAAGACGAGCCATGCATAGAAATGCAGGTTCAAACTCTCTAGTTGTATCAAAAACGAAAAACTAAGAACTACTGGAAGTATATACCACGATAATGGTTGATTTACTAAATTCATTTTACACTGTATCTTCTTGATTCTCGTACATCAAACACTAACAAAAATACAGCAAAATTGAATGGCTCCAAGGAAAGATGATCACTTTAAAACACCAAATGAGCCAACAGAGTGCAACAAAATGATACAAGGATACGAGGAATAACACTGAGAAAATCTCAGAAACTTCAGCAGCTAACCCTCTAATTTGATCACCGAATCTCCTTGAGAAATTCCTCTTTTTCTTCTTTGAGGTGAAATTCATCCTTGATGTTTAACATCTAGCGAATTTCCTAAAGAAATGTTTAACATCAAGTCTCCTATTTTCTGGTATGCCAGATCCAGCAGGCTCTTGATGTTCAAGTAGTTTGAAGCCAGAATGAGATTAAACAGCGTAGCATTATCAACATCCACAAATTTGGCGTCCCATTCCTTGAGATCAGTGCCCGAGGTTTTGTCATCGGAATTGGAAGACTCAACATGCTTATGGCAGTACTGGATGACCTTGATCAAGATCTTGCTGCTCACTTCAAGAGGAATGGTGCTATTGGCTGTAGAATTGGCTTCAGATTCAACCATGTCCTTGATTGACTCTAGCATAAGTGCAACATCATAATCAACTGCAAATATATCACCACCAGAGCTCTTCAAAAAAACTTCCTTTGTTGGCTTTATTGGAAGATCTTCTATTTTTTCTTCCTGCAACCATTAGTTATCCGGTAATTAATTAGCATAGTGGGGCAGGGCAGCACAAGGAGGAAAACAAAGAAAAAAATACCCATGATTAATACTCAATACTCCAAGTTTTGTCTGAATGATAATCTAATATATTCCATGATTTTACAACATATCCCTCCCAACAAAAATTTGTAACATTCTAGCCAAGTGTCGGATAGGTAAACTGGTTTCTTTTGGTCAAATTTCAAAACTGCTACCCCTTTGGTCCTTGATGTAAAACCTATTTACCTAATTTGATTAGATTAAGAAAGTTATTTAAGTTAGTTAATATAACATTTTTTTTCTCTAAAACACCCTAATCATCTTCCTTAATTCCTTCAATCTCTCTCTTATTTAATCATTGTTGAGAGAGCATCAATAGGGGTAATTTTAGAAAAAAATAATAAATATGAGACATGGGTCTTACATTTAGCACCAAGATCAACTCTCCAATTAGGTTCTAGATTAAAGACTAGAGGAGTATATCCTAATCAGTTACTGAAATTGAAATATAGGCGAGGATAGTAAAGAAGGGAAGAAAAACAAATGGGGGATAAAATGGCACCAACCTGCTTAAATATACCAGAAACAGGATCTAATCATCGAGCAATTTTAGAGAAATTCTCGACCTAAGCAATTCAAGTAAGATATGAAAACACGGCATCATATATATCTTGAGCATCGTGAGATTTTGACCACTTACCTTGTCTCTAAGCAATGCATGACATCCAGAGTGTTCCTTCTCAAGAAGCTGGTTTGCATACACGGATAACAGCTCATGTTGAACTTTCTAAAGGAGAAATCCAGAGCAACAATAAGAAGATAGAAGTGGAGAAAGGAAGAGAATATTAGGAGAAATGAAATTATGGAACACTTACCCTGGGCGTAGGAAATTCTAAATTTCTAAAATTGCGGTGTCCTAGGTTCACGTATTTTCTAAATTTTATTTCTTTTCTTTTTCCTATTTTGGGCTCCCTATAAATAGCCTTGTAGTAGCGTAAGTCGGCATTCGTTTAAATTACATCATTATTTTTCTGTGTTTTTCTCTCCCACTTCCTCACTCCTTCACTTTTTCTTCTTTTCTTCCCCACTTTCTCATTGCCCTTGTCCGTTCATCAACATGGACAATACTAAACATATTCCATCCTTGATGTTAAAACACGTTTTATATGAAACTAGAAGCCGAGAACAAACCTCAAGTAACTTTGGCTCACTACTAGAATGCAAGTAATGAGCAACCCTCTCTTTCTCCCGTTTCAAGCACTCCGCAGCCTGTAATAGAAGTTACAAGAACAAGTAGTAATTATAATTATCCAGTAACAAAACAACATAACAAGACACATCATGCATAACTGAGAATCCACACCTTCAGCATATAATCAGGGCAAGAATATTCTAAGATCCAGTTTGAAGCCTTCCGGGAATAATAGGAAGCAGCGTCTCTGAGCATGGGAGCTTCAAAATCATTCTCATAGCAATCCATTTTCCCCATACCGATTTCAACAAATATATCTAAGACACCCTTTAACAGAGCCCGATCAATCTTCTCTCCCTCGCGTTCTTGATCAATCTTTACGTTTCAATGAATTGGATTAATAACAATCTAATTTCACAAATTTGAAAATCATGGTTATAATAAAGCGGAAAAACATACAAGAGAAATTACTGCATCCCTCACTTTCCCATGTATTTCCTTGTAAACCTGGAAACAGCACAGCAAATTAGATTATCTTGAAATTAAGCAGTATTAAACAGAAACAAAGACAATGCAATAGAAATTTAATTAGCAGTAGCACTACAAGGCAATCATTACAAAAATAGATAGAGAATAGCCAGAACACAATGTCAGGTTAAGTCGTAACAATACCAGCTCACGGAAGCAAGTCAATCCAACTACATTAAGGGGTGGAAGTGACCTCCGAGCAACGAAATACCGATCTAGATAGTGAAAGAAGCGAGACAGCCACCTAACCATAATTTTGTGGTTCGCCCACCTCTTTACAAGTTCTCTCAACATAAATTCGTCATGTTTTTCTCTCAAAGCAGGTAGAACCTAAACCAAAAAAGTAAGAAAGCTTATCAGATGAAATCATGAAATTTAGAACTGAAATTTGTATGAAACATATCAATCAAAATAATTGACAACTAATAAAAATAACATATTCCAAAAATGAATTGTGCAAGAAATCAGGAAACTGCCAACCACATTACTCAGTAATCATGTAGGAATGATAAATCCCAACATTGATATCATATAGCCCAGTAATAAACGTATTCCTCATCAATACCCATATGATGGCATTACTCACCGTTGATAGTATATACTCTTCAAGAGACTCCCTACACTTGTCGTAGAGTTGTAGGGAATAATCGTGGGGAGGCTTTTGAGTACACATATCGTAGATGGTCCTGTGATACGATTTAAGGGAAATGTAGCTCCTGATAAGAAATATAAAATCACCTCTAGTAAATATTCAATCATGTAAGGAATTATAACAACTACGAAAAGGATACGTATATAGCATCATGTAGTCCTCAGAACTGAGTTGTTCTTCCGGCAGCCCTTCTAGAATGTTCTGCAGCTTCGTGATGCCTTTCTGCATAAGGTCCCATCCTTGTTCTAGGTCGATGATCTTGCGCTCACTCATCGACATTTCAGCAAACCACGTTTTCAGCCCAGATATCAAAATCTGCAAAGTAGACCTAAAATCTTTAAATGCCAACGAACATTCCAATCAAACAGATGACAACTTCAAAACATCCACACCCAAATCAAGAACACCAAAACAAAATGTCATTGAACCCCAAAAAGAATAACTTCAAATTTGCCCCCAAATTTTACTGTCCATGAATAAACCACAGCCGAGTAACTTAATCTATAGCATCACAACACCATCAGGTACAAAACGAGAAGATTAAGCAGAAGGCAGCCGATGCACGAGATCACCGAAAAAGGGCAATGAAAAGATACATACGGTA
Source organism: Inga leiocalycina (assembly GCA_963242795.1). Taxonomy (NCBI): domain Eukaryota; kingdom Viridiplantae; phylum Streptophyta; class Magnoliopsida; order Fabales; family Fabaceae; genus Inga; species Inga leiocalycina. Next base: position 11,715,602 of record OY725327.1, on the reverse strand, counting down.
AAAAGATGAACACCGTCGATCCCTGACGAAGGAGACACCCCAATCGAAGCGGCAAGTCGAAACGAAACGCAAGAAGTAATCGGTAATGAAGATAATGTTTCAAAAGGACAAAGAAGGCGGTTATAAGAAATGTGAAATTCTTGTTTCTTGAGCGCGAAAAATGGAAAGAGACTTGGGGGCCACTCAACTTCCAAGTTCAGAAGCGGTCAATAAAGTGTGTGTTTGGGATAGCGGTAAGAAAAATGACTTATTGTGATTTTGATTTATTAAAAATGACTTAAAAAAATTTAATCTTTTATTCGTGATTTATGTTTGGATGAGCGATTGAATAAGTGATTTTTCATAAGTCAAAACATGTTTGGATGAGCGGTTGAATAAGTGATTTTTTATAAGTCAAAACGTGTTTGGATTAGCGATTGTATAAGTGCGTTTTTAAAAGTAAAAACTTGAAGGGCATTTGTATATTCTTCAAATTTTAGATAGATCATATATGCGATATCCAACAGTAACATATCATCTGGCCCAGGAAGATATCTGAAAATGCTAACTTGTAACTCTAGAGATGAAATCCAAACTAAGAATGAAATTTCTGAAATTATAACAGCATAAACACATTGTGATTCACTCTATTGGCAAATTACATAATTTCACATAAAAATATTACATAACTAATTGAGATCATAAATCCCGTACAAGTTGATATGTAATCATGTCACGAATGTGATTCATTCTGGTTGAAGATGTTGCAGTAACATTGGATGAGGAAGCCGCATCGTCTACAATATTATTATCTTTATGAGCTACATTAGCAACTTCTGCTGTGCCGAAATTAACATCACTCTGAGAATTCAATATGTGTGTATATAATATAATAAATATATATATATCATATTAGAAGAGAGATGGAAATCCTTGATAAGAGCTCATGCCAAATTCAAATGCTGAAGAAAATTCGTGGGTCTCACGTATCTCTTTATATATTATATTATTATATGGAAAAGAGATAAAGTTGACTAAGTTTATTGGGTCCCACGTGAGGAAAAGATGGAACTAATATGAGATTCAGATTTAGCCAAAAAAACGCAGCTTGTTTTCAAAAATAAGCCTCAACTTTGGGCTTATCAATAAGTCAGCAAATTCGGGCTTATTTTTTTTTGTGAAAACGCTGTACCAAACACTTACAAAACAGGTTACAGTTTTATTTGGGCTTTTTGTGCTTAAAACGGGCTTATTGGGCTTGAAACGTGAAACCAAACACTCCCAAAATCTAAAAAAATCCAAGGAATGAAAAATGGGATTGGTAAAGAACCGGTCACAGCACAGGTTTAAGAGTTAATGGGTCAATTGGAGTTTAATCGGTAGTTGAACCGGTCATATTAAAATATTATAATTTATTAGTGACAATATATATTAATATATTTTTAAACTTTTATAGATAAAAATGAAGATTTTTAGAAAAAGAAATGCTTAAAATCTATTAGTATTAGTTATAATACCTATACTTATGCAATGATATCTCATTTCCTATAATTATTATATCTTTTTAAATACTTTTTTTCATTATCTTCTTCATTTTTTTAGATTTGTTCTTTCTTTACCTACTTTTCTCTTCATTTTGATCTTCAACCTTCCATTTTCTCCTCAAAAATTACAAAATAAAAATCATCAATATCAACATAAGAGCAATAGGGGAATAAGCTAATGCTTACATTGCACTGCTTATACTCTCACATTTCACTGTTTATAACAACAGTTTTGGCTTAAGGGCCAAGCCGTTTCTTCACACATTGGCTTCGTTCAGATCATCTAAACATTTATCATGCTTTGTTTCTCTTTTTGCCAGGTGAGCAGTGTTTTGATGCAAAAAGTTAATTCCTCAACTAAATATGTACAGTGATTACTTACTTTTTTTGCCAGCTGCACGTGGCTTACTTGCAAAAAGCTATTTCTTGAAGAAAAAATCACTCCAACGTCACTTCATATTTGCTTCTTTCACTATCCGTCATTCATTAGGAGTGGGTGAACCATTTACTCCACCGAAGACAACGCATACAGCTGATACGAAGGAAAGCAACTTGAGTGTGATTTGGTTGCAATGTCTTTCTTCCAGGACCTGCGATCATGCTTTCGACGGAGGACGACGCTCTCGTTTAGGTAATCTATAAAGTTCAGAGTCTTCATTTTCTCCATTTCTTCTCCTTCTGATCTAGCATTTTTCCAATAATATGTTGCCATGGCTGACTTACATGCTTTCCTCTTTTGCCGGCCATCGATCTTCCCCTACCACAGTCTTGATGTTGTAGCTCTTGACAAAAATGAAGTCATTCTGCTGGTGAAGGTTGATCTGGAGTTTTGGAGGTCAGATGATGAGTCGGATGGGTTAACCTGTGGTTATCTGAGAAAGATCATTTGTATTGATTATGTTGTATTCGATGAAAAGGTAAGTTATGTATTCAGGTTTAGGTTTATTTCATGTCATTAAACATTCATGAAACGAGATCGTATGAAGCATTATTATGCCATTTTCATGGATAAGCCTGTGGTTATGACCCTTTTCAATGAAAATGTTGTTTGGGATTGCAAGTTCTTTCTTTCAATGAAACGGGATCGTATGAAGCATTGTTGGTGCATGTTGGAAAGGGGGTTCGTATGATAATGAGGCTAGCTGATGACGAGGTCATTGATCAATTCTGTAACATTCTCAAGGAGGGCCAAGAGTATTTTGTCCATGATTTTGCGATGACTTGTTGTGGTGAAGGGATTCATAACAAGTTCCTTATCATGCTGACCTCTGCTTCAAAGGTAGCGGAATGTCGTGCCCTAATGCCAAAGCACTGTTTCAAGCTCTGGAATATAGCTAATTTGCAAGAGTAGTGTCGTCATCCTTGCATGGTCACAGGTGAAGTATTCTGTCGAAGTCTTTCCTTTGGGTTTGTTAAATGTCATTTGCTATTCTCATTGTTATATTTTAGACGTAATGGGATTCCTTTCTAGCATTGGTCCTCTTAAGAAAGTCAGAGTCAGAGGAATGATGATATATAAGCTTACATTTGTGGTTGGAGATAGACGGTAATTCTTTATTTTGGTTGGAGTTTCATAGTAAAGGTGTAGTTCCATTTGCCACACCAGTTCTTTTATTCTTCGTTTTTTTTTGTTTCAGTGGCAATCGTTTGTCCGTTGTCCTTCATAGTCTGTCGGCCAAGGATGCTAGGAAGGAGTTTGAGGGTGAATCTCAGTTGTCCAATCTGATTCTCATTGTGCAGTTTGGGCTAATAAGTAGAGTGACTGGTATATAATTACCGACCGTTAATTTTTTTTTGCCAATTAGCTTCGAATTGTACTATGGGCTATTGACATTTCACAAGGAAGGTGACTATGGTGAACTATGGGTTTGCAACAAGGGTTTTTTGGAACCCTAAATTCAATGAGATACTTCCCTTGAGGGTTTTGCTGCTGTCAAAGAGGCGTATCAGGAAAGTGTAGGAGCTAGATGTGTATGGGCGATGGTTGTTTTAAATTAGTAGATATATGGTCTTGCATGGCCTTTTTTGAACACATGTGTATGTTGCAACATTCATGCTTTTTTTCACTTGCATCTCACTGAAATCAAAGTATTTTGCTGCCATATTAGTTGCACGTTGTCCAGATGAGACAAATTACTACCTAATATTAAGGAAATCCAAAGGTGTCATCCAGATCAAGTTGACGTTGTTCATCATAATTGTGTTAAATTATCATCAATCCATCAGCTTTCACTATTGGATAAAGAACATAATGCTTCTTTAACAATGCAAGGAGTTAGGACTTCACCACTATGTATTATGCGGCTTATTGATATGATGAAGGTTAATGAGTACATAAACGTGCTGACTAAAAAGTATAATGGTTCGAACTGAATTTACTCATGTGGTTTCTAAGTTAGTTCTTAATCTGACACTAGTATTATGGTTTGGTGATTGGGAAAAGTCAAGTACAGTTGCTCTAAATGGACGGCATACCGATTCTGTGGACAATTACCAGTTAACACCAAATCTGTATAGGGGTTCCTCAATATACATTTCATGAATCAGTTCTTAGTTTCACTTCATCACAGTCTAAAAAGTTCACTTCACTGCTATTTTATCTGAACATCATAAATTAAAGCATGTTCTAATAGTTTAGTTGATCTCACCATGCCAAAATGGAATACCTTATTTAATTCACTAAAATGGCTTATTTCCTGTTTTTTTCTGCCTCTGATAATTTGTTTCTGTCAATTCAAACTGAACTATGGAAGGATTAGAGTCAGTGAAGGGCAGACATTTGTGTTGAGCCAGCCACTTACCAACGTATTGCATATCACTTCTAATGGAATATGTAGTTGGTTAGAAGCTGAATGAGTATAACTTGAATGCCTGTCATTTCATATGCCATCATCAAGTTATTCTTAACTGATTTGTTTTTAATGCATAATAGGTTACTTGACATGACAAGCAGCAGCTAATTGTGATGTCTTCGCAATGAGGAGGTGCACATTCCAAATAGCTAACTCTTCTCCAATATGTAAGTAACCTAATTAGTACATACAGAAGCCATTTCAAAACTATAAGGAATTGAACTAAATTTACTTGTGTGGTTTGTAACTTAGTTCTTGATGTGATACTGGCTTCATAAGGTTGCATACACAAGCTAAATATTGAACTGATTTGTTCACTCTGCTTTTTAATTTGTCCACCTTTTAATAATGCTACTTGTGGTCTCAAAAAATAAATATTCTTTTATTAGTTTACTTCATCTTTCCATGTTCAGAAGATTTAACTTATTTATTTGACCAAAACCATTGATTTACTGATTTTTCCTTACTCTGATAATTCAGGTCTGTCTTTCCAGACTGAACTGTGGGAGGATTACAGTCCATGAAGAGCATTTATTCCTGTTGGACCAACCACTTGGCAACGTGTTGCATCTCATTTCTAATGGGTTAGGTAGTTGGTTAAATCTTGAATGTATTTAACTTAAATGCCTATCATTTGATATGCCATCAGTATATTTTTTCCCTTACCTGTCTTAAATGCATAACAGGTTATCTGACATAACAAGTAGCAGCTGATTGTGATTTATAGGCAAGTAAGAGGTACAAAAACTCCATTCTTCATACTGTATCAAGAGTGACTTGATATGGTGCAGTTCTCCCAACTTCTGATATTTTAATTATGGATAATTATTAATGAAAGTAGTTATCCTTTGTTGTAGGACTAAATCATAATGCCTAATCCCATGCAAACTAACATACTAATAACACACTGAAGTCTGTGTCTCTATTTACTGCATATTTTGGAATGATTCGCTGTCAATAAGTCAATCCAAGATCTCCATCATGTCCAACTACATTATAATATTGATGCCAGATGTTATCATGTTTCATTTTTTCTCAAAGATATAGTGGTTCATACTTATATGCCTGTCATTGACTTATTTCAGCTTCATACAACTCTAATGGAGCTATCCTCATTCACACTATACAACAGTCTAAAATCTCTCCCCAATTGACGGCAGGATTCACAATGTATTTCCTCTCATCAGTTCATACCTCTTCTAAAACTATAAGGAATCAAACTAAATTAACTCGTGTGCTTTCTAACATACTTCTTAATGTGACACTGGTTTCATAAGGTTGCACTCACAAACTAAATATGGACCTGATTTGTTCACTTACTTTTTAATTTGTCTGCCTTTTAACAATGCTACATGTGGGTATCAAAAAATAAAGACTCTTCTATTAGTTTAGTTCATCTATCCATGTTCTAAAGATTTAACTTATTTATTTGACCAAAAACATTATGATAATTTCTTCCTGACTTGTTGCACTAAACTATAGAAGGATTAGAGTCCATGAAGGGCATTCATTCCTGTTGGACCAACCATTTTTAACCTATTGCATCTCATTTCTGATGGAGTAGGTGATTGGTTAGAAGTTGAATTTAACTTAAATATATGTCACTCCCTATGCCCTCTTTAATTTTTTCCCCTTATCTTTCCTAAATGTAGAACATGTTACCTGAAATGACAAGTAGCAGCTGATTGTGATTTCTAGGCAAGTTGGAGGTACAGAAGCTCCATACTTCATACTGTATTAAGAGTGACTATGTATGGTACAGTTATACCCTACTACTGATATTTTATATATGGATAATTATTACTGATTTATGACTTTTGCTGTAGGACTTAATCAAAATTTTTAATCCCTTGCAAACTAAATATATCTTATTCGCTATGCCCTCATTAATTTTCCCCCTTATCTTTCCTAAATGCAAAATAGGTTACCTGAAATGACAAGTAGCAGTTGATTGTCATTTCTAGGCAAGTTGGAGGTACATAAGCTCCATACTTCATACTGTATCAAGAGTAATTATGTATGGTACAGTTATACCCTACTGCTAATATTTTATTTATGGATAATTATTAATGATTAATGACTTTTGCTGTAGGACTTAATCAAAATGTTTAATCCCTTGCAAACTAACAAACTAATTACACACTAGAGTCTGTGTTACAATTAACTGCATATCTTGGATTGAGGTACTGTATATAAGTCAAAGCAGTTGGTAACTTTTCTTGATGTGTACTAGGACATTCTTTTTTTACATTGGTAGCTTAATCCCAAGATATAGAGTGTATTTCTTAGTTGTCTGTGATAGGCCACAAGCATGGTCATTATGGATTACATCATCAACAATTTCATCATGCTCAACTACCTTATAATACTACTACTACAGGTTATCATTGTTAATGTTTTCTCAAACTTATTTTGTGACACAATTATATACAGTTTACTGATAGGGTACAAGTATGAACAATATGGACTACATGATCAAGAATTTCATTATGTTGAACTACCTTATCATATAACTACTTGAGGTTGTCATTGTTAATTTTTCCTCATACTTATAGTGGTTTATAACTTAATGCATATGTTGGATTGAGCTCCTGTATATAAGTCAAATCAATTAGTGAGTTTTCTTGATGTGTGCTAGGTCGTTTTATGTTTACATTCGGAGCTTAATTCCCACCTATACAACCAACTGCTTAGGTGTATCTGGTAGTGTTGCATTATTAACATTATGGATGATAGTATCAACTACATTATAATATCTATGCCACAGGTTATCATGTTTCTTTTTCTCTTAAAAATATCATGCCTCATACTTATTTGCCTGCCATTTACTCCTTTCAGCTTTAGAGAACTTTATTTGAGCTATCCTATTTCGCCCCTGTCATTTTAATTATCATCATCCCCACTTCTTCAACCATTACATTATAGATTACACCAACAATACTTTTAGGCTGATCGACCTTCTCATTTTGCATTGAATGTGTTCCTAAGAAATTTCATTGACACTGACATTTCTCTCCTATTCTCTCAGCCCAAACCTATCAACTAGTACATTTAATGAAGGGCAGTAGTTTTTGGTCCAATATCCAATTACCACCGTTTTCAAATCCTTTCATTTATGATACATTAGGTAACTCTTTATATCTTCACTGAGTACAAGTTAAATGCTTGTCATGTACAGACTTCACTCAAGATTTTTTCCTTGATTTGTTTTACAAGTAGAAGGGGTTATATGATACGACTATTAGGTGTACATTCTGACTATGATGGATAAGAAGGTAGTTGCTACAGTTGCTCATTACATTACTAAGTATGAATACTTATTGTCTCTGGCACAGTTCCATCCCCTAAACTATTATTAAAAAGCCTACTGCCTAATGCCTAATGCGGACTCACTTAGAACTGTGTCAAAATGGTTAATACCTAACCACTGACTAAGATACTGACCATTAAAAATAATGTGTGTGTCTGTTCTTGAATGCGCATGCCAGCTTCAGTTCTTCTATATAAGGGGCATTAGTTTGCCAGTCTGCCCATGATTCACCATTTTCGTTCATGTTTTTATTGTGAGCTAATCTATTGTCATCAATGGCGGGTAGGAAGTATTCAATGATTAAAGATATTGATGATGGCACTGATATGTTGAGAATTGTAGTATGTGTGCTGAGGAGGTGGAATAGCTATCAAAAGGCCTCTCCATTTCAGTTGTATGCTATCTGTTTGCTTCTAGTAGACCAAGAGGTCAGTAGGTTTAATAAGTATCTTGTATATCTTAGCCTCAATGTGTATGATTACATCACACTTTTCATTTATCCATGTTCCTTTGCAAGGAAGTAAGATACAAGCTTCAATAATGAACAAATTTTTGTTGTCTCAGTTTGAGAAAGACCCTATTGAAGGACGTTCTTACTTCATTGCAAATATGGAGGTCATACGTAACGGGAAGGATTACAAGGCTGCTAAGCACAAGTTCAAAATCCTGTTTAATTCAGCAACTTATGTCAAAGAAGAGACTTCTTCTATTCCACTGTCTGTTTTTAGCTTCTTCCCTATTAGAGACATACTGACTCAAACTGTTAATAGGCATACAATGTACCTATTTGGTGAGTTTTCATGCTTACTAAGTTGCTTATCTCAATTTATCCTCCTGTTAATTTATGATCTTCTTCTTAGATATCATTGGCTTTGTGATAAGTATTGGCCCCTTGGAGGAATATCATTCAGGATCTAAGGTTAAGAGTAAGATGCGGTTGACATTGAGTGATGAGAGGTATCAGCACTCTATGTCTACTATTCTTTTATTGTATACCAATATGGCGTTACATAATATTAACATTTCTGAATCCATGTGTGGCAGTGAAAATACTGTTTAGATGGTGTTGTATGATGAGTGTGCTATGAATTTTTGTATGAATGATTTCACTAGTATGCAGAATCCTATAGTGTTGGTTGCCCAGCTAGCAAGGGTTCATTTTGATGACAATGGTTTGTTTCCTACTAGCCCTCATGTTTAATGAACTTCACTGTACTTATAGGTATAGTTGTTAATGCTATATGTAAACATTCTCTTAAGGTAAACCGGAGGTTTGTACCTCTTTTTATGCCACTAAGATCTACTTGAATGGGAAGTTTCTAGAGGTTCAAAATTTTCTAAAGAGGTATACCATTTTACTTATGTTTATGGTATTTCGTTGATGATTTCAATTTTTTAAATGGTTAGAATGTTTACTTCCTACATACATGTGATGGGTATTTTGTTTGCATATTTCGTTCTATGTTTTTAACTTGATTTAGTTATAACCTTCAATTTACCTATCAACAGTGCTAAAAACTTGCCATCACCAATGGTAAGTTCACTGAGTCAAAGTGTTGATTCACAGAGGTCTAACTCTGCTGTTGAAAGCATTCTGAGGAACACACCTAGAGTTAAAGTTGCTGACATCCTTAATCAGGAATTGGTATGTTTTTGCGAGATTTCCCCTTTTGTTCACTTGTGCAACAATTTGAATTAAGTAAAATACTATTGCGTGCAGGAGAGATATGTTGATGTGTTATGTGAGTTTAAGAAATTAGAGATCTTTCATGGCTGGCTTTACGAAGGCTGTTCAAGGTGTGGCACAAAACCAAAAGTTGAAACTAGATCAACTTCATGTTCCAGCAACTTTTGTAAGGGGAAATCGTGTAGGATCCAATCCAAGTATGGGGAATAAACATATGTCTACTTTGGATCAGTTATGCTTATTTTTATTTCCATTAAGTAGTATATTTTTGTGATTTTGTTCTGTTCAGGCTGAGGCTTAATTACTTGATTGGTGACAATTCTAGAACTGCCTCAGTTGTCCTTTTTGATAAGCATACAATTGAGCTTATGAAGAAAATTGCAACTGAGCTCAAAGCAGATATTCCTAAGGTTTGTTTATTATTTCTTTGTATTTTTTTATAGTCACTTCCACTTCCTGATTTTGCTGTTCACAGTTACATCTAGGATGCACTCAAATATGAATTTCGAAGTGAAGTAGATAGCTTGATTGGGAAAAAAATGATACTAAAGATGAAGTTGAACAAGTACAATAAGGATCACCCAAATTCAAGTGTATTAGTTGCATCATATGCTGAGTGTCCAGACCTTATAAATAAGTTTAATGCAACTGATCCACAAGTTCACTGTTACTTTTTATAGATAATATTGCTTAATGGTACTGTTTGCAAAATCTTGTAGTTTATACTTATTGCCATTACAATGTCTGTTAGGCTGCAGAACCAAGTGGATTAGTTAATGATAAGGAAGAGGATTTTATCTTAATGAGGAATGCAATAGTTGAGGAGAAGGGAAGAGTAGATACTGATGAATGTGTTGTGCTATCCGAAACTTTCCCCACTGTTGTGCTAGACGGAGTTTTTGCTGCTGACGTCATGCCCGTTGTTCCTTTAAAGGGGAAGAGGAAGGTTTTTTATAAGAAACCTTATGCTCAGGGTTCAAAGAGTGTCGCATTGGGAGATAAACCTCCAGCCAAATTGTTGCAAAACCATTGAAGTCTATTAAGCAGGAGAAGAATTGAGTATATTACTCTACTAGCTTCATTAATTTAAGTAGTTATCTCTAATGTAGCCTGTATTACTTAGCTTTTTGAAAAACCTGTTCCTCCAATATATTCCTCTATGCGTGTTTTGTAAAATGCCCTTTTATGTTGGAGGTAGTTATCTTTTTTGTCAATGTAATCAAGGAACAAAATATGCTACACTGTATGTTTTCATTCTTAAACCCTTTTGTTATGAATTACTTGAGGCTACCATCAAGATATGCATATGATGGGCCTTTTATGTACACGGTTTTGTTCAACTTTGCATTTCAATAGTATGAACTTATGCTGTTGTTCTCAAGTACATTTATTATTATGGTTCAAGTTCATTAGCAAAAACAATCACCTAAATATTCACAACATTGCCATAATGATTTGGAGACAAATATATGTATTGAGATAATGTCACATTTGTGCCATTTCTATCCAGACATGTACTGACTTAATCAATTGATTGTTTCAAGTCATTATCTGTGCTTTCTCCATTAACATAACCAGTTCTTGATCCTATAGCATTGTTGCTATAGCATTGTTGCAGGTTGACGGTTTTAATACACCCTTTTGAGGTATGAGCAAATGGACCCTTGACAATATAGTTTTTTATATGACCAAGGGGAACTTTGTAAGTGTGTTTATCAAATGAGTTGCCTTTCAATATTGGTGGATGTCGTTAAGTCATGTTGTACTTTTTAGAAACTTATACTGCTAAAGAGACTTGTGCCTGCTGCAATGGTTAACATTTGGGACAAGAGTGTTCAGCCATGATTATCTACTTCTTATTTTTTCACATGCTGCAAAGTCATTTTTACTTATGACTAAGCTGCAAGATATCTGATCATATTTGTTATATGGAAAATGGTACAGCTCATTGTTCTTCCGATATGTTCTGCCTAGGTACTTTTATTATGAGTTATGATCTTCGTACTAAACAAAAACTACAGTATGGGTTTTGTGGTGTTATGGTCTTCCAAGTTTCCACATATCTGTATTATTAATTAAATAGGTTATTCAATTGTAGGTTTAAATCAGTTTTATACTAGGACTGCAGTAGGTGTAGTGATAGTATCTTTATCTTGGTAAAGATCTTTTCGACACATGACAATATATGTTAAAGATTTCTTTCTTGGGGGAAGATTTTGTTTGGCTTCATAGCTGCAATAGGTTCTGCATGTTTGACTTAATGTCACTTCCACTTTGCTACTGTTGCACTTTATAGCATGTGGGGTTGTAGCTACATTATGTCAGGCTTTTAATGATATTTCGCAGGAAGACAGAAACAATATTGGAAACACTAATATAAAACAAGTACATGTCCATTGTGCACGGTTAACTATAGTAGAACCAAAGATCGTGAAGCTGTTGTCATTCCTCATTCTGGAAAGTTGTTGTCTAAAAATGCTAATGAGAAGCTGATCACGAACAACAAATTTTAGCCTTCCACAATCATCAACCAGGTCTGTCCCATATTGGTCAAACATGCATACTCAGCCCTCATTCAATGTGTATACTGCATTTTCACTAGTATGATTGTTTCATATGGAAAATTACTTCTGCCATAGCAACAACTTTCTACTACGATGTAAGGATGCTTTGCTATAACATTTTCCCACCCTCAAGTCTGCTCTATTTTGACCTTATAAGCTCATTTGTTGAATGGGGGTGATTACATTTAATGCCTTCTATTACTGCTGCCTGTGGTTAATCATGCTGCATTTTTTCCAACATTTTCTTGCTTCATATATACTGCTGTTATAATGGTTAATGGTTGTGATTTGAAGAACGAAGTGTATTCTTTGGTAGCCAAGGTTTGAACTTTGTCTTACTATCATATTTACTCCATGTATGGTAATAATAATGTTTACACTTCATGTGGTCTGGATTTTTCTTTCCATGTTGCCAAGAGGGTGGTTTCCAACTATATATATGTCTTGCTGTTACAATGGAAAATGGTTACATAGACAAGATAAATGTAATTGGCGCAGCGTTTTCAGTTTCCTTCTCTAACGACTTCAACATACCGTTTACTTAATTAATTGGGATATTTTATATGCACCATAACTTGGAAAAAATACTGCATTACAGATTTCCTTAACATTCTATAAGTACTCTTATCATTGCTAATAAAACATAATTTATGCTCTTACTCAATCATTTACTTGTCACTAGTAGATCTACTAAGCGGTCAAATTCCCTGGCAATGGCGCCAAAAACTTGATGCTACTAAATTTTAAATATGCACCGCAAGTGTACGGGCCGTTGGAATAGTATAATAGCAAATCAAGGTCGTCCTACAGAGATCCAAGGTAATAGATAATTAGGCATTAAAATTCCCATTTTCATTTAAGTTGAGCAAATCAAAGAAAGAGATTGAAAGACAATTTAAATAAATGCAAAAGAAACAAATCTAATGATTTAAAGACTTCAATTGATAAAAACAACCTAGCGTGGTTAATCCCTTCTTTAAGTTTTAGAGCATGTATTTACCCAATTAAAAACACTTAATATTAATTTGTTAATCTAGAGTATTAATGGATATAAGTATCTTCCAATCACTTATACCCCTCTCTCAAGTTAAAATTGTTATTCCTAACTAATTTACTCAAGAGGCAATAAATGTTCAAATTCACTCTAATATGATTATATGGGTCCAATAGGTATATTCCTATCCTATTGACAAATTAGAATAAATTCTAATCCCACGTTACTTAATCCTATAGTCTAATTAAGATCCATCTTCCAAGGTTAATCTAAAATTCCCAATTTCATACTTAATGGTGATCAAGCACTAAGTAGATAAAACAGAACAGATTAAGTAAACAAAAATAACACTAAACACAATTAATTAGTCCATACATATTCAAATTCCCAAATTAGTTCATAGCTACTCTAGGTTGAAAAAGAGCCTAACCACACATGGCTTTAACCAAAATCACAATCTCAACAATAATAACCAAATTCAGTGACATAATGAAGATAATTATAAATTAGAAAAAAATCAAATAAAATAATCCAAAGAACAGAATTATGTAACTTCAGTTCAGATTTCTTATGAAGAAGAAGATCAAAATGATGACCAGTTCACCTCTCCAAGCTCTCGCTCTTGGTATCTGGGTTCAGAGTTGAAGACGATGGAAAAAAAACCTCCAGAACAATCCACAGCTGCCTTTTGGTTTCCTCTGACGATAAAGGCGCCGAATTCAACCTCTCTCGCTGCTCCTCGTCCCTAGTTTTCTCCGTTTAAGCTCAAGGAAGATGTCCAATGTCGACTGCTCTCTGCTTCTCTGCTGATTTCTTCAATGTAAATGCCGCTCATGTTCTCTATTACAGCTCCTAGAAGGCCATCGTCCACTCAAGATCATCAATCATTATGCGCCTGCTCTGTTCTTTTTTTCCCCTTTTTTTCTCTTTTCACTATGCGGCTGCCTTCTGTTTCTTTTCTTTTTGTCTTTCACTGTGCGGCTGCCTCCCTTTCTCTCTAGCTCTCTGCTTTTCTTTTAGGTCTTCAATTCCAGCTCCCCCAAAATGTTGTCGTCCTCCTAAGCTTTTAAATCAGCACCTTTCACTGAAATTGGTCATCTCCTCCACCAACCGTGCCTAATTAAGATAGGAAAAGAAACAAAAACAAAAATAAAAGAAAAGAGAAAAAAAACCATATTCTCTATCATTTATTTAATTTTTTTATTATAAACCTAAATATTTCTATTTAATTCAAAATTATGATGTTTTATTTGAAATCCCTAAATAATGTCTCAACCTTGATTTAATCCTAAAATAATAAAATCTTATTGAATTCTTCCAAAATTGCATAGATAACTCTCCAATTATCTTCAAAATATCTATTAAATGTATTAACTATGGAGAGTTATCAAGTATCTATATTTGCCTTCTTTAATAACTTTGTCCATTGTGTCATACATGCTCTGGCTAAGGTGGACTTCATATTCACTTCATATCATTAGTTGAAAGATGCTCACCGAAATTGCACCTTCCTTATAGCATTGCAATGAACATATACTTATTCCATTACCATTTATAGACATAGGCAGTTCCACTGTGACTGCATCATACCCACTTGGCCTGTACATTTTGCTATAACTATTTACTTCCATTAACATCTATCTTGAAGATGCCTCCCAAGAAAAGAGCACTCTTAAATAATGGAGTCGCAATTGACTATAAAGAACAAGCGAGGAGGAGGGTTTTTGAGGATATCATAAATGTGGTCACTTCTAACAAGTCACCATTTCAATCTTTCAAAAGTCCTGGTATGTCAAGCTCTGATATGCTCTCTAACCATTTCAGTTCAGGTTGTAATTGCTGTGTTTTCTAAAGAATGCATTTCTATAGAGGAGATAGACTTCAGGAACAGTACAACAAGACGCCGAAGCCATAGATTCCGCTTAATGGAAGTAAATTCTGACCAACAAACCACAGTATTCACACCTTCACCAAGTAGTCCAAGAAAAGCTTTCCATGCATTTGAGGATGCTCGACGCCTGGATTTTAATTTTGAGTCATCAACGAAAGGTAATGAAGTCATCTCATATGAAAACCTGCTTTCCAGTCTATATTTGTTTATGGTTGAGATAGGCACAAGTTTATGGTAATTCATGCTACATAGAAAATTTTACCTAAACACAAAATCTATATATGTTTATAAAATGTTTCTCTATCCTCTAACAATTAGTAACACTTCTGCATATCTATACAGGTTCATCTCCAGATGTCTTCAATGCATGTAGTACTTCAAGACATGTCACAACCGAACATGCTTCCTTCAGCAATATCTCAACAATAATAGAGCAACTAGGTTGTCCTCTTTTAGGTGGCATGTTAAGCAAGCCAGTTTCTACTACTTCAAACAATAATGTCAAATTTTTTAGCCATGTTGTGTTCCTCCATTTGTCTTCATACCTGTCACTGCTTCTCAGTAACCACTATTGTAATTTTAAATCATTCTCTTTAATTCTTTTCGAAAAGCTCTTAAATGAAATCGTACTTCATAGGTATGAGAAATACATTAATTGTTCTATCATACTTCACTTATGTTAGAATGTGGGCTTTTTATGATCACGGTTCCTTAGTTTCTGTATGCTTCATATAATTACATATAATTTTCATGGATGAATAGGTCCTGAACAATATTATCCAGATCTTGATTTCACCTATAACGATAAATTGGATACTGATAATGAGGCAAGTGAGTGCCAAGAAGATTCAGCTGAAGGTATCATAACTATCAAAGATGATAAGTATATATATGCTTTTCATGTATGATTTACTCATATTGTGAGGTTCAGATTCATATACTGATGAAAGAGTATTAGAGGTTGGTGTTACCTCACAAAACACACTTCAAAAGATATCAAGGAAGCGACCACTTATTCTTGGTAGGTCATTGAAAGATTTTGAACATTAGTTTTGACCGGTCATTAATGACAAGGAAATGGTTTTCTTAACATATGTATCTAATATTGTAGAGTATATTGATGAGGGAGATCCAACTTATATCTGCCATAGTTGTAGTGCAAATGAAAGGGTTCTGAATCAAAACATTGCTGCACGGCCAACTTTTACAATGTGTTGCCATGGAGGAAAAGTGAAGCTTCCAAAAAACAAAGAGCCTTCGTCGGTTTTGTTTGATTTATTCTTTGACAACAACTCTAAAATGTCTAAAAATTTCCGTGCAAACATTAGGTCGTACAATAACATGTTCGCATTTACATCTATGGGAGAGAAAATTGATCATGCTAAAAATGATGGATATGGGCCATACACATTTGTACTATCCGTCCTCAATTACCATTACATTGGCAGTTTTCTACCTGAACATGGAACAAAACCTGAGTATTCACAAATGTATATCTATGACACAAATAATGAAGTTCGTAATCGGATTTTTGCGGTGAGGTACATATATTATATCTTCTTATGTATTGGTTAGTATTATTTTGCAATTAACAACTGTATCCTTTATCTCATGCAACTCCGTTCCTTCTTCCTCAGCAAGCACTTGAAGGACTCAAGTATCAATGAGGTTTTAGTTGGCGTAATTAAAAATGTCTTAGACAAATTTAATCCATACGTGCAACAATATAGGATGGTGGCTACAATGGTTAGCAGGCCTCGTCCTCTTGCGTTAAAGTTATGTTTAATAAGCAACAGACATCATGATGGCTGAACACACAATTTGCCTTCCGCTTCAGAAGTAGCAGTATTAATAGTTGGAGATATTGATATAAATTTCTAACGGAGAGACATTGTTGTTGAGGAGCTATTTGGTACACCTCAAAAGCTACATGAGTTGCACCCATCATATCTTCCATTATAGTACCCTATTTTATTTCCTAGAGGAGAATATAGCTATAGAGACGATATAGAACATGTTCAAACAAACATCATAGCTTCTAATAAACCAAGGAAATGAGTTAGTATGAGAGAATACTTTGTATTCAAGCTGATGGCGAGATATGATGAAGTGTCAACTGTTTTGCATGCTGGAAGGCTTTTTCAGCAATTTGTGGTTGATGCATATACAATGATTGAGGCCCAAAGGTTGTTATAGGTTAGGACACATCAAAAAGAATTGCGGGCAGACATGTACCAAGGATTGTCAGATGCTTTATTTAGTGGGGAAAGAAGTGCAACAACAACTGAGAGGCGCATTGTTCTGCCTTCTTCATTTACCTGTGGAGCACGTTACATGATCCAGGCTTATCAAGATGCGATGAGTATATGTAGATTTGTTGGGTATCTATATCTATTTATAACATTTACATGCAATAGAGTGAATCTGTCTGCTGCAAATAGAGCTGATATATTATCTAGAATTTTCAGACTCAAACTGTGAGCTTTAATGAATGCTATTAAGAAGAAGAAGATCTTTGGTAAAATTCGTGCAAGTATATATACATGGGGCCAGTTGTGTGATGCTTCTTTTTACATATTCCATTAATAATATTTCAATCACAAATGTTTTAACTTAGTTCTGTTTTTCTCCTATCTCATTTATTCCAGAAGTGTATACCATTGAATTCCAAAAAAGAGGTTTGCCACATGCACATATCCTTATATGGCTTGCAGAACGTGAATAGTTGAAAGACCCTGTTGATATTGACAACATTATATCCGCTGAAATCCCATATGTGGATTCTAATCCTCAGTTGTACGAGTTGGTACAGAGATTCATGATGCATTCTCCTTGTGGACTTCACAATCCAAAAGCGCAATATATGGCTAATAAGAAATGCAAGAAGTTCTTCCCTAAGAAATTTAATGAAAGAGCAATTATTGACCAAGAAGGGTTTCCTACATATAGAAGAAGGGACGACGGGAAGTTTATTGAAGTGAAAGGCATTCTACTGGATAACAGGTTCGTAGTTCCATATAATCCTATGTTGTTGTCCATGTTTCATGCTCACATTAATGTTGAAAAATGCAATCATTCTACTGCAATCAAGTACCTATTCAAGTATATCAGTAAAGGGAATGACCGTGTGGTAGCCTCAATCTATGATGGTGATAAAAATGGGAATCTTCAAACATCATTGGATGAAATCCAACAATATTATAATTTCCGTTATATCTCTGCGTGCGAGGCAACTTGGCGTATATTTGGGTTTGATATCCATCATAGGTTCCCACCTATGGAAAGGTTAAGTTTTCATCTACCAGACCAATAATGTTTCATCTATTCTAACATTGATGATATGGCCGAGCTTTTGGACAAGCCTAGAATGTGTAAGTCTATGTTCCTTGCTTGGATGAAACATAACAAAGATGATGATGTGGCTAAATTGCTGTATTATTATGAATTCCCTCAATATTATGTGTATCATTGGAGGCAACAAATCTGGAAAAAAAGGAAAAGAGGATTTGCAATTGAACAACTTACTCATATTTCACCTTCATCTGGAGAACTATATTACTTAAGGATATTATTGACTAAATTAAAAGGTCCTTCATCTTATGTAGCCATTAGGACGATTGATGGTATCGTTCATCCAACATATCGCGCTGCATATATTACATTAGGTTTATTAGATGATGACGCTGAATTTATCTCTGCTTTGAAAGAAGCTTCAGTGTGGGCAACAAGCTGTTCATTGCGAACCATGTTCGTGACCATGCTATTATGCAGTTGTTGAGGGCGACTTGAGGTTGTATGGAAAGAGACTTCTCAAATTCTTTCAGAGGATCTATTATACATCCCACGTGAAGATCCTATCTCATCAAGTATATTGATATTAGTTGCACCTGTTTTGAAAACTTTATATTTTAGCACACCTGTTTTGACCTGTATGTTTTCACTGCTTTAGGGATAGATATATCAACAGTAGAAAACGAGCAAGCTACCCTTACTGAGATTGAAAGCCTTTTACGGCTGAATGGAAAGATCATTTCAGATTTCCCTTCGCTCTCACTACTTTCATCGGGCAGTCATGTTGATGTTGGTAATCATTTGATTCGTCAAGAATTAAATTATGACAAAGTGAACTTCGAGCACGATCAGCAGAAATAATGAATTCATTGAATGGAGAGCAGAAAGTTATTTATGACGCAGTTATGTCTTTATTAAACGCTGGTGTTGGTGGATTTTCTTTATGTATGGTTATGGAGGAACTGGGGAAACTTTTTTATAGAATGTGTTTACGTCATTAATTCGCTCCAATGGTGAAATAGTGCTAACCATTGCGTCAAGTGGTATTGCGGCCACATTGTTACAGTCTAGAAGGACAGCTCATTCAAGGTTTGTAATACCCATTGCAGTTAACGAAGATTCAATGTGCAATATTAAACAAAATTCCATGTTGGCTAAGTTGATTAAGTCCACTAAATTGATCATCTGGGATGAAGCATCAATGGTCCAACGTTTTTGTATCGAAGCATTTGACCAAACTTTAAAGGACATTATGCATTGCAACTGTCCATTTGGTGGGAAGATTGTTTTGATGGGTGGTGACTTTCGACAACTATTACCTATTATCCCAAAGGGGTCGTGAGCTACTATAGTCAATGCTTGCATTACTTTGTCATACTTGTGGGATTCGTGTACAATCTTTCATCTCACAAAAAACATGAGACTGTGTTCTTCATTGAATCTAGATAGTCATAAATTGCAAGTGTTTTCGGAGTAGCTTCTAGATTTGGGTGATGGTAAATTAGGTTTGCCACATGATGGTATTGCAAAGGTTGACATTCCTGAAGAATTCCTCATTCGAAATTATCAAGATCCTATGCATGTTATTGTGTCTGTGACATACCCCGACTTGTTGGAAAATTTAGGTAATTCAGATTACTTCAACAGCTGTGCCATTCTATGTCCTACCATCGAGAATGTAAACCATGCCAATGAATACATGTGCTCTTTATTACCTGGAGACGTGATGGAGTATTATAGTTGCGATACTATTTCCAAGTTATCACAAGAAGTTGATGGATTTAAAGATCTTTACAGCATAGAGTTATTAAATACGATTGAATGTTCAGGAATGCCCAAGTATAATCTTATTCTCAAGGTTGGAGTACCAATAATGCTATTAAGGAATATAGATCAAGCTAGTGGGTTATGTAACGAAACCAGGTTACGTATTACACTTCTTGGAAAAAATGTAATTGAAGCAATAACCTTGAATGAGTCAAACCCAAATCAAAAGGTTTTGATTCATAGAATGGATATGAATCTCTCAGACAATAGTCTTCCTTTTCGGATGAAGAGAAGGCAATTCCCGATTGCTTTGTCTTTTGCAATGACAATTAATAAGAGTCAAGGTCAGTCATTACAAAATGTTGGGTTATACCTATCGAAGCCTGTGTTTACATATGGACAATTATATGTCGCCTTAACAAGAGTTAAGAATATTACAGGTTTGAAAATTCTTATATATGATGATAGTAATCATCAAAAGAGTACAACTACCAATGTTGTATACAGGGAGATATTCAGTAAGGTAGAGAAGCCTAAATGAGATGTTATGAAGGAATTCAACAGCTGTGGTTGAGCTTTTATTTTTTGTTCAGATATCTGTGGCCGAACTTGCTACACACATAACATGATAATGTTTTATTCATAAGTGCCATGTGAATATGCTTTTTGTCAACGTGTCTTTTTTGTTGCGGTCTGAATACTTTTTTTTTTAAAGTCTGTTTACAGATTTGTAAGTGTGCCAACAAATGTTGATTGCCATAAGTTGTAATCCAGTATTTTCTGTAATCCATTATTTTTTTGAAAAAATCGCTACCGGAACAGGGTAAAAGCTTTGTAATTTAATGCTTACGTCGTTCGTGCACCCGCACAAGGCACAAGGGGATTCTTTGCTTGTTTGAAAAAAAATGAAATCGGTTCAACCAGTTGAACCACCGATTTTACCGGTTCAGACTGGTCCAACCGGTTTCACGGTTTAACCATCAAATCATACCGGACCACTGACTGGTTTCCGGTTCAACCGGTCGAACCGGCTGGTCCGGTCCGATTTTTTATTCCATGATAAAATCTCATGCAC
Source organism: Inga leiocalycina (assembly GCA_963242795.1). NCBI lineage: Eukaryota > Viridiplantae > Streptophyta > Magnoliopsida > Fabales > Fabaceae > Inga > Inga leiocalycina. The sequence continues at coordinate 11,694,648 of OY725327.1, read as the reverse complement.
TTCACTATTTTATTACTACTATTTCTCCTTTTCTATTTTATTATTTCTTATTGACCTTTTATTCAATTAATTCATATCCGTATGACAGTAAAAAAAAATTCATATACGTATAATGCAAACTTGCCATTTTATACATTATGTGGTGGTTGCTGTCAACATGAACCTGATGTTTTATCAGTGCCATTATTGTACTTATCTTTACTATTACTAGTCTTGTTAATATGGTGACAATTTATTGCAATTAAAGTATACATGAAGGAACACGTTCTTTTTGGATTCATTACTTATATGCATTGGGGTGTAGGTGGAATAAGTAATGTAAACTTGTCATTTGACCATTTGCGCGATAGTTACTGTCATGAACATTTATGATTTTTGTCAATGTCAAAACAAAACTTGTCATTCTCATTATCGATCTCGTCAAAACCATTAAAAACTTTGTTATTATTATTACTGAACTTGTCAGCAGCTAACCCTTTAAGGCCATCACTTGACACATTTGTTTGAGAATAAGTTCTCATTCCCATTATCAATCTCATCAAAACCATTACAAACTTTGTCATTACCATTACTGACAAAATGTATAAAATGATTGAATAAGAGTTTTTTGTTGTGACCAATTGAGTAATAAAATTGACTAAAAGAATAATGGTTTTCACAAAATACATAATGGTTTTGCTTAGTCATTTTACACAATAATAAAGCACTTGGCAAGACAAAGATAGACTTTTATGGATTGCTTCAGCATTATTAAGAACTATCTTATCGAAGAGGGTAGCATACCAATCTATCCATTATCTACATTGTCAAGGGATATGCCCATCCTTGTGAGCAAGACATGTTTCATTGATAATAATGTTTTTATTCTAAGAAGGGTTAAGAGGCAAAAATGCCCATGTGCTTTTTTCATATGGGCACCCAGCACCATATATTTTTGTTGGGTGTAGAAATGTCTATCTACATTCAAAATAGGCCCAAAAATGCCACATCCGTCAAAGCAGGATAACGTCCGTTAGTTTTGTCACATGGGCCCCACTATATTGTCCAGACGTACATTGACACCCATTTTGACTGTTGCAACATGGCAAGTGGAAAATCTTAATGGTTTTTTATCTCCATTCCATTGAACCCGACGCCATTGCCTTCCTTGAATCTCTCCCTTCCTCCTCCATTCATTGCATCTTCCTCCCTCCCATCTCCAAACACAACCTCGTCGATCCCCACCACAACACTACTCCTCTTGCTGTACAAGTCTAGCTTAGTTTCTTGATCTTTTCCTTCTCTCCGCAATGCCCTTAAATCGTTGTGTTTCAACTTCCTAGCGCCATCGAAGCCACCGCCACTTGCCTCTTTGATCACATACCCTTTTGCTAATGAAGTTCTTGAAGTAGCCAAGGAGCTAGATGTCTTGTCCTTCATGTAATTCCCTCCCTCCGCCATGACGCTTTCTCTGTTCTTGAGCTTGTCCAGGTTGGACCGAGAGGTTTCAGGCGAGTACCGAGATTTGAAGGATCTGATCGAGATTGCTCCTGGGTGTAGTACAATTCTGATCAATGGCCTTAATCTTCCCAAGCATCTTCAAGATCGATCTAGACTCTCTTGCTGATGGCTTCTTGGTCTACACCTTCTTTGAAATGGAACAGAGCATAATAACATCCTCCACCAAACCCTTCTTTCTTAGGGGACTCTGGCTTGGGATAGGGGCACGGCTCTGGATTATATGCGCCGATACTTTGTGGATCACAAGGGAGATGTTCTGCTATTGAGCAATGACATGTCGATGTTCTTCAGAGAGGCGGGGTTCTGGACAGAGAATCGGGAATGGGACAAGCTGGTGTAGGCGGTATAATGGCGAGGAGGTTGGAGTTTTGGTTGAAGTAGCAGAAATGAGTGGGGAGTGGTAGAGGTGAGGGGCGACAGAGGAAGTGTAGGATTGATTGGAAGATGAGTGTAATCGATTGAGGGAAGGGGTGGAAAAACTTTGATGTTTTTTAAATACCTTTTAAGGCATGTGTTCTCAATCCCTTTCTCACTTCAAATCTTCGTTGCCACTATGACATTTTTTCATTCTCAATCCCTCTCCAGCATGTCCCCTACCAATCTGGCACATTCATGTTGATTATCAGGTCATGATAGTGTTTCAAAAGAAAAATCCGTCAAGTTGAAGTAACAATGCAACATTCTTTATCTATTGGCTTACTGTTAAATCATGACCCCAGGAAAGAATCCCAAAACGAGATTGTTGAACCAAAATTATAAATTATTATGTTTTCCAAAAAATCTGAAATCTGTGCTGCTCATCAAGCATGGAAAATAGTCAAAGTCAATAATCTTTTTTGTTTGCCAACAAAACCATTTTAACCCCATTGATCAACATTTGGGTGAAAAAATAAATTGAAATCAACTCGGACTGAAATCTGGTTGAGGATAGTACAAGAAGGGAAGAAAAACAAATGGGGAATAAAAATATATTCCATGAAAGGAACCAGAGGATTAATTAGAGAAAAACACAGACTCGTCACCTAAATCAAGTGAAGAACAGATTACAAGCTCCAAGAATTGAAAGAAAAAAAAAAGCTGAACCAGAAAATGAACCAAACAAAAAGAAAGAAAGAAAATGATAATTTTGCATTTCAAGACTGCAAGAGGTCTCCACTACCAAAACACCCAGATTCTGTTTACCCCTCACACCTCTCATACCCTTTTTATTCACATTTTCATTAAAAACCTCCTCTAAAATTTCCCAATAGTAGCTCTCACAAGCCTCTCACCAACTCAAACCTCCTAGATATTTCTCAAGGCAGTTATCCATGACTACATTATTTTCCCTTGCCCCAAAATTCCCTTAACAATACCATACTCCCTTATAACATGTATGCTTTAATTTGATGATCAATTAGAAATTATACAGAGAATGCTACTTTATATCTTCCCAATCTTATTGGATGTCCCCAGAGGATTAAAGAATACTACTTTGCTAAGCAGCAAACTTAATGTACTGAGGATGAAACTGAAGACTACAGGTTGAAAATGGAGACTTCATGGTGAACTTAAAGATGAATGAATTGCATAAGTTTTCAAAGAGAAACTATACAATATTAGGGGAGGTGGGGAAGATGTACCATATACAACACAGCATCCATTATCTGTTTATTCATCTCTCCATAAACCTGAAACAAGAAGTTAAGTTTGCGGATATGATTTCAGAGAATAAGAAAATAAGATGCAAAGTCAACTTGTTCAAAGATTGTCATCACCAACCAAGTCATGGAAGGACAACATGCTACTTTCTTCAAGAGATGTGTTGTGAACGTAGAATAGATTGCTAGCATGATATAGTTGAATGAGCTATGCTTAGCATGAGTTTGTTGAATTCTCATTCAACTACTCTCCGTGAATGGCTCAGTGTTTGTCTCTGTTTCTTTCCCTATAAATACATTGTAAATCCTCTGAAGTGAGATATAGATAAATGAATACCTTGTATAGTTTCTACATGGTACCAGAGCCTGTTTTCATTTTCATTCTGGGTGCCAGAAAGTGAGAGAGAGGTGCGACAGAGAGCGAGAGAGAGAGAGGTGCGTTCTGTTGCATGCTCTCAAACCCATACACGCGCCCCACCATCAGAACCGCCGGCGGAAAACCGGTCGACGCCGGAAGTTTGACGGCCATCCGACAACGGGAAGGCGGCGCGTGGCCATCACGCGCCTGATGGCCAGAGTCTCTCACCGGCGCGTGGCGGCGCGTGTGACGGCGGTGCTGACGGCGGTTCACTTCGCCTGAGCTCATTTCTCCAACCCGGTCTATCCCTGATTTGTTTTGGTTCATTCGGGTACGTTTGCTCATTGGGCTCTCCTTGAGTTGAGATTTCTGTCATTTTTCTTCAGTAGCAAGGGGTGTTTCGTTTCTGTCCGGTTTGCTAAGTGTGATTTCGTAGAAATTGTGATTATTTGGATATTACTTGGTTGGTTTGCTGAGTGGGGGTTCTGTTTGCTGAGCGTGGGTCCCTGGTTATTTGATTTTGTTGCATTGTATAAATACTATACACTTGTGACTTAATCATTTTCTATCTTACGTGGATATTTTGCCAAGTGTGAGCATCTTAATATTCTTACCTCTATTGCGGTCTTGTGAGTTATTACTTGAATTGTTACTTGGTGGACCTTGTGTATCTGGATACTATTCATGGCTGATTCTAAAGCTAGTATTTCCACGGAACTTGTTCCGATCTCAAATAAAATTACTGATAATAAGCTAAATTGGACAAACTATTCGGACTGGAGTAAAACTGTTCGAATGTACTTACTCAGTATTGAAAAAGAAGGTCATTTAACCGAAACTCCTCCCAAAGATGATCCTAAGTTGGTGTGGGCTAGAGTCGATGCTCGGTTGTTCTTACAAATACAGAATTCCATTGAGTCTGACATCCTCCCCTCGGTTAGTCATTGTAATACGGTGAAAGAAATTATGGACTACCTAGAGTTCCTATATTCTGGTAAAGGGAATATTACTCGCATTTATGATGTGTGTAAAGGCTTTTATCGGGCTGAACAACAAGACCGTCCCCTGAAGAACTTCTTTTTAGATTTCAAGCGTATGTATGAAGAAATGAAGATGTTAATGCCCCCGACAACTGACCTTCAGACACAAGTAGATAATCTGGAAAAACATGCCATCATGAGCTTTCTTACTGCTCTTAATCCAACTTATGAGACAGTTCGTTCTCAGATTTTGTCAAGCTCTGAAATTCCATCACTCGAGGATGTGTACTCCCGTGTGCTGCGTGCTGATAGCTTATCACAATCGGCTTCTACTCCTCCTGCTAGTGCTTTAGCTGGTCGTGGTCCGATTGAAAACAGACCCCAGGGCTTTCCAAGACAAGGCAATGGTAATCCAAATCTGATTTCTGCTGATAACAGGAACCAAAGTCTTCCTCGACAAGGCTTTAATCTTCAAAATCATGGAGCAATTGTCTGCTACTATTGCAAAGAACCTGGTCATACCAAACGTCATTGTCGTAAGTTGCAGAACAAGCTGCAACGTAGCAATGCTGCTCATATGGCCCAATCCTCTGATAATCCAGATAATGTTCCTTCCACATCCACTGCTCTTGCTACAGGTAACTATGACTCATGTCTTGCTACCTCGTCTTCAAAGTGGATTATCGATTCTGGTGCCACTGATCATATGACAGGTAACCATCACTTATTCTCTACATATACACCTTATGCTAATCCTTCTTCTATAACGATTGCAAATGGTTCCTCCTCCTGTGTCCTTGGATCTGGCCTTGTTACACCTACCTCATCTATCTCCTTATCATCTGTTCTTAATGTTCCTGATCTTGCTTTTAACCTTTTGTCTCCTAGCAAACTTACTCACCAGTTAAACTGTTGTATTTTACTCTTTCCTGACCATTGTTTAATTCAGGATCTTACGACGAAGCGTATTATTGGTAGGGGATATGAATCTGGTGGTCATTACTTTCTTGATGATCGAGTGCCGCGTTCAGTTGCATGTTCTGGTGGTTCTTCTCTTTTTGATGTTCATTGTCGCTTGGGTCATATGTCTTTGTCCTCATTGAAGAGGATGTATCCTCAGTTTCATCACTTGTCTTCTTTAGAGTGTGAGTCATGTCAGTTTGCCAAACATCATCGTGTTCACCTGACACCTCGAGTCAATAAACGGGCTGCGTCCCCTTTTGATTTGATCCATTCTGATATTTGGGGTCCATGTCATGTTGAGTCAAAGTCTGGATTTCGGTATTTCGTTACCTTTGTTGATGATTTTTCTAGAACCACTTGGCTTTATTTAATGAAAAATCGTTCTGAGTTGTTTTCTCACTTTTGTAATTTCTGTGCTGAAATTAAAACTCAATTCGGTGTATCTGTGAGGACTTTACGGAGTGACAATGCTAAAGAATACTTTTCTGCTCAATTTCAAACCTATATGCTTCAGCATGGTATGATCCATCAGTCCTCATGTGCTGATACACCTGCTCAAAATGGAGTTGCTGAACGAAAAAACCGACACTTGTTAGAAGTTGCTCGGGCTCTAATGTTTCAAATGCATGTTCCAAAATCTTTTTGGGCTGATGCTGTGTCAACGGCATGTTTTCTTATCAATCGTATGCCATCTTCAGTTCTCAATGATAATACCCCTTATACAACTCTTTTTCCTTCCAACCCCTTATTCCCCATTGATCCCAAAATCTTTGGTTGTGTCTGTTTTGTTCGTGATATCCGTCCAACTCTTACCAAACTGGATCCCAAGTCTCTTAAATGTATCTTTCTAGGGTATTCAAGGGTCCAAAAGGGTTATCGATGCTATTCTCCCACTCTTCGGCGTTATCTTATGTCTACAGATGTTACCTTTCATGAGTCAACTTCATTTTATCCTGGTTCCATTCCATCTTCCTACTCTGCTCCAACTGCCGATCTTGATGATATCTTGGTCTATGAGGTTCAGTTACCACCAGTACCGGTGTCTGTCCCAGCACCTAGCAAACCCCCTATACATCATGTTTATCAGAAGCGTCCTCGGGAAAGTAATGACATCGTTCATATTCCAGCCTCACCAGCAATACCTGCTTCGGAGTCTGATCCGGATTCTGCTACTTCACCTCCTCCTCCTGCACTAGCCCCAGAAACAACACATGATACTCTTGGTCCTTCCGATGGTCGTTTCTCTGAAGATCTTGATCTTTCTGACGAACTGCCCATCGCCTTACGTAAAGGTAAACGTACTTGTGCCTATCCTATTTCATCGTTTGTTTCCTATAACCACCTGTCTCCTCCCTCTTGTTCTTTTATAGCATCCTTAGATTCTATTAGTATTCCCACTACTCTCCACCAAGCCTTAGCCCATACTGGTTGGTGTGCTGCGATGAAAGAAGAAATGATGGCCCTTAATCAGGCTGGCACCTGGACTCTTGTTGATTTACCTCCTGGCAAAAAGGCTATTGGGTGTAAGTGGGTTTTCACTGTCAAAACAAACGCAGATGGAACCTTGGAACGTTTGAAAGCTCGATTGGTTGCCAAAGGTTATGCTCAGACGTATGGTGTTGACTATTCCGATACATTCTCCCCTGTTGCCAAGTTATCTTCTGTTCGTCTCTTTATCTCTCTTGCCGCAACTTATAATTGGGATCTTCATCAGCTCGATGTTAAGAATGCTTTCTTACATGGTGAGCTTCTTGAAGAAGTTTATATGGAGCAACCACCTGGTTTTGTTGCTCAGGGGGAGTGTGGGAAGGTATGTCATCTTCAGAAATCTTTATATGGTTTAAAACAAAGCCCTCGTGCTTGGTTTGACAGATTTAGTTCTGTGGTCAAGAAGTTTGGTTTGAATCAAAGTAAGTGTGATCATTCTGTGTTTCATCAGAGGACCGATGCTGGTATGATTCTCTTAGTGGTATATGTCGATGACATTGTTATTACTGGTAACAATACTTCAGGAATCTCATCACTCAAGGCTTTTCTTACATCTCATTTCCAAACGAAGGATTTGGGTCTGTTAAGGTACTTTCTTGGGATCGAGGTTATGAGAAGCAAGAAAGGCATCCTCTTGACACAGAGGAAATATGTTCTTGATCTATTAATGGAAACAGGAAAACATGGAGCAGCACCAAGTAGTTTTCCCATGATTCCTAATCCTTTTCTGGATATTGATGATAGCATACCATATGACGAGCTCCCTGAGAATGTGAGAAAAAAGGTTGATCCAGAGAAAATCAAGCCATTTGCATATCCTGAGAGATATCGTAGACTAATTGGGAAATTGAACTATCTCACGGTGACTCGCCCTGATGTGACTTTTTCAGTTAGTGTGCTTAGTCAATTTATGACCAAGCCGACTATTGCACAATGGGAAGCTTTAGAGCATGTTTTACATTATTTGAAGGGCTCACCTGGTCGTGGTATACTTTACACAAATCATGGGCACACCGAGATTGAATGTTTTTGTGACGCAGATTTTGCTGGGTCAAAATCTACCAGAAGATCCACCACAGGATACTGTGTGTTTGTAGGTGGAAACTTGGTATCTTGGAAGAGCAAGAAGCAGGATGTGGTATCTAAATCAAGTGCGGAAGCCGAGTATAGAGCCATGAGTCAGTCAGTACAGGAAATTGTGTGGATTCATCAGTTAATGAAGGAAGTCGGTCTTGTTACTTCATTGCCAGCAAAACTGTGGTGTGATAATAAAGCTGCTCTACACATAGCTTCTAATTCTGTGTTTCATGAACGTACAAAACACATTGAGATTGATTGTCATTTTGTACGTGATAAAATCAAAGAAAATTTCATTTCTACAGGGCATGTGCCATCTAGTGACCAATTGGGAGATCTTCTAACTAAGGCCTTAAATGGGATTCGTGTTAATTATCTTTGTAACAAGTTGGGCTTGATTAACATCTATGCTCCAACTTGAGGGGGAGTGTTGTGAACGTAGAATAGATTGCTAGCATGATATAGTTGAATGAGCTATGCTTAGCATGAGTTTGTTGAATTCTCATTCAACTACTCTCCGTGAATGGCTCAGTGTTTGTCTCTGTTTCTTTCCCTATAAATACATTGTAAATCCTCTGAAGTGAGATATAGATAAATGAATACCTTGTATAGTTTCTACAAGATGCAAGCCCCCATCTAGGGATATAGTATCTGTTGAGATAATGAAAAAATCTTGAAAGCCAATAAGTCATAATTTTGTGATTTGACCATCTTCTAAGTAGTCCTATCAACAAGGCTTCATCTTCCTCTACTCTCAAAGATGGTAGAACCTGGTAAAAGAAAAAAAATAAAGTTATTAGTATTCAAGCAAATCATCAATAATGTCTGTGCCCTTGGCCTTCCATATTTGGGCAAAATTTGGTTACTGGTGTAAGCAAGCAACTGTACAGATACTAGTAATAATCTCAAGACTATACTTACAGTGGAATTAATGTATTCGTCAAAAACCTTTTTATACTGATCATAGAGCATCTTAGAGTTTTTCTCGCCCTGGCGGTCTGTACACAATTCATAAACAATTCTGGATAATTGAGTTAAGACCATACAAAAGAAGAGTAATGTTGAGGACATCAGATTCCATGTATAATTGCCACTTTCAAGTCCATATATGGGGGAATATAAGGCTACTACACTGGCGCTTATCAAAACTTCATACTGTATAACTTTAACATCTTATATTCCAAGGAAAATGTTCTTAGGTAAAGCCAAAAGCCAGCTCTGACTACTATAGAATGGAATTCAGTCCCAAAGTCTTACAAAAAGACTGTTACAATATTTCTTTCTTTCTTTCTATATATGTTTTTTTTTTTTGTAAACAACAGTTTTATATTAGTTTGTTTATTTAAAATGGTGCAAAAAATTAAAGAGGAGGAACTAAACATGCATTCAATTTTTTTTTTAGATAAAAATAAGTATCCTCCTATTTGGGGCAATCCTATTTAGGCACTAAATGCGGGCACCTCTTCCAACGGAGATTCAAACTTTGGTTCACCATGTTATAAGGGACTAGTTCCTTTTGTTAGACCCAATCCCATTGGTTAACATAAATTCAATCTTAAAGTAAGGCATCATGAAATGAGGTGGCCAAAACAGCATTGCAGCCCAGCAGCAAAGATGTACAGAAAACCACTTAGCATCAAATACTAATGGTTACCCAATTACTGTTCTATGCAAGAGATAAGCTACGCCGATAGTCATGAATGTAAAAAGGTGAAAATAAATAGGGAACTAAAAATGTGGAAGAAATGGCTTAAGTGTTGAAGCTCTCATTTAAATGAAAATCAATTATCATAAAGAATGCTTTCATCCAGCAAGAAATAGAATGATGTATTCAAATCAGGTAGCATTAAAAGTTTTAACAAAATCAGAGACATTGTAGTCCATACATTAATTTAATTTAGATTAAAATCTAACATTTCAGACCCATATTCTATGCTTGAGTTGAAGAAATGGATGAGAAGGAAGTAAAATCGTGCATCTAACTGAAAACTTTTTTCCCTTCCCTTTCCCTCCATTCTCCTCAATCCAAACATAAAACAGGGTTCTGTTACTTTAATTGCCAGCAACTCCAACAGGGTTCTGTTACTTTAATTGCCAGCAACTAAATAATCATGGAAATCCAATCATAATTAAAACCCAGTGATCACAAACGAAATTGAAGAAAGGATACGTATAACAAGACATGCACTCGTCAGAAGTGAAACTAGAATTATCAAACCCTTCAATTTGCCCAATCACTCTGTCCACGGCGATCTGAAGTCGAGGCCATTCATCCCCGAAAGTCTTACTCTTACTAGGGTTATTGCAACGATCAGCGTCGGAATTTACAGGCTCAGACGCAGAAGCTACAGCGAAGAGGTTGAGATGAAGCAACATTAGAGAGAGAAGCACCAGACACGAAAGAATGGAATTCATGGCGATGACGATTGAGGGAGCTAAGAGCAAGTATTATGCATCTTTATCAGATCAGCAGCTGTGGAATTGTGGACCATCTTAATTTTTTTGGTCAACGTTTGAGATCCTCTTCCAAGCCGCATAGTCGCATGTCTAGTAGGCTATTAACAGCGGAAAGATAAGAGGAGTTCGGAGGGCCCACAGATATCAAGTTTGAGAAAAGTTCACCCTTGTGGTTTTTGGCCAAATCAATTTATCTCTGCAACTTCTTTTTGATATATAACCAAAAAATAAAAACAAGAAGAAGAAGAAGAAAGAAGAAAGAAATAAAGCAACTAGCCAATTATATGTTACTATTAGTTATTACTGAAAGTTGATCCTTGAAAGAGCCATAAGAGGCTAAATACGTATTGGGAGCGATGGATGAGATGAGACAATGAAGGGATGTTTCCAGGAAGTTTCATTTCATTTTAAAGCCAAAATTGGTGGGTAAGGTACGAGTGAACCCACCGATCATCAATGTCCTTATGCTCCCAAATTACTCAAGCGGTGTGCTTTTTGGCCTAATGTTGCAGCTTCACTTGCAATTTTTGACGTCTGAAACTCAACTACATCTTACCAGGCATCATAAATAGGGCTTGATTCATCTGTTCGGGTCCATCGAATCGAGTTAAGTTGGGCGTGATTTACCCGTCCCGACTTAAACCCTTTTTTTCTTTTCATTCTCTTCAGCCGCTCGCCGCTCGCCGCCGCCGCTCCGTCCTAGATAGTGGCCGTCATCTCTCCCGTCAGGAGGTTAGTGTAGAGTATTTATCCATTATGATTAGTCTTGATCTCATTCTAACCCATGTTCCCAGGGAAAATCGCTTAATGCTTGGTCTCCACCCATCTCTTTCGTTAACATCATCGAATGTCTTCCCATAATGCTGTGTGGTGTGAAAAAATGGCATGTTTTACTGCAAAGTCTGAAATCTGATATCTGCACTTTTGACAGAACCACTTTGATTTCTTTTGGAAGGAAGATAATTAATATAATCAAGGAGATAGTTAATAAGCATGTATAATGAATCATTTGTCAAGGAGACAAAAAACCAAATTAATGGAAAATTCCCAAACCTGTTTTATTAATTATGTGCCCCAACCACTCTCATTTGGCTTTTGATCAATCAAATGACATTTTCCCCTCCTAATGACGCCTCCCTACAGCAGCATAACTAGTTTGTTTTGTGGGGGAATATAATCGTAATTGAACTAGATCTGAGTATTAACGCATGACCCTGTTCAACTATCCCGTCCAATTAAAGAAAAAATACGATTACCCAGAAAAAGCTTCATTAATTGGATTGGTGAATTGGTCGCGTCCAAGGTGGCAGAGTTATTGTGATTCATGAAATTTTGATGGTTTACTTGTAATACCCCTAAAAAATAGCAGCAGTAATTTAGTTAATTTTGAAGCTTTTGTACCAGAGCGACAATAGCTTTACCTTTCTCGCGCCAATTCAACTTAGGATCCATGGCACCAATAGACTCAGCTTTTGCCGTCTGTCAGTGAACTAGGAGAGAAGGATTTGATTTTGGCAATGAAAAGTAAAAGAGAATTGAGTGATTGGCATTGATTGGGTCATAAGCCTCTCTTGCTACTCATGACTTTACTTCTTTGTTCAGCATTTCTTTTAATATGTTATTATTCATCTTTTGATGCCTATTGTCAGTTTGATTAAGCTGCAGTTCTGTTTGTGTTACAATTATTCATCTTTTTTCCTATTGATTAATTAATTTGAGATTATTGAGCTAAGTTCAGAGTCATGTCTTGGTTCCATATTGGTTTTGCATCAATCTGTTTGAAGATATATTCATTGTTGCAAAAAGTTGTGGATTTTCTTCTTTGAAGATGTATTTACTCAGAGCCTGACAAAAATTCATTATGTGCTGGTTTTGCAGGTTCTTTGCACTATATAAGCATTAATGGCATTAAGGACGCCCGGTTTAATTGCTTTATTTGATGTCGATGGGACTCTCACAGCTCCAAGGAAGGTATATATTTAATCTGGAGCCCAAGATTGTTCGTGACTTTAATATCAAGTATAGCAGCATGATATATCAATGCAGCGATTTGATATGTTTCTATGAAAGATCTATTGTTTTTATTAATGTCATCCGAGGTTGTAAGATGCTCATTACATTTAATCAATGAGTTTTTCTTCACTCCCTACTCTTGTTTGGCGACTAAGCTAGGACTCCTTATTTATTCTATTAAAATGTTCAAGTTTATGTTACCTCTGCTTAACACGTTGAACTCGAATGCAAGGCGCTCACCTCTGAGATGTCGAAATTCATGCAAGAACTACGGGAGGTACATAATTGGAAATTCTCAAACTTTCTATCCTCTTTCTATGCTCATCTATCCTGTTACGCATAGATATTTTCTAACTTGTTCTGTATCTGGGAATGTCTGAGTGCAGGTTGTAACAGTGGGAGTTGTAGGAGGATCTGATCTCGTAAAGATATCTGAGCAACTTGGTAATACAGGTTTGATATGAGTTGATTTTTTTTTTTACCTCTTTCGTCAAGCTATAAATGTTAGAGCCTTTGCGTTTGAATGAAGTCCAAAGTTTGGTATGCTTGTTGGCTGAAAATGTTACTGTTTCCTCGATCTTTGCATTCTCTTTTTTCTTCTTCCTTGCCCTTTCCAAAAATTCATAAAGTAGGGAAATAGCTATGCCATATCTTTTAACTCAACTTTTATCTTTGCAGTCATCAGCGACTATGATTTTGTATTCTCTGAAAATGGTCTTGTGGCACACAAGGAGGGAAAACTCATTGCGGCTCAGGTTCTGTGTATCACCAACTAAGTTGGTTTCTGGATAAATTTGAGTAGATTCTTGGAGTAATTGAAACCTACACTTGCCACTTCCTCTTTTTTCTCCCTTTCTTGTATAAAAAGTGGAGCTATATTGTGAGGATTTTAAAAAATGAATCCTGATATGGTGAGCTTTTTTTGTTATGTACATAAAGGATGTTTTATCTAAAGATTTAGTTTTCAATAGAGTACAATGGCGTCATACGATCCATATAACTGACCCCACCTAGTGAGATATAAGCTTTGTTATTGTTGTATACAGAGAGGATGTTTTAGCCATATATGGTTATAGAAAGCTGCATCATCTGCAAAATTTTAGAAATTGGGAAGTTCAGTACTTAGCAAACTCTTCCACCCCTTAAGTGTACCATGCTAACTTGTGTGTTTCCTTCTTTCCAGAGCTTGAAGTCATTTCTTGGAGAAGAAAAGCTCAAGGCAAGGCTATTTTTTGTGTCTCTTGAGGCATCTTACTTTAGAAAGATTGAAAATTTATTGCAATCTAAAATTATTAGGATGCCATATAACTAGACAAAAATGACCAGAAAATTTGAGTTAAACTGAATGCTTAAGAATGAAAAACAAGTGAGTAAACGAGATTATATCCTTGGCTTTGTGCGTTAATTTCACTAATTTCAGTTTGCTGTTGTAATGATAGATTGGGGACTATTTTGCAGGAACTTATAAATTTTACACTTCATTACATTGCTGACTTGGATATTCCCATCAAGAGGTTAGTGAATCTTGAGACTGATCATATAATTTTCATATTGATTCAACACTTACAGGAAGCTGCTGATCTATATGACGTAATAATATTTGTTTAGGGGAACATTTATTGAATTCCGTAACGGAATGCTGAATGTGTCACCAATTGGTCGAAACTGTAGCCAAGAAGAAAGAGATGAATTTGAAAAGTATGACAAGGTGATGTATTCTGGATAATATCTTATATTGAGTTTTCATAAATTGATATCACACTGGATAATATGCCTTTTTCTGAGATTTTGCATCCTGAGTTCTCAGATTTATAACATTCGCCCAAAAATGGTTTCTGTCCTGCGCGAGAAGTTTGCTCATCTGAACTTGACATTTTCGATTGGAGGACAGATAAGTTTTGATGTGCGTGACTGTCGTGATTATATTGTGATTTTTATTTGTCAAAGGGAAAATTAGTCTTGTGGTCCCTATAGTTTTAACTAGGTTGTAATTAAGTCCTTGAACTTTGATTTACTATAACTCAATCTCTATAGTTTTAACCATTTTATAATTTAGTCACTAACCTTTATTATATACTACCTCCGGTCCTAAATATAGGATAAAGTTTGTAGTGCAATTTGCACTATAAATTTCATCCTATATTTAGGACCGGAGGGAGTATATGATTTTATTTTCTAAAATATAGGGACTAAATTATAAAATGATTAAAACTATAAACATTAAGTAACAACCGATAGAAGACTATAGAGACTAAGTTGTCTCAAGTTAAAATATAGGGATTGAGTTACAATTTAGTCAAAACTACAGTGATCGAAAGATTAATTTTCTTCATGTATAAAAAAAAAAAGATTAATTTTCCCTTTGTCAAATGATTGGCGGACAGTTTTTAATCTGAACCCACTCTATAGGTTTTTCCTCAAGGTTGGGATAAAACTTACTGCTTGAGGTACCTTGATGGCTTCAATGAAATCCACTTCTTTGGTGACAAAACCTACGAGGTCAGTCTATAAGTTTATTATGTATTTAAATTGTTTAATGCTTTTGGAAGAATATTCTGTGATGTATTTACAGAGAAGACAATACATCCATTTATTGGGAAGATATAGCAACATTCCTGCTATTCAATCCCAGAAAATAAGCCTTGAATGGAAGATTTACATAGTGAAAAAGGGCTATAAACACTGGGAATAAATCTGACTAATAAAAACTATTGTTAGCCTCCAAAATTGTTAAGTGTCGAATTGAACATCTGCATCATTGTCCATTTTCTGCCTCCATTAGAACAATTGCTAGGTCACTTTGATCTCTAATCAATCTGCATTTGTTAGCCTATGCCAATCATGATGGGCCAGTCCCCTGATGGAACGACCAGAATGGGGTGGTAGTATCTGTTCTTGGGATTGCCCAGAATCCTTTTTTCTCACTTTAAATCTTCGGGTAAAGTATGCTGCAAAAAGAAGTCTCTCACATCTTTCATTCCTTATTTAAAGGAATGTCTAATAGTAGCACAAAATTGAGGCATTCCATTTCTTCTTCCCGTATCTTATTATCCATGGCTTGTTTCATGTTATATCCTTCACCAAATCACCGTTGTGTTCTATTTTGTTCTAGTGCTTGCTACCTTTCATATTAACTTTTGCTTTGATCAGGGTGGGAATGACCATGAAATTTATGAATCAGAAAGAACTGTTGGGCACACTGGTTAGTTGTTTTTCCTGACTATAGATCAACATCTGTTCGGTGATTCCAAGTTCCTAATATGTTTTGTTTACTTGCTTTTCAGTTACAAGTCCTGAAGATACAATGAAGCAATGCAAAGCCCTCTTCATGGGAGAACCCTAACAGCAATTATCTTAAGATTATTGCAGCATCATTTTGTATGCTTTACTAAATAAGTACCTTGCTGGTCTTCCTAAATGCTTTTTTTTTGTGTTGTGTAAGGACAGAGGATTACACTGCCAATATAGTTCCTATTTGTTCTTAGCACTTTATTTTTTGTGCCAATAAGCAGCTGAATTTTTAACTAAATATGATTCTCAGTACCATTTGGCGAGTGAGATTGATTTTGCTGGTGATTTGATGTGAGAAGCAGGTAGGCAGTGATAATGCCACAAACAAGCATTCAAAGGAGTTCTTGCAATCATATTACACAATCAATCGATTTGTGAAATTGGAAAAATATAATTGATTTTCAGATATAGCTTAATGTTTTATTGTGGAGATATTTTATAAACAGCAAAAAAAAAAAAAAAAAAAAATCTTACAATTGGTTACAATCATAAAAACTGATTTATTACATGGTGGTTTTTCAAACTTCATGATGTCAATTTTAAGATCTTTCAATGTGTCTTCGTATATATTTTTAAAACCTCTCAATTTTAGAACCTCAGCTTAATGGTTAAGTTTTTTGCCCTGTTTAATCTTTTCATGGAATAAAAGGTTACATAATGATGTAATCTAGTGGACCTTAACTCTAACTTACTATGCAAAACTCTCTTATAAGTATGATCAATGAACCATGAGGTTTAGTATAATTCGCACTTAGATGAGTTTCTTAAATATCTAGTCAGAGGTTCAATCCTCGATTGTATGTATGGAGAGGGTCTCGTAGCCAGCACTAAAGCCCTTTTGAGAAATTTATGGTGCGAGGGGATTAGTCACTTCTATAGGCGATGGATAGCATGACATACAAAAAAAGAAGAAGAAGTACCATCAATGAGATAAAGAGTACTCCCTCTGTCCCTAATTATAAATTATATGTATTTTTTTCAACTATATCCTTATTTATAAAGAGAAAAAATTATATTTGGGAAAATTCGAGA